>CM055270.1:82005512-83205512 GCA_029237695.1 Conchocele bisecta
TAGCCTCGCTTGGCGCAACGTAAATTGGGTTCCTGGTTGTAACGTTTTTGTTCATTTGTGGACATCAATTATCCAAAATTACAATTTCGTCTCTTTTTTATTGAATTTGGCGACGAAATGAAAAACTAAAATTCTTAAATTAACTTAAAGGTACATGCCCACTACGTAGGCCACACAAAGGTATTTATAGGAATTAAATTAAATAAGTGGTATACTTGTGTCACTCTTCCACCAGTTCTAAAGATTTACGAGTGGCCGCTATTTTTTACCCAGATATAATTAATTTAATAATATATGTAATGTTTAGTAATTTCCAATAACCTCCGAAGGGAAGCACCTTTTAATACTCATTGAAATAGTCAACTCTTTAGTTTAAATGTTTCGACCAACATGGTTCTGTTATCAAAATAATATGAAATAAATGTATCGGGCAGTCCATATGTGAAAACGAAGGGAGTCGGACTTTATAAGGATTACCAGGCGCAGGGACTTGAAAAGGCAGCTAAGAAAGTGGGGGATATAGTGCATCATTAATCGAGAGACAATTACATCGGCGTAGTATTTAATGTTTATTTAGGGCGAACTTACTTGTGCCAACACTAGAGACAGTTCAAGACTTCTAAGAGTGTTTCCCATGGTTTTCTTACCATACTCAAGATTTGTCCCTCCAAAAATCAAGGATTATTTATTGGCCAAACACCAGAATGAACTGCATTATACTTGGCCGTGATGAAATAAATTATTCCCGGATCCACCGCTTACTTACGTTCAGGCGAGACAAAAATTTAATAAGTGAACATACTCGTACATGATAAAAACGAACAGGTTGAGTGAGGTTCAACCAGCTGCACCTCGTTCATGTAGAACATTGTTGCTCCCATGCATACGGACATAATAATTGATTACCAGCGGTTCTGCGGAGCTACAATACCCGTAAGCAATATTACGTGTCCTCCAGAATGATGTACAGCGAAGGGACGCATATTTCGTTCTACTCGCGGAATGAAAATTGGTTTTTTATAAAACGGACTGGGTCACGAACTTCCCACATGGGTATTTAATGCGAATGTGTGAAACATGTGAATTTGTGTTTTCTGATCCGGTACGTATTCAACCTGTTCAACCATGTTTCTTGAACGGTAAAATTAAAAAATGCGAATCAATACCCGTTTACTGGTGTCAGGTTGAAAGGGTTTTAATTTATTTATTTATTTATCTATTTTTTTCTGTTTTTGCATTCGGCAATCGCATTTTCTTGGTTTATACCACTATGCGGCCGGATTGCTGGAAAACGCGAATATTTTCGGATATTCGTGTTTCTTAGTATTCGGGTGTCATAGGGATGGGTTTGTTGACGGTCGTACGGGCCTGGACTGTGTGTCGGATCGCGGGATTCATGATGCAAACAAGTGGTGCATCCGTGGTTTTGCGGTTTGGTCGTAATGGCCTGGGCTCGCGCAGACGTCATGACGTTCGGCTCATAACAGCCGGTTTTACCTGCTACACTATGGACCTCACATAGGACTGCCGATTACATTTTCAAACTATTTTGATACATACCATGAGTAAGTATATAAGAGTCAAATGATACCACCACCCTTGGAAGCCAACCGGCTACACGTGGTGCCTGCACCACCAAGGATGGTGCTATAATTAATGACTTTCTTATATAACTACTCAGAATTTTCCTCCATTTTTTATGAGAATATTTATGAGGAATGGGAGTTAATTTTTAATTTTTCAAAAAACACGAAGGGGGGATGTAGGCATAATTTTTAATTTTTCCACAAAACACAAAAGGGGGGAGTAAGCAATAATTTTTTTTAAAAAACACACATAATGTTCGGCGGGTATGTATGAGAAAACATTTTTTATTTTTCACCCAAATTATATTTATGGACGATGAGAAGATAACCCACCCTATTAGAGATAAGAAATCCCTTTATGGTTATACTCAGTATATTACAGCTAATCTGTTCATACATTTTTTATTAACAAATAAAAACTTTACACCCTATTGAAGATAAAAATTCCTATTGGTTTATTACTCTGTAAAATAATGCCATACCATAAAATAACTAAATGAGAGAGCAAGCTAAAGAGTTGGGGAATTTCCCGCTAAGAGGTTTTGAGGGGGGTTGGGGGACTCAAGAACGATTATCAGCAGATAGGATAAGTGACGCGCGAGCCATCGTCTACGAGGAGAGGCTGCGACGTGCGGTTTCAGAGCCGGACGACTGACCCGATGACCCTGAAAAAACACTCCGAGAAATTGGAGAACGAGTCGACGGCCAGTCTGCGCTGCCAACCCGCTTACGCGCAGCGTGTAAATGAAAGATCCCAGCGCGCGTAGGAAAAACCACTATTCAAAGGCACACTACAATAAGATTTATATCCAAGGGTTGGTTGGGAAGACGCTCCTAAGGAGTAGGAGGATATCGCCAGAGCTTTGGTGGAGGAGGGCGGTCCCAGGATTTCTCGCCGAAGAAGCCGTAAAGTTTAGGGAAAACTGTTGATTAGGGGTTAGGAGGAAAAGATAGTATGGACTTTCGAAGAGGGGGGTAGATTGGGGCGATCGCTAATCGCATAATGAATAAAAAGAAAAATTCGGTCCAGAGATGCCACCGGCGGGTGTTATCTGAGGTGAATTTCGTGCTCGTATCGTATTAGGTAACTAGAGGAACCGACGCTACTATGGATCTATCCCAAAAAACAATCAAAGGGCGCAGTCCGTGGATAATAAAACGAGATCGCCAAAAGCCGGACGAGGTTGGGATATCCGGATAGAGAGAAAGGTCGTTGATTTGGACATCGAAAATAAAGTTGAGAGTCCAAAACACAAAATGGACCTTCGTTCGTTGGTTGGGATCTCGGTCGGAGGTGAAAGATGATCATCGACGCTCAACAAATCCTTCTCATGGGAGCGGGAAAACTCCCAGAACTGGAGTTTAAGTCAGAAAATGGGAATGTATTCCGTCGAACAACGTACGACGAATACCGTTGTGTTCTGTTGAGGTTGCATAGCCATTTCCACCGTGGAGGGAGACCAGACCGCTGTTGTGAGAATGCACGAACTCTAGCTAACGAATATTCTCGGTCAACGAAATAACGGACCGGATTAGAATTGTAAGGAATTCCCCTTGTGAAAGATATTAAGAATGGTTCGAAAAGAGCACTTCAAGATGGGCATTCGCGTTTACGAGCCCAACCGACGGAGGGCGAGTTGTGGAAAAAAAAATATCTCTTGAAGGTTCGGGCAAATTACGATGTGGTTGGGGAAGAAGACAATGACTGATAGGAATGATTTGGAGGTCACTCTTTTCCATCATAACGAATACCTCCGCCAAGATGACGAACGATGTACGGGTGCTCCGGGATGCCCAAACAACGGTTCACAAAGTCGGTGTAACATGCCCACAGGCACCGGCGACCACCTGCATGGGTTAGGGAAAGGACCGGGTGGTGTCATGTCCAGGTAAGATCGTAGAGAAGAGGACCACAGTCCTGCATACGTGAAGGCGTTCTATCCCAAGGGGGTCAGCGAGCGAGTGATATCGATTTCAATGGTTGTGCAGAGAAGAAGAGAGATTGGAAAGCACATTACATCACGCGGAGATGCCCCCCCCCCCCCCCCCCCCGGTCACGGGTGGGAGAGAGGTGGGTGGCCGGCGATCCTGTCGATGGTATTTTGTCACGAGACCAAAGACCGTGTTTCAGTTTCCAACGGATGCTAACTGGCACGGGTGTCCCGATTCAATCACGGTAAGACAGCGCTGTATTAGTAGGTAAATCAGGAAGACGAAATTCGAGACGCCTAGAATTAAGGGAGGCGGGTTACGAGCTGGTGGTGATGTGGGAGTTGCGAGTGGTTGAATGATGAATTTTGAATTTTGATAAAATTAATACCTTTACTATCCAAACTAATCACCGGCGCGAGGAGGAGGGAACGACTCTGTACCCTCACCAGATAGTCTATGATCTTCGAGGGCGATATCTCGACAAGTCAAAAATCCCACTCAACCCACCAAAGACCTGACCTTCGAGGTCGAGCACGTTTCCTATTATCTGTGTCATTGGGGGACTTCGATGCATGAACAGGGATAACCAATCATTGCGAACGACGATCCTCCTGGACTCGCTAGTAGAGAAGTTCGTGAACCGAGCTACAGATGAGAGGGCAAGGCAATCCAAATAGGGAGGGGGTTGGGGGGTGGTAAGGAAAAGAAGTATCTGCCGGCCTCCGATATTAGATATGCTATCGAAGTTCTTCTGCAAGCAAAGATTGTCTCTTGGATTTGATTCAAGTCCCGGTGGTGGGGTTTCAACTGTTTTTATAGCAGGTACGACCTTGAAACCCTCATCAACGCAGTACTTTGTCGAGAAGTTGGCGGCCTCCGTGACTAGGTGATGGTCGGAAAGAGAGCCAGACACGGACGATGTTTCTGTTTTACCCCGGGAGTTTAGATTTCTCCGACATTCAATTCCTGTATCTGGGACCCTGGTCACCCGTACGACCGGTGGGTTAAGGTTAAGGGTACGAACTGTAAAATTGATAAAGTCTCACTTCCGTACGGAGTGGTTCGATAGCGCGGACAAGCCTCGACCATCCGGGGGCTGCCCAGGACTATACCCGAGTGGTTACTCGAAGTTGATAGGGGTGAGTTCCATACTGTCGTTGTACCGAGTTGGAAAGAGTGTAAGAAGGTATTTCAATGTGAAATGGGGATGAAAGACGTTCAAGGAATATGGTTGCAAAACACTACAACGACTTTGGATGTCGGACCGTTCCTTAGAGGCTCCTTAAATAAGATGACGGAGTTTTACAGAGGAATGGAGGTGTGGATTACTACTAAAGGATGCTGTGTCTTCTGCCCGGTGTTTCCCTTTCAGTTACCTACTTCGTGGGACGATCGATGGGAAGGCGGACGGACACCCGAGCTGTGGTCACCGAAATCTGAAACTTATGAGATTGATGAAGCTGGGTATTGGTCGGGGGTGGTCCGTCCAATAGTGTTCTCCAGATACGCAGAGGGCTGGTCAGGTCGACGATCAGGGGGTCAGGTAGGTAGTCGGGGAGGAGAAGATGTGCAAAGGGCGGGTGTTGGAGGGGTACGACGCCAATGCACTGTTATCTGTCTACCCTGTACGAAAGGACCATTGCCGTTGCGGGGAGGAGCGATGTGGACGTGTGACGACCCACGGAAAGACAGTCGTTATATAGACTGTTTCGTGAGGAAGGTCAGGAAGTGAAAAGTGGTTCGGGATTTGCGGAGTTGGATATAGAGTGGTCCGGAAACGTTGAGAGACAAGTTCTCGGAAATGTCACCGTCTGTTCGTTAATCAATGAAACAAATTCGTTATGAGAAACGATGATTCCGCCAGCAACATGAAGGTCTACCTTGGCCTGGTACCGGGAGGAAAAAAAGGGTCGAAGGACAGAGAAAGCTCGTGGGGGCAATTGTCCGCCAAGAAGATGATCATATACTCCCCAATAGCTAAAGTTGGTGTATCCTGGAGCCACGGTCTGATCATTCAAGGCTGGTGCATAGGGTGATAGACTACACGCCCGGCAAACCGTTTCTGTGGTTCGTCGGAAAGATGGTCACCGCTGCCAGACGGACGGGGGACGCTAGACAAGAGCAAGGAAGGTGGTTGGCGGAGATATTCAAAACTGGTTGGCAAACGCGTGTTGGTGGCAAGCTAATAGAGGCACAAGGAGGAGACACTGAAAACACCCAATTATACGAAAGGATGAGTAAGACTTGTCCCCGAACGGGCACTGAGGTCGGCGTGGTTTCGAAGACTGGAGGAGATTGGGGTGGAGGAAGGTTACCGGAGATATCGAGCAGGAAGAATCGAGTGGTGATCCAACAGCCCGTTTCATATGTGGCATATGCGGTCTACCTGTTGGCCAAGCTACGGATGCTGGAGTTTTACTACCGATTATCTTGGGGACAAGTACGTGGATCGCGGAGATTTTCGAATGATACAGATGGACCACTGACTGCATGTACTTCGCGCTGTCGGAGAAGACTCTTGGGCGGTCGGTGGTGAGAAAGAATATTGAAGAGGAAAGGTTTTAACATAAGGAGAAGGACCGAAGTGGGTTGGTGTTGGACCGGGGTGGGTGACGGTGTGGAGCAACACAGAACTCCGGGATTGTTCAACGCTGGAATTCGAGGGAGATAGAGCCATCGCTCATGTGTAGCAAAGTGTTACTACGTGAGTCGGTGAATGGAAAATCTAAGCACTCGGTCCAAGGGGATGGTCGAAGAGATCTAACGATCTGACTTGGGAAAGGTTAAATAAGAGTGCTCTCGAAGGGGGTAGGGATATGGCGGAAGAAACAGGGGATTCCGAATATGATTAACGGGGTGATGAAGGACGTTACTGTCAACAAAAAATTAGGGACTCTTCCGGGCGTACTACGAAAGAAGGAGGGAGGTGATGGAAGGACGGGTTGCAACCAAGAGGCCTATTAGGATAGGTAAAAAAAAAGAAACTCTGAAAAAATGGATAGGAATACTAAAGACTTCTAACGATTCCTGGGGGTAACTGGGGTGTCTGGAAACGGCACCATAATGAAGTTCTTCGCGAACAAAACCGAGCGAGATGGACCATCAGTCAAAATAATAGAGCCACGGGTCATCAGGTTTCGGTAATAATAGAGCGAATACCAGATGATATTACATTCAATTGACCACACGGGATCAGTCGCGCGGCGGCTTGCCCACCTTCGAGCTCTACCCGGTTGATTAGAGGTACCGGACGTCAATATCTGATGGAAGGTCGCTTGCTCCTCTAAACCAAACTGGTCGACCCGCGCGAGACGGGCAGAGGGCTTTGCTCGTCACCCTTTTAAACTTGATAGCATCTACAGGCTTCTTACCTATCAATCTGGTCACCTCTCCGTTCAGTGTGGAGACCACGGCGGGCAGTCTGGCCACCCACTCGTCGATCGCGAATGAGGGTCTACAATTTCTTTAGCGTATTGATGTCCGAACAGTCTCTCAGCCAGGGTTCGATTGAAGCGTTCCACGATCCCCTGGTACCGGTGGATGTTGACGCGGCCGCGTCTGATAGAAACTTTATGCTTAGACAATAGATGAGAGACCGCGCCCATGAACTCGCGGCCGGGATCGACCTGGAGAAGATTCGGCCATTTGAGAGGACTCCTCTTATATATTCGGGAAAGAGCCTCGGCCACTTCCTTAGACTCTTTAGTGGCCAACGGCTCAGCCCCCTTATAACGACTCGCTACGTCAACGATTGTCAGTGCGTACTTGTACGTTTTTGCGACCGACGCGATCGTGAGGGAGAAACAGGAGATCCGCTTGGTGAACTTGGTTCGGCACCGGAACGTCGAATTTTGGGCGCGGAATATTGTGAGGCGCGGGTAAATAGATCTGCCAGATGGCCTGCTTCTGAGCCATTCCTTGACAGCGTTTTCTGAAACCTTGGTCGCCGCCGCGAGGTTCTTGATGGCCGCGAGTCCCTTCCAGTAGCCGCGTGGACTATAGTATGTATTCGACAGCTTGCGCGTTAGTTTGGTATCAAGTTTGCGCGTGTTCATCGTATGCGAAGTATTCTAATATATCGGACAATCTCCAACATGCCCTCGCCAGTTCGTCCGGTAATAATAAACCTTTGTTGGAAGTACAATTGTGATTGTCGCTGCAGCCCCAATCGCGTTTGGGTTGGAACAGGAGAGGGGAATCTAATTCATCCAATCTCCCAGGATTGGTGGAGGAATCTAACATCCGCTTTGCGAAAAGGGTGGCCGCTTTTTCGTCCTCGAGACAATCTCGGGCCAGACGAATCATACTCTTTGCACCAGGTAAACGATGTTTTTGGGCAGTGTAGCCTACATCAATCATAGCGTTATAAAGTTCGTCAACTAACATCGTTCTATATATATATATTTATAAAAAAAAAAATGTTTTAATTAATTAATTTAAAATCTCGATTGAATATAATAGCCGGCGAGACCCACCACACCCATTCCCACGATGATGAACGCGATCTCGCGTCCTTTTGGGGCTCTGACGGTACATAGAAATCTGAAAGTTGGGGCTCGGGATCCATTGGATCGAGACTTTTGTGCGGATATGCCAGCGCGTACTCGCGGTTGGCTTCTTCAACGTTCTGAAAAGTTTGCGCGGCGTGATTTTCGCGGCGAAGCTCTTCATTGACCCAGTCCAGATGGGCGGTTCGTTTTTTCGACCATGCTTCCTTTGCGCTATTGAGTTGTTCTACAGCTAAATCATGACGCTTACGCTCCTCATCCACGTTCGAGCTTTTCATTTTAGAGAATATAAAGTTGCTACCGCTGAACGCCAATGCGTTTACAAGCGCACCACCTACTATTACTGCGATTGAAGCCATTTATTTCCATATATTAACTGGTAGAATTCCAGCTTTAACTAGATAATCTCGGGTCCAAACTGCGGCCGCTACATCTAAGGTCGCGAGCCCTACGTCTCTCACAGTAAAGTCCAATTTGGGAGCGGTTCCTCCTAGGGCCATCTTTGATAGTCGAGCATACCCGATACTGAAACCCGATATCACCACGGCGTGATAAAGCGCATTCACTAACATTTTACCATCTTGTTCAGCCATTGTTATAATTATTGCATATAAAATGGTCGCGATCAATGTTTAAATGGGCGCATCCAAATTCAACATTGTTGATGATTGGTGTTTCGTAACTTTCTTCTGAACACTGGCTGGTTGTTTTTTGGGGTATTTCCAAACGCACAGGGCACCAACAACTGCCAGACCACCACCAACAACCCAACTCCAATTCACGAATTTTGGGTTCAGCCCAACTCCAACGGTAGTTGGTATTGGGTGACAAATTCTTTGAATTTGAGTGTGCTTCCAATTCGTGAATTGGGGGTGTTGTTGTACTCAACTCTGTATTCAGATGTTTTGATGTCCCCAATCTCGATTGGAGTTTAGCCTCTCGAAGCTCGGCGAGTATTTTATCTTGTTTAACTTTTCGGGTGGCAGCCGCCGCCCGCCCGCAGCTGCCTGTCTTTTGGGATTTTTTATATGCGGTATGTCATCCAGTGGCGGAGTAACACTCTGGTTCGATTGTGTTGGAGCAATCTGGTTCAACTCCGTCACTCTCGTGGGTGTGTCTTGTGTCATCATTTATAATAATTAATTATAGAGCTTATAGTTCGTGGGCATATATGTCCAAATTGACAGTGTTTACCCGTGGTCAACGCGGTTGTTAGTGGAGCTAAGTACATTCCAAACTTGTGATAAATTGAGCAGCATGCCGTTCTAAGAGTGTGTCCTATAAAAGGGTCAGTCTCTAGATCATCAATCAACCCCGCAGTGTTTGGTATAGGGAGAAGTCTACTAACGGCGGTAGCGTACAAATGAATAGCCGCCGATCCAAGAGTTTTTGTCATCTCTGCTCCCAATTTGGATTCGTATCGCGCATACATTTTATCGATCTCCGCATCTGACATCTTATCCACCTGAAAAACTGAGAGACGCCTACCGAGATAATGCTCCGATTGTCCCCCAGCAACCAGCGCAGCTAGCCGCTCTCGTCGCGCCGCATTTTCATTTTCATTCGGAGTCGTTGCACTCAACCCCGATTCCGATTGCTCTGTCGGATCATTATTGTTGGCAGTCGGAGTTGAGGTTTCTTCTATTAGCTGATCGAGAAGTTCGTCGCAGTTCATTTTTCTTAATTTTTTCAAAATTAGTAATTTAACTATTCTAACAAGTCTCATCACTTTAACATATTTATTTAATTTTTTTCAAAATTATTAAAATAATAAATGCGCACCACCCGATACTTATGATCACCATTATGCTCGCAACAAAGCTCGCAGCGGAGCACCACATTGTTAACATTGTTAACCATTGTTCAGCATTATTCAGCATTGTTAAGCAATTGCTAAGCATTGTTCAGCATTATTCAGCATTTGTTCAGCAATTGCTAAGCATTGCAATAGCTTATTACTTTGCAATTTTCCTAATTTTTTCAAAATTATTAATTATTAAATAAATCGTTAGATTTAGTTGATAACTTTATAAGCAGTTGGTTGATCAGTCTTTAGCAGAAGCTTGGCGTGCTTAGTTTTCGAAAGTATCTGTCGAACCTCCAGGCGCTCCTCGCGCGTTGGGATAACGTCATTCTCTCGAAGACAGTCATCGAATGAGTCTCGGTCCTTGCAGTGAAAGAGGGCGACCCATTTCGTTTGCTCGCGCAGATCCTTGAGGACGGCGTTGTATTTTTGAGTGGATATCCATACGCTTTGCCTAGCATGGCGGCCAGAAAATGCGAGCTCGGAGAGCATGTCCTTCTTTTTGGTCATCGCCGCCTTGGCTGAGCAATCGTCAATCACGTATAGGGTGGGCTCGCCCTGAAATATTTGGTATAAACCACGCAACCAATCGTGAAGCCTATCACCGGGGTCAATAACGTATACCTCAGGGTCGGTCCATATCCACGGGCACCGCTGATAAGTATCGTTGTGCCGCACAGTGGGACATAGGATCACAATGTGACGAAAGGCATCGCGGTAGGATCCCTCGAGTAAGTTGAGGATGAAAACCGTTTTTCCACATCCTGTCTGCCCACATATTATGGCGGAGTGAGCATCTCCAATCGTGAATTGGTATTGATTGCTAGATTTCTTAATTTTTTCAAAATTATGTATTAATAAATCGTTAGAATTAGTAGATCGCTGATACGTATCGACCATCTTCGATGTTGAGTTGTGCGTCTGTAATTATATATAAGTACACGTTCAATGGCCCGGCTCCGTCCGCCTCTTTGGTTATCTGGATCGTCACACCCTCACTAGCGTTCTCAACTTGGCGTCCGCTACCGTGTATTTGGTCATCGTCGCTGGCTCGCATGTCTAGCCATAACGCGTATTTGTATTCAGGAACTCCGCGAGGGAGACGGCCGAGAGATGCAGGTCTTTAGCAACTGCTGCAACCTCCGGAGAGCGCTTAGATCCGGCAGCAAACTGCTTTCTTACTTCATCCCACTGCTGGTGCGCGCGAAGACCCGCGCTGTAGAGTTGATTGGGGACTCCCTCGATCGTCACCTCTACCTTCGTGATTTTGGGGTTATAGAATCTGTCGGTTTTTCTAGCACCGAACGCGAACCGAGCATCCTCGAACAACATCAGTATACCTTTCATCGAGCGGGCGGGTACGTTGACGTTAATATTCCACAATGTGTCGCTTTTGTTTTTCGGCATCTTGCGATGGCGAAGAACTCGGTCGTAAAGTATGGCAACGCGCCCGGCGTACTGGGTTCTGATCAATCGTGCTAGTTCGGGCATCGTGACCATGTCGTACTCCAGCGAAACATTATCGATCGCATACGTCGATAACATGTCGCTGGCTATGATAACTCGGCCGTAGTCGTTGAACGTTAGTTCGTATTCGAGGCGGTCAGCCAAAGCACTCTGATAGTAGGGCATGTGACTCTCCAGCAACTCAAAGTCGAGCGGGATGTAGAAGCGGTTGCCGTAAGCGCCCGCGACCGCGTTGTCACTAGCGTTGTTATCTACCTTGTTAGCAGCCCCGATTCTAAGTTTGGTTACGTTCTTATTTTTTGCTGGTGTCAATACCTTGATAGACAGCGTTTTCAAGCTCGTGTGACGTCTTCCACAGGTCCTGATAGCAATGGTAGACGTCGCTGTCGTCGATCGACATCACCTCATTACCAGAAATCTTTATCATGGTCTTCTTGACGATGGCGCGACCCAGGTTCTGAACGACGGTTCGGTCCGCGTCCGTCGACGTTAGCGAAATAGTGAAAGCGAGGCGAACAGTACCCGGCACAATGACGTCGTTAGCTCCGAGGTTGGGGAAGCGGACTAAGAGCTGCTGGTTCTGGTCGATCGTCGATGGGTTGTTCGTAATAACGACACTCTGTCTCACGCCTTTTGCCCCGAGGGGCTCACGCAGTCTGCGGTATGGATTGAGTTTGCGACCGTATTGACTCGAAGACATAATTAATTTTTTTCAAAATTATTGAAACTATTAAACCCGTATGGTTTTGTCTTTAATACATAATTAATTTTAAGAAAATTATAAATATGGCTGATTACGATGTTGAAATGGATGAAAATCGGCAAAGACGATTACCTCGATGGTGATGATAATTTCGAGGATTCCCTCGAGACTCCAGTTCCAATCCAATCACAATTATTGGATGGCGCTACTACTAGTCAAAGTCGGGAATTACTCGAGGGAGCTGTAAACGACTACTACAACAGTTTGGCAGAAAAAGGTCTGGTCCCCTCTGTCGGTCGCGACTACTCCAAGTTCAAATTTGATATGAACGGTAGATTGCGACTAAAAGCAGCATCAAATCTCCCAATAGTCAACACGAGGACCGGTAAACCCCTAGCGATTAGCACCATTGCCGGAACCCCGGGCGGTGGCCGATTCATAAGGGACGAACTAGGATTCACGGATTGGAAGAGGGGTAAAACAATTATACCGGCCCGCGCTGTAGAGGCCCTAAAGTCTACCGACGAAACTATAGCGAAGACGGCCACGCGATAGAAACGGTCGAGCTCAGAGAGGTCCCTCAAATAGCCACCGACGTTATTAACACGATGGAGACCACGTTCAGCGTGCAATCACAATTGGGAAAAATACTCAACGATGACCCACCGTTACCTCTTCGAGAACTCCGTGGACTCGATAAGGCTCTACAAACGGTCCGGGGCGAACTGGTCCTTAACCTCTCCAAACTCACGGCGCTGGATGAACATATCGCGCTAGAAGAAAGAAAACTGGAGGAAGCCGGTGACGATAGAGAATCTACCGAGCGGATCAACAAACTCCTGCGGTCTTTGCGGGATGAAAGAGAAGCTCGCTTGGAGGCCGCCTCGGCTAACCGTGAGGCTCTCCGCACACAAATAAGTCGGATCCGCGAATCAATCTCGAGGGTCCTGCACGAGGAGACGACACTCGGTGAGCGTCTTCGCACTCTGTTCAGAGAGCAGGGCGTCACGATAGCAAGCATCCTCGTTGCTATCGGCATGACTATATCGACCATAGTTCTAACTTTCACTGGTGGTGCGGCGCCACCACCCGCTC
Source organism: Conchocele bisecta (assembly GCA_029237695.1). Lineage (NCBI taxonomy): Eukaryota > Metazoa > Mollusca > Bivalvia > Lucinida > Thyasiridae > Conchocele > Conchocele bisecta. The sequence goes on from CM055270.1 coordinate 82,018,608, forward strand.
CAGCACCAGCACCAGCACCCGCTCCATCCGGTGGAGCCAAGGAGTGGATAAAAAACAACTAAAAGCCCTCGCCAGTCTTCTAGCTAAATAGCTGGAAAGGCGGCTGCCGCACTACCTGGACTGATCGGAAGTATCGTTTCTTACTTGCTATCTATATTATCAAAAACGGCCGGATGGCTAGCCAAAAATACCTGGGCTTTAATCGTGGCAATCGCCGGTCTCCTATTATTCTCTGTCAGAGAGTTCCTACAACCAAAGCGTAAATAATCCGATCGCCACGAGGGCGATGACGAGCCCCAATTTCTCCTCCTCGTGTGTTTGTCTTCCAATTTCAACATTGTTGATGATTGGTGTTTCTCCAATCGCGATTGGTCTGTTGATGGAACTCGATGGTGCATCCACTTTACGAATTGGGGGTACTGGGTTCGATTTACGAATTGGGGGAGTGTATCCATTTTGTGTTTTATGAAATCGGTTCCACTGTTGGGGGTGCGCTTGATGATATCCGTGTTCACGTTACCGTTGTGCCGATTTTTTTGATTGGCGGTGGCGATTACGATATGATTATTGTAACCGTCAACCGGGTTCGTCTCGTAGTATCATATTGCTCGGCGCCATATAAAGACCTATTCCAAATACATAGTCTACTGGGGTGCTGGCATTCTGCAAAACGTCTTGATAATTCTGGATCGCCTTCTCCAGGTCCACCCTAGCTGAGATGGCGTCCTCTACAAGTGCCAAAAATTGTTTTTGTGCATCAAACGCTGTTCCCATGCCCAGTATAGAACTGCGAGTTTGCTTCTGTGCGCCGAGAATGGCCCAGACGTACGTGCGAATGGAGTCGTTGACGCGAGTAACCCCGGCCTGCGTGAACCCTAGTACCCGTATCTAACATAAATGTACCCCACGCGTTCTGAACCTCAGCAGCCTGCTGTATGTAATCGACGTGAGCCAGTTTCGGAGGTAACATTTTACAAGAAAACACGCCACAGTGTCGACCTCCAGACACTTCCGTCCCGAAAGTCATAGTCGCGGGTCAAAATTCCCGGCGTTCCGACTGACGATGTGGTCACCGGAGTGATCGTGTCTAAAATCAGTCTGTGTCCAATTCCCGGACTGGCCGTGAATGAGAACGTCCCCGAGGCCGGTGCTGGTAGGAAATGCTTTCTGTCTCCAGTCCGCGTCTTTTGAAACGTAAAATTCGTTACACAGTCTTTCAAAGGCCATACGGTTATATGTGTTGGAAATGGGATCCCAGCGTCGTCTTGAGGTAGTGAAATACCTAGTTCTTTGAGAATCCTCCTAATAGTATAATACACGTGAAAGTTGTAGACACTTCGGAGCATGACATTCTTGGATGTCAGATGGTCTTTATATGAAACTCCACACCCGGCTGTTGCGCACCATACAGCGAAATTTATTTGGTTCTGCCAAAACTGCATCGGTGTTGCTTTCCAGCCGTTTACCACCTCCATCGTAGTAATCTTGGGCAACCTATATTGTTCAAAGATGTTAGGGAAGTTGGTGGCAAAGCCACTGTCCGGTCTAACCGTTACGGTTGGGTGTACAAGGCGGTTAACAACGTCTTTTTGTGTGTATTTACCTCCGACCGCGTACTTTACATTAGAGTTAAAGCTAAATGCTTTGGTATCCATTGAAAGATATTATTATGTTTGCTACTATAACTAATGTTCAAAAAGGGAGTTGTGAACTTCAAAAATTAATAGACAACTGCTGCGGAAAACGCCGGGTAGGCCTTAGATCAATCACCTTCACGGTTGGATGGCAGAATGTGGGGAAGAGCGAATGTTTTACTATGTGAAGGATGGACTACAATTAGAAGTAAAGCTGCCTCACGGACTGTGGGGAATAAGACAGCTCAAAGATTTTGTCAACTCAGAGCTTGACGGTATAATCAACCTCACAGTATCGAATGCTACCGGGCTCGCAACAATGACCATCAGCAGTGATAATAAGGTAGTGGTCTCCCCGGGGTTGGGTATTCAACTCGGTTTTAGAGAGACATACTCCTCAAACAAAGGAGTGTTTACCCGGGGGGTGAGTACGTCGGTGATAACCCGGTGGACTTCACCTTCACGAAAAACTCTCAGGGTGCACCTGGATCGGGTGAACACATCGTACAACACGATAGACGGATCCCCCAGCACATTACTGAAAACTGTGCCCGCCAGCGATTGTTTCTATGGCGAGACTGTAACGTTAGACTTCCCACACCCAGAGATGAAAGATTTTGGAATCGGGACACATCCACGAGTTGAAGATTTATATTCTTGATGATAAAGGGCGAGAGTTGAAGAACGATTACCCGATTTCGGTCGTCCTAGAAATTTCAAATTAATTAATTTTAAGAAAATTAGAATAAACGCATGTTCGTAATATATTATCAACATTATGAGTATACGGACCAGGTAGTTCTTCCGATTGGGTGACAAATTCAAATAATTTGGAACCTGCAGAAGGGGGATTCATCCCGACAGAGGGCGACTTTTTAACTACCAAAAAAACAAAAGGCCTTGATTAATAGAACTATATCGAGGGCCACGGACGAGATTCACAAGAGTCTACTATCACAACTTAGAGAATATGCCCTGGCTGTAATACACAAAGTCGTGAAGAAACGCATACGGAACTAAACGAACTAGGTAAAAAAATAACCAAATTTAGAAAAGAGGCCCGGTTGGGGATTGATAAAGCCCGAGAAGACCGTAAGGCTGACATTACGGAGGTTTATGATGCGTTGCGCTTAGAAGACTCTCTCAGCAAAGAAGCTACACTTGCTGAATTAGACGGGAAAATAATCGATTTTCGAAATGAGGCCACGTCGGTATTGAGAAAGCACGAGAAGACCACCAGGTGGACCTTATGAAGGCTTATGAGGTGTTGCGCTCAGAGGACTCTCTCATCAGAGAAGCGGCACTTACTGAACTAGATAAAAAAATAACCAAATTTCGAAAAGAGACCCGGTCGGGTATTGATAAAGTCCGAGAAGACCACCAGTCTAACCTTGCAGAGGCCATTGCGGAGGCTTATGATGCTTGCGCTTAGAGAACTCTCACAGTAAAGAATCGACACTTACCGAACTAGATGAAAAAAATAGCCGAATTTATAAAAGAGACCAGGTCTGGGGTTGAGGGGGAGGGGGTCCGTGGTAAGACCACAAAGAGGCCATTGCGGAGGCTTATGGGCGTTACGCTCAGAGAACTCTCTCAACAGAGAAGCGGCACTTACTGACCTATATGAAAAAATAACCGAATTTAAAAAAGAGACCCGGTTGGATCTTGATAGAGTCCGAACGGGTATTGAGAAAGCCCGAAAAGACCACCAGGCGGACATTACGGAGCTTATAGGGTGTTGCGCTCAGAGGACTCTCCCAACGGAGAAGCAGCACTTACTGAACTAGGAGAAAAAATAACAGAATTTCGGGAAGAGACCCGAACGGTTATTGAGAAAGTCCGAGAAGACCACCAGGCGGCCCTTACGGAGGCTTATAGGGTGTTGCGCTCAGAGGATCGGACGGGGATTGCGGGATTAGGAACCCGAGTGGTTGAATCTATCCGCGCCATTGATGAATCACTTGTTGCGGTTGATGATAAAGTAAATCGAGTTCGTACTGAGGCATATAACGCAAACAATGCGCTGCCGGAATAGTGCGAACAATGAAAACACCAAAACGTGTCATAACAGTTTGGGCTGAGAAGCGGGGCCCATTGGTTGTGGGCACTATGAATATTCGTTCGGTGCCAAAGCGAGTAATAAATATGGGGGATACACTATGACAGCTGCAGGTGAAGTTGTCCAAATGGCGGTCTGCTCGGTTAATGCTAATGGTAAACCTGTGGGCGCGGTCGCGATAAATATTGTAGTAGATGGGAAGAACGGGGGTTGGAGTCACTAAAAATCTCTGGAGATAGTTCGACGGTGGTTTCGTTCTCCGGTGATGATCGAATTAGACTTTATTCCCAAGGTAGTGTTATTAACTTTGTTACGAAAATCGGTGACTCAGAGAGTTCTTCCACTATTGTCTCATTGTTAATTGAACTTATTGTGTAAATACTAATATATTGAAATAAATTTAACTATGAACGAATCACCATATCCAACTCTCAATACCACTCCACCAACACTGTATTCAACTCTCAATACCACTCCACCAACACTGTATTCAACTCTCAATACCACTCCACCAACACTGTATTCAATTAACGAAAAAAGTTCAGATTTTAGGTTGAATAATATCGTCGCTATGCAGGATATTTAGTTAGAGAATGTGCAAATAGAAAAAGACACTCTAATAAATATTAGGCGCGCGGCAAAACATAGCTGAAGCATCTAGTACGGTTCTGGCAAGTGTTTCTGTGTTTGTGTGGGGCGGGGACTGCTGCAACGCTATCTACAATTGTAATGATTCCACTTGCAGGGGTGAGTGGAATTACCGTTTTATCTGGAACACTTTTTTGTATGGTAATTAGGGCGGCGGGTGGAAAACTCGAGAAAAAAAGTAGAAAACATGATAGAATATCCGTTCTCGCTAGGTCTAAGAAAAATAGCATCGACGTTATGGTGTCCAAAGCGTTGGCCGATAAGAAAATATCAAATTTAGAGTTTTGAATCCGTGGTGGAAGAAATGGGGAGATATGAAGAATTAAAAAATGATATAAGGATCAAGGCGCGCGCCACCATGCCAAAAATTGAGTGTACTGATTGGGATAAATTTAGGTAAAACTTGGAAATAAAGTCGGAGGAAATGTTACAGCACCATTGTGATATTTTATAAAATTAGTTTTTAAAAAATAATTTTATAAAATTAGTTTGATAATGTTTTAATGCTGTAGAAACACCGTGACTTATTAGATCGATTCTATCTTTCTAACTGACTTTCGATTTGAATTATTACTAAACGATAATACTTGCGAGCACGTAATCCCTTGTTAATCATTCGATGAGTAGCCTGAGTGCCACCACATGGTGGACATAGTAATGACTCGGCTTTGGTCCCTACCCCCACAATGTCGACATGGGCGAGGCGACACGGAACCTCTTCGCATCCATGCACGGTGATGTTTGCAATATTCGTAAATACCGGTACGAAAACATCTCTCGTGACTACCTGTCTTCAACCACACACTTAACTAGAACCATTATGTTATTATATATACTGAGTATAACCATAGGGATTCTTATCTCTAATAGGGTGTATCTTCTCATGTCATAAATATATGGTGAAAAATATGTTCTCATACATACCCGCCGAACAGTAGTGTGTTTTTAAAAAAAATTATGCTTACTCCCCCCTTTGTGTTTGGAAAAATTAAAATTATCCTGCTACTCCCCCCTTCGTGTTTTGAAAAATTAAAATTACTCCCATTCTCATAAATATTCTCATAAAAATGGAGGAAAATCTGAGTAGTATATAAGAGTCATTAATTATAGCACCACCTGGTGGGAGGCACCACGTGTAGCCGGTGGCTTCCAGAGGGTGGTGGTATCATTTTGACTCTTATATACTACTCCATGTGGTCGAAAATTTAATAAAAATAGTGACTTTAAAACAATATGAATGTTTATTTTTCCAGAAAATGTATCGTCAGATGATGTCTGATATAAAGAACATTTTGGTCTACAGAGTGGACAGTTACCTTTAACACAACAATAATAGTCTGATACATTTTCTGGAAAATTAAACATTCATTCACCTGTACCCTACGTGTTAATTTAGGAGATAACTGTATTGAAATTTGTAATTTGGGGAGATACTCGGTGGATTTACGGTTGGAAACTTCGATTTACGGCGACGCCGCAGTCGCCGTAAATCGAGGTTTCCAACCGTAAATCCACCGAATATCTCCCCAAATTACAAATTTCAATACGGTGATCTCTATTATAATGTATGACCATCATGTATGACTCATGTTCCCGATTTCTGAACCAAATACCAACCAATATGGGCATACCCATTACAACCCTCAAAATATTGGCCGATTTACATCTTGTCTGCAACCGTGGCAACTGCCATAAACATAATACACGAAAACAAATAGTGCAAAACAAATACGTAAACTAATGAAGCATTGTGTTACCACTTACAAACTTTTATTTCATCTATATATTCGTTATCATCCACCAAGGATTATTTTATATATGGTTCAACACGACCTTGAATATTAGAATAATTGTCCATTGACCTACATTGCTGGGAATTCCCATTCAAAGTTAGAAAAAATGGCCGACATCGCTGATGCTTCCTTGTCGAACTTGACATTTTACAGTTTTATAAGTGGATCACTTAATGATTGTCATAGTTATGGTTGTGTATATTCACAGTGAATTTTGGAAATTATATGGCGATGGATGTTGGTAAACGGCTGGGGTCGTAGGCGGTACAAGGACGTGATTTTCCACCCTTTGCTGGTGATTGTGGAAGTCCACTTCAGTAGCCAGTGTTGCGACAGGGCACCACATCAGGGGCGGATCTAGCATTTGAGGAACGGCAAGCTGTCCTATTTTCGAGCGCCACAGTGTGTAGCGAGTATGCTATCCGTAAATGCATTTTCCTGTGCTTTACGGCATTTAAATTCAGACTCCCAACTAGTGGTAAACTGTGATCTATGTAAACTCCGTGGCTGAACGGGGGTGTTGCAACCCGTACCACTCCCCCCCCCCCCCCTCTAAATCCGCCCCTGCACATAGCCTTGATACTGGACAGGTAGCAGCTGTTGAGTGGATACAGAGTTGGGAGGGCTCTTCTTGATTAGCTCCAGCATGTTTGGAGAATAGCCGAATACTCACGTTTCAGCTGGTTGCATGACATCACAGAACTTTCAGGGTGAAACGGCGCGTAGGAATACATCTAATTATGTAAATGTGATCACATGACATGTTACCTACGTGTAAATCGCGGATTTACTTGCAGGTAATTGATCGATCAGCCAATCAGATTTAGACAATTTCATTAAGGTGCATTAGAATGACATGTTGATGTATTTTATATCAGACGTAACTTTCCACACTGATATAAGGGGCGATGACTGTGTTTCTTTAAAATGTTAACCAACATTACTATTTATTCTCTGTATTTATTTGTTTTGATGTGCAATGATCATACATTATAATCTGTCGAAATTATTATTTTGTTCTGTTGACGCATTTAATTGGTATAACTAATTAAAATATATCTCATTTGCATATGAAACTAGCCTGATACCACCGAGTCACTATCATTAAAATAACTATTACTAAATGATTATATCTGTATAGCGGGCACTCGTGATTTTTTGAACTGATGGAATAGTGACACAATTGCAACTAATTCCTTCCAATTCGTTCCCTAAATGTAACAATTCGTTCCCTCAATTTAACAATTGGTTCCCACAGGAACGAATTGTTAATTCGTGGGAAAGAATTGTTATATCCTGGGAACGAATTGTTAATTCCAGGGAACGAATTGTTAAATTGAGGGAACGAATTGTCACTTCGTGGGAACGAATTGTCACTTCGTGGGAACGAATTGTTAAATTGAGGAAACGAATTGTCATTTCGTGGGAACGAATTGTTAATTCGAGGGAACGAATTGTTAATTCGAGGGAAGAATTGTTAATTCGAGGGAACGAATTGTTAATTCGAGGGAACGAATTGTTAAATTGAGGGAAAGAATTAATACCAAAAAAAATCATGTCCCCTGCGGGGCTCCGTAGAACTCGTATCCACAACTGCTAGATCACATATTATCCACAGATACAGTACACAACTTTTAAAGCATATATCAGTTTTTATACCGCAACCATTGCTCCATGTAGCATAATAATGGGGGTTGAATAAATGCTGTTTATATCTGAAATAACCTAATATACCTCAAGTAGCCTAATATACATGAAGTGCCGTTTTTGCCTTTATTTGTTCACCTTTGACCCCTAACCGTGGCATCTGATTGGTCAGTCTCAACAGTAAATTCAAGATGAAGGCTGATTTTAAAATCGAAATTTCTCTCGGTTCAGCTGAATTTTGTCCATTTTTACAGTATATGCGACGTAACCAACGACATGTATATGTCCAGTATGATTGCTATGCTTATTATGACAACTGTGCAGTCTAAAACCAGTCAATATTGAAGCTCATCGTAAATAAATCGGAAATTTAATCAGATACAATACCGAATCTACCTAGCGTTGACGCCGCCATTTTGCTTTGAATGACGTCGCTAGATTTGTGACGTATGGCGAGGGAATGACGTCAAAATATGACGTCACGCACGTTCAAACAATTAATGTCAGTATGCGGTATAAATTAAATACATGATTAGTGCCGTCGAATATTAAATATATTCGGTTTCGTTCCGACAACTTTATAGGGGCTCGCTCAGCTCACCCCAATAAAGCTGTCTACGGCTCAACCGAATATATTTTATATTCGACGGCACTAACCATGTATTTACTATATATATTGCCGTATTTTACATTCCAGTTGTCTTGATCCAAGATGTATCTGCCAACTTGTAAATGGTACTCGACGTTCGACGTGTTCATATTACCATGGTACCAATGTGGCATAAGCACAAGACAACACGTGTGGCAGTAGAATGACATTAAATAACGTGTGCTCCTAAATAGATAGCATTTTGATGTGTGGTGTTGGGGAAATTTGTAAAATATGCTGTGAAATTGGGATTATGTGATTTGCGAATGCACAGTCTGATCTGGATCTACACCGCTTGCGATTACATCGATGAAACACCCGTTATGCTTCTAACAAGCACTATGGACCGTTATCAGGCTACAATATTAAACTATTTGATTAGGAGTACACTGCTCACAAATCCCTTAAGCCCCATTTCTCCAGTCACAGACATATTTGGTTTGTGGTAAGGATATGTGTTCCAGAAACAGCCTCCCCATCTACATGTTTATATGTACACCCACGCCTGCGTTAAACTTACCGAGATGTTAACGCTTCTGAATATTTATTGTCAATATCAACTCGCATTCAAGCAGTTTGATTGACTGCGCCTGAGCTGTAGCACAGCTCAGGCTGAGTCAATCAAGATACTTGCTTTCTTGCCCAATATTCAAGTATTTTGTAATACATTTATTGACATACATTCTCAAGATTACCGCAGGCGGTGGTGTACACGAGTAGCTAGCTAATATACAGTACTATTTTCCGTCCAATAATTATTGTGTCATATCAATATATATTTTATACGCAATACACTATTATATTTACACTGTCCTTACATTCATAATGGAAACGCCCATTCAACGTATTGCGTTTATATTCCAGTGCAGTACATTAGCTCCACGTGACGTCGCGCGACGTTGTTGATTTGCTAAAGTTTGTTTGACGTCAATACAATACATGACGTTCATTGTCGTTGTCAATAACGTCACGCTATTGGCCAACAAAGTTGCTATTCCAGTGATTGCAATAAAATGACCTAAAACAAGATTATTCTTAATTTTAACGCCATATTTGCTTATTTACATTTTTAAATATATCATAAAATGCAGTGTAAATATAGGTAATACAAGCATGGGCTGTTGTGTTTACTGTGGTTACAATACAGTTGGTCTATTTAAAGTTTGCGAGGAGTCCTTCGGACTCCAAGAACTTTAAACAGACCAAATGTATTCTGCACCCCAGTAAGCAACCCCTTGGTTTTATTCCTTAACAATACATGATTTAACAAACTAATACCAGGGATATATACATGTAAACACCAAACACAGTTGCTGAAGGTCTTTATCCGATATTGTTAAGCTTTTAAAAGTTCATATACATGAGACATTCTCACCAAAACATATCCAACCGAATTATTTTTGCAAGTGATTAAAATTGTTTTTAATTTTATTTTTAACATCAATGAGTACAATGGCGTGCATAATTTCTCAAGATTTCACCAAACGTGTGTGTCAATACTCCGCTGTCGTGTTATCGCGTTTCACGTCAGTGCAGTAACGTCAAATTAACGCTCAGAACAAAATCAAAGTGAACAACTGTTGGTAATATCACGTATTTTATACGACCGTTGTAAAAAACGGTACGTATTATGTTTTACCGCCGGCAGAACTCCTCTCAAACCATTCAGTCAATCGATCTGAAACTATTCACTCGTCTTCTACACATATTGAAGATGTGCACCTTGGTGTTGTTATGCCGAAAACATATTTTAACAAAAACATAACTTTTTAACTACATTTTTGTATCCAATTCTATGTAATTTCTACTTTACACATCTCTACCTAAATTAGTATACCTGTTTATCACAACAAGAGGACGAAATAATGCTATAGATTTTCAAATTCTCATTAATGTTTCTTGCCTTGTAGACAGCTTCATATTTATGTATCTTAGCTGTATAGCCCATCTTCGACGGGCGTATTTTGTGACTTACAACACTCTTGTTAACTACAGGGGCGCGCTTCACTAAACAAAGTACGACTAAAATGTTCGTAAGTGCAAAATTATGATAGTCTGTAAATTGCGCATTAAAACTGTTTCCTTTTAAACAAGTATTGCCATTACATTTATTGAGCATAGGCTGCATACATATAAATCCATCAATTGAGATTTCCAGACGATCCTAAATTTGCACTTACGAACATTTTAGTCATACGACGTTTAGTGAAACGGGCCCCTGGTGATTAAAATGATTTTAAGTATAGTTTCATACTTTGTCCAGTAGCTTATTACCCAACATTGCAAAGTATACTTATCTAGCAAAGTATACTTTGAGGGAGAAATTTTCAATTTAAGGATAAATTTATTAATTTTAATTATACTGAATTAATTACATTATCACAGCCATTTTGGCTGTGATAATGTAATAAATTCAGAATATAATCCTGCATATTTGTAAGCATCAAATATATGCAGTGGTTAGTTCTATATGATATAATGCATTTCGGGAAAAATAAATGATTACTCCCTCAAAGTATACTTTGCCTGGTTTCAATTAAGGTGTACCTCAATGCTTAGGTGCATATTTACCAGTAGCCCACATTGTATTTTACCAAAATTAAAAAGTATACTTTTCTTGCTAAGTATACTTTGAGAGAGACATTTTCAATTTATTATCCTGAATTTATTACATTATCACAGCCAAAATTGCGACTGTAACTGAAGAAATTAGGTATACGTACTTAGCGATCAGCGTACACCCTGTTCAGGCTGCGCATTCACGCAGTCTGATCAGGTTCTGCACTGCTACATGTAGCCATTCGGTCATCCAAACACCAGTAATACTTCAAATAGGCAGAATTTACCAGTATCGGGTTGTTTGAGTCTGTTAACACAATCGGAGCTAGACTGACCACAAATGGCATCAGCACAATTTCCCCAATCACAGCCGCAATTAACGTATACTTCTTCTAACGTTCATACCAGTTGTCGTGTGGATCTGGTAGTCGCCAATATTGTGTGTCTAACTCATTCGTGGAGGAATCGCTGATTCGTTAATGTTTTCGCGTACCCCAAAATGGAAATAGTCGTCACCCTATCCGTCTGTCCGTCTGTCTGTCCGGGATTTGTGCTATGGATTTCGAATGCCTAAACGCTGTTACCGTAAGTCGGAGTGGCTTGAAACTTCACATACGTGTTTATCGGCATTCATCGTTTCATTCTATAACCATGCAATCATTGTCCTCAAATAGTATGACTTAGTAATTCGTGTTAACCCTTAGACCGCTACTCACAACAATTTTCGTCTGCTGTTGCTTTTATGTCTTGTCTTATTTCTCAATACAAACATGATTTGACAGCACTTCAGAATCATTTCCAATGGAAATGATTCTGAAGTCCTGTTAAACCATGTTGTAAATTATTATAAAGTGCTGTTAAAGCATGTTTTTTTATGATAAAAATGAAAAATAGAAAATAAACAGCAGACGACAAAAAAAATAAGATAGCGGTCTAAGGGTTAACGTTTTCGAAGGATACATCGATCTGTATTATTGAATTCGTATTGTTTTTGTTTGTGTTTAACAAGTAATCTCACATCAATAGATCTAAGCCGATTACTCGACCATGCCTATTTAAAGGAGCATGCCCACTCAGTAAGCACAAACTGTTATTTATAGCAATTAAATAAGTGTATAATTGTGTTACTATTCCGTCAGTTCTAAAGATTACGAGTGCCTGCTATACAGATATAATCGATTAGTAATATTTATTTTACTGATAGTGACTCGTGGTGGTGTCAGGCAATTTTCATATGCAAATAAGGGATGGTATTTTTAATTATTTATACTAATAAAATGCGTCACCTGAAAAAATAATAGTTTCGACAGATTATCGCACAAAAAATATACAGATAGTAAATAGTAATGTCCGTTAACATTTTAAGGAAACTCGGTTATCGCCCCTATTTACGTCTGATATAAAATGTATAATAATTCCAATCAATACTCGTGGTAAAGGTGAATGAACATTTATGTTGCCAGAAAATGTATCACCAATGTACCTTTAACCATTTCAGTAGCCGATTTCACCAAAATTTCAAAGTGATAGTACATTGCTGCGATAGTTTCTGAATATCGGGGATATAAAATCCATTACCCCTTAGAATGTGAGAAAGTAAATTTGTTTTCTGCTGTAGTTTTATATTTGTCTTGTTCTCAATTAACACGTGATTTAGAGCACTTTATAATCATTTCAAGGAAGTGGCTCTAAAGTGTGTCAAACAATGTCTTGCTGAATGGATAATATATAGAGAATAGTAGGTTAGTGTCGTGAATGGGAAAAATAGCTGGCAAGTCTTAGGAAACGGGATGGGCGAGGCTCTGCCGTCAACACCTACAAATGGCTTTAAAATGCAAAGAAATAACCCCAGCCACCGCACATATTCATACGCAGTGATGAGATCGTATTGACAGGATATCAAATATGTTTCACGGCACCGTGTTTCATGGCACATACGCACTGTGTTGACGGGTTAAAATAAATTTGTTGTCTGCTGTAGTTTTATATTTGTCTTGTTCTCAATTAGCACGTGATTTAGCAGCACTTTAGAATCATTTCGAGGACGTGACTCTAAAGTGTGTCAAACAATGTCTTGCTGAATGGAGAATATAAAATAAACAGATAACACAATTTAGTACAGTATTGTAAGTGTTAACATTCAAATGTGACATATGGTACAATGTCTTTATTGATGTATGCTGTATTTTTCTCAATTAGCACATGGTTTAGCAGCACTTTATAATCACGTCCTTGAAATGATTCTAAAGTGATGTCAAACCATGTCTTGCTCAGAAAAATGGACCAGGAGAATATAAAATAAACAGACGACAACATGTATTTCAACATTTTAAGGGTTAATATTCAAATGTCACTTATGGTACAATATATGTATTGATGTATGGTGAATATACATGCTATGTTAGTGAATTGGTTTTAATCTTATAAAATGCTAGCTGGCTTATCATTAAGTGTTTTATTTCATTTGCTGTATTGTCAACTGAACCTGATAAACATGATACCAAATGGCATCATCATGGTATGCTATTAATGACGCAGCATACATCAGCATCTATAATGAAAATAAATATATGTTCTCACAATACATTTTATCACGAAATTTCATTATGTCCACCTAATGAAACAGTATGAACGTTGTATATGACAATACCACACTGTACACATGTATTAGATATTATAATAGTAAACTTCTGACTTGTCTATGTGATCGATATGCTGCCCAATAAGTATTTCTCTATTGCAATATTAATATGTTAACAATTGTCAGACAATAGTGGTCTTATTATCACTTTACAGCCTCTCCGGAAATATATATATATGTAGATGACAATGACGTATGTGTGTAAATATTTTGTCTTGATACAAGTACACCATTCGTGTCAATGCGATTGTTACATGTAACACTTTAGACCTGACAGCATGTAAATGCAATATTTAAATATGCTGTAAATCGGGATTCGTTCATAATTAGCGCGTCACAATGTTGTTTTGCGATTCATGCAATAGTCCAAAATAGCAAATGTCATGTACCGACTGACATAATTCCCTTATACATGATGTATTAAAGGTGCATTAATTCACCATTACCCCACGTATTGAACAGTTTGTGCCTACTGAGTGGGCATGTTCCTTTAAAGGTACATGCCCGCTCAGTAGGCACAAACTGTTCTTTATATCAGAGACATCATCTGAGACATTTTCTGGCAAAACAAACATTCATTCACCATTATCACACAAAGTGATTGGCATTACTATACATTTTATATCAGACGTAAATTTTAAAATGTTAATGGACCTTACTACTTATTATATGTAGTTATTGTTTTGTGTGCAATGATCATACTTTATACTCTGTCCACAATATTTTATGTTCACGTGACACATTTAACTAGTATAAATAATTATAATATCATGCCCCATTTACATATGAAAATAGCCTGATACCACCGCGCGTGACTATCAGTAAATACATATTACTAACTGAATATATCTGTATAGCGGGCACTCGTTATTTTTATAACTAGTGGAATTGTGACACAATTATATACTTCTTTAATTCTTATAAAGAACAGTTTTTTTATACTGAGTGTGCATGTACCTTTAACATAATAATGCACTAGACTTTGTAATGCATATGTGGATGACCTACAGAAAGCATAGTATGTGATTAGTACAACTTTAATGTATGTTGTTGTACTTATGCAATATATATAATCTAACATTTGGTTGGACTTACTATGATATTTATTAAGCATGTTACTGATTTGATAAGAAACTCTACTTAGCCTCGTTTCTTTTAAAATTAGTAAACTCGTTTAAATTTAAAAATAAATATTTATACATCATATTATATCATCACTAATGTAAGATCCTCTATATAATTTAATAATTGGGATTCAACCTTACCGAAATCCTGAACAGGTGCGTATTTTGTCCCTCAGGTACGTCTTTGGCATTATTGTATGTGAAGGTTAAATCTGGTTATACCCCTTGTATGAGTAATCCGATTATTTCTAATCCTATTACTTTTAGGGGCAGGAGCCCAGTGACTTAGGTGTAGTATGGTCCTGGCACCAAGTCTGGCTATAATATTAGGGCTTAACACATCTGTTCTCGATGTAAATATTCTGTCCTGATTTGGGATTCCCCCCCCCCCCCCCCCCCCCCAATGCAGCAGGTTAAAATGGGATCGAACCCGTTAGCCCGGCCTTACATGACCTTAGCTGTTCACATGCCGCTAAACACCAATAAAAAAACAATGAAACAAGCAAAATATATGATATTTCCGTAACTGACAATGAGAGTTGATGAAATGTTCTGACAGTGGAAATGCAGAATATAATTCCGTATTTGCTATGACATTTTAGTAAACTTTCGACGTCATTTACAAAAAATATCGCAGTATCTGCATATATGTTTTCATAAAAAATCGCACATCACCTTATATATAAAATCGTATGACTTGTCTCAATTATATTTTAATCAAATGTTGTATATCCAACATGTGTTTTAGTCCTGTAACATGCTATATATCAGTTCACCGCTCCGTATTTGCTTATGTTAATAAATACAATATTTTAAATTTGTATTAATGTTTATTATCCCTGTAGCCTATTTCATCAACATTGCAAAGTATACTTTACTAGCAAAGTATACTTTGAGGGAGTAATCATTTATTTTTCCTGAAATGCATTATTTCATATAGAACTAACAAATGCATATATTTCATGATTAAAAGTATGCATAATTATTATACTGAATGTATTACATTATCACAGCCAAATTGGCTGTGATAATGTAATAAATTCAGTATAATAAAAATTAATAAATTTATTATAAAATTGAAAATTTCTCCCTCAAAGTATACTTTGCTACTAAAGTATACTTTGCAATGTTGATGAAATAGGCTACAGGTATATATCATTGGTCAGATTGCTGTCAAGTGGTATTAGCCAATCTGGGATATTCCCCTTTCGTGTATATTGCCGTGGGATATAGTAACATTGTAGCCTCCTTCAGGTGCAGGTGTTAACTTTGGTATGTAATCCGGGGGCATCTATACGTATAAGAATCCGACACCTCATGTTTATTGGTGGCACCCAATGCTTTTATAAACTTGAATGTATAAGGTTTCCAAAAAATGCGGGTGCACACATCCATTACTTTGATTATTGCTTAAAAATGAAATAAGCCAACACAATATGCTATTGATAATAATGTCTTTGCTAGAAACATAATCACGGCAATCATGTTTACTTTCAAAATTGCCACCAAAATAAAACGACTTACCTGGTATAAACCAGTGAAACAGTCAAATAGTGAACTTCATGTTGATGCTTTAATCCATGCATTCAATGTCAAAGATTATAACAATACACCAGAAATATATGTGTCAAATATTCAATGACTCTTGTCATGGTTTATATCAGATTTTCTATTACAGTAGATACATACTTCACACATATATTGCTTACTTGGAAGTTTATACACATTTGTTCGAACATAGCGTGTCTATATCCACATACATGTATTCAGTATCAAAGAATACAGCATTCTGCGATGTCATATACTCGATGAGGTTTTACAATATTTATACATGCATGCTCCTTAATGTGTGAATATGATTTATTTGGAATATTTACAGATATTTTCGGACATATATAACTAATTGTCATTGTGGTTATTAGTGTATGTCGTTATTTTAGGGTTTGTTTACTTTGTTGCTACATAGTTTGAACCAAGGGTTTGTTTTCATCTATAGACCACATACAACAAAAAATGGGGTTGGTTCCATTTTTTTCTATAAGCCGTATTAAATTTAAAAGGGCCACCATTGACATTTACATTTCGAGGTCAAAGTCATTATATGTGGTGTTTTTGCAGCGGAAAACACATGAGTATGGACAAGAAATATTGGCAGAATGAGTTCAATACATTTGAGATACCATTTCAAATTGGGAAATCCAGTATTTATTTTACATTTTTGAATGTCGTGGTAAGATTTTGTATTTTTCTTCTGGTTATACTCGTATTTCTTTGACCACAGTCAGCCGAGATGATGTCTAAATGGTATTGTGCTACGAGTAATCCTTATCTTCAAAATGGCCACCGAAAGTAAGTGTGTTATGTACATCGCCACATCAACGATGTGTTACACATTCTAATATTTCAGTGGCTGTAGCTATGTTCTTTTAAATAATATTGTGATTGGAACGTGTGTTTGCTTGAAAATATATGTATATACAACATATAACAAAACTGAAGTTAATTCCACATGGCCGCCATTTTGAATTTCGGAATGGCCGCCATTGAAAGTAATTCATATTTAACTTCATTATTATATGTGGTGTTTTTAATTATTATTTATTATGGATAAAAATATTGGCATAATTATTTCAGTAATAAACACAAACGGTTGAGATTATTGCTAACTAGTACTGTGGTACCAGACAATATTATCTTCAAAATTGCCGCTGGAAATAAGTTCAAATGATATCTTGGTCAGCACATGTGTTTTCCTTTAAAATAATAAGAGAATGTGGCAAATTATCCATTTCATCCAATAAATTTTGTTATGGTATTGTATATTGCATTGCAAACGTAAATACTAATATTCTCCATTGTTTCATGAGAGCGTCTGTTACGTCGATATGATGCACCAACTGCAGCCTGTAAGAACTGGCATTGCGCTAGCAGACTGCAACTGGTCTCAACAGTTTGCTGTATTTATGGAGTCCAACTTGGTCGCCAATGTTTAGCTATTTTAATGTTAAAGCTAGTATGCTTTTATCATAGCGTTTCTGGCTCTGGCGATGTTAATGACTGAATCTGATCTTGTCACAAATCGAAACATGTATTGGATATACCTGCTCATAGGTGGTCAGTAAACTGAATAGAAGCCGCTGTCCCATCAATAACTGTGCATGTGACCATTCAGTGCCGGTTATGGGAGTTTCGATATTCCAGTTTACCCAAATATAGGTATTGTACATTCACATTTTGTTTTTGCGAAACTGTGTTTCAACTGTTCGCTCAGTTAACCCACTGGACATTGGCTGCATAGAGTACGTGACATTAAGGACACCCCCTTCTTTTGCAAAATCAGCAAATTTCTGGTAGGCAAATTGCATACTTCATCTGACACATGTGTACTTGTTACACTATGATTACTGTAAGTCCCTTTCAACTGTCCAATGGACATTTCGGATTTCATGCTGCGTTCCCAGCAATTGCCTTTCATTACATGTGGACATGTTTGTTTCAACACTTTGCCATGGGTGGCCGGGTACAAAGTGTGATATTGGCATTTCAATTTCTATCTTCAATTGAACATCTTCCTACCATTTTACCAGAACATAATATAATGCGCTCGATTAAGACATGTCTGAACCATAGATGGCCATTTGGGCACGGCTTGCAACCTTTTGGACTCAAGAGGAGTCAGAATTATGCGTTTAGATCCTTTCAGTTTATCTCTGTAATCCCATAACGCCACTTTCTTCTGTGGACATAGTGTTCTGAAATTGAGTTATCCCTTTAGACTTGTTTGTCTAGCAGAATCAATTGTGCATCTTACTCAGTCAAGTTTGCAACGCGTGATCACTGACAGTAAGTTCGCGAATACTACATGTACCTGTGAATTCATAAAGTTAGAATATATGTATGTTACTGACTTGTGGGATAGCGTATCAGTAACTAGTATGTTGTTGCCAGAAACGTGTTTCATTGCCAGGCCACATTGCTTCAGCAGAAGTAACATATAATTTATTCTGTGACGACATGGATAGAGTATTTATTTAATAGATATGAGAGGCAAGTGATCTTACTCCACTTGAAGTCAGTCCGTACACATACCGAAACCGATTCCAGCCAAATAACATGCCTCATTATTCATGTTCAATCAGAGCATATTCGTTTTGTGCGAGAATCAATGATTTGGAAACATTAGCCATTGGCTTGCCTTTGTGGCACACCATAATGCAGTGGCTCTGGCTATGCCAAGTCATACTATGACAAGTTCAACAAGTGAAACGCAATTTGGACCATCAAGACACTGATCACTTTTATATTGACACAGGAGTTGTGATCTCTGAAGACCATATGGTAATCGTAAATAATGATAATGACCATGGAACTAATAATGATACTTTATTTTGAACGTGGCCATCTTTCTACAGTTTCCTGCATATAATTCTGTATTATGTAGAGATCGTATTCAACCTCTCCAACAGTGTATTGGCAATCAATCTGACATTTTACTCACGTCGTCTACACATACCGAACTTGTGCACATGGTATTTTAATGCCGAAAGTCATTTAATCACACAAATACTGCTGTTCTTCTACACTTTCCTGCATGCACGTTTTTTAGGGAATATATCGTATGCAAGCAACTCCTTTGACCGCATTTTGAGTGTGATTGTGCCAGCATTGGCTTTCAGGAACACCAACAAGATGGAGACTCTAATGCAGAATAGTGATAAAACTGCTTGAAAGCACTGTATTCATAAGTAAGAATAGTCCTGCAAACACACAGTGGCCATTTTGAAATATAACATGTTTGTCATAAACAGTGACTTTAAATTGACTTTAATCATATATAATTTACTTTCAATAATGATTATAATCAGAGAAAAATTTGTCCACATGGTTTCTGCATGATTATACCAGAATTATATGTGTTTTACGGCAGCCATTATGACAATTAGAATAATAGGAACAACTCATGTTTTCTTTGATGATACAAAGAACGTTTGTTCCAAGAACGAAGCAAAACAGTCAACACAACCTATACACTTTACTAAAGACAAGTACGTAGTGAAGACATACAAAATATTGTTTACATAGAGGCCATTTTGAAAACAAAATGTCCGCCTTACCAATGATCAGAAAAAGTGGAACCAACCCTAGTTTTCTTATTTAAAGTATGTAGAAGGCATAGCCGAAAAAAAAAAAACCTTCTATTTGCATCATAAATGTAGATATGTATATTTCAATATATTGTATACGATTTCAGGGTTGCCATTTTTAAATCTAAGATGGCCGCCATGGGGGTTGTTAAAAATGAAAATAACACCGGTGTTGTTCTTAGTGGTCAACAGATTATTATCACCAAAAATAAAATCAATTTTCTACCTGTATAATAAGTGTATATATAAGGAATACATCATTTCAGTGCGGCCATTTTTAAATCCAAGATGGCGGCCAAAGGAATTGTCGAAAAAAATGGAACCAATCACAGTTTTGTTCTCCGTGGTCTAAAGATGACAAACAAACATAGGTTACAAGAATGTAGCCAAAAAATGCAAAACTACATAACAGTATACACTATATAATGAGTTGCTCAAAAAGAACATGCACATGAGGTGTTCACATAAATTAAATATGTGTATTGAATGCTCAGGGATACCCCATATCAGGGACTACTATTTCGGTTATACGGCACTGCTTATGTGCTGTATGAATGGCATGTAGAGTTCTATAGCACTTTTGCAGGTGATGATATTCATGAAACCTGCATGGACTAAATTAGTTTTCATCAATACAATGTACCATATATACAAAACTATAGTATTCATAGTTATACCAATATCATTCTGTAAATCTGTTTCATAATGTGAAATTAATATTTGTGTTAAGCTGAATCTGATACATACACTGCATGCAGTTAACTAGAACAATTCCGAGAATGAGATTTGTATATCCTATGCTCTTTTTAGAAGTCAGTTACTGAGTTCGATACTGGTTATTTAAAGTAATTTAATAATTCCAATAATGATAAGTTTCCTCATAATGAAGGTCACCAGACTGGGTTATTTGTATACAATGCATGCTTATATGTCATACCACATGATAATCGTGTTCATTATCTGACATCATGCTTGTATTTTCATATTGCTTGTCTGTTTGTTATCAAGAGCCAGCATGGGTTAGCAATAAACTATTATCGCGCATAGTTGGGTGACACAACAGACTGCTGGTAGTCAGTATACATTAGAAAATATACATGATCTGATATCATTTTGATGAAGAAAGCTAAGACGTTTGTGGATAAATGATGATCTGTATGATTTGCTAGCGAGAGATCATTGTAATGCATTGTTTCTATCATATCTTATGTGAACGTTGCTCTTTTGGTAAGTTGGTAATATTATATAATATTACATGAAAGAAGCTGACTATATAGATCCGCTAGTATGTTGTCTGGTTAACAGTAAATCCATCCTCATTTGAATTAGACACGGTTATATATTATGGGTGAGATGCTAACTCAATGTGGGTCATGTATGGATGTAACTGAGTACGGTCACACCAATAAATATAATGATTACACTACATTACAACAAACCTTGAATACAGTCCTATATGTTTAAAATTTCGATCTTAACCAGACTGTGACCTTATCAAAACTATAAAAGAAGATACAGAGAGGAGACAAAGGAACCCATAAACACATATATCTAGCGCAATACACAAGGGTAGCAGCATGACACGTGTACACATTAACTATCGCCTATATCCCTGCATGAGTCAAGATGAACTGCGTTCGAATATGTATTTATTATAAAATAATAGGTAGCAAAATGTAAATATAAACGTTACGAGGCATGACATTGAAATGATCATTTCATAAGACCTGAGCTTTAATAGTTATTTTAATTAATGAAACCTGACACACATATTCAGTAGATGACCATTATATGGTATTTATCCTGTTTTGCTATTTTGATAAATACTGCAATATTCTTAAGTTCCCATGACCTTGAACTGGCATTCAACGTATCAAAAGTAAATATAAACTTTTCCACGTAAATGTACATGGACAGACGGACGGACGTACGTAACATCAAGAGCAAGGCAATATGCCCCACCCCTTCCCCCAAAACGCCCCCCCCCCCCCCCCCCCCCCACCCCCCCCCCCCCCCCCCCCGCTATCGCATTTGTTCGTGGCTGGTGAAAACATCTTACATATTTATAGATATATGTTTTAGGGTAATAACTTAACGATATATGTACACCATACTGTTATAACAGCAATACAAATAAAACTTTGCCGTTTTCCTTCGGTAACCTTGAAAATATAGTGTTGTGACCATGGCCATGATAGTTTGTGTTAGATTCCTTGATTGAAGTTGATGTTTTAATTATTGTGATGCGTACCACCGAAGATATTGAAACTTCAAATGTACCAATTCCTAGGTTTAGGTCATAAATACCAGGATTTTGACCTGGATTTTGAATGACCTTGAAATGGCACCCGGATTTTTTGGAAAGTGAGATCCCAGACGAATACAAAACCACTAACAAAGAAAAATGAACATGAGGTGCCGGATTTTGAGCAATTTCCCTCAGACTAATGTATAATATACCCACGTGAGCGTTGTTTGACAACACGTATGTTTTGACTGAAAGGTGTTTTTATGGGAATTACATTTAACATCTGGTAGTTGTACTAACAATGCACCTGAATGATTGACATTGTGATGGCATGAGGTGACGATAGTTTATCTCTGTAAAGTAAGCCATATAAATAACAGCCAATGAAAATCATTTGATCCACCTGTTTATCTTGCGACGCATTAGACCATGGCACTTTCCCAAATTGGTGACATTACCAATTGTCAAGGATTGCATCATTCTACTTCAATCCCATTGTATGCTATTCTTGATACTCACTAGAACCTTAAATACCATTTGTTGCTGATGATGTATTCAGATGGCACTGATCATCAGTTGGAGGAGCTTGACCAAGGGTATAAAATGGCTATTCCATTAGGACAGTCACACACAATGTGAAGTATTGGAGCACAATGCGAAGAATAGACGTACAACGCGGAAGTAAGGAATCAAAGTAAATTTTACCTTTATTTATAAAATTTAGATAGCTTAATAAACTTGTAAATTAATTGAATTAAGAAGTAAGAATTTTAGATGGACTTCAGTTTTGTCAATTAAATCCCAACAACATTACATGGGACTTGTTTTGGTGCCGTGACCAGGATCGACCATTGTTGTTGGATTGAAGAGTGACACGAAGATCTTTCACGAACAGTGAGTCTTGTTACATGTTTGTTCTCAATACATTAATTGGTTGATTACGGTATGGCAGTTTTTGACTATGGGGAGGCTTTTTCACAACTTGCTACTCAAATGGCACGGGTTGGTGATGTGTTTAATAGCCAGATAAATTCCCAAGTAATTGAAACGTTTGACCGCAACTCTAATAAACTTTGGGCAAGGGCTGTAATTGTGAGAACTTGTAGCCTAAGCCCATTGTACTTATATGCAATAAACTATGTTTAAACTAATAAACTGTTTAGGGTTGGGTTGTTTCAAAGCATACTTACTGTAGGCTGGCAAACATGAATGTATATCAAGACGGAGGCAAATTTACTAATATACATGCAGATACTAGTATGTACAGCATGTAAAGTAAATACATAAAGTTACTGATTTTTTATTGCATATACATGTACTATATTGTAAAATAATGTAATATTACATTTAATAATACTTTGATTTAAATAGTGACAAAATATGGGTAAGGCAAAAAGCATTGTGTTAAAATAGAAGACTGTTTTGTTTATTAGCAAACTATATTGAAATGCAAAGAGATGTATTGGCCCATGTAGGCGCTACACGTGAAGACAATGTGTATCATACGGTGTGCTAGGTTGCGGTCGTGATATTTCCTATAATCTAGGTATGTGATTGGTCTGTAAGAATGTCAGTTTTAGGCAAGTATATAGTTTACTGTTTTCTATGATCTCTAACCAGAAGTTCAAAAACACTAAAAAAAATAATTTAAATGTGTTTACGTAAACCCAAATGATCTTAATTGCAATAGTATTACCGGGTTATCTATAACAGTAATGCTTGATTTACTTAATGGTGTGTCCATTGGTTGCATGATGCTTGCGACCAATGAATAAGTATGTGTAACGGTTTGAAAGATAGATCGGAAACACAGTAGCAATATATGTGTATTGAAGTCGTACATACATGAGTTGGTGTGTCCATTGGTTGCATGATGCTTGCGACCAATGAATAAGTATGTGTAACGGTTTGAAAGATAGATAGGAAACACAGTAACAATATATGTGTATTGAAGTCGTACATACATGAGTTGGTTATATAATGATGTATGTTATATTATTACGCTTTATAAACTTATGAATTAAATATTGTGTGTACTAATGACGTTTTAATCCGTTAACATACATGCATGTTGGCTTAATATTAATTTGCCATCGAGATAAAATCATTGAGCACATGTATCCAATCTCAAGTGTTTTATAAACAAAACTTGTTTGCAATTGAGATCAAGTTGATATCTGACGTGCAACTGTATATACGGGTACTTTGCCTTGCAAACAAGGTGACCATAAGTCCCCAGTGACCTTGACCTCGGGCGGTTGACGTGGGTTGTATGCAAAACAAAGCACCATCCCGAGATATTGTAGCTATATATTTATAAAAATCGATGAAACGGTTCATAAGTTATTGCAAAATTAAAGTGCACGCACGTACGCAAGTACGTACGCACGTACATGTACTAACGCTATATCCATCTTGCTTATCGGCGAAGGGATAATTGCATGACTGTGAAATGATTCATCTCTCAATTAGAAACCATGTGATGTCCCCTTGATGCGCTCATTAGCAGAGTTTCGCTGTTACATCTGGTAATACATGTACAAGAAAATGCATTTTTGTTAACAGTGAGCACGCATTTGGTCAATGGGAAGCTAGCTACCCGAATAGCACATGTCGTGCATCGAATGATGCTTAATGAACCAGATAGCCATTGTTCAAACGTTTCAAATTATCGTAGTCATTGATTATAGTTGAACATCCCTTCGCATTGATGCACCGGAATGATTGACATCCTGATGGCAGGAGGTGATTATAGTTTACCACTGTTACTTACGCCATATAAATAACGGCCAATGAGAATCATTTGGACCACCTGTTAGGCGGGCAGGGACAACTTGTGACCCCAAACAAATTGCAACAGAAACTAACATAGTGGCGTTTGGTTGGAAATGCATCAGGGTTGATCATATCCAAAATAGGCAAAAATCGGCCCAGGCGAAATACCCTAATTAACATAATTTCAAAATGGCGGCCATCGTCAGCTGTGGAATGCAATATCTCGTAAATGGCTCATCCTAACACCCATAAATGTATTACTAACACATCGGCAAGTTGTACCCAGGAATCCATAAATGATACTCCCATCGACCTATGACGTCACTGTGACGGCATAACTCAGATATGACGTTATACATCATGTAGTTAGCCGTCGTACGGGAAAGCAGCTACCAGCAAGATTCTCAACAACTCCAAGCACTGTGATTAAACCAGGCAGGCCTAATGATGCATCAACAGAAGAAGCGTTTTGGCTGTCGTCAATAGTCTCATGAACGCGGATGAGGAACACAAAACGATAATTGATTTATGTAAGGAAATGGAAGAGTTATGCGAGACGCCTTATAGTACAGTATACATGAAGAAACGGTTATTTGAAGTTCTAGGTGACAACGTAACCATATCAAATGTTCAGGGAAAATCAAATGTTGTTACATTCAACCACACTGCTGCGAAGATTTTACAAGACTTTTATGAAACATCAATGACTGATAGTGATACAGAAATCGAAAAACACATACTGATAACAACAGCAGTTGCACTGATCCGGTGTGAGATAATTGATAATTGAGATAAATATAAATCGCTTACTAAAGAGTTTTATCCGGATGCACAGGAATTGAAATCGGTGGATAAGATGTTAGATTTCTTGCCCAAGTCACTGAAATTTTTTCTGGATGAGCTATTTGTGGGAAAATCGAAAGGCCTCAAAATGGCAACGATAGGCCAGTGCCTCATTCAGGTTGCCAGACAACTGGCACTAATGACTCCTTTACAGTTCGGACTGGCAGTTCAACTGCATCATCACTTTGGTTCAAAGTACTTAATCAACACACTGCACGATCATGGCCTATGTTCGTCTTACACAGAGGTGCTAAACTTCGAAGCATGTGCGGCCGCCCAAACACCTACCACTGCAGATATCAATTCTGAATATGATTCTGTGGCTTCAGTTATGCTCGGTATTCGTCATTTTCGGCAATTTGTTTGCGATAATGCTGACAGAAATCCATGCAGCTTAGATGGATGCTATGGGTACGATAAAAACTATTACACCAGCAATTAGAGTCAAGACACTGATCCGAAGAGATGCAGGCTCAGAGATAACTGTTAATTCAGTGATTCAAGCTACGTACTATGACATTCCCAGTGTATATATTCCTATTGTTTACTATAAGCTACCGCAAATCAATGTAGAAAACCCATTCAGCAAACTAGAGTTACTATGGAAGATAAGTGCACCTTTGAAACTAGGTACACCTGGCTGGTCAGGAGTGATGCAAGCAGTGTCTGGTAGTACCGGTACTATTTACCCCGGCAAGTCTACAGTGAGATTCCTCCCCATGTTGGATATCAATCCAACGGACATGACATATATATATTCAACTCTATGCTTCATCGTCAATGAATGTATTCGTCATAAGTGCACATCTATAGTTACATTTGACAAGCCATTGTGGTTCAAAGCCAGAACTATCGTAACTAATGAACAAGAGAGTAGTGACTTGAAACAAATCATACTAGACTTGGGCGGATTCCATACTATGATGAGTTTCCTGGGCAGTATTGGCAACTTGATGACTAGTTCTGGGCTCCGAGAAGTGTTAGAACTTATATACGGTGAAAATGCTGTCACGTACATCTTGAACGGCAAATCATATTCCCGTGCTTCTCGTGGGCATTTTATGATTGATTCTATGCTAAACAGACTCATCTTTCATGAGGTATACCCAGTTCCAGTTGGTGACAACGAAAGTGAGAGCGTGCAATCGTCGGTTCTCAGTCCGGACTTGAAAAGAGCCTTAGATTTGTTTAGATCAAATTATAAGCTAAGATATATCGGTGGAAGCGGCAATGGAAGATCCGACTATATCACAAATCTTAGTCAACATATATGAAACCAAAGACGAACTGCACAAATACCCTACTGCTGAATTGTGGCTGCAATATATAGATATGGTTGATTTACTTCGTGATTTTCTTCGTTCGCAAAGAACCGGTAAATGGTCATTGTACAAGGCCTACCTTAATAAGAGGCTGCCGTACTTTGCTGCTACTGGCCACAACCACTTTCGCCACCAGTGAACAACATAAAGAGTTAGCTTCTGCAAGAGTAAAACGTGATAACAAAGATTCCTCAATTGTTTTAGATTTTCTACGTGAGAATAACACATGCGAGCCTACACCAGACCTGCGGAGTATCACCAGTGACATTACAGCTGATCCAACTGTCAATGCTCATAGAGCTAAAGACGTCGGTGGGAAAATCTTAGAGAAGATGTATGGTACAAATGCATTCGAGTTTTCCTTCTCTAAAAAAGATATTGCTGTTTCGTTGGGCCAGGCAAAGCAACTTGACATTGATGGAGAATAAGTCAACATCGATCCTCAGCTGCTGTTACAACGGTTGCTGGCCATTGGCAATGCACACACAGATGAGAATGACTTAGAGCAGTTCTTGCAATATGAACTAACAACACAGCCAACTGCTTTATTTGACAAATATGGAATGATTAGAGAAGCCACAAAGTCGCAACTAGCTGACGCTATCGGACAAAGGTATCAGACTCAAGGTTCTGGAACATTGGTCGCGGTTGAGCAGCAGTTTTCAGTGTTCGATGGTGGTTCTTTATTGCACAGAATTCAGTGGAAAAACGATACATCGTTTGATAGTATATGTATTAAATACGTAGATCTAGTCAAGCAGAGCTCAGGTCCTATCGTTGTGTTTGACGGCTATCTACAGGGCCCTTCTATGAAAGACAGCACCCATCCGTGACGAACAAAAGGGCTCGTTGGTGCAAAAGTCAGTGGTTTTACAGGAAACAAACTACTGAAGACCAAGAAGAGGAAAACCTCCTTAGTAATGAAATCAACAAATGTAACTTCACCAATTTACACTATTTTATAATAGCAGAAACTGGAGTAGAATTAGCAGCCATCGGTCAGACCTGTGTTGTTGGTGAGGACACAGACTTGCTTGTAATGTTATGCCATCACGCAAATCGCCTGAACAAACCACAGGGACAGTTGTTCTTCAAAAACCGAAAGGAAGAACGCAAAGCATAGTTTGTGGGACATTGGTCACGTCTGTGGGGTTCTAGGTGGGGATACCTGTTCGAGTTTGAAATTCATTCACGCCATCGCTGGATGTGACACCACGTCTCGACATTTTGGTATAAGAAAAGCAACACCATTGAAGAAGATGGACAGTGGGATCTTCAAGGAACAAGCGGCAGTCTTCTGTGCCACTGACTTACCATGTACTAGTGAGATAACTTAAGCCGGTGAAAAGGCTGTGGTTTGTCTGTACGGAGGAAAAACAGGAGGTACTACAGCAATCTATGTGAAAATATTGCCACCGACATCTGACGCGGCAATGTATCATTCCTTGCTAGTATGTATTCAAGTCCTTACGTGGATGGGTGATGGAGAGGACATGAATCCTACCGAATGGGGATGGGAAGTGCGAAACGGTGCTCTTCACCCAAAGAAAATGGATGCACCAGTAGCTCCTCAGTATCTTTTGAAAGTAATCCGGTGCATGTGCAAACGGGAATGTGCTACCAAAATGTGTTTTTGTCGACCTTTTGGACTGCAATGTACGAATACTTGTGGACATTGCAATGGGGAGACCTGCTCAAACTCGCCAAGCCCAGTGATTCTCGACGAAGAGGAGAATGACAGATGAGAATGACTTAGAGCAGTTCTTGCAATATGAACTATCAACACACCCAACTGCTTTATTTGACAAATATGGAATGATTAGAGAAGCCACAAAGTCGCAACTAGCTGACGCTAAAGGACAAAGGTCGAAGAGGAGATTGAAGAAACATATTTGTCGGACATTGGCTATTGCTAGAGATTAAACTGTTTTCCCCATGAAACAATTCGTGAATCTGTCCCCGACGTCATAAGTTAGTTATTGTGTCATAATGACATCATAGGTCAGTGGTAGTATCATTTTTGGATTCCAGAGTGCACGAAATGTGCGACAAAAATCACCCCCGACGGCGAACTACATGAATAATGACGTCACAATGACGTCATAGGTCGATAGGAGTATCATTTATGGATTCCTGGGTACCACTTTCCTATGTGTTAGTAATACATTTATGGGTCCTAGGACGAGCCGTTTGCGAGATATTGCATTCCACAGCTGGCGATGGCCGCCATTTTGAAATTATGTTAATTAGCGTATTTCGCCTGGGCAGATTTTTGCCTATTTTAGATATGATCAACCCTGATGCATGTCCAACCAAACGCCACTATGTTAGTTTCTGTTGCAATTTGTTTGAGGTCACCCCTTATTTTAGATTAGCAGTGCCCGACTATGTGTATCATGCGACGCGTTAGACCCTGCCACATGGCATTGGTGACATTGCCAAACGTCAAGGATTGTATCATTCTACTTTAATCCCATCGAGTGCTATAATTGATAGTCCCTAATTAATCCCTTAGATAATATTGAGTTATGATGACGTATTCAGACTACGCTGATTATCAGCAGGAGGATATTGACCAAGGGTATACAAGGCTGGTTCAGTGGGACAGCAGGGCACAACGCGAAGTATAGGCGCATAACGAGAAGTAGGCAAGTACAGTAAATGTTAACTTTATTTAGAAACATTAAATATCTTAATTAACTTGTAAATTAATTTACTTAACAAGTAAGAAATTTAGATGGACGTGAGTTTTGTTAATCAAATCCCTGCAAATCTACATGGGACCGAAGTGGCCGGTTGGTGAGCCGCCAGGCAGTTAAATCTATTGGTATCAATTGGCTTCATGCCTGGTGCCTGACATCCAGGATATGACATGGGAAGTGCTGCTTGTTCGATAGAGTGTATTATAAGTCAGAATATTACTAACCCTTTCAATAGAAGTGACAATATAATAAACCATCTTTATATTATAAACAGAGATACATATTAAACCCATCGAAAGAGCAATAAACACATCTATTGTACGTGCGTCCAGATTTGTATTGATCGTCTCCAACAAAACACAATTACACATGTAACATTAAGGATCCGTTATTTCCCTGATCATCCTTTGATTGAAAGATAATTGCTTCGACAATGTGATGGAATATCTGTGTCACGGTACGTAAGTAGTAGTATATAAGAGTCATAATGATACAAGTTTATATGGAAGACACACACTACGTGTGGTGGCTTCCACACGAAACTTGTAATCATTATGACTCTTATATACTACTTCTCGCGAGACCATATATTTATGACATCAGAAGATACACCCTATTAGAGATAAAAATCCCTATGTTATACTCAGTATATATATACAACAATCTGTCATACTTTTATTACCAATAAAATATAAACTGACACCCTATTAGAGATAAGAAATCTATAAGTTATACTCAGTATTTTACAGCAATCTGTCATAAATATAAACTGACACCCTATTAAAGACAAGTTATCCATAAGTTTATAACTAAGTATATTACAACAATATGTCATACATTTATTGCGAATAAATATAAACTTACACCCTATTGAAGATAAAAAATCTATTAGTTATACTCAGTATAATGCCTACCATAAAGCAAATGAGAGAGCAAGCTAAGAGTTGGGGAATTTCCCTAAGAGGTTTGAGACTCAAGAAAGATATAGCAGATAGGATAAGTGACGCGCGAGCCGTCGTCTACGAGGAGAGGCTGCGGCGTGCGGTTTCGACCGGACGACTGCCAGCCGACCCCGAAAAACGCTCTGAGAAATTGGAGAACGAGACGACGGCCAGTCTGCGCGCCACCGCTTACGCGCAGCGTGTAAAAGAAGATCCCAGTGCACGTAGAAAACCCCTATACAAGGCGTACTACAATAAGATTTATCAAGGGTTGGTGGGGAGACCTCCCAAGAAGAGGACAGATATTGCCAGAGCTTTGGTGGAGGAGGGTCCCAGGAATTCTCCTCTGACCGAAGAAGCTGAAGTTAGGGAAACTGTTGATAGGGGTAGGAGGAAGATAGTATGGACTTTCGAGAGAGGGGTAGACGGGGAGATCGCTAATCGCATAATGAATAAAATTCGCCCAGAGATGACCACGGCATGTTATCTGAGGTATTCGTGTTCGTATCGTATTAGGAACTTAGATACCGACGCTACTATGATCTATCACAAACAATCAAAGGGCAGTCCGTGGATAAACGAGATCGCCAAAGCCGAGAGTTGGATATCCGATAGAGAGAAAGGTCGAATGGACATCAACAAAGTCGATAGACCAAACACAAAATGGACCTTCGTTCGTTGGATATCGGTCGAGGTGAAGATGATCATCGACGCGCAACAACTTCTCATGGGAGCGGGAAAACTCCCAAACTGGTTAAGACAGAAAAAGGGAATGTATTCCGTCGACACGTACGACGACTACTTGTGTCTGTTTAGGTGCATAGCCATCCAACGTGGAGGGAGACCCGACGGGTGTTGTAGGAAGGCACGAGCTCTGGCTCGCGAATACCTCGGGCACGATAACGGACCGGGTAGTAAGGGAATCCCCCTGGATGATATTAAGAAGGTAGAAGAGTGCTTCAGATGGGCATTCGCGTTTACGAGCCCACCGCCGATGGAGTGTGGTACCTCATGAAGGTTCCGGCAAATTACGACGTGGTTGGGGGGAAGACAATGACGATAGGAATGTTTGGAGGTCACTCGTTCCTCATAACGAATCTCCAAGAAGATGACGAACGAGTACGGGTGCACCGGATGTCAACAACGGTTTACAAAGTCGTGTAACATGCACAGGCACGCGACCACCTGCATGGGTGGGAAGACCGTGGTGACATGTCCAGGTAAGAGGGTAGAGAGACCACAGTCGGCCTACGAGAAGGCGTTCTATCCTAAGGGGTCAGCGAGTGCGAGGTCGATTCAATGGTTGAGCAGAGAAGAGGAGAGGATAGGAAAGCACATACATCACGCAAACTGCGGTCACGGTGGTGAGAGGTGGGTGGCCGGTGATCCGGTCGACGGTTACTGTCACGAGACCGAGACCGTGTTTCAGTTTCACGGATGCTACTGGCACGGGTGTCCGAGGCATTGCATGAGAGGTAACGCGAGATCACTGTACAAGAGGACGAAAATTCAAGACGCCAAGATAAGGAATGGCTGGGTTCTACGAGCTGGTGGTGATGTGGGAGTGCGAGTGGTTGACTGATAATTTTGATAAAATTAATACCTACTATCCCAACAATCGCCACGCGAGGAGGAGACGACTCTATACCCTCACCAGATAGTCTACGACTTTGAGGCGTATCTCGACAAGTCAAAAAGCACGCGACCCACCAAAGACCTGACCTTCGAGGTCGAGCACGTTCCTATATCGGTGTCGTTGGGGATACGATGCATGAAGGGATCACACACCTATGCGAACGAGATCCCGACACGCTAGTCGAGAAGTTCGTGACCGAGCTGCAGATGAGGACAAGGCAATCAGGGAGGGGGTTAGGAAGAAGTATCTACCGGCCGACATAGATATGTTATCGAAGTCTCAGCAAGCAAAGATTATCTCATGGATTGATCAAGTCCCGGTGGTGGGGTTCAACTGTAGCAGGTACGACCTGAACCTCATCAAGCAGTACTTTGTAGAGAAGTTGGCGGCCACCGTGAATAAGGTGATGGTCGGAAAGAGAGCCAGCACGACGATGTTTCTGTTTACCCCGGAGTTTAAATTTCTCGACATCATCCAGTATCTGGGACCCGGTACCACGTACGACCGGTGGGTTAAGGCGTACGACTGTAAAACGGTAAAGTCTCACTTTCCGTACGAGTGGTTCGATAGCGCGGACAAGCTCGACATCCGGGGCTGCCAGACTATCCCGAGTGGTACTCGAAGTTGAAGGGTGAGTTCCTACTGTCGTTGTCCGAGTGGAAAGAGTGTAAGAAGGTATTCCGAGAAAAGGGGATGAAGACGTTCAAGGAATGGTTGCAACACTACAACGACTTGGATGTAGGACCGTTCCTAGAGGCTCTGACTAAAATGGCGGAGTTCTACAAGGGAAGAGGCGTGGATATACTCAAGGATACTGTGTCTCTGCCCGGTGTTTCCCTTCAGTACCTACTCCGCGGGTCGATCGATGGGAAGGCGGACACGCCCGAGCTGTGGTCACCGAAGTCTGAAACTTACGAGATGATGAAGCAGGGATTGGTCGGTGGTCCGTCCTTAGTATTTTCCAGATACGCCGAGGCTGGAAGGTCAACGATCAGGGGTCAGGTGGGGAGTCGGGAGGAGAATATGTGCAAGGCGGTGCTGGGGTACGATGCCAATGCTCTATACCTATCTACTCTGTCGAAGGACATGCCGTGTGGTGAGGAGCAGATATGGACGTGTGACGACCCGGAAAGACAGTCGTATATAGACTGTTTCGTGAGGAAGGTCAGGAGTGAAAAGTGGTTCGGATTTGCGGAGTTGGATATAGAGGTCCCGGAAACGTTGAGAGACAAGTTCTCGGAAATGTCACGCTGTTCGTTAATCGAGAAGTCGATGAGAGAGGTTCCGCAGCACATGAAGGACTACCTGGCTGGACCGGTAGGAAAAGAGTCGAAGCAGAGAAAGCTTGTGGGGGTCAATGTCCGCCAAGAAGATGATCATATACTCACCGCTGCTAAAGTGGTATCTGGAGCACGGTCTGATCGTCAAGGCGGTGCATAGGGTGATAGACTACACGCCCGGCAAACCGTTCAAATGGTTCGTAAAGAGGTCACCGCTGCTTAGACGGACGGGGACGTCGACAAGAGCAAGGCGGTGTTGGCGGAGATATTCAAACTGGTTGGCAACGCGTGTTGTGGCAAGCTGATAGAGGCACAAGAGAGACACCTCAACACCACATATACGAAGGATGAGAAGACTGTCGATCGGGCACTGAGGTCGGCGTGGTTCGAAGACTTGGAGGAGATTGGGGAGGCTTACGAGATATCGAGCAGGAAGACTCGAGTGGTGATCAACAGACCGTTTCAGTGTGGCATAGCGGTCTACCAGTTGGCCAAGCTCCGGATGCTGGAGTTCTACTACGATTTCTTGGACAAGTACGTGGATCGCGGAGATTTCGAACTGATACAGATGGACACTGACAGCATGTACTTCGCGCTGTCGGAGAAGACGCTGGCGGCGGTGGTGAGAAAGAATATGAAGAGAAAGTTTAATCAGGAGAAGACCGAGTGGTTGGCGTGGGACGTGTGGAGCAACAGAACTCCGGGACTGTTCAAGCTGGAATTCGAAGGGGATAGAGCCATCGCTCTGTGTAGCAAGTGTTACTACGTGAGCGGTGATGGAAAATCTAAGCACTCGGCCAAGGGGATGTCGAAGAGATCTAACGATCTGACTTGGGGAAGGTATAAGAGTGCTCTCGAAGGGGGTAGGGATATGGCGGAGAACAGGGGATTCCGAATGATTAACGGGGTGATGAAGACGTACTGTCAACAAAAATTAGGACTCTCGGCGTACTACGACAAGAGGAGAGTGATGGAAGACGGGTTACACACCGAGCCTATAGGATAGATAAAAAAAATAACTATGAGAGAGAATACTAAAGACTCTGATGATCCGGGGGTAGCTGGGTGTCAGAAGGCACCGCGAGAAGTTCTTCGCGAACAAACCCTCGAGATGGCCCATCATCCAAATAGTAGAGCACGGGCTCATCGGGCTTGGTAATAGATCGATCTAGATGATATACATTGAGAGACCACACGGGATCAGTCGCGCGACGGCTGCCACCTTCGAGCTCTCCCGGTTGATAGAGGTACCGGACGTCAATATCCGATGGAAGCCGTTGCTCCTCTAAACCAACGGGTCGTCCGCGCGAGACGGCAGAGGGCTCGCTCGTCACCCTTTTAAACTTGATAGCATCTACGGGCTTCTTACCTATCAATCTGGTCACCTCTCCGTTCAGTGCGGAGACCACGGCGGGCAGTCTGGCCACCCACTCGGTCGATCGCGAATGAGGGTCTACAAGTTCTTTGACGTATTGGTGTCCGAACAGTCTCTCAGCCAGGGTTCGATTGAAGCGTTCAATGATCCCCTGGTCCCGGTGGATGTTGACGCGGCCGCGTCTGACAGAAACGTCGTGCTTAGACAATAGATGAGAGACCGCGCCCATGAACTCGCGGCCGGGATCGACCTGGAGAAGATTCGGCCATTTGAGAGGACTCCTCTTATATATTCGGGAGAGAGCCTCGGCCACCTCCTTAGACTCTTTAGTGGCCAACGGCTCAGCCCCCTTATAACGACTCGCTACGTCAACGACTGTCAGCGCGTACTTGTACGTCTTACGACCGACGCGATCGTGAGGGAGAAACAGGAGATCCGCTTGGTGAACTTGGTTCGGTACCGGCACGTCGAATTTCGGGCGCGGAATATTGTGAGGCGCGGGTAAATAGATCTGCCAGATGGCCTGCTTCTTGAGCCATTCCTTGACAACGTTTTCTGAAACCTTGGTCGCCGCCGCGAGGTTCTTGATGGCAGCGAGTCCCTTCCAGTAGCTGCGGGGGCTATAGTACGCGTTCGCTAGCTTGCGCGTTAGGCGAACCGATAGTTTGGTATTAAGTTTGCGCGTGTTCATCGTATGCGATGTATTCTAATATATCGGACAATCTCCAACATGCCCTCGCCAGATCGTCCGGTAACTGCGTCGATAATAATAAACCTTTGTTGGAAGCACAATCGCGATTGGGGGTTAAGTTCTGAAGGAACTTGGGAAAATCTAATCCCCCAGGATTGGTGGAGGAATCTAACATCCGCTTTGCGAAAAGGGTGGTCACTTTTTCGTCCTCCCGCCACGTCTCGAGAGAATCTCTGGTCAGACGAATCATACCCTTTGCACCAACCATGCGGTGTTTAAGGGCAGTATAGCCTACATCAATCATAGCAAAATAAAGTTCGTCAACTGACATCGTTCTATATATATATATTTATAATTAATTTAAAATAATTAATTTAAAATCTCGATCGAATATAGTAGCCGACGAGCCCCACCACACCCATTCCCACGACGATGAACGCGATCTCGCGGTCTTTTTGTGGCTCTGACGGTACATAGAAATCTGAAAGTTGGGGCTCGCGATCCAGCGGCGCGAGACTTTTGTGCGGATATGCCAGCGCGTACTCGCGGTTTGGCTTCTTCAACGTTCTGAAAAGTTTGCGCGGCGTGATTTTCGCGGCGAAGCCTCTTCATTGACCCAGTCCAGATGGGCGGTTCGTTTTTTTCGACCCACGCTTCCTTTGCGCTATTGAGTTGTTCTACAGCTAAATCGTGACGCTTACGCTCCTCATCCACGTTCGAGCTTTTCATTTTAGAGAATAAAAAGTTACTACCGCTGAACGCCAATGCGTTTACGAGCGCACCACCTACTATTACTGCGATTGAAGCCATTTATTTCCATATATTAACTGGTAGAATTCCAGCTTTAACTAGATAATCTCGGGTCCAAACTGCGGCGGCTACATCTAAGGTCGCAAGCCCTACGTCTCTCGCAGTAAAGTCCAATTTGGGAGCGGATCCTCCTAGAGCCATCTTTGATAGTCGAGCATACCCGATACTGAAACCCGATATCACCACGGCGTGATAAAGCGCATTCACTAACATTTTAACATCTTGTTCAGCCATTATAATTATTGCATATAAAAGGGGTCGCGATCAATGTTTAAATGGGGCACATCCAATCGCGATTGGTGTTTCGTAACTTTCTTCTGAACACTGGCTGGTTGTTTTTTCGATAATGTGGGGTATTTCCACACGCACAGGGCACCAACAACTGCCAGACCACCACCAACAACCCAACTCCAATTCACGAATTTGGGTGACAAATTCAAAGAATTTGGGTGTGCTTCCAATTCGTGAATTGTGGGTGTACTCAACTCTGTCTTCAGATGTTTTGCTGTCTCCGTCCCCGATTGCAACGACTGTTTAGCCTCTCGAAGCTCGGCGAGTATTTTATCTTGTTTAACTTTTCGGGTGGCAGCCGCCGCCCGCCCAGCTGCCTGTCTTTTGGGATTTTTTATATGCGGTATGTCATCCAGTGGCGGAGTAACACTCGGGTTCGATTGGGTTGGAGCAATCGGGTTCAACTCCGTCACTCTCGCGGGTGTGTCTTGTGTCATCATTTATAATATTAGGGCTTATAGTTCGTGGGCATATATGTCCAAATTGACAGTGTTTACCCGTGGTCAACGCGGTTGTCAACGGAGCTAAGTACATTCCAAACTTGTGATAAATTGAGCAGCAGGCTGTTCTAAGAGTGTGACCTATAAAAGGGTCAGTCTCTAGATCGTCAATCAACCCGCGTGTTTGGTATAGGAGAAGTATACTAACGGCGGTTGCGTACAAATGAATAGCCGCCGATCCGAGAGTTTTTGTCATCTCCGCTCCCAATTTGGATTCGTATCGCGCATACATTTTATCGATCTCCGCATCTGACATCTTATCCACCTGAAAAACTGAGAGACGCCTACCGAGATAATGCTCCAATTGTCCCCCAGCAACCAGCGCAGCTAGCCGCTCTCGTCGCGCCGCATTTTCATTTTCATTCGGAGTCGTTGCACTCAACCCAATACCAACCCCCGTTGGAGTTGGAGTTGATTCCGATTGCTCTGTCGGATAATTATTGTTGGCAGTCGGAGTTGAGGTTTCTTCTATTAGCTGATCGAGAAGTTCGTCGCAGTTCATTTTTCTTAAAATTAATTTAACTATTCTAACAAGTCTCATCACTTTAACATATTGCCAAGCGCACCACCCAATACTTATGATCACCATTATGCTCGCAACAAAGCTCGCAGCGGAGCACCAAATTGTTAACATTGTTAACCATTGTTCAGCATTTGTTCAACATTTGTTAAGCATTTGTTCAACATTTGTTCAGCATTGTTCAGCAATTGCTAAGCATTGTTCAACATTTGTTAAGCATTTGTTCAACATTTGCTAAGCATTGTTCAGCATTGTTCAGCATTGTTCAGTATTTGTTCAGTAATTGCTAATTAATTATAAAATTAATTGATAACTTCGTAAGCAGTTGGTTGATCAGTCTTTAGCAAAAGCTTGGCGTGCTTAGTTTCCGAAAGCATATGTCGAACTTCCAGGCGCTCCTCGCGCGTTGGGATAACGTCATTCTCTCGAAGACAGTCATCGAATGAGTCTCGGTCCTTGCAGTGAAGAGGGCGACCCATTTCGTTTGCTCGCGCAGATCCTTGAGGACGGCGTTGTACTTTTGAGTGGATATCCATACGCTTTGCCTAGCATGGCGGCCAGAAAATGCGAGCTCAGAGAGCATGTCCTTCTTTTTGGTCATCGCCGCCTTGGCCGAGCAATCGTCAATCATGTATAGGGTGGGCTCAGGGTCAGTCCATATCCACGGGCGCCGCTGATAAGTATCGTTGTGCCGCACAGTGGGACACAGGATCACAATGTGACGAAAGGCATCGCGGTAGGAGCCCTCGAGCAAGTCTAGGATGAAAACCGTTTTTCCACATCCTGTCTGCCCACATATTATGGCAGAGTGGGCATCTCCAATCGTGAATGGGTATTGATCGCTAATTTTCTTAATTAATTTTTTAGAATTATCAAATTTCTTAATTAATAAATCGTTAGAATGATTGCTAATTTTCTTAAAATTAATTAATAAATCGTTAGATTTAGTAGAGTGCTGAGACGTATCGGCCATCTTCGATGTTGAGTTGTGCGTCTGTAATTATATATAAGTACACGTTCAATGCGCCATTTCCATCCGCCTCTTTGGTTATCTGGATCGTCACACCCTCGCTAGCGTTCTCAACTTGGCGTCCGCTACCGTGTATTTGGTCGTCGTCGCTGGCTCGCATGTCTAGCCATAACGCGTATTTGGTATTCAGAAACTCCGCGAGGGAGACGGCCGAGAGATGCAGGTCTTTGGCAACCGCGGCAACCTCCGGGGAGCGCTTGGAGCCGGCAGAAAACTGCTTTCTTACTTCGTCCCACTGCTGGTGCGCGCGGAGACCCGCGCTGTAGAGTAGATTGGGTACTCCCTCGATCGTCACCTCTACCTTCGTGATTTTGGGGTTATAGAATTTGTCGGTTTTTCTAACACCGAACGCGAACCGAGCCTCCTCGAACAGCATCAGTATACCTTTCATCGAGCGGGCGGGTACGTTGACGTTAATATTCCACAATGTGTCGCTTTTGTCTTTCGTCATCTTGCGATGGCGAAGAATTCGGTCGTAAAGTATGGCAACGCGCCCGGCGTACTGGGTTCTGATCAATCGCGCGAGTTCGGGCATCGTGACCATGTCGTACTCCAGCGAAACATTATCGATCGTATACGTCGATAACTGGTCGCTGGCTATGAGAACTCGTGCGTAGTCGTTGAACGTTAGTTCGTATTCGAGGCGGTCAGCCAAAGCACTCTGATAGTAGGGCATGTGACTCTCCAGCAACTCAAAGTCGAGCGGGATGTAGAAGCGGTTGCCGTAAGCGCCCGCGACCGCGTTGTCGCTCGCGTTGTTATCTACCTTGTTAGCAGCCCCGATTCTAAGTTTGGTTACGTTCTTATTTTTGCTCGTGTCAATACCCTGATAGACAGCGTTTTCGCGCTCTTGCGCCGTCTTCCACAGGTCCTGATAGCAATGGTAGACGTCGCTGTCGTCGATCGACATCACCACATTACCAGAAATCTTTATCATGGTCTTCTTGACGATGGCGCGACCAATGTTCTGAACAACGGTTCGGTCCGCGTCCGTCGACGTCAGCGAAATAGTGAAAGCGAGGCGAACAGTACCCGGCACAATGACGTCGTTAGCTCCGAGGTTGGGGAAGCGGACCAAGAGCTGCTGGTTCTGGTCGATCGTCGATGGGTTGTTCGTAATAACGACACTCTGTCTCACGCCTTTGCCCGAGGGGCTCACGCAGTCTGCGGTATGGATTGAGTTTGCGACCGTATTGACTCGAAGACATAATTTAGTGAATCTATATTAAACCCGTATGGTTTTGTCTTTAATACATAATTAATTTTAAGAAATTATAAATATGGCTGATTACGATAATGACATGTATGAAATCGACAGAGACGATTACGTCGATGCGGATGATGATGACATAGATGATTATAATGACGAAACGCCCTTGATACAGCCTCCAGTTCCAATCCAATCTGGGGAATTAGGTGGCGCTACTACTAGTCAAAGTCGGGAATTACTCGAAGGAGCTGTAAACGACTACTACAACAGTTTGGCAGAAAAAGGTCTGGTCCCATCTGTCGGTCGCGACTACTTCAAGTTCAAATTTGATCTGAACGGTAGATTGCGACTAAAAGCAGCATCAAATATCCCAATCATCAACACGAGGACCGGTAAACCCCTAGCGCTGGGCACCATTGCCGGAAACCCGGGCGGTGGCCAACTCGTAAGGAGCGAACTAGGATTCGTAGATTGGAAGAGGGGTAAAACAATTATGCCGACCCGCGCTGTAGAGGCCCTACAGTCTACCGACGAAACGATGGCAAAATCGGCCGCCGTGATAGAAACGGTCGAGCTCAGCGAGGTCCCTCGTGTAGCCACCGACACTATTAACGCGATGGAGACCACGTTCAGCGAAATCGACCTGTCAACGATGACCCATCGTTACCTCTTCGCGAACTCCAGGGACTCGATAAGGCTATGCAAACAGTCCGGGGCGAATTGGTCCATAACCTCGCCAAACTCACGGCGCTGGATGAACATATCGCGCTAGAAGAAAGAAAACTGGAGGAAGCTGGTGGCGATAGAGAATCTACCGAGCGGATCACCGAACGCCTGCAGTCGTTGCGGGACGAAAGAGAAGCTCGCTTGGAGGTTGCATCTACTAACCGTGAGGCTCTCCGCAACCAAATAAGTCGGATCCGCGAAACAATCTCGAGGGTCCTGCAAGAGGAGACGACACTCGGTGAGCGTCTTCGCACTCTGTTCAGAGAAAAGGGTGACACGATAGCAAGCATCCTCGTTGCTATCAGCATGACTATATCGACCATAGTTCTAGCTTTCACTGGTGGTGCGGCGCCACCACCCGCGCCAGCACCCACACCACCACCACCCGCGCCATCCGGTGGAGCCAAGGACTGGGTAAAAAAACAACTAAAAGCCCTCGCCAGTCTCCTGGCTAAATTAGCCGAAAAGGCGGCTGCCGCACTACCTGGACTGATCGGAAGTATCGTTTCTTACTTGCTATCTATATTATCAAAAACGGCCGGATGGCTAGCCAAAAATACTTGTGCTTTAATCGTGTCAATCGCCGGTCTCCTACTATTCTTCGCCAGAGAGTTCCTAAAACCAAAACTTAAATAA
This sequence comes from Conchocele bisecta, assembly GCA_029237695.1. Lineage (NCBI taxonomy): Eukaryota > Metazoa > Mollusca > Bivalvia > Lucinida > Thyasiridae > Conchocele > Conchocele bisecta. The sequence continues at coordinate 82,060,042 of CM055270.1, forward strand.
TCCGATCGCCACGAGGGCGACGACGAGCGCTAATTTCTCCTCCTCGTGTGTTGTGCTTCCAATTTCAACATTGTTGATGATTGGTGTTTCAACATTGTTGATGGTAACTCGATGGTGCATCCAATTTACGAATTGGGGGTACTGGGTTCGATTGTGTTGAGGGTGGTGTCTCCATTTTGTGTTTTTGGGGTTTTATGAAATCTTTTTCAAATTTATTTGAATTTACAACTCCGCGCCCGATCATTTTGGGGGTGCGCTTGATGATATCCGCGTTCACGTTACCGTTGTGACCGATTTTTTGATTGGCGGTGGCGATTACGATTTGATTATTGTAACCATCAACCGGGTCGTCTCGTAGTATCATATTGCTCGGCGGCATATAAAGACCTATTCCAAATACATAGTCCACTGGGTGCTGGCAGTCTGCAAAACGTCTTGATAATTCTGGATCGCCTTCTTCAGGTCCACCTTAGCTGAGATGGCGTCCTCAACAAGTACCAAGAACTGTTTTTGCGCGTCAAACGCCGTTCCGAATCCTATTATAGAACTGCGAGTTTGTTTTTGTGCACCTAGTAGCCCACACATATGTACGAATGAGTCGTTGAGGCGGGTAATACCACCGCTGCGTAAACCCTAAACCGTCGTCGAATATAAAGGTTTCTATACCCTTATGCACGTTTTCGTCTTGTAAAATATAATCGACGTGAGCTCGTTTCGGAGGTAACCAATTGCAGGATGAGACGCCGCAGTGCCGACCTCCAGATACTTCCGGCCCGAAGGTCATCGTCGCGGGATCAAAATTCCCGGCGTTCCGACTGATGATGTGGTCACCCGATCGATCGTGTCTAAAATCAGTCTGCGTCCAATTCCCGGGACTGGCCCCGAATGAGAACGGTGCCCAGGCTGTTGCTGTTAGGAAATACTTTCTGTCTCCAGTCCACATCTTTTGAAACTTTAAATTCGTCACATATCCATTCGAACGCCTTACGGTTGTATGTGTTGGAAATGGGATTCCACCCGTCGTCTTGAGGTAGTGGAGTACCTAGTTCTTTGAGAATCCTCCTAATGGTATAATACACATGAAAGTTGTAGACGCTACTGCTTAACATGTTGTTACGGTCTGATATGTGGTCTCTGAAAGAGACGCCACACCCGGTTGTGGCACACCACACGGCAAAATTTAGTTGGTTCTGCCAGAACTGCATAAGATTGTTGTTCCAGTTTATTATGACATCCTGTTTAATGGTTTTAGGAAGTCTGTACTTTTCAAACATGTTAGTGAAATTTGTGTCGAAACCCACGCCCAAACTAGCTCTTATTGTGGGGTACACAAGCTCACCAATGGTGTTCTTTTGAGAGTATACACAACCAACTTTATACTTTGCATTAGAATTAAAGCTAAATGCTTTTGTATCCATTGAAAGATATTATTATGTTTGCTACTATCACTAATGTTCAAAAAGGGAGTTGTGTGAACTTCAAAAGTCAATCGACAACTGCTGCGGAAGGGGGGAAAACGTCGGGTAGGCCTTAGATCAATCACGTTTACGGTTGGATGGCAGAATGTGGGGAAGAGCGAAGGGTTTTACTATGTGAAGGATGGACAACAATTCGGTGTAAAGATGCCTCACGGACTGTGGGGAATAAGACAGCTCAAAGATTTTGTCAACTCAGAGCTTGACGGTATAATCAACCTCACAGTATCGAATGCTACCGGGCTCGCAACAATGACCATCATCAGTGATAATGCGGTAGTGGTCTCCCCGGGGTTGGGTATTCAACTCGGTTTTAGAGAGACATACTCCTCAAACAAAGGAGTGTTTACCCCGGGTGAGTACGTCGGTGATAACCCGGTGGACTTCGCCTTCACGAAAACTCTCAGGGTGCACCTGGATCGGGTGAACACATCGTACAACACGGTAGACGGCACTCCCACCACATTACTGAAAACCGTGCAAGCCAGCGACTGTTTCTATGGTGAGACTGTGACCTTAGACTTCCCACACCCCGAGATGAAAGTTTTGGAATCGGGACATATCCACGAATTTACGGTCTCTATTCTCGATGATCAAGCGAGAAAGTTGAAAAACGATTACCCGATTTCGGTAGTTCTCGAAATTTCTAATTGAGTATAGGTGCCTAATATTATAATTAATTTTATTATGAGTATATACGGACCAGGTAGTTCTTCCGATTGGGTGACAAATTCAAAGAATTTGGAACCGGTAGAAGGTGGATTCATCCCGACAGAGGGCGACTTTTTAACTACTGGAAAAACCAAGGCCTTGATAAATAAAACTATATCGAAGGTCACAAACCGGATTCACAGGAGTATATCAGATGTTAGAGTAGAAGTGCTGACGGCGACTGCACAAAGTCGTGAAGAAACGCATACGGAACTAAACGAACTAGGTGAAAAAATAACCAAATTTCGAAAAGAGGCCACGTCGGGTATTGAGAAAGCCCGAGAAGACCACCAGGCGGACCTTACGGAGGCTTATGAGGTGTTGCGCTCAGAGGACTCTCTCGTCAGAGAAGCGGCGGTTGCCGAACTAGATAAAAAAATAACAAAATTTGGAAAAGAAACCCGGTCGGGTATTGATAAAGTCCGAGAAGACCACCAGTCGAACTTTGCGGAGGCCCTTGCGGAGGCTTATGATGCATTGCGCTTAGAGGACTCTCTCAGCAAAGAAGCGACACTTGCCGAACTAGACGGGAAAATATCCAAATTTCTGAAAGAGACCAGGTCGGGGGTTGAGGGGGTCCGAGAAGATCACAAGGAGGCCATTGCGGAGGCTTATGGGGCGTTGCGCTCAGAGGACTCTCTCAACAGAGAAGCGGCACTTACCGAACTAGACGAAAAAATAACCAAATTTCGAAAAGAGGCCCGGTTGGGGGTTGAGGGGGTACGAACGGGTATTGAGAAAGCCCGAGTAGACCACCAGGCGGACCTTACGGAGGTTTATAGGGTGTTGCGCTCAGAGGACTCTCTCATCAGAGAAGCGGCGGTTGGTGAACTAGATGGGAAAATAACCGAATTTCAAAAAGAGGCCCGGTCGGGTGTTGAGAAAGCCCGAGAAGACCACCAGGCAGCCCTTGCGAAGGCATTATGAGGTGTTGCGCTCAGAGGACTCTCTTCATCAGAGAAGCGGCGGTTGCTGAACTAGACGGGAAAATAACCAAATTTCAAAAGAGGCCCAGTCGGGTGTTGAGAAAGCCCTAAAAGGCCACCAGGCGACCATTACGGAGGCTTATGATGCGTTGCGCTTAGAGGACTCTCTCAGTAGAGAAGCGGCACTTACCGAACTAGACGGAAAGATAACCGAAGTTTCCGATAAACTGAAACATGATCGTATAGCCGCGACCAAAGCTCTTGAGGAGGCCTCTTATAATATTCGTACTGAGGCATATAACGCAAACAGTGCGCTTGCCGGAATAGTGCGAACAATGAAAACGCTAAAACGTGCCATAACAGTTTGGGCTGAGAAGCGGGGCCCATTGGTTAAGGGGCACTATGAATATTCGTACGGTGCCAAAGCGAGTAATAAATGTGGGGGATACACTATGACAGCCGCGTGTGAAGTTATCCAAATGGCGGTCTGCTCGGTTAATGGTAGTGGTAAACCTGTGGGCGCGGTCGCGATAAATATTGTAGTAGATGGGGAAGAACGGGGGGTTGGAGTCACTAAAATCTCTGGAGATAGTTCGACGGTGGTTTCGTTCTCCGGTTCTGATCGAATTAGACTTTCTAAAGGTAGTGTTATTAACTTTGTTACGAAAATCGGTGACCCAGAGAGTTCTTCCACTATTGTCTCATTGTTAATTGAACTTATTTTGTAAATACTAATATATTGAAAATCATGAACGAATCGACACTTCCAATTGTCAATACCACTCCATCAACACTGTGTACAATTAACGAAAGAAGTTCAGATTTTAGGTTGAATAATATCGTCGCTATGCAGGATATTTTAGTTAGAGAATATACAAATAGAAAAAGAAACGCTAAAAAATATAGACGCGCGGTAAACATGGCTGAAGTATCTAGCACGGCTCTGGCGCGTGTTTCTGTGTTGTGTGCGGCGGGGACAGCTGCAACTATATCCACCATTATAACGGTTCCTGTAGCGGGGATTTTATGTGCGGTGTCGGCCGTTTCTGGGTTGTTGTGTATGGTAATTAGGGCGTCGGGTGGAAAACTCGAGAAAAAATGTAGAAAACATGATAGAATATCTGTTCTCGCCAGGTCTAAGAAAAATACCATCGACGTTATGGTGTCCAAAGCGTTGGCCGATAAGAAAATATCAAATTTAGAGTTTGAATCCGTGGTGGAAGAAATGGTGAGATATGAACAATTAAAAAATGATATAAGAATCAAAGCACGCGCCACCATGCCCAAAATTGAGTGTACTGATTGGGATAAAATTAGGGAAAAACTTGGAGATAAAGTCGGAAGAAATGTTACAGCACCATTGTGATATTTTATAAAATAATTAATTTTATAATTAATTTAAATAAAATTATAAAATTAATTATATTGGTGCATTAAACAATTTATTAATTAATTTTATGAAAATTATTAACAATTTAAAAAGAAAAAACCAAAAAATATTTTTTAGGTTCCACCGAGGCCCGAACCCGCGCCAGCAAAACCCTTCTGGGTCCACCCCGCTAAGCCTTCGCTTAAATTTCTTCTATTTTTTATTGTTTTCGGCTTAGCGAGGTGTGTTGCACTCACATCTCCTCCACCCCATCATTGGACCGATGCCGCGGACCCCACCTCATCGTTACCTCCATCCGCTATAATGTGCAGAGCGGCCAGAGTGAATTACATGTGGCGAAACTTATCTCACTGTTGAGATATTAATGTCGGCGATAGCCCGTTTACATACCATCGATAAGGCTATAAATAGCCGTGTGTGTAGTATATATTACAGTGTGTTTATGTTTCATCCCGGAAGACGTAATCGTGTAATCTCTCTATAAAATGGACACTTAATATACGTGTAAGGTAAGACACATAATTTGCATGTTTATAACACGTGTAAGTGAAACATTGTCGTCTGCTTGTTGTTGTGATTACAACATAAATGTATAAGCGATATCGTAGAACTGTACGTTCGTAAACAAATCGTTGGGTTTTAAAATTTTTGTATAATACACCTTAGTTTCATATCCGATACGCATTAACTGTCTTAATGTTCGTATTTGCCTCTTGTATAGTTGACATAATTGCCGGTATAATATTGTAAATGCAACGTTTTTATCGGAGCGTAATAAATTACGCTGGTATTTCATGTATTCGATATCACCTAGTGTTCTCATTTTATAGAATTTACATACAGGATTATAACCCCCGTAAGCTTCGTAAACTTCTTTAACACAGTCATTGTATTATCTATTTTCTCTAATAATATTGGTACTTGTTTTTTCTGTTCAATTTTATAAAATTAGTTTGATAATGTTTTCTACAGTGTTTTAATGGTGTAGAAACACCGTGACTTATTAGATCGATTCTATCTTTCTAACTGACTTTCCGATTTGAATTATTACTAAACGATAATACTTGCGAGCACGTAATCCCTTGTTAACCATTCGATGAGTAGCCTGAGTGCCACCACATGGTGGACATATCAGTGACTCGGCTTTGGTCCCTACCCCACAATGTCGACATGGGCGAGGCGAAACGGAACCTCTTCGCATCCATGCACGGTGATGTTTGCAATATTCGTAAATACCGGTGCGAAAATATCTCTCGTGACTACCTGTCTTCAACTATGCACACTTAACTAGAACCATTATGTTGTATATATATACTGAGTATAACATAGGGATTTTTATCTCTAATAGGGTGTATCTTCTCATGTCATAAATATATGGTCTCGCGAGAAGTAGTATATAAGAGTCATAATGATTACAAGTTTCGTGTGGAAGCCACCACACGTAGTGTGTGGCTTCCATATAAACTTGTATCATTATGACTCTTATATACTACTTAATTCAATATGTGGAAAAGGTGTGTATCCGTTCCCGGCTAGCTCAGCCAGTTAGAGCAACGGTAGTGTAAACCAGAGGTCCCGGGTTCCGACCCCGGGCCGGTGCACATTTTTCTTTTCCTGTAACATTTCAGCTCCGCTGGGGGACTGTGACTTAAATAGTCTCCGAGATTAACCATGATGTAGATCTATTTCCCAACATATCATGAATTCGGGCACGAATTCGAATTTGGCGGTGGAGTATGTCACGGTATACATGTAATTCACGATGCGCAGTAGGTATGTATTCGTGCCCGGCTACCTCAGTCGGTTAGAGCGATGGTACGGTAAACCGGAGGTCCCCGGTTCGAGCCCCGGGCCGGTGCACACTTTCCGCGCCCTGTGAATATATTTATAACATATATGTGAAAACTGCCTCGTTACTGTATCCAGCAAAGTCGACCATCGTTTTTTGTTCCAGCAATCAGCCAGTTTCACCTCTTCTGTAGTTTGACAAGTAACTGACAATGCAAACTATAACATATGATAAAAAGCCAGGGAAACGGACTCATATCAGTTAGATCACACCGATGTACGTCAAGTCAGATATTGGTTTACTTTTGCCTTGCCAACATTATCAAAATGTACACAACCTTTTCATAGATACGGTACTGTGCTATATGTAAATACACATGGGTCATGTATACTCTTCCCATATGAAACTTCACTTCACTATTGTAATTGTGTCTATTAATTGAGTACATTAGTAGGTTGTATATGGTAGGTTTTGTGTGGTTAGCCAGGTAAAAGCGACAACCTCTGTCATTGTCTGTGTATGAGGCTATTTACAATGGAGATTCGTGTTGTTAGAACAACAGGCACAAAACTCTCCAGAAAACTGGCATATTTTACAGTTTGGTGTAATGTAATTGATATGAGACCATTTTACTGGTTTTCCCATGTATGGTTTTATCTTCATACTATCATACGTTGTACATCGCATTGCCATTCCTTTGTTAAACGTCAGAACAGGTGAAACTGACTGATGGCTTGAACATATAAAGATGACCCTGTTGGCCACTCCATGTGCCGTATAGTATACATTAACAAGCGAATATTCACATATATAATATGCATATATCCCATCACATTTAGGGACTACTTATGTTTGTATATAATGATGATCGGGGGTCACACGGGTCCTTAACATTAACACGAATAGACTAGTATATACTTAGCATTGCGCGGAGTGCAACACCAGTGGCGACTGTTGAGCGACAGAAAACTACACTCGGTGCCAGCGTAACATATTTCACGTCGAAATAGGCTTCGGTTTCGTGACGAATTCACAATCAGATACATTGCAGAAGATACTGCATAAACACATTTACGTGTAGTAACCGGCGCAAGAAATTTGCGGCGGTTACTACTCGAAAACTGCGTTTATACGATAATCCTTTAGAAGTAGTGCTTAGTGCCATCTCGTCAGGAAACCGGTTCAATGTTTGACGTGAAAGAGTATACGCCGATGCGGAGTGCAGCAACAGTGACATACGGTCGAATACGACTGGTGATCAGAGTGAAGTGTGGTAAAACTGCTAGACGTTCAGCAAGATGTGTGTGCAATGAGATAGTTAGCCTTAATTGAAGTCTCAGAGTGCAGGATTATCTATTTTGATTGTATATAAGTTCATACAATCACCAGTGGAAAAAAACATTTGTCAACTGAGGCTGACGGTTGTAGAATTCAATATTATTTTTTGGATTGTATGTAATTTATTTCGAACATATGTAATTTCATACAATCACCAATGGAAAAACTATAACTTTGACTGTGTTTGATTTTATGAAATTTCTTATGTTCGTAAATACTTGTTAACTTTGACTCAAAGTTTTAGATCCAGTATTATTTATTTCGATCTTATGTAATTTTATACAATCAATGGAAAAACTGTCACTTTGACTGTTTGATTGTATGAAATTTCATATGTTCGCAAATACTTGTTATTTGGTTCGGTTCTGCTACTTTGTGTCGTTGATTGGTATGTTTTGTGAATATTATGTGAAAATCATGTGAAAAGCATCAAAATTGTGATATGTTTCTCACAGGGGGGGGGATTTTACCCCCTGAACTGGTTGGTTTCTGCTACTTTTTGTCGTTGATTGTATGTTATGCTGCTTCTTTTTGTCATTGATTGTATGTTATGCTGCTATCTTTTGTCGTTGATTGTAAGTTATGTGAATATTATGTGAAAAGCATCAAAATTGTGATATGTTTCTCACAGGGGGGACACCCCCCCCCCCACCCCCCTCCTCTGGTTGGTTTCTTCTACTTGTTGTCGTTGATTGTATATATATTATGTGAACATTTGATATTTCGTGTTTGTACATTATAATATAGACCCATATTAATATATTTATTAAATGAAATGATTTTTTTTATCACATTTGTTTCTTTAAATTCTGTACGTTATCCCGAATGAATGCGGATGGATTGGTTGAGGGGGGTAAATTCCCGCCCCCCCCCCCCCCCCCTCCCTTATATATAAAAGTGTTATTTTTGTGTTTATAAAATCCCCCCCCCCGCCCCCCCCCACCCCCCCCCTCCTTATATATAAAAGTGTTATTTTTGTGTTTATAAAATCACTACATATGGGCGGAAATCTTCACCCTGGGGGTCCAGAAATGGAACAAATAGAGCATTATCTATGCAAATCAGCCTCCGAAAAAGAGGAATATTAGTATAATTTCCTCTTTTGGAATGGAGCCAATTCTAAGTAAACCACAGTCACAAAAATACCGAATAAGTGAGGACGGTATTAGTTTAGGGAATGCAAATTGTGAAACAGGATTCTGAAGAAAGTTAAGCAACTTGAGATTTCTTAATATCCGTTGTACATCATGGGTTATTGTCTGGACAAAATGCATACTATATATAACTTGATTTAATTGTAAATGGAATGAAACTTTAATTACTCCTATTATGGATGTCTACATTTAAGAAAAAAAAGTTTGGGAATTATAAAAATTGGGACGTTGAAACATATGACGGATGTGAAGTAGAAAGTTATAATGGGACTAAGAGAGTAAGTGTGAAAAAAAAAAAACGTATATTATCAAAGAGTTGTTTGCCCACTCGTCACAGAAGGTGGTATTACTAGGTGGTATTACTAGGTTTAATAGACATGAATGATCATAAGGATACACATAGTAAATACAATGTATCCACAATTGTAAAAAGCATCTAATCTCATCACATATATCACGAACATATTGGACGTTCAGTGTAGGTAACTTCTACCCATCAATTATTATATAATCGGTTATTAAACAAGTACGGCAATGGCTAGGTGGTGCAATCTTGACGTTAAGTCAACTTCACACTAGTCATTTTCCGTTCCATTGGCAGGTCAGTAATATAAAATGTTCTAAAAAATGGATAACATCTACTATTTCTCAGTAAAACAGCTTACTTCATATACACAAACATTTAACTCGATTTTGAAACTGTACTCTAGTCAACCCCGACTTACATTTTAATATACTAAATTGCAATTTAATTTTGATATACTAGACCACATGGTCTGTATCATTTCAATACTAGAATTCCGCCACGGAAGCGGTGTCGCGCTTGCCGAAGCATTTGACCGTACCATGATCATGTGCTAAAATAAGCATCGCAAAAACCATCTGAGAAGATGGAGAACGCGAAAAAGGTCAAGGGTGAAGAATATTGTTGACAAAAAAATGGCCAAGTGTTTCCACAACTATATGAAGGTACACAAGAGCTCCGCGGAGCAAAATGTCCCGCCTGGCGCAGTTTGATAGTACATAAGGAGCTTGTAATAACCGGTAGAATGATGCAGAATGATGTTACAAATGCACGTATGAAATATTAAAGCATTCCATCTATGGAAACAGAAGTTATTGCAGATTAACCCCAATGCTAATTTTTGTGATGGACAGACGGACGAACAGACAACTTTTGCATCCCTATATCCCCTTTCCGATAGGCGAGGGGATAATAAACTGAAACCAAAACACTTAGTTTCCAACAAACACAGCTAAACACAATGCCGCCAACGACATGTATCTCCTGGCACCGAAGCTAAATTTATATACTATACATTTTTGAAGTCCGTGACTTTGACTAGCGGGCACAATGGGCTTTCTATAGAATCATGCCGGACATGTATCTCCTGGCACCGAAGCTAAATTGATATACTATACATTTTTGAAGTCCGTGACTTTGACTAGCGGGCACAATGGGTTTTCTATAGAATCATGCCGGATGTTGGTATAATTTACACCTAAGCAGTAGTAAAGCATTACATCAAGGGAAACAGAAGTTGTAATAAATTAAACTGAGCCTTAAGTTTTCCAAACGCGGAATTTTCTAAGCCCATGACCTTGACCTTTGGGGTTAGCGGGCAACATGGGCTTTCTGTAGAAGAATGATGCGGGATGTTGTTTCAAATGCATGTATGGAATATTAATGCATTATATTGAGGGAAACATAAGTTACAATGAATTAATGCTGAGCGTTAAGTTTTAGAAACATAACCAAACGCAAAAAGTTAACGTTGAATGCATGTGAAAAGTAGGTCAATGAACCATGAAAACTAGGTCAAGATCACATTGACTCCCTCTTTGTGAAATGGTTACACCACAGTTTTGATGTATACGAAGAATGGAGGTTGTAGGACTTATAGTTTTCTGGAAACTGAGCTAAACGCAAAAACTTAACGTGAAATGTCGACGCCGCCGACGCCGACGCCGACGCCGACGCCAACGCCGACGCCCACGCCCACGCCCACGCCAACGGAAATGCTATGCCTACGTCCCGCTTCTGCTAAAGCAGGCGGGACAAAAATGTAAATGACATGTGAATGGCGGCATGAGCGTGTTTCAAATGCTGACATATAACAAGTGTGCAAATATTGAAGCAATCCGTCATGTAATAGTAAAGTTATATCATGATGAAGAGACACTTGTACAAACTTGTTGATGCAATTCATGGCTATGTGTTTCCGCAAAATATATGAAGGTACAAAAGGTTAAGGTAATGTTAATGGGAGCATGAGTGTGTTCCAAATTAGCACATGTATTACGTGTCCACATATTTAAGCAATCCTTCAACTAATATTAATGTTATATCATGATGAAGACAGTTGTACAGACTTCTGGACGCAAGAAATGGCTAAGCGTTTCCGCAACAAGTGTGAAGGTAAAAAAGGATATGGTCATGATAATGGCAGCATTAGTGTAGCCTATTTCATCAACATTGCAAAGTATACTTTAGTAGCAAAGTATACTTTGAGGGAGAAATTTTCAATTTTATGATAAATTTATTAATTTTTATTATACTGAATTTATTACATTATCACAGCCAATTTGGCTGTGATAATGTAATAAATTCAGTATAATAATTCTGCATACTTTTAATCATGAAATATATGCATTTGTTAGTTCTATATGAAATAATGCATTTCAGGAAAAATAAATGATTTCTCCTTCAAAGTATACTTTGCTAGTAAAGTATACTTTGCACTGTTGATGAAATCGGCTACTGGACGCAAGAAATGGCTAAGCGTTTCCGCAACAAGTGTGAAGGTAAAAAAGGACATGGTCATGATAATGGCGGCATGAGTGTGTTCCAAATGCGCACATGTATCATTTGTATCATTGACGCAATATGTCAAGTAATATTATATCATCATGAACAAACTTGTACAAACATAGGCTACCATCTACATATGAGGCGGGCATAAGATGTTCTATGTCACACAATTATAGATGCAGATGATGTGTCGTTGAATTATGTTCACCGTTTATCTGTGTAATTAAACTCTCTGACACCATTGGATCAAGAAATGTCATACACAAAGCCATGACGTCGTAACTTCGATGTAAAATAATTACGTCACATTCATTTATCACACTATCAGTACATATAGTGTATCATGCTTGTACTGAAACACATACTTATTCGCTACATGTACCTTTGATAAAGACGGAAACTAAGCAGCTATTGGCATTTCCATCGTAGTCTGTTGCTTTATATAGTACTCGTTTGACAGTCGCTGTCACGAAACCTGGTTGGAAATTCTCGGGAATTAGACTGATCTCTTTCACAGCAGTGTTATCCTGAAATAAATACATATTCTGGATTTTTACATATTTTCCTGAACTTTTGGTCATCAGTCACTTCACTCATCCGGTATGCCTATATGACTGTTATTATATTAAGGACATGATGTAATATACTAAAGTAGAACATATTTTTGTTTAACAAAATGATATAAAAATGTGTTATTCCACATTTGTATTAATACATATTGCCTGTAAATGAACAACATTAGATACATGTACATTATTTAGACATGAAACATATTGGGACAATACTCGGGACGGATGCTAGTGTACCGGTAGATCACGACACTTTCCGATATCCTGCACCAAACAGACGGCAGCTTAGAACAAATGATAGTAGATCCGCAACGTTCATGACATTCAAGGTGAGCGGTATGGTGACAGCGTTCGTTCACAGGCCATGTGATGACGATATTCACTACATGGGATAACAGTCCTCGCTGAGTATTCGTAAACGTAATTGCTATGTGGTTAATCGTGCAACTTTATCATGTGAGTTTCCATGCAAACATGTTCCGTCCCACCACTACATTTGTCGAGTAATGACAAGTATTTACCCCAAGATTCAAAGGAATACATATCAGACCTTGTGCTATAATTCAGTATAATTTCTGACAATAATACTCCATGCAATTGTCTCAGAAATCGAAAAATTTCAACTCAATAGCTTTGTTAACTATCATGTGGTGATACAGCAAAGCTCATGCCCAAAAACCTAAAATGGCGAAGTTAATTAAATGAGGGTTGATCAATAAGTGTCTTGTCACTTCTGTATATAATAGGGCCAGTTTCCGTTTGTATTTATTGTTGGAACCTACACTATTTATACGCACCCGTATTGAGCTACATGTAACAGAAAATAAATAGAGATTGATAATATCTCACAAGGAGAAGAATTCACATAAGCTCACATTGAATTTGTTTTATAATCCTTATTCACAATGTCTGTCCATGAATGTTGACGTATACATGTATTCAATCTGAAATAAAATATTGCTAAAACTCAACTAAACTAATATCCCACAGAAACTGCAAATAAGAAATAGATACGTATTTGACAAATTATCACATAAATCATATAAGTCTATGTTAGTCATGTGTGCTTGTATACCTTAGCACATCTGCAGCATAGAAATGTATTGCAGTGAAGTGGACATGTATGGAAGCCCTGGAGGGACTTCCGACTTCTTTACTTCCGACTTCCGACTTCATCACTTCTGACTTCATTACTTCCGACTTCATTACTTCTGACTTCCGACTTCATTACTTCCGACTTCATCACTTCCGACTTCATTACTTCAGACTTCATCACTTCATTACTTCATTACTTCCGACTTCATCACTTCTGACTTCATTACTTCCGACTTCATTACTTCCGACTTCCGACTTCATTACTTCATTACTTCCGACTTCCGACTTCATTACTTCCGACTTCCGACTTCATTACTTCATTACTTCCGACTTCCGACTTCATTACTTCCGACTTCCGACTTCATTACTTCATTACTTCCGACTTCATTACTTCAGACTTCATTACTCCGACTTCATCACTTCTGACTTCATTTACTTCCGACTTCATCACTTCTGACTTGGAAGTAATGAAGTCGGAAGTCGGAAGTAATAGAAGTCGGAAGTGATGAAGTTAGAAGTGATGGAGTCGGAAGTCAGAAGTAATGAAGTCGGAAGTAATGAAGTCAGAAGTGATGAAGTTAGAAGTCGGAAGTAATGAAGTCGGAAGTCGGAAGTAAAGAAGTCGGAAGTCCCTCCAGGGCTTCCATAGACATGCCTGTTTACTTTGCTGAATTTTCCAATTTCTCTTACATGTTCAATGAATTACTGCAGTAACAGTATTTTAATTTTCGGAGCATCAATTTTCATTTCAGTGCCATAAATGTGATAACAGCATAGACTTTAAACTTTTAGACGTCAGAATCAATTGCATGGACTTATAGTATTATAAATTATATTGAGACACGAGATAAGATTTAGATAAGCGAGCGTTACCCGAAATACAGGCTCAGTGTAGACGATGTGCATCAGTTTTGCGACGGTTATGTCTGACGGACAATTTGTAACTTCTGGCGCTGTGTTATCTGCAAATGAGACACGCCGTGTGATTTTGTACCTCCGAAGATGTGCGATTTTCCACAATGAAAGTTTACATAAATTGTGATATTTTGCGTAAATTACGTCGAAAAGTTACGAAATTTACAGAAAATATCGTAATGTTTGTAAACAGTTTTCATGAGATATCGCACATTTTCATATGTACAAAATCACTTGGCTTGCAAGGCGAATTGTGTTTGTCCACAACATTGTAGTCTATATCCTGATTGCTGTTGTAGCATGTTCCATCAAATTAAGTGTTCACCCAACATCCTGTGAGGTATGCTGGATACCTCGAATAATCAAAGTACTGTAGTACTGAAATTAAGTATTGCCAGTTAAAATGGAAACAGTAGATACATGTACATGTAGTGGAAGGATACATATGTGAATTACAAATAAATGTGCAATCTGCTTGAAAGAGGATAAATATGAACGATTAGGATATTGTAACTGGGAATGGAACAATCGACATGCATAATTACATTTTGGAGTTCTGCGCGTCTGAAGTATCTAATTAAACTTAGCAACAAGTAAGAACCATGGCTGTTCATTCACTGACTGACTAAATACGGAACAATGCAAACCCCAATCGGAATGTGCAGGCAGAGCAGTGCAGACATTGATAAAAACAATCTGCAGACAAAAAAGGTAGATTAATCACATATAACGTTCTTCGCCCGCATTTAGTGGCATTGACAGCGATTGGGTGATAAACTAATTGCCACTAAAATAGCAATTGAGCCTAAAATAGTAGCTGCCCAGACTAATCCACATTCAAATTCCCTCCAAATTGTCCGGCCACAGGTGAGGCGGGCATACAGGGGTTTTGGACTGAAGATGAAATATTACCGTAAAACCACTGTAAGCCCAGCACTATGGGTACCAGGTGTAGACAGGCTGTACTGTAATGAAGGTACATGAACAACCAAATACACTTGTCCTTGTATAGCAAATGAACATTATCTGACCGTGAACCTCATCACACTCACCTACAGTCAGGTTTAAGAATATGTGCAATGAAACCACCACCTTGTGATATATATTCTTGTCTGATGGTCGTGTTCTGACTGAGTCTTATAATGTTATGGATGGTCATTATTAGGCGATTATATTGCAGTCATTCAGTACGTATTCGGCAAATATAAAGGAAGTTGCCAGATACACACATGTAGACACTTACCGATACAATTCGGAATAACGCCGTTCCATTCGACGAAGGCGTCGCCTTTAGCTTGACATACCATTGTGCTGTAGGGCCTCGGGTTATAGCCCTCCCTATCACAGATGAAGTCGACAAAGATGTTCACCTCTACTGTATACACCTTCTCTGCACCGTGCCGATAAGATATGTAGTTTACAGAACCGGCGTCAGGATAGCCGGGATCTGGACACTGACCACCTAAACACATTCGTGACTGTCACGGAGAGATCGTGCGTTTGGCCTGCATGACACGTCTAGCGTATGATATGTCAGGACAGCAGTGCAGCATAATATAAGTATGATGGTGTTTTATGAAGGGATTGAATGGCGAACAGTACAGACGCTGACAGACCGCACGGATGCGCATGTTGATCTGGGTCTACACTGGTTGCACTGTTCATATATCATATTTATCTAGTCCTGACCACATATTAATAATTCCTGATAGTAGATTGATCTGCAAACTTGCAAACATGATAGAGAACTAGCAGACATATCACAATAACCAATCTGATTTCAACGCCTATCACAGAACTGTCCTAATTTGGCTGTACGAATAGCAGAAGCTTTGTTTGTGGATACACTACACTACTTTGTTCACTGACCATCCCATAGCGGTATAAGTAGTTGTATAATGGGTGGGCGTTGATACATGCCAATCGAATAAAGAGATCAAGAGATCAAATCAGCATACTAACCAATCAAATCAAGAGATATAACGAAACCGCTGGGGTGAGAGTTGAGGATTGAGATATGGATTACTTTGAAACAATAGCCGACCAACGAATCAAATATAGAGATCAATCAATTATGACACTTTAATTATACAATTAGATCAATTCTAAATCACCACTAAGTTGTACATTGTATTTACATTCTGTATATTATTTGCGAAAGATGTACGTATATGATAAAAGGGTTATTTGAATTGTATGTGGAAATATGCCACTCGTTGCGCTGCACAACAACATTGCGTTCCTGAAGTAGCGCAATATCGCACGCTGTGGAACTCGTGTACAAATAGAATAACCTATAAATATTCATCCACTTTGCCATCCCTACCACGTGTTATTCACTTGTGGGTAAATACAGCAGTTAATGAGTGCAAGCTGTTTGGAAAAGCTAATAATCTCAATAAATATGGAGATTCCCGGAAAGGAATGATCTCCCAATGTGGATGGTTATTATATGCTGAGTTACTGAAATAATAGACTAATTGTATTGTCAGATCCTTCGCTTAGAGACTTCCCGGTTTATAGCTGTTTCGACAGACTAGTCTCCCAGTATTTAAGTATATTACGATTTGATATGGCAAAACGGCCTTATTGTCTCTACGAATTGATGTAGACCCTGACCGTCCTTACGCACAGTCTAATCTGGGTCATTATTGTTCGTTATCCTGTCACTAACATTTAATCACTAATGTCTACACCGAACGGACTCTGTCGGGATATTAGTATTTGATCATGAGTTTCGCGTCGGTCAGCATCTGCAACCTACTCGTGTGTGATACAGTAAGCGCGGTTTTGTGATAAATTATCGTGTAAAAATTACGTATTGCAAGCAACCCAACGTTTGCCAGCTCCGTGTAGCTGGTGGCAGTTGGGTTGCATCACTTGTTTCATAAATGCCCTAACCTGTTCACTGTAAATATGTTTGTGTTTGAGAGGGCCCTATGGAAGATTGGTGCACGCCAACTGTGTTACCCTCCTTAAATAATGAATTTACTTACTTATAATTGTAGACAATTCTAATGAAATACCAAGATGTGTTTTCATGGAAAAATAAAAACATTATGCTATATTGGTGGTCTGTTTATTGTTTTCTGCAGCATGATAAAGGTACCACAATTGTTCTCATTGCTTTTTGATACTCACTACTTCTGATTTCAATTGGGTTTTTTGGCAATTTTAATTGAGTATTTACGCAAATACGCAGCTTATCTGGAGCTCTGTGTATACTAATGGAACCATATAACCAAAACACGTTTATTAACAGAAACATAATAAAGTCAAGTAATGTGTACAGCGGTGGTTACAAAGTACTCAACGCGGGATGATGTACATGCAGCAACAACACACTACTGTTTACACATCAACATACAGGATTATTGAATAGTTTGCTTCGAAATTAAAACATGTCTTGGCATAAATAAGAAAAGTATGCTATATGTGTGGCCTGTTTAATGTTTGCTGATACAAGCAGCGGCGTGCCGTCTCCCAAGACAAACCAGTGCTTCAGAAACATTGTATACACAGCATAATATGTATTATGCTCCACAAGACCAAATTAGACAATAACTCACCACACTATTCTCATTCTGACAGTGCATGTTAGAGGCACATACCCACTCAATAGGCAACACGCCATGATATAATATAGGGAGAGAGCTAGTTTTGTATATTCTGTAGATATGACATTTTCTGGCAAAATAAACATTCATTCACCATGTCCACGTATTAATTGACAGTATTAACAGTATATATTAGACGTCAATTTTCACACTGACATCAGGGGCGATACATTGTTAATGTGCAATGATCATACTTTATAATCTGTCAAAACTAGTATTATTTGTTTATTTGTTTCAGTTGACGCATTTAATTAATATAAATAATTACAAAATGGCATGCGTCATATGCATATGAAAATAGCCCGATACCACGGCGAGTCAGTAAAATAAATATTACTAAATGATTATATCTGCATAGCGGGCACTCATAATCTTTAGAACTGGTGGAATAGTGACACAATTATACACTTATTTAATTCCTGTAAATAACATTTTGTGCTTACTGAGTGGGCATGCATCATTAAATGTACATACCCACTCAGTAGCCACAAACGGTTCTTAAATAAGAATTAAATAGTATTACGTACGGGGCGCTGAGTGGGACATGGCTCAATTTTGTCAACAAAATTCATTTTTGTGCCATAAAATTCAATTATGTGTCACAAAATTCACTTTTGTGGCACAAAACTCAATTCTGTGTCACAAAATTCACTTTTGTGCCACAAAATTCAATTCTGTGTCACAAAATTCAATTCTGTGTCACAAAATTCACTTTTGTGCCACAGAATTCAATTCTGTGTCACAAAATTCACTTTTGTGCCACAAAATTCAATTCTGTGTAACAAAATTCAATTCTGTGTCACAAAATTCACAAAATTCAATTCTGTGTAACAAAATTCAATTCTGTGTCACAAAATTCAATTCTGTGTCACAAAATTCAATTCTGTCAATTCTGCACACGCATGTGAGAAGGACTACCATTGGTCAGAAACTGCACTGGAGAAATGGGTCACGGTCGCCGATCTACACATTCAATGTCGATGATTCATTTCTCATTTTGCCGATGATTCATTTCTCATTCTGCCATTTTGCTTCAACTATCTCCAAACAGTCAAACGTTGACAAACCCATTCGTATTTAAGCTCATTTGCGTTATAATTGTACACATACACCATTTGTAGTATTTGTGTAGATACCATGGATACTAAGATGGTGTATACTGTAAATAATGCATGTAGACACATAGTTGCGAACACGTAACTTCACAACTAGTAGACACAGATCCAATACCATTTGTTTCACAAGGTTAGATCTACTGTTAGAATACGACGTCATCTAATGTCATTTTCGAGCATAAAACGTTACCTGATAAATAGAATACCAGGCTAGTGTATTTTAAAATCAAGTTTATCAGGCTCGGCTCGGAAACGGTAGGAATTCCTCGGCAAGCCTCGGAATTCCTACGCGTTTCCTAGCCTTGCCTGATAAACTTGATATCAAAATACACTAGCCTGGTATTCTCTATATATGGGCATGCTCTCAGGTCTAGCTATGTCCCGGCTACTTTATGTTTGACCCTGTTTACATAATTGAGGGAAAATTCTGAATATTTTTCTTATTTCTCCTTCAAAGTATATATGCTTATATGGTGTGACCACTCATTTGTAATCATAATATAACCAAAATAACTGTCCATAAAGAAGTATAATATTGATATATTGGGTTATATTTTCGCATTGAAATATTTAAACCTGCAAGTGTACTCCACCATCTAGTAAAATGGACTAAGACCGATCTCAACCAATCAACGTAGAGATGACATAGACTATCCTACGCAAACTAATTTTTGTGGACAAAAATGAATTCTGTCACACAAAACTGAATTTACTTCACAAAACTCAATTCTGTCTTACAAAATTGAATCCTTTATAACAAAAATGAATTTTGTGTACGAAACGTATGCAGAATTGAATTTTGTGACACAGAATTGAATTTTGTGACACAGAATTGACAGAATTGAATTTTGTGACACAGAATTGAATTTTGTGATTTTTAGTGTTACAAAACTCAATTTTGTACACATAATTAACCTGTCCTGCATGGCGCCCCGTATTACGTGTATTAATCAATAAGTTGGGTAATGGTAAATTAATGTTATTGTACCATAAAATGTCTCCGATGATGTCTGATATACAAAACAGTTTGTGCCTACTGAGTGGCATGTCCCTTAAATATCAAAAGATAAGTGCACTGTCGACAAGGGGGTGGTAAATGTTGAGAATAAATTGGCATACAGTCTTTCAATAGATTCACTGGATTTGTCTTTGTCATATTTCCTTTTGTATTCAACAAACTCCTGGTCAAGGTAAATTTGAATGAATACTCGAATACATGCATTATCATCCATACACATGCCAGTTATACTTACACACACAAGAATGGTCAATGTAGTATCGGTGCCAAGGTTCAGTTCCATCCTCGACGGTCACCAAATTGTACCCGTTGAAATTGGCCGTTGTGTAAAGGTCATAGCCCAGATCACAGGAGCATTCGTAGGCGCCCAACGTGTTGTTGCACACGTGATCGTTTAGATCTGCAGAGGTACAGGATAGTGGCAGTTGCACTCATAACACAAACATGTGGCAGATTGGAGAAAGTCTGCAGAAACCGGATGGTTTCACAGCACGTTAGAATTATTTCTAATGGAAATGATTCTAAAGTGCTGTCAAACCATTACAATCACATGTCGGACACACGGACGAGCAGACACAAAAAAATCACACGAACTCTTTTGGTACATTTGCATAGCATACAATTGTTTCTTTTCACAGTATGACAAACTTAAATATACGTATGAATTATTTATATACGATGTTTGTTTAAACGAGTTGCTGATTTCGTAAGAAACGAGGCTTTCGTAAGAAATGAATAGTAGATTATTATGGAACGCCATGACTGCCTTAACTAAAGGCATGTACTGCTCTTATATGGTTTCGTATTTATCTTATGTGAGTTCGTCTTTGTCTTATATCAGTTTGTCTTTATCTTGTGTGGATTCGTGTTTATCTCATGTCAGATTTTATCTTATGTCAGTTTGTCTTTATCCTGTGTGGATTCGTCTTTGTCTTATGTCAGTTCGTCTTTATCTCGTGTGGATTCGTGTTTATGTTATGTCAGTTCGTCTTTATCTTATGTCAGTTCGTATTTATCTTGTTATCTTGACTTTATCTTATATCAGTGTATCATTACTTTAGGCCAATTCGTATTTATCTTATGTCAGTTCATCTTTATCTTATGTCAGTTCGTCCTTATCTCGTGTAGATTCGTCTTTACCTTATGTCAGTTCGTCTTTATCTTGTGTGGATTCGTGTTTATATTAGGTCAGTTCGTCTTTATCTTATGTCAGTTCGTATTTATGTTCGTTCGCTTCCGTTAAGCCACTCTGTAGTAATCGCCATTTTAATAAGTAGCGTCTTCGCGCACAAATGAAAGCAGTACAATCAGATTTTCCTCGAATATCGAGACTTCAAAGCTCAAACTGGGTAATAGCCAGAATTAAACTTTTTGCACATTCAGAAACTTTCGAATCCATAGATGCAAACTGTGGAATTGTTCGTTTGTTTCATTGCAGCCAATGTGTAGTAATCGTAGTTTGAAGTCGTGCCATTTCATCCAAACATGCAGGAATCGTTCGCTACCTGAGCCGAAGCGATTTTTCTCTAAATTTTGAGATTTCGTTGCACGAAAAGTATAACTTTTTTTTTCTTTTTACTTTCAGAAACACTGGATACCGTAGATGCTAATTCTCGAATTGTTTGTTCGTTTCCGTACGGCCAATGTGTAGTACTCTCCGATTGAAATAGCTCGAACTGGGTAATAGCCAGAATTAAATTATTTGCACATTCAGAAACCTTGGAGTCCGTAGATGCTAATTGTGGAATTGTTCGTTCGCTTCCGTTAAACCAATATGTAGTAATCGCCATTTGAATAAGTAGCGTCTTCGCGCACAAATGCTAGCAGTACAGTCCAATTTCCCCCGAACTTCGAGACTTCATAGCTCGAACTGGGTAATAGCCAGAATTAAAGTCTTTGCACATTCAGAAACTTTCGAATCCATATATGCTAAATGTGGAATTGTTCCTTTGTTTCAATGCAGCCAATGTGTAGTAATCGTCGTTTGAAGTCGTGCCATTTCATCTAAAAATGCGGAAATCGTTCGCTACCTGAGCCGAAGCGATTTTTCTCTAAATTTTGATATTTCGTTGCACAAAAGTATAACAGCTACGCTTTGTTTCTTTTCACTTTCAGAAACACTGGATACCGTAGATGCTAATTCTCGAATTGTTTGTTCGTTTCCGTACGGACAATGTGTAGTACTCTACGATTGAAATAGTGACGTTTTCACCCGCGACGGCAAGCAGAAAGCAGTATACTCCGATTTTCCCCGAACTTCGAGACTTCATAGCTCGAACTGAGTAATAGCCAGAATTCAATTGTTTGCACTTTCAGAAACCTTGGAGTCCGTAGATGCTAATTGTGGAATTGTTTGTTCGCTTCCGTTAAGCAAATCTGTAGTAATCGTCATTTGAATAAGTAGCGTCTTCGCGCACAAATGCAAGCAGTACAGTCCGATTTTCCCCGAACTTCGAGACTTCAAAGCTCGAACTGGGTAATAACCAGAATTAAAGTATTTGCACATTCAGAAACTTTCGAATCCATAGATGCAAAATGTGAAATTGTTCGTTTGTTTCAATGCAGCCAACGTGTAGTAATCGTCGTATGAAGTCGTGCCATTTCATCCAAAAATGCAGGAAAAATATAACAGCTACATTTGTTTCTTTTCACTTTCAGAAACACTGGATACCGTAGATGCTAATTCTCGATTTGTTTGTTCGTTTCCGTACGGCCAATGTATAGTACTCTCCAATTGAAATAGTGACGTGTTCACCCGCGACAGCAAGCATAAAGCAGTATACTCCGATTTTCCCCGAACTTCGAGACTTCATAGCTCGAACTGAGTAATAGCCAGAATTCAATTATTTACACTTCATAACTCGAACTGGGTTTTCACATTCAGAAACCTTGGAGTCCGTAGATGCTAATTGTGAAATTGTTCGTTCGCTTCCGTTAAGCCAATCTGTAGTAATCGCCATTTGAATAAGTAGCGTCTTCGCGCACAAATGCAAGCAGTACAGTCCGATTTTCCCCGAACTTCGAGACTTTATAGCTCGAACTAGATAATAGCCAGAATTAAAGTCTTTGCACATTCGGAAACTTTCAAATCCATAGATACTAAATGTGGAATTGTTCGTTTGTTTCAATGCAGCCAATGTGTAGTAATCGTCGTTTGAAGTCGTGCCATTTCATCCAAAAATGCAGGAATCGTTCGCTACCTGAGCCGAATCGATTTTTCTCTAAATTTTGAGATTTCGTAGTACGAAATGTATAACAGCTACGCGTTGTTTCTTTTCACTTTCAGAAACACTGGATACCGTAGCTCGAACTGGGTAATGGCCAGAATTAACGTCTTTGCACATTCAGAAACTTTCGAATCCATAGATGCTAAATTTGGAAATGTTCGTTTGTTTCAATGCAGCCAATGTGTAGAAATCGTCGTTTGAATTCGTGCAATTTCATCCAAAAATGCAGGAATCGTTCGCTACCTGAGCCGAAGCGATTTTTCTCTAAATTTTCAGATTTCGTAACACGAAAAGTATAACAGCTACGCTTTGTTTCTTTTCACTTTCAGAAACACTGGATACCGTATTTGCTAATTATCGAACTGTTTGTTCGTTTCCGTACTGCCAATGTGTATTGCTCTCCGATTTAAATAGTGACGTTTTCATCCGCGACGGCAAGCAGAAAGCAGTATACTCCGATTTTCCCCGAACTTCGAGACTTCATAGCTCGAACTGGGTAATAGCCAGAATTTATCTTTGGTCAACACTACAAATATAGCCGTATATGGCAGGCTTTGCTCAATACAACAATATAGCCGTATATGGCAGTCTTGGCTCAACACGACAATATAGCTGTATATGGCAGGCTTGGCTCTCAACATGACAATATAGCTGTATATGGCAGGCTTGGCTCAACACGACAATATAGCTGTACAGTCTACGCTCGTTTACTCGAAGTCCGTCGGACTGTGATAAATACTTCGAGTAAACCGTGGTTCGATGTAACGAAATCTGAACAAGACCTCCAAATATTGGCATACACGTTACGGGACGCAACTTCAATACGATCTGTGACGTCATTGATCACTGGTGATTAAATCAGATGAGTTAAGTTTAATTGGTGTCGAGGAAATCACCCTTAACACAAAATTCGACGTAACGAAATTCGACGTAACGGTAGCCAGTTACATAGAAAATAATAGGATCTGAAACGGGACTTGGACACGAATTCGACGTAGCGAGGGAATTCGACTTAACCGACTTTTAGTAAACGAATGTAGACTTATATGGCAGGCTTGGCTCAACACGACAAATATAGCCGTATATGGCAGGCTCGGCTTAAGACAAATATAGCTGTATATAGCAGACTTGGCTCAACACGACAATATAGCTGTATATGGCAGGTATGGCTCAACACGACAAATATAGCCGTATATGGCAGACTTGGGCCAACACGACAAATATAGCCGTATGTGGCAGGCTTGGCTCAACACGACAAATATAGCCGTATATGGCAGCCTTGGGTCAACACGACAAATGTAGCCGTATATGGCAGGCTTGGCTCGACACAAATATAGCCGTATAAGACAGGCTTGGCTCAACACGACAATATAGCCGTATATGGCAGGCTTGCCTCAACACAAATATAGCCGTATATGGCAGGCTTGGCTCAAGACGACAATATAGCCGTATATGGCTTTCTTGGCACAACACGACAATATAGCCGTATATGGCAGGCTTGGCTCAACACGACAAATATAGCTGTATATGACAGGCTTGGCTCAACACGACAAATATAGCCGTATATGGCAGGCTTGCATCAACATGAAAATATAGCCGTTTATGGCAGGCTTGACTCAGCACAACAACATAGCCGTATATGGCAGGCTTGGCTCAACACGACAAATATAGCCGTATATGACAGGATTGGCTCAAAACGACACATATAGCCGTATATGGCAGGCTTCGCTCAACACGACAATATAGCCGTATATGGCTGGCTTGGCTCAACACGATAATATAGCCGTATATGGCAGACTTGGCTCAACACGACAAATATAGCTGAATATGGCAGGCTTGGCTCAAGACGACAATATAGCCGTATATGGCTGTCTTGGCACAACACGACAATATAGCCGTATATGGCAGGCTTTGCTCAAAACGACAATATAGCCGTATATGGCAGGCATGGCTCAACACGAAAAATATATATATATATGGCATGTTTGGCTCAACACAAATATAGCCGTATATGGCAGGATTGGCTCAAGACGACAATATAGCCGTATATGGCTGTCTTGGAACAACACGACAATATAGTGGTATATGACAGGCTTGGGTCAACACAAATATAGCCGTATATGGCAGGCTTGGCTCAACACGACAAATATATATGTATATGGCATGTTTGGCTCAACACAAATATAGCCGTATATGGCAGGATTGGCTCAAGACGACAATATACAATGTAGCCGTATATGGCTGTCTTGGAACAACACGACAATATAGCTGTATATGGCAGGCTTGGCTCAACACGACAAATGTAGCTGTATATGGCAGGCTTGGCTCAACACGACAAATATAGCCGTATATGGCAGGCTTGCGTCAACATGACAATATAGCCGTTTATGGCAGGCTTGACTCAGCACAACATAGCCGTATATGGCAGGCTTGGCTGAACACGACAAATGTAGCCGTATATGACAGGATTGGCTCAAACGACAAATATAGCCGTATATGGCAGGCTTGGCTCAACACGACAATATAGCCGTATATGGCTGGCTTGGCTCAACACGACAAATATAGCCGTATATGGCAGGCTTGGCTAAACACGACAAATATAGCCGTATATGGCAGGCTTGGCTCAATACAAATATAGTTGTATATGGCAGTCTTGGCTAAACACGACAAATATAGCTGTATATGGCAGTCTTGGCCCAACACTGACTGGGATTCCCGTCATAGATTTGTTTATCACACATATCGAACACTACACAATCCGTCTTGTTAGCTGTCAGTCATTTGCTTGGTGTTTAACGGCCTGTCCACAGTTATGGTCATTTCAGGCCAGGTTCACGGGGCCAAATTCCATCCATATTTCACCAGTTTTGATGTGGGGAAAATCACGAAATCAGAACTGAATATGTGCCATTACAATAACCCGAGCTGGTGTCAGGTCCACAACACACCAGAATCACTTACCATTGCTTGTGAAGGGAACTCCTTATTGGACCCCACTCGATGAAATGTGATGTTGTCCCGCCACACGTATGCCCAGAAACTTTCTTGTTCAACGCATAACTTGAATATGCTTTTGAATTTTTTTATGAAACTTCAAACATGCATACAGCATTTCACATTTGACCAAATATGGTCGTCATATATCGAATCGAAGGCATCGAGGAGACGATCACTCTGGGAGCATTTTTTGTCGAAATTACGTCATTCAAGATGGCTGCCAAAATGTCCAAAAATCACTTCACTAAGACGCATAATTTCAATATATTGGGTTAGTCGCCTTCAGGTGATGGATCTTAATATGATTTATGTTAATATATTTTTTATACACCCATTTGAAAAAAGGGACATATTATGTATTCATCTTGTACGGGCTGGCCTGGCGGGCGGGCACAGCTTGTCCATGCAATAACTACAGTTCTAATTGACGGATCGTAACCAAATTCGGTATGTTTATCACAGCAAGACGATGAAGCCTAATGATTTTCAAAACCTTCCAATGACTTAAATCTCCTTGGCGGCCATTTATAATTTTCGCACTCCTTGGTCACGCAATAACTCAAGTTCAACTTCACGGATCTTAACCAAATTTGGTATACATGTTTATCACAGCAAATTGAAGAAGCATGTTACTTTTCAAAAATTTCCAATGAATTTAATGTTCGCACTCTCTATCCTTGTCCAAGCAATAACTAAAGTTCTACTTGACAGATCGTAACCAAATTCGGTAATATTCCCGATCGTTAAATTACCAATCGCCTGTTAAGTGAACTTGTGACACGTGGACAAACAATCAAAGTGTAAGAATTTGTATGTTTTATTCATGAAAACAGAAAACATGTACAGGATATAACATTTGTAGAAAAATAGGTCTGTACGTGTAGCTTGTGTATAGAATAACAATGATATAATATCACAACAGGAAGTCAGGACGGTATAAAGTATATCACAGGAGAATACAAATCCACACATGAGAAAACCTACACTACTCTCACCAATGTTGACCCTTACAAGGCTGAATTAAATTGTGTCGTCTGCTGTTTATTTTTTATTATAACTTTTTCTCATAAAAATACAAAGTTTAACAGCATTTTAGAATGGAAATGATTCAAAAGTGTTGTCAAACCATTTTTTTATTGAGAAATAAGAGAAAATATGAAACGACAATTTTTTACTTAGGTGGCATCAGAAAGGTCGCAATGTTTAACGTCAGTTTTACAGTAGATTTCCAATCAATACCTATCGCTATGCATTTTGTGGAAACAAGGTGCAGCAGTAGCCGATTTCATCAACATTGCAAAGTATACTTATCTAGCAAAGTATACTTTGAGGGAGTAATCATTTATTTTATGGGAAAATTGCTGTGATAATGTAATAAATTCAGTATCATAAAAATTAAAAAATGAATCCTTAAATTGAAAATTTCTCCCTCAAAGTATAGTTTGCTGGATAAGTACACTTTGCAATATTGGTGAAATAGGCTACAAGTTATCTATGCTTTATTTGAATTACTGCTTGCAATTGTTCATATATCTGTTGCTATGATAAAGATTTGTTTTGTTTGTTTATTGGTGTTTAACGGCCTATCAACAACTAAGGTCATGTATGGCCGGACAAACGGATCAATCCCGTTATAACCTGCTGCATTGGGGGGTAAATCCCAAAATCAAAACTGAATATTTACATCGAGAAAAAATATATTCAGCCCTGAAATTAGAATAACCTGACCTGGTGCCAGGTCCATACCACACCAAAGTCACTTCGCCCCTTCCCCTAAAATAAGATTACAAATAATCGTAATACTCACATAAGGGGTATAACCAGATTTAACTGTCACATACAAAATGCCAAAGACGTATGTGAAGGCCAAACCAGGTCTCCAGTTGGAATTCCGGTAAGGATGAACCCTGATCGTTGAATTACCCATCACATTCTCCCACCTGCGACCCACCGCATGTGCAAGTTTTGGTTGTTTGTTTGTGTGTGTCTAACGGCCTATCAACAGCTAATGTCATGTAAAGCTGGGCCAACAGGTTTAATCCCGCATTCAACCTGCACACATATGCAAGATAAATATAAACTACTTCATTCTTTTTTTAAAGTTATACATGTACCATTTTAAATAAAACTTGTAGGTGAATGTGTCTGGTTAAGTGTGACTTATGTAAATGGCTACCAGTGTAGACCCAGATCAGCCTGTGCATCCGCACAGTCTGATCTGGGTCTGCACTGTTCGCCATTCTGTGAATGAAACACCAGACAAGTGCGGATCCACAGAATGATCTGGATCTACTCTGGTTGCAAAACCCATAAGCTCACAGCCACATATTCCGCATTTGCTCTGAAAAATAGTTGTCAAATACTGAAAATCTGACCGACTGGTAAAATTAAAGTTTACTATGTGCGGGGAGTTAACTCCAGTCTAACAGGAAAATGTAATAAATAGGTACGTACCTGAAATGTTGTAACCCTTTCAAACCTAAATAACAGGAATGGATTGTGATCTGTTACTTTTCCACCAATCCAATGGTCACAAAATGATTTTCAGACTAGTTAATTTATAAAAAGGAGTAGTTTTTTCTCTCTCTAAAAAATGTAAGAATTACTTGCAAACAGTGCAGATCCTGATGAGACAGCTCGTCACGAGCCGGCTCATCTGGATCTACACTGTTTGCAAACACCGCTATAGACGTCCGTAGGGTTGAAAGGGTTAACTGGTAACGTCATCTATGATACAAACCTACAAGCCAAACGTCAAGGATACACATACGATATAGTGAATACTTTTTACTAAATGCAAACCAGTCTAATGTAACTGAAACTACAACAAATTATTACAGTAAACAAATAAAAGTTCATTCACCACACAAAAAAACATTCAGCCAAGTGAATCGGTGTATGCTTATTTCTATTCATTTCATGCATGGAAAAATAATCAAATTTCATCTTCATTCATTCGAAGTGTATGTGTACATGCTGCTTTCTCTTGAACCTCTCACACCTACGATTTAACAATAATCATTGCAAGCGTTCATCTTGAAAATTAAAAAAAAAATAACAAAAAAAGTTACTATAGCAGAACAAAATAAGGGATATACATGCACGTATACATATATCAAAGGAAAGTGCTATAATGCTTAAATTAATGTTTTAATTTTACATAATCCTATTTACCCTATAAGTCGTTATTTCTTTGTTTGTTGGGGTTTAACGGCCTATCAACAGCTAAGGCTACTGCTTTTGGGAGGGTGCCAAGTGATACTGGTGTGGCGAGGACCTGGCATCAGATCAGGATTATTCTGATTTCAGGGCTGAATATATAGTTTTTTCATTGTAAATATTCAGTTTGAATTTTGGGATTTTCCCCCCATTTGTACAGGTAATATATGGGATTTAGTACTAAACCCATTGACTCGGTCATAAATAACCTTCGATGTTGATACGACGTTAAACCCCAACAAATAAACAAAATAGATATGCAAAGGAAAATAACTAGCATACAAGGTGTATGATCAAGTGGTACTAACAACAAGTTCTGAAATTTCCAGAATCCATCTGATTCAAAGTACGTATTCTTTTATGGTGTCCTTATTACGTATTAACGGATTTTGATGAAATATCAAACGAGTCTTGTTAAACTGCATTTGGTGGTATCTGTATTTTTGCCCAAACTTCTGTCGTTTTTGCGAAGAATCGATTTCCGTGTCAGAGATTCTTCGCAAAAACGACATAAGTCTGTGCCAAACCCCCTGGACCACCAAATGCAGCTCATGAAGACACGTTTGCTGCGCTATATTTCATCAAAATCCGTTTCATATTAAGGAAAATATCAAATAATACTTTCAAGATTTCAACACTTTCAGCCACTGTTGTTGTTGTTATAACCACGTGGTCATGCACCTTGATCAATTGTCCTCCTGGAACTGTGACGTAGACACAATGCTGGAAAATAAGAAATATCAACGGCTACATTGTTTCATATATTTCTGTCTTTCATGTATTTAACCTTTGAATGCGGAAAACGATTGTCTTCTGCTCTTTTTATATTTTGTCTTCTTTCTCAATAAAAAGATGTAGTGGCAACACTTGAGCATCATTTCCATTGGAAATAATTCTAAAGTGCTGTTAAACCATGCTGTTGATGAGAAAAATTGAAAATAAAAAATAAACAGCAGACGACAAAATTTAATTCAGCATTGTAAGGGTTAACTATATTGAATAAATTTTGAAAATCACGGTAGCCAAAAGCATACACTGTACACAAACAGTGAGGTACACTCAAACTACAAGCTACAATGTGGCTGTGACTGGAGAAATATGGCTGATGAGTTTTCCGACCACTGTTTGCTATTCCACCAATGAAACACTCGACATGATTCTAACCAGCAATACACAGTCAAACCTATGAATAAAGGCCAGCCATGGGAAGAGAAACAAGAGGGCCATGATGGCCCTAATTCGCTCACCTGACTCCATGAACACCAGAGGAGAATGTGACATTGAGTTCATGTGTTTTAAAAAAATTGTGCTATTTTTAGATGGCGGTCATCTTGGATTAAGCGAGGACTCATTTTACCAAATCTGAAAATGCTTCATCCAAGGATCTTAACTTACTATGAAGTTTGGCCAGCATCGGCCATGTGGTTCCTGAGAAAAAGACGTTCAAAATCTCGAATAAATAGACCTTTTGGAGGCCATCATGGATGACATAATCATCCGATTCCGACAAATATTGCACCAGAGCAATCGCGTCATTGATATATGACATGAGCATATTTGGTCAAAAATAAAATTTGACCCCACGGGCCACGCCCATTTTTGACCCCAGGGTCACCATATTAACACGTTTGAAAGAGCATTCTACGTCGATCATTCCTACCAAGTTTCGTCGAAATCCGGCTGGCGGTTCATGAGAAGAAGATTTTTAAGAATTTGTGCTATTTTTAGACAGCGGCCATCTTGGATTAGTGACGACCTCCGTTTTAACAAATCTGAAAATGCTTCACCCATGGACCATAACTGTGAAGTTTGGCCACCATGGGCCAAGCGGTTTGTGTGAAGAAGAATTTTGAAATCTCTAATAAAAGAACGACCATTTGACCTTTCAGTGGCCATTTTGGATGACAGGACCATCCAATTTCAACAAAAAATATACCAGCGCGATCGCCTCTTTGATACCTTCGATTTGATATGGACATGACCATATTCGGTCAAAAATAAAATTTGACCCCAATTGGACCCCACAGGCCACGCCCATTTTTAACCCCGGGGTCACCATTTTAACAACTTTGAAAGAGCATTGTACGTCGATCATTCCTACCAAGTTTTGTCGAAATCCGGCTGGCGGTTCATGAGAAGAAGATTTTTTAAGAATTTGTGCTATTTTTAGATGGCGGCCATCTTGGATTAGCGACGACCTCCGTTCTAACAAATCTGAAAAGGCTTCACCAATGGACCATAACTGTCAAGTTTGGCCACCATGGGCCAAGCGGTTAGTGTGAAGAAGAATTTCGAAATCTCTAATAAAAGAACAACCCCAATTTGACCCCACGGACCACACCCATTTTTGACCCCGGGGTCACCATTTTAACAACTTTGAAAGAGCATTGTACATCGATCATTCCTACCAAGTTTCGTTGAAATCCAGCTAGCGGTTCTTGAGAAGAAGATTTTTGAAGAATTTGTGCTATTTTTAGATGGCGGCCATCTTGGATTACGTAATGACGTCATTTTAACAATTTTGTAATCCCCCTACCTAAGGACCATGACCATGAAGTTTGGTGACTATAGGCCCAATGGTTACCGAGGAGAAGACGTTTGAAAATGTTCACGGACGCCGGACGACGGACACATTGCGATAACAATACCTCACATGAGCTTCGCTCAGGTGAGCTAAAAACGGACAGTGAGTGAGTGAGTGAGTGAATATTTACAATCAAAATATATATTCAGTCCTGAAATTAGAACAACCTGATCTGGTGCCAGGCCCTCGCCACACCAGCATCATTTATCCCATCCCCTAAAAGTAATAGGATTAGCGCTAATCTTACTTTTATATATGGGGCATAGACTGACTCAACTCTCACATACAAGAAAGCCAAAAATGTACATGAGGGCCAAATCCGGTATAGTGGGTTCCGGAAAGTATGAACACAATCGTTAAGCCAGTTTAGTCGCCTTTTACGACAAGCAATGGCTACTGCAGCACTATTCTCAGGATCAGTTGGATCCCGCCCCGGTGCCTGCACGGGGCTGAAAAATGGACAGACTGGTCACAAATCCCATAAGCCCCATTTCTCCAGTCCAGTCCCAGCTACAATACACTGACTAGAAACCAAGCATAACAACACATGCTAGTGTCACTGCACAACCAACATTTGTGTTAGACACAACCACAGGTGACGGAAAAATCCCGTTACAATACAGGGGTGGATCTGGAGGGGGGGTTCCGGGGTTGCAACCTCCCGTCCCGTTCAGCCACGGAGTTTACAAAGATCAGTTTACCACCAGTTGGAGTTTGAATTTAAATGTCGTAAAACACAGGAAAGTGCATTTCGAAGAGCTCAAAAATAGGACAACCCCCTAGTTGCGAACGGTAACTCTTACAATCTACTCCCGTACCATCCGTAGTTAGCTACGGATGGTACGGGAGTAGATTGTAAGAGTTACCTTCGCAACTAGACAACCCCCCCCCCCCCTCCGTTCTCCAAATGCTATAATATCTAGTAGATTAATTATAAATATTATTATTTATGCAATGAGCGACATTACATATTTTTCCCCTGTCTCCTGTGGACACAACATTAGTTTGTGAGGCAACACACAATACTACAAATAAATCAAAACAACAAAAGCCATCATAAAATAAAATTCCACTAGTAAGCAAAACATTCCCATATTAGTCACAGGTTGAAGTAACGGACCGAGGTCTATAAATACATGTACATTAAATATGCATAAAACTTTTAGTAAAAGCATCAATAAATGGGAAAAAAATAAAGTAAAAAATTTTGTTTTCTCCCTCCATATAGACTTATAAGTCTATATGGAGGGAGTAAACAAAAATTTATTTTTTTTCGTTTATTGATGCTTTTATGCATATTTAATGTATTTATAGACCTCGGTAAGTTACTTCAACCAGTGATATTAGTATATGTAAGGTCACAAATTTGTGGACGGCAGAGTTCAATATACCAGCTGCCATGGATAAAGAAGCGCTCAAAGACATTTACACCACTGGCTGGTAAAAGGTTCTGGGTACATAATATGACCAGTGTAGACCCGAATCAGTATGTGTCCTCATCTGTGGCTGTGACTGGAGAAATGGGGCTTATGGGTTTTGCAAGCTGTGCATATCCAGATCAGCCTGTGCGCACGAACAGTCTCTGCACTGTTCACCATTCCATCATTGAGTCACCCGTTATGCTTCTGACAAGCAATAGATTGTTATCAGGCTATAGGAGCAGAGCTCCAGTTAAGGTGCGTAATTTGGAGGTAAATTTCTTATTTCTCCATCAAAAATGGCAAGTTGGGAGTGCTTTAGAATCGTCTCAATGAGACGATTCTAAAGGACTCCCAACTTGCCATTTTTGATGAAGATATAACAAAAATTCACCCCAAGTTGGTCAAATTACGCACCTTAACTATAGCTCTGTATAGGAGTTTGCTATTTAATCAGGAGCGACATTTGCCATAAATCCCATAAGCCCCACGTCTCCAGTCACAGCCACATAATACGGTGACATAAACAGTGTTTGTTTGATGGAATGGCGACCCGGTTAAGCCCTTATCAGACTGTGTGAATGCGCATGCTGATCTTCATCAAAATTGCATCAAAAAAGTATACTTTAATATCTAGCAAAGTATACTTTGAGGGAGTAATCATTGATTTTTCCAAAATGGATTATTTCATACAGAACTAATGATTGCATATATTTGATGATTAAAACTATGCAGAATTATTATACTGAATTTATTACATTATCACAGCCAAAATGGCTGTGATAATGTAATAAATTCAGTATAATAAAAATTAATAAATTTATCCTAAAATTGAAAATTTCTCCCTCAAAGTATACTTTGCTAGATAAGTATACTTTGCAATGTTGGTGAAATAGGCCACTGAGGCTACACGGGCCACAAATGTTGTAGTGTATTTTCTCAACCAGGTGTATTTGTTTATCATGCACATCCAAACCATTCTAATTTTCTAAACTGTATATAGTTAAAATAAGTTTAAGAATGGTAAGCAGCATACAAAGTGCTCGACAGAATCGTGTAGGCTCTGATCAACAGTGGCAATGTGCCGACTGATCTGGGGCGACACTGATTGCCAAGATCGTCATGTCACGCCCGCCAAACTACAGCCTAGAGACAGTCGTACAAGTATACAAATATACAGACATGTATACATTTATAAATAAATTATAATCTCATAATAGATCGTGGTATAACAAACAATCAGTCTTCCTCTCGTAAACAAATCTTTATACCATCTTTCCCTCTTTTAATGGCATATCTTGGAATACCAGAGCAAATCTGTTGCTGAGACTGGAGAAATGGGGCTTATGGGATTTGTGATGACTGTAGCTCCTGATAAAACAAGAACTGGCATCGTTAAACAAAGCTAGTCCCTGCGCTGGCAGCCTTGATAATAAAAAGAAACAAAAAAAACAGAAGTCCTGAATGTCACATTGGGGGGTCGGGACAAAACAAAACAAAGCACCATCCCTAGACACACATTGTGGCCAAATATTCAAAATCGATGAGGCGGGTCAGGAGTTATTGAAAATGAAAGGTGTTGCTAACGTACGTACGCACGTACATATGTTGACTATCGCTATACACCCTCTTGCCTATTGGCGAGGGGATAATAACACTTCTGTTGCCTAATTATCTATATTTCTGGTTAGAACATGATGGGTGTTCCCTTGATGGAATGGCGAACAGTGCAGATCCTGATCAGACTGTGCGGATGCACAGGCTGATCTGGATCTACACTGGTCACAAAACCTATAAACCCCATTTCTCCCGTCACAGCCACATATACAAGAAATGTGTCACAAAATGGCCAATATTGAAAAGCACATTCAATTGCAATCGATGGCACACTGACCTGCTACATCTTTATAATCAGCATTTCCCCACATATTTCATTTCAAGTCATAGACACTGGTGGAATCGACATATGTCACAAGACATTACTGAAGGACAAGATACAAGGTTGATAAATAAATATGGCATTAAGCATGTAAATGTGCCAACATTTCTTACAGATTTCTATACGAGTCGCAAAATTACACAATTCTACCTTCCATGTATAAAAGCTTACCAGTATGTTGCAGAGTTGCGATATGGCATACACAATACAGTGAAACCTCTCTAAACCTGACACCCTGGGGAGAAGCCCCCAGGGTGTCCGATTTAGGGATGTTCCATTGTTAATCAGGCCTATGACCATTCTGAGACATATCTGTGTGTTCTGCAATCATGATCATGCATTGTTATCTGGGATAAACTACCCAGAAACCCATCAAAAATAAGATCACAGATGTTGTCTTGGTGTCCAGTTTAGAGAGGTCCCACTGTAGTTCATTTGCCAATGCTGTCGTTTCTCATTTAGTTTCTAAATTGCATGTTTATACAGCCATACAGGGGCCCGTTTCACTGAAGTTTGTACGACTAAAATGTTCGAAAGTGCAAAATTATGATACTCTGTAAATTTCACATTAACAATGTTTTCTTGTATTAGACAAGTATTGGATTTACATTTATTATAGGAATGAATGGCCTTTTTGTGGAATTTATCGGCCTTGTCCAGTATTCACGCGACTTTTCCAAGTTTATATCCCCGATAAATTCCACAAAAAGGCCATTCATTCCTTATAATTCCAGCATTTGAAATAAATTCATCAAGAAAATGTGTTTATTTTCCATTTTCTTAAGAATTATTTTAACTGCGCCTCACAGTTACGGAAAGTAGTTCGGCGTGGGAGTTTACTGGGATATAAATTTTGGACAGAGACTTGCTACGGGCCAATCAAATGTTAGGGAATTGTGTAAATATGTTTGTGCTGGAATTATTGAGCATAGGCTGCATATGCAGCCTATGCTCAATAAATGTAAATCCATCAATTGAAATTTCCAGACAATCCTAAATTTGCACTTACAAACATTTTAGTCGTACAAAGTTTAGTGAAACAGGCCCCTACTGATCTGAAACTCCAGCCAAGTGCCACTAACATGTAAACGAACACATTCAAGCAATATGGAAATATTTAAGAAATAGAATTCAATAAAATAAAACCTCTGGTTAGTAGATCACTTATTACACAGGTGAAAGACTCGGATTTGTGACATAATAAAATGCCCCTTGAAATAAATAATGTACCCCACCCACCTACTGTTGTACTGTACAAGAAACTTAACATACAGTACAACAGTAGGTTGTTGGGGTAATGTTTTTGGTTTTTTTTCAATATCTTTCACCTGTCACTTGTTAATGAGGTATATATTCATGATGGCAATTTTGAGCAGTTGGGTGAAACTTATAATGAGTCAGTAAATGAAATGTTATAGTAATTATGTGTCTAATATAGTTTACAGGCTGAATGCAGCCATGTCGTATTTGAATATTATCCTCGTGTTTCTGTGTAACTACTTCAACTAGGAATAAATGGCTTGTTTTTGTTATTGTATGCTAGAAATATACAAAACGGCTATTAAATACTGATGTGTAATGTAGCTCTGAAATTTGATGTGATATTTTTAACCATTACACCGCTATATTATTTTTTGTCGTCTGTTTATCTTCTATTTTCCATTTTTATCACCAAAATCATGCTTTGACATCCCTTTAGAACCATTTCCGACCTGCTTTGACAGCATTTTAAACATGGTTTAACAGCACTTTAGAATCATTTCCAATGGAAATGATTCTAAAGTGCTGTTAAACCATGTTTTTATTGAGAAATAAGGCAAGATGTAAAAGCAACAGCAGACGACAATTGTTGTGTGTAGCACAATTGTTGACATTGTTAACAATAATTCAACCACGGAAGCGGTCTCTATATATATCGCTATATACCCTCTTGCCTATCGGTGGATAATAACATACTCCTGCTGCCTGATTATCTGCATTGCTTGTTAGAAGCATGATGGGTGTTCCATTGATGGAATGGCGAACAGTGCAGATCCTGATCAGACTACTCCTTGAAATAAATAATGTACCCCACCCACCTACTGTCGTACTGTACAAGAAATGTAACATACAGTACAACAGTAGGTGGGTGGGGTAATGTTTTTTTGTTCAATGTCTTTCTTTCACCTGTGACTTGTTAGTGAGGTATATATTAATGATGGCAATTTTGAGCAGTTGGGTGAAACTTATAATGAGTCAATACATGAAATTCTATAGTAATTATGTGTCTAATATATGTTACAGGCTGAATGCAGCCGTGTCGTATTTGTAATTTGAATATTATCCTCATGTTTCTGTGGAAATACGGAGAATAAATGGCTTATTTGTGTTAATGTACACTAGCAATATACAAAAACGGCCATTAAATAATCACGTGTAGCACTGAAATTTGATGTGAAAAAAATTGCAAATTGCTTCTGAAACCTGGCTAGATAGCTTCGAAATGATTTAACTATAAAGAAAACAAGTTAAATTTTGAAAATCGATCACTATTTCTGAAATTAGAAAAATTTCCCCATGTTAAATTGTATTTCCGTAATAAAATCAATATTGGACCAAATTTCACGAAATAAAAAGAAGGCTCATTCTTAAATTTTGCATTAATTTAATATCGAAAAATAATATTGTCTTTGCATTCTTTAAATGGCCGTAAAATTTGGGCAGGTTTCGTGAAACAGACAGTAGTCTTGTAATGGTCATCTGTCGATCAGCACAATGGGGGATCGTAGCTAGTTATTTCCCTTTGCAAATCTGAATTTCAACATTTATTTCTCCGACACTGAATAGCACAAAAAAAATGAATTTTGCGAACAGAGTAGACTCAGAACAGACTGCACATCTGTGCAATCTGATTTGAGTTTACACTGTTTGTACGTGTGAAAATATGAATCTGACAAACAATGCAGTCCCGGATCAGATTGCACAGATATGTAGGATGATCTGGGTCAACACTAGTCGAAATCACTATAATTTCTCCTTTTATAACAAATCATACAATATTCAGCCTTTTTACAAGCAATAAGGACCTACATTACACAATTTGGACAAGATTTCTATAAATAAATTCAACGGGAGATAACTAGATACAATCTCTCATTGCCCACATTGTTAATAAACTGGGCCCAGTTGCTCAAAACCTCTGTTAGCTTAACAGACTGTTAAATCAATGCTAAGGATTTAACAGTCTGTTAAGCTAACAGAAGCTTTGAGCAACCAGACCCTGGTGATGAGGCATGCCAATCATAAAATGGAATTCAATGAAACTGAGCGAGTATTGGTCAGGATTATCCCCAGATGTTCACACCTGACAATGGAACGAGAACCCGATTGCGTAGATGACTGATCAACGAAGAACACATTCAAAGTACAGATTTTGTGGTTGTGACTGGGAAAATTAGGCTTTTTTTATGGCATTTGTGGTCAGTGTAGTCCCAGGTCAAATTATATATCC
Organism: Conchocele bisecta; assembly: GCA_029237695.1. NCBI lineage: Eukaryota > Metazoa > Mollusca > Bivalvia > Lucinida > Thyasiridae > Conchocele > Conchocele bisecta. The sequence goes on from CM055270.1 coordinate 82,098,840, forward strand.
TTGTCAGGCTGGACGAGTCGCCAGATTGACCACGAATGTCGTACGTCCCACTTACACAGTCATATATGAGACATGCCATACGATTTTGTACCGAAGAACATGTGCGATATCTCATGAAAAATATTTACAGAATTTACGATATTTTCCGTAAATGACGTCGAAAGATGACAAATTATTCATAGCAAATGTGGAATATTATCTTTCGACGTCATTTACGGAAAATATCACATTAAATATCACATTTTCTGTAAATATATTTCATGAAAAATTGCACATGTTCTTAAGTACAATATCGCATGGCGCATGGCGTGTCTCGTATAAGGTCCTAATAGCATCAAGCTGAGCTTTAGGTTTTAACCGTTAGACTTATTTTTGTTGTCGTCTGCTGTTTATTTTCTATTTTCCATTTTTATCATCAAAAACATGCTTTGACAGCACTTTAGAATAATTTACAACATGCTTTGACAGCACTTCAGAATCATTTCCATTGGAAATGATTCTGAAGTGCTGTCAAACCATGTTTTTATTGAGAAATAAGGCAAGATATAAAAGCAACAGCAGACGACAATTGTTGTGAGTAGCGGTCTAAGGGTAGGTGAATCTCATTTCACTTCAGAAACTTACAGCTAGGGTCGATAATACTTATTATTGCATAAAATAGATTTTCACCATGTAATAACACGGGTTACTACTGTACTGAAAATGCAAATAAAGCTGCTACAGAAAAGAGGCTAGGTGGTCAGTACAGCTTCAACGTATTGTGCCGTGCTTATGTAATAAATAGAATCTAACATCTGTGTTGATTTAATATGTAATTTATTAAACTTGTTGACTGATTTCATAAGAAACTCGGCATAGCCGAGTTTCTTATGAAATCAGTGAACTCGTTGAATAAATATCATATTAAATCATCACTCATGTAAGATCCTCTATTTACGATTTTCACATTTACACAGTGGACAATAGTTAGTTTGTGTACATCACATAATGGCAAGTAAGTGGCGATATGTCCACATCATGAACGGTGATTTTCTGTTGGCAGAGAAAATGTAATCTGAATGTGTTTAATAGCTAGGTCAGTAGCCGATTTCACCAAAATTACGAAGCCTACTTATCTAGCTATAAAGTATAGTTTGAGGGAATAATCATTTATTTTTCGGGGTGTTATTTTATATAGAACTAACGACAGCACACATTTGATGATTAAAAATGTGCAGAATTATTATACTGAATTTTTACATTATCACAGCCAAAATGGCTGTGATAATGTAATAATTTCAGTATAATAAAAATTAATAAATTTATCCTTAAATTGAAAATTTCTCCCTCAAAGTGTACTTAGCAAGATAGGTATACTTCACAATTTTGGTAAAAAAGGCTACTGGTAGATATAATACAGATATAATAGAAATACTATTCAAGTATTTAAAATATACTCCCATAAACCAACAAATAAAGTGGAAATGAATGGGTTTAACATCCCAACAACAGCTATGGTCATATGGGTACGAGACATCGGTTTCATCCAAAAAACCAGTGGTATGGAAACATTATGAAAGTATTTTTTGATGCCTAAGGCAAGGTTTGAACCCACAACCTGCGGATTGGAAGTCATCTAACAGTTTTAACCCCTAGGCCACAATACATCCCACAAATTGTGCCCAAAGATATGGATTCTGCCCTGCGGGTGAGCTTTGATACTGTCAGACCCAGGCTAAATCTCAGGATATTAAATTGAACGAAATACTATCCATACTACCGTCTGTTACACGTTTTGTTGCTGATGAACTTTTGGCTATTAAACACATTAAATCTTAAACATATTTAATTGTAAGTACATATTCATCAATAACAAAAAAGTCACCCTCTCCAAAAACATTAAATTGATGAAATTCCATCAAATATTGATTTTATTTCCTATGGGAATTTAACATGGGGGGTAAAAATGGATTTTTTTTAAATAATTGTTACCAGATAGGATGATCATCCTATCTGGTAACAATTATTTAAAAAAAATCCATTTTTACCCGATCATCCTATCTGGTAACAATTATTTAAAATAAAAAAAATCCATTTTTACCCCCCATGTTAAATTCCCATAGGAAATAAAATCAATATTTCATCGAGACAAAACGACTTCACTACTTGGTGTATTCTTACATATCCAAATTCTTCCAAAGTCGGCAGATTTTTTGCAAAACATAATCAAAGAAGCTGCTATATTTACTATTTGTCGTAACAAATGAGTATTTTGTTTAATAATTAGTGATAATTGCAGTGAAGAACGCGACATTCGCTGATATTAGACATTGAAATTGTAGGATTATTTTAATCGGTCACGGGTCTCCGGAACAACAACAATTTGATCCAATTTACAGAAAAACCGAAGTCTCCCAACATGGTTGAATCTGATTGGTTGATTTCAGCAAACGTTTTGTAATGTGTTGTCAGTTGTAACAGTTTTGCAACTCGTTGTAGTCCAAAATTAGAACAAAGGCTGTTACTGTATTTTAACCATACATTAGATCAAAATACCGTGACGAGGTTATCTCTAGAATGGGTTGAATGTAAACAATATCTGAATATATTCACAAGAATATACAAGACACTAGGCAATATAGCTTTAAGAAGTTAAATGTTGCCAAATAATGGTATTATAGTGGCTCAGCAAATAATTTAACACACAAAATGGTTACAATTGATAAATCATTTAAGTAGAATATAGGTGAAGGTCACACATGCTACGTGTCTGTTCCTTATTTCAGGCTCTGGTGGCAGTAGTACTTTGATTTATTTGCGGATCGATTTTCAAAATCTAACTTTTGTTTTCATATTTACATCATTTCCAAGCTATCTCGCCAGGTTTTTTTGAGTCAATTTCCAAATATTTTTGTTTTTCCACCCTCCTGGTCCCCTTCTTCCTCCTTTTTGCCCCGTGTTGAATTCCCATAGGAAAATCTTTTTTTTTTCCAATAAAATCAATATTAGATGGAATTTCATCAAATTAAAAAAATTGGGGAGGGTGACTACATGTGTTGTTATTGATGAAAAAGTACTTAAAGCTACATATTCTGTCGTTTTTGCGAAGAGTCGATTTCCGTGTCGGTAGACACGGAAATCGATTCTTCGCAAAAACGACATAATGCCCACTCAGTAGGCACAAAATGTTCTTTAAAGGAATTAAATAAGTGTATAATTGTGTCACCATTCCACTAGCTCTAATACAAATATAATCATTTACTAATAAATATTTTACTGATAGTGACGCGCGGTGGTATCAGGTTATTTTCATATGCAAATGAGGCATACTATTTTTTAATTATTTATACTAATTAAATGTGTCACCTGAAAAAGTAATATTTTCGCCAATTATAAAGTATGATCATTGCACATCAAAATATAAATACAGATAATAAATAGTAATGCCCGATGCACGAATTATCGCCCCTGATATCAGTGTGAAAATGTACGTCCGATATAAAATGTATAATAAAGCCAATCAATACATGGGGTAATGCTGAATGAATGTTTATTTTACCAGAAAATATCTCAGATGACGTCCCTGATATAGAGAACATTTTCTGCCTACTGAGTGGGCATGTACCTTTAAGTTTAAATACTTTTTAGAATTAATATGTTTAAGAGCCAAAAGTTTGTCGGAAGCAATACATGGAACAGACAGTATATGATATGGCCTGGAACTCTTGAGAACAGAACACAATTCATCTGGGCCAGATTGTGATTGGAATCAAAATGGTTCACATGATAAACAGTACACAATACTAAGTAGGTACTGGTTGGCACTCATAAAAACTTCCGACAATGTTCTCCAACTTCGTACTCAAAATCAGGCAGTTTGAATGGCCGAGACGACCAATCAAACTTCCTGATTTAGAGTAAGAGACTGGATTACTACGTGACCAGGCCATAATGATCTGTACTAGTATCCAGCTGTGACCGTCTTCCATCGACCAATGCTATGTCACGAGCCAGTCCGTCGAACCCCGCACGTACACGAAAGACGAACCTTCTTGCATATTGAGCACCGATCACCGAGCCTAGCTGTCCGGGCCTCGCCCTTCAACTTTGCTCCACTGACGCCTAACCCATAGCTGTCATCTACCGGGCTGGTGGGTGCGAAATTATGGCTGAAATGGAGGAAGGGGGGTGGGGGATGTTTTTACAAAGTCATGTGTGAATGATGACTGGTTTCGCAGAATATCCCGTTCTAGAATATTCCCACCCAGTGGAGACTGTTCACCGAATATTTGTGGCTGTGACTGGAGAAATGGGACTTATGGGTTTTGTGAACAGTGTAGATCCAGATCAGCCTGTGCATCCGCACAGTCTGATCAGGATCTGCACTGTTTGTTCGCCATTCTACCAATGAAACACCTGTCATGCTTCGAACAAGCAATATAGATAGTTATCAGACTACCTGAGTGCGCCGTTTGATGAGAAGCTATGCTGATCACAAATCCCATTTCTCCAGTCACAGCCACATATTAGTAATGTGGATAAACGTAATGGGTTTGGTAGTCACATATATATGTTATTTTCACATACAAAAGCCATTTAAAACAGTGTTTTAAATGGCTTTTGTATGTGAAAATAACATATATAATGGTGGTCTGGTACTGGCGGCAATAATTGCTGGACTCCCAAAGTTGCCTGGTTTGGGCTTTCACAAAATTTGGGGGAATGAAATATTTAAGAGGTGGGTGGGAGTGGGAGAATATTTTTAAAACACTGGCATGCCAATGAAGTCTTATCTGAAAGACCTTAGAGTAAACAAAAAATCAAACACTGATGGAGTCATTTGACCTTGACATTGAGCACAGTGTCACATGGATGCGATATAGAATGAAAATATGGATGATGACAAATAAGTGTATGAAGTTTCAAGCCAATCGGACTTACGTTAACAGGAATCGAAGGTATAGTAACCGAAAACTAGAGTTGATAAGTATTAGCTGAAATTGGTTATAAAGCAGCGTATGGGTGAAATTGAAGGGTTCGAAATCCCGACTTACTTGTCACTGTAGCTGCCCATCTTTGGCCTGGGCGTCTTGCCCCCGATGCCCGTAGTTTTCGTGGTTTTTGTTGAAGTTCTGCCTCGCGGCGTGTATGATGTTGATGCGTGTAGGCCAGTACCCGATGGCGCACCGGCACGATCTGATCACAAATGGGTGACTGATAATGTGTACGACTCGGCATGGCAAACAAGGTGAGGGTTGATAAGGTGAGAGAGTGTAGTAGAGCCAGTGTAGTCCCAGATCATCCAATTCTCCAGTCACAGCCACAATAGGTTTCTTAGCAAACTAAAAGAGAATTTACTACAACGAGTCGCCAGATCAGTCTGCGTGCCTGGCTGTCTTATCAGAGCCTCCGATTCAGTGAAGGAAATCTTAATGGGATTAAATGGGATTAACGTCCCAACAACAGCTATGGTCATTTGGGGACGACGGGTCATCAGTTTCAAGTCTCATCCAAAAGACCAGTGGGATGGAAATACTATGAACGTACAGTCAACACTCGTTACCTCAATCTTACTTAAGACGAATTACTGTTAACAAAGTAAAATTCTTGGTCCCAATTACATGTTTTCCTATATAATAACTCTTTGTTAACTCAAATTTGTGTTAACTCGTTAAGTATTTTCCTCAGTCCCCTGGACTTAGAGTAAACAAATGTAGACTGTATCTTTTTTTGAGGCCTAAGGTGAGATTTGAACCCACAACCTCCGAATAGGAAGTCAGGTATTCTAACCCTTAGAGCCACAACCCATCCCCATTCAGTGAAGGAAATATTATTGAAATACCCTAAGAGATCAATTAACGAATGTGCATGCATGTCTGGATCTAGAGTGTAGACCCACTGGTCCGGTTTGTTCACCAGTGGTCTGACCGCCCCTATTATCCCGGGTGTACGTACGCATGGTTTCCCGTTTGGTGGCACCGATGTCTGGGAAATGGGTGCGGGGAGAGCGGGGCGAGTTCGCGTCATCCTCGGCACAGCCTCCTCCCGCGCCCGGCTTTGGGATGTGCTTCGCATACTGCAAATACACCAGTCTTATAAATAGGTCACCAGACTTGGAACATTGGAATAGCTTCCTTTAGAACTACTTCCGGGGCATCAACAGAATTAGAATTGGCCGAGATTGTTGGTCTGCTGAGTTACCAAATCCACTAAATGTTTGCCAACATAGATTGAAGTTTAGTGAAATTCACCACCAATTTTAAGATGGCCAAGTCTAGATTTTCTGCTAGTAAGTGATCGGTAGGTGTCTCAGAAAATAGAACTCAAACTAGAAAATGTGGTCGGTCAATGCACTTATGGACCCTATTTGAGAAGTTCTTACAAACATTTTCCGGCAAACGGACGATCAGTAGCGATGGATGTATCATTACTAAGTAATGCATGTGTGTAATATGAAGATATTAGCTGAAGGCAAACAGAAGTTATAGGTGATTTGAGAAACTTTTACAAAAACTTTCAAATAAATAAACAGACAGACAGACGAACGGACGTACGATCAGTAGCGAGGGTAATTGTAATAATGTGGAAGGATGTATCGTTACTAAGTAATGCATGTGTGCAATATGAAGATATTAGCTGAAGGCAAACAGAAATTATAGACGATTTGAGAAAGTAAAAAAATAAATAGACCGACAGACGGTGTCCTAATAACACATGTATACAAATCTTGAGCTCCACTTACATCGTTATTAAATAAACACTTTTATCCTTTATAATGGGTTCACTAAGTATTGTATTTAGGGGATCAACGTTCCATTATGGAAACCTCACCTCCTTAGCTCGGTGCGACTTGCTGCCTGTTTCCCGGGTGGCGCGCGGCCGGGCGGGGTTCAGGGGTGTGCCATGTTCCCTCATCCACTTCTCACAGAACGGGATATGGTGCTTCGCTGCCGGGTGGCTGAACATACGCTCGCACCATTTACACCGCACCTGGGCTGTAACGATGTATGGATGAATCAGTAATTCAGTTACCCCTGCGTCCTGCGTCTAGGACGCAAACATTTTGTAGTGGACGCAACCAAAAATAACCTGTGAGTCCGCGGGACGCATAAAAATTATCTACCATTGTATATTCAAAGACCCGATTTGTTTGTCACAGTAAATTGCTTAGCCCAAAACATTACTGATTTGTTCTACCAATACGCCATTTAGACACATAATTCGAATCGGAAAATTTGAATGGCAAACCAAGCGCGTCAGTCGCCAGTAATAGCGGCACCTATGGAATTGGAATGTGCCAAGAACTGCTCATTGGTAGCAAACTGTTACGGCTTTTAGGCTAGTGTCCGTATTGCTAACAGTTTTGACAATTATGAATGTAGCACTGTGGCATCAGTAAAATGCCAAAGGCGTTATTAATTACAGATATTAAGATAATTGTTGTCAGATAATACAAGTCCGTTTCTCTAAAAATAACCCAACATTTTCTGCCACTTGTGAATATTCTGTCCGGTTATTCTGTCATGTCATGAAAACACATCTTGGTATTTCATTAGAATTGTCTCCAAGGAGACAATTCTAATGAAATGCCAAGATATGTTTTCATTTCGAAGCAAACTATTCAATAATTGCTGTCTGTTAATGTGTAAACAGTAGTGCGATTTTATTTTACCCAATTAAAATTTTGAAATACCCAATTGCTTCAGAAATGATAGAGTGACAATACTCAATTACTAATTCCTTATCTGGAGCCCTGTGCACTCACTGCAACTCATTTTTTAGAAGAAAAAAAGACACCTCTTTTTATAAATAGACTAGTCCGAAAATCATTTTGTGATAATTGGATTAGATTAACAGATCACAGTCGATTCCAGTTATTTAGGGTTGAAAGGGTTAGACCATGCAACCTTTTAGACCATATCTGCAGCAACACCCACCTACGCCGTCGTCCTTTGTTGGTGATGTTGACGGGACATCTGCACTACGGGACGTGCGCGCGGACATCTCCCGCTCCCTGTACGCACGAGTATGCTTCGCGGCCTTTTTGGCACGCCGGATATTGTGCAGCAGCTCGTGGTGGGTCTGGCGCCAGTCGCCGTTACTCTGGGGGTACTGATCCTCATCACCGGGCAAACCGCCTTCGTCATAGTCGGCGGCTTCATCGTCCGACTCCTTAAACCTGCCCGCCTTCCGAAGGGAGCAGCCCGGCTCATGGCTCGACTGTGGGTTAAGGTGATATTCATAAGACATTAATACAGAGAATAGCAGGCTAGACCCAGACATCTTGAGCCTGGTTCATCACTCAACGAGGGGTAAAGGTGACAATTACTCCTACCTTATAGCACAGGTCAAAGACTCGCACACAAAAAAAATGGCTCATTCAGAAAGTTACCCCACCCACCCACTTCGATACATATGTATCGAAGTGGGTGGGTGGGGTAATGTTTTAATGAATCTAAGCTCAAAAAAATGCAAACTGTGTCTCATAGCAGACTCTGGGAGTCAGTTTGCATGACAGGTCATTCACTGACTGAATGGCAAAAAGTGTACACCCTGATCAGCACAGGCTGATCTTGGTCTACACTTGTTCCAGTCACAAATAACCTTTCTACCACATACATTTGTTTCTTATTTCTAAAGGAGAACAAGCAAGATATTAACTGGGAGGAACAGGCCATCAGTTATTCTCAGATTTGGCGAAAACAAATTCATATTTCCAAATCACTGTTGGTGGAAGTTAAGAATATATAATTGGAATTTTTGACATTAGCTTCTTTAATTCCAACAAATATTTTATACAAATAATATAATGTTACATACATATGTGGCTGAGACTGGAGAAATGGGTGTACAGTGTACATCCAGATCAGCCTGTCTGTCCGCACAGGCTTTATTGGATTTACATTTATTGAGCATAGGCTGCACATGCACTCTATGCTCAATAAATGTAAATCCATCAAACTGATCAGGATCAACAATGTTCTCCACTGTAGATCGTTATTATTACGCGAGGTACTTATTCACTCGTTAATTCGCGAGCATGGTTGTTCGCGAATTCATATCTCACGTTTTAAATGTGCAAACCTGATAGTCAAGCAAGTATCATATTTACATTTGTGACACATCCGTCAAATTTCCCTCATTTGTTTTTTGTTTGCAAATGCTCCACCAAAGGCGCTTATGCTAATATATAGGGCCGCTTATCAGAGCTCCAGTTAAGTTTTGTGTCTAAAGCGTATTATACCCCTAGATTTCAAATTCAATGGGTATTTTACTTTTACAAATGTATTATAGATTTTCTTCCCTACAACAGTGAGCAAGCCAATAGTTAGCATTAGTTTGTTGTTTGTTTATTGGCCTATCAACAGCTAAGGTCATGTAAGGCCGGGCAAACGGGTTCGATCCCGTTTTAACCTGCTGCATTGGGGGGAAAATCCCAAAATCAAAACGGAACATTTACATCGAGAAAAAATATATTCAGCCCTGAAATTAGAATAACCTGACCTGGTGCCAGGTCCATACCACACCAAAATCACTTGGCCCCTTCCCCTAAAATAGAATTACGAATAATCGTAATACTCGCATAAGGGGTATAACCAGATTCAACTGTCACATACAAAATGCCAAAGAGTTGAGGGCCAAACCAGGTCTCCAGTCGCAATTCCGGTAAGGATGAACCCCGATCGTTAAATTACCCATAGCATGCTCCCACCTGCCACCCACAGTTGGCGTTAGTATGGCAGTACCGGTTTCATCACAATAACAATGTATTTGGATACAATTTGTTTTGGGAAACCCCTATTTAATAGGGGTTTCCCAAAGCAAAGCGTGTCCAAATATTTAGGGTTATTACGTTAGTTCATAATCACAATGGTGGAATATAAGAACAAGAATTACGTGCTAGTACTGGCTATGTAAATATGTATTAACTAGACATTATGTTTGTAAAACATGGATATGCCCCCATGGCATACTGGACTCTAACTAGAAATTGTGTGTAAAAAAATAACACTCTAAATTTACACAAATTTCAAAGTCATTTGAGAAAGTGTTACAAACTTTTTGATGAAAGAAAATGGCTACGGTAAGTGTTTCAGGACCATTTTGAAGGTCACAAAAGTCAAGGTCGTGTCATTGATGGTGTGATTGTGTCACACATGTTCAGGTGAATGAACTGTCATAAATAAAGTACTCGCACAAATTAAGTAATCTACAGTATTCAGGAACACCCATCATGCTTCTAACAAGCAATATAGATTTTGATCAGGCTACAAGAGTGTCATTTGATCAGGAGCTACACTGGCCAGAAATCCCATAAGCCCCATGTCTCTCGTCACATGTTCTGGGACCCGTTTCACTAAACTTTGTATGACTAAAATGTTTGTACGTGGGAATTTAGGATCGTCTGGAAATTTCAATTGATGGATTTATATTTATTGAGCATAGGCTGCATATGCAGCCTATGCTCAATACATGTAAATCCAAGAAGTGTTTATAAGAAAACATTGTTAATGTGAACTGTACAGACTATCATAATTTTGCACTTGCGAACGTTTTAGTCGTACAAAGTTTAGTGAAACGGCCCCTGGTCCTTTTATCAGTACCTACCAGTTTGTTAAACGGCATCCTCTTGCCGCAGTAGGTACACTTGAACAAAGAGCTGTCAAAATCATCTGAAACAAACGAAATCTGATATAATCTGTTGCAAACTGCAGCTTTAAAGGCAGAAATACATACATGTATACAGGTAAAATATGATCGAAACTGTTCATGGTATTGAATATAGTTGAAGTTTATTTTTATATTCCTACATAATACAAAGCCATCGTATACTTTCAGGGAGCAATCATTTATTTTTCCTGAAATGCATTATTTCATATAGAACTAACTGCTGCATATATTTGATGACTAAAAGTATGCAGAATTATTATACTGAATTTATTACATTATCACAGCCAAAATGGCTGTGATAATGTAATAAATTCAGTATAATAAAAATTAATAAATTTATCCTAAAATTGAAAATTTCTCCCTCAAAGTATACTTTGCTAGAAAAGTATACTTTGCAATGTTGATGAAATAGGCTACTGTTTTCAGTGACCTTGACGTACATGGACTAACGCTATATCCCATCTTGCTTATCGGCGAGGGGATAACAAGATGAAAATCCCTTGTACGAAGATTGGATGTGTATAAAAATTGCATTAATTACATGATTTTTAAAATGCAATTGCAACATTCACAGCCGTGACGCGTGTTAGATAAGACGGTATTACATTATTTAGGTGAGTGTAACTGTGTTGTGGACATCTCAACAGAGCTCCAGATAAGCTGCGTATTTGCTTAAATACCCAATTAAAATTGCCAAAAACCCAATTTAAATCAGAAATAGCGAGTATCAAAAGGCAATACAATTTTGTGGTACCTTCATCATGCTGCAGAAAACAATAAACAGGACAAATATAGCATATTTTTTCTTATTTTCCATGAAAACACATCTTGGTATTTCATTAGAATTGTCTCCAAGGCCCTGCATCTTAACACAAAATAGATGCTTTCAGTTGCAATTGGAGGAGACTGTCAACTTATAGATCCAGAGAAACCACCTAGCTGTGCTACCCATAGGCGCAATTTCATTTGTCATCGATAAACTCATCACAAACAGTATTAGGAGAAGCACACATAAACATGTGACCTACATTATCAGTGTTCATTCTTGAGGGGGTGGGGGAGGGCACATAATGGCTCACAATTTTAACAAATGACCCAGAATACAATGTATGAATCCAATGGGTCACAACATTTTAAGAGATATTACACAGAAATTGTAGAAAAAACGGAAGTAGATGATGGTTAATATTTCAATATCGTGCTGGATCATGCTTTTTAATTTGAAGTTGAACAAAGTATTTTAATTGTACAATTAAAATTTGCTGAAATCAGTGAGACATCTACAAAGTATTGCCACTTATTATTTGAGCTGGCCCTTTTTTTTTAAATATGATGGGGGGCCAGTGGCCCCTTTCCATTGAATCTTAGAATCAACCATACTTCTAGCCGGCAGTGTGTTAAACCAATTCAGCCCGTATCAAGTTTGTGGTCAACAAACATAAGGAGATCAAACTGCAGATAAACAACAGTTTGAGGTGTAAGGTTAGAAAATGTCTTCCATGTGCAAAATAAACATCATTTAATGATGTTTATTTTGCACTTGGAAGACATTTTCTAACCTTACATCTCAAACTGTTGCTACCTTAACTGCAGTTTGATCACCTTATGATTGGGTGACCAAGATGATTATTTAGAAGACATATGTGGAATGGATGGACAAGCCGGGTGGAGTTGGGGGTCATCCTTCTAATAGATAAGGATAAGGTGACTGCTGGCGAGTGTCTAACCTATGAGGTCACCCGTTGACACTGGGCGGATAGCGATCAATGTGAGGTAGCTATTGATGAAGTTTGGTAATGATCGGGAGAGATTCAACATTTGGATGTAAATGTTGTCGACGCTATGTCTCACTTTCACAAACGTAGGCGAGTCGACAAAACTAACATTAAAATCAGCATTACCATCGAAATAAACATTGCCAAGAAGATGGCATATTGAGAGAACATTTACAGAAGGATGGACAAGTTGTGGGGTGTGGCGAGTCATGAATATGGAACAGCAGTATTACCATCAAAATCGCTCGTCGTCTCCTGGCGGTAGGTGCTGGCGTCGTCGTCCATGAAGAAGGACTTGCTGCTGTAGGCGGAGGGGGGGCGAGGGCGGCGGGACTGTGGGGTGAAGAAGTACTCCTGGTCCAACCCATAATCATCGTCCTCCGGTGCCACATGGCGTGGGCGGGGCCGGCGCGGAGGCAGGCCCCCAGTCGGCGACCTGAACGCACTCGACGAACCTGAAACAGGCGGTAGGCATGGAGATAGGATAGTGTAATATTAGACATGTAGATAACAAAGATATGTGTAGTACCAGTGCTCCAGACAAGGTGTGTATTGGCGTATTTTATGCACTTATTTTAACAGAATATGCACTGATTATCAAAAGTGGGAGTACAACATACTCACAGCAATGCGAAAATAAGCATTGATTTTTAAATTGAGTAGTGAAAATACAGTAATAAAGTTGAACATTTACTTACTTGAGATTTGCTTTTTGCAGCTCAAATAAGTGAATTTTTAAATTTGTTTTATTTTTTATGATTTGTTCCCTATTTAATAAGGAAGAAAATCAATAATAGATTTGCAAAAGTAAAATACACATTGAATTTGAAATACAGGGGTATAATACTCTTTAGATACAAAACTTATCTGGAGCTCTGTAGTACATGTCTGAAACAGCATTAGAAAACAACAAGAAATGTGGCCTGTCGGCACACGAATGCCCCTGGTGGCAGATTGGAGAAACTGTGGTGAAGTCAATTAACCAAAGTGATAAGAATTCACAAGCACATTTATGAAGTTCAAAAGGTCAAGGTCATCTTAAGGGCAGTGTTGGTGTGTGGCATTTATCCACGAGTATGATGTATTGAAATATTAAAGCAATCCATCAAGGGAATATAGAAGTTATGGCAGAAATGAGAAGCTCCGGCGAACTTTTTATGTGTGAAAACGTTCAAAGTTGTTACGGTCAAAAGGTCATATTCAGGTCAGTATGGATGTGTGGCATTTGTCCACAAGTATGCTGTGTTGAAATATTTAAGTAATCCTTCAAGGAATATAGAAGTTATGACAGAATTGAGAAACTCCGGCGAACTTCTTAAAGTGGGAAAAAGTTCAAAGTTGTCAAGGTCATATTAAGGTCAGCATGGATGTGTGGCATTTGTCCACAGGTATACTGTGTTGAAATATTTAAGTAATCCTTCAAGGGATATACCGGTAGAAGTTATAACAGAATTTCGAAACTCCGGCGAACTTCTTAATATGCCACACAGTCCAAACACTATATGCCTCCAGCTCTACCGAGACCATGGGGCGTAAAAACAACCCTTTCAGGGCCTGAAAATAGCAGCTTTTCCCAGTAGGTCCGGGACCTAACAAGGAAAAATGTGAGGGGTCCAAGGAATTTTTTGGAAGGTCCGAAGGATAATTGCATAAGAAATAGTAGAAATATGTGTCCTTTCATACTAAATTACTCGTCACACCATATGTAAATGCTCGACTGTGTCACCAAAAATTATCTTATAAGACGATAATCAGAACGGATTTAGCATCAGCACTGAATGATGATCACAGTTTCAATTTTATCACAGGTCCGGCGGACTTGTTGCTGGTAAAATACAAAGGTCCGACATTCAAAATTGCAGGTCCAGGACCTCGGACCAGTGCTATTTTCAGGCCCTGTCTTTTTTCACAAATGGACTACATGTGGTCTGAAAATAATTTTGTGAATCAATGAATTAGTTGACGACAGTCAGCTATCGTAATGGATGCCAGTTAACTGATGGTATTGAAATAATTCCTTGACAAATGTCTTGGGCTAAAATGTTGCACTAGTGGGTTTGTAGTTTATTCAGCATCATTCAAAAAATTTAGTTTAGTCTTTAAATACAATGTACCATGTATAGTTGATGTTCATTCCAACAGTAGTAATTGCCCAGACAGTTTTGTACATATTTTGGCATAGCATGCTTGGATGGACAATACTCTGGGAAATCAAAATAACAATCAAAATAACCCTTTCAACACCACAGGCCTGTATAGTGGTATTGGCAAAAAGTGTAGATCCAGATGAGCTGGCTCTCATAAGGATCTTCACATTTTGCAAGTAATTTTCATATTTTTGAGAACAAAAAGACAACTTTTCATAAATGGACAGTCTGAAAATCATTTTGTGACGGTTGAATTGGTTGCAAAATTAACATATAACAAGAAATGCGTCTGTCGAACGCGGATGCCACCTGCAGCATATTTGAGAAACTGTGACAAAGTGGTTAACCGAAAAGTGTGACGGACGGACGGACGGACGGACGGACGGACGGACAGACGGTCCAAACACTATATGCCACCCGTTTCTTCGAAACCCGGTGGCATAAAAATCCACTCCAGTTACTTACGGGTGAAAGGGTTAACTTACCTGGTCGATTGAAGAAAGTTGAAAATGGGTCACTATTGTCGTAGAAAGAGGAGAATTCCCAAGAGCCCTGAGCTGCTGGGTCAGTAAAAAATGCATCAAAGTTCACTCCCAGGTCATCAACGAAAGACTTGAAGGCGAATGAGAAGTTTGGTGGTGGTGGTGGTGGTGTTGTGTTGGCACTGGTGGGGATGTCGTAGTACAGGTCATCATCGTCCATGCTCCAATCATTGTCCCACGGCTTCCAGCCAGAGGAGGCACTCTTCTGTTTCTCTCCAGTTTTACGCTTCGATTTCTTCTTTCCCGTCTTGTAAGAATTGTTCTGCTTACTTGATGAATAGCCCTCACCAGTAGTCCCGAAACTGGTCTTATAATAACCATTTGAATATTCTTCCCCAAATTTATATGATGTACCCGAACCACTGGTATTGTTTGTCGTAGTATTGTAGTAGGAATTCTGTGGACTTTGAGTGGTAGTGGTGGGTGAAGGCTTAGGTTTTTTCAAGTCCCTCTCCAATATTTCTCTCCGATCATCACTCTTGAGATAATCATAGGCAGCTGAAATTTCTTTAAATTTTTCTTCAGCTCCACTTTCGTCGTTTTTGTCAGGGTGCCATTTTTTTGCTAATGTACGATACGATTTCTTAATCTCATCTAATGATGCACCAGGTTTGACACACAGTGTCTCAAAATGATTCTTAGTGGACATTATCAGCCTTTAAAATATTCAGAACTTCATATCATGAAGTGTTTAACCGACAGTTGAATTAATGTAATTTCCCAGCTAGAATTCCTCTCCATCTGTGATGCTTGGTTTCACCATGAAGCTGATTTACTGTTGAAGTTATTTATTGTTTCTATTTGTACATTTTATATCACTACACTGCCATAATTTCATAGAAACACAAGTGATACATACATACATGTACACAATAATTATCATTCTTGTACTACAGCCAGGTCAAACAAACGCTTCAAAACTTCACTTCCAATCCATACAACCAGGTTGCTGTTATCACAAGTACGGTAGATGAACTGAAGTACCACCGTGTTTTTGCAAGAAATGAAGACAGTTGAAGATCACAGAATTCCTTCCAATACTGGTAGTGCGGTTAGCAAATTTGTTGTTTGTTTACTTAATTTGTTTCTGTATTGTCTGGTTGTGCATAGAGATAGTGAATAAGCAATTGGTCACAAGTCGGTGGTCTTGCCATATCAAGCTGGCTGCAATGGTGGTAGTCATTTCTGAAGATCATCTGAAATAAATCCACAAACAAGAAGTTCAAATGAGAGCCCTCCTGTTGAGCATGCTAAAGTATATGATAGAAAATTGTGCAAGATGAGATCATATCATCCTTGGCATGTGGGCCGCATGGATGGACCATAGAAAGAAAACATGGGTGATAAACAACTTAGCAAGCATACCAAGTTGATTTGACTATACACTCTTCTTCAGGAGAAGAATTCACATAAGTGTAAAAGCTTGTTTTCTAATCCAACTAGCCAGCAGGACCAGTAGGTTTTGAAATATACTGGTCCTGCATGAATTATACTGGTCCGACATGAAAGCATGCCCTAAGTAAAGCTTGAAATTTGCACTGCCCAAAACAAAAGCAGGTTTCTTATCAGAATCATGTGAATCACTACTTGCATATTCTATGCACCATGAACATGGGATTTTGGTACTATTGACATCATATACCAGCCATCCACACGCTCTTGTTTCCGAGATATTAGAAGCATAGTTAAATTTGTCTTCACCATTCATATACATGTACCTTTTTCTGATGTTTTTCGAACATTTAAGGCAAAATTATCAGTATTAGGAAATTTGAGATGGTCATTATATATCACTTGCCATAATTTGAAATAAATATTGTTTAAACTATTTACCAACTAAAGAACTATTTCTGTGATCTCTATCTTCCAGATAGTCAAACCCCTGTTGGGGACCTAGATATTTGCGTGTCACCAGCAAGGTGTTAGTTGAGTAAAAGATAAGAACATGTGAGGAAATTCAGAGTGCTAAAAACAGGGCAGACAAACTATGGAGAGGCATGTATTGGAAAGGATTGGAAGGACCACAATAGAGGGGTGGAGGGAGTTCCAATGTATAATAGTTCTTGGGTAGAATGAGTACTTAATGAGTAGTAGTCTCAGGATGTTTGAATGGTACGGTAGGCCAGATGGTCCGAGGATCTACTTGGTCTAGGATTTAGGGCTATATATTCTGGGATTGGTATAGCGACAAGTGAATTAATAATTTTGTCGAACATGATTAATCTCTGATAAATGTGACGGAGGTCAAGGGGCCTCCACTGTAAGAATGACATCATTGCAGCGACATTTGAAGTTCTGGCATAATCGTGTTTTATCCAGCGAGCTGCTCGTTTTTGTACACTTTTGATCTTCGTTATGGCCGTTTCGGTGTGTGGCGACCAGACCGATGAGCTGTACTCCAGCTGGGGATGTACGAGGGTCTTGTAAGCAGTAGATTTCAGTGGTTCAGAGTTTACCTCGATGTTTCTCCTCAGGAAGCCTAAAGTTTGATGTGGCTTTTTAGTAATGTTATCAATACGATTGTTCCAGGTTAAGTCGTTAGTAAGGGTAATGCCGAGATATATAGCCGAGGTTACTGATTCCAATTGGGTATTATGAAGGTAATAGTTAGAGTCAATGACAGTTTTGCATTTTGTAATGTGAATTTAGATGGGTTGAAGCTCATTTCCCACTGGGATTCCCATTTTTCAAGTTCATTGAGATCATTTTGCAAGTGTGTAGAGTGAGAAGCACAAGTAAGAGTCAGGTAGAGAGCTGTGTCAGCAGCAAAGAGACATACTTTAGAGGATGAGACATGTTCCGGGAGGTCATTTATGTAGATGAGAAAGAGAAGAGGTCCGAGCCCTGTGGTACTCCAGAGGCGACAGCAATAGTTTACGACTGTTCCCCAGTTAGCACTACGGATTGTGACCAGTTATCAAGAAATGATTTGATCCAGTAAAGGGTTTCATCTCTAATGCCATAGAAGTGTAATTTATATTTAAGTTTTTCGTGGTCGACCTTACTGACGTCCAAAAGAATAAGGTCTCGAGATATCTCGAGAAGAAATAAAGCTTATGGCATTAATTGTGGATATTCAAACCTCTGATCTTCTAACATATTACGTATATGGGTGTTTCATAGACTGAATGGCGAACAGTGCAGGTCCTGATCTGGTGGTACACTGGTTGTATAACAGTTTACATATAAGTCCCATGTCTCTTGTCACAACCACATAATACCGCATACAGAAGTCCAGATCAACCGAACCAGGTCCTATACTGTCCTTTCAGCTAATTCTGCTCATCGGCGAATGCGCAATTCACGTTTAATTTAGCATGGAGTACGTCATAAAATATGTGGATTTCTGAATAAACAAGCTGATTAATTGCCACACTGTGGCACAATTTTATCACATTCCGATAGTTTGATAAAAAGTTATTCCGATAATAGTCAAAATGTGTAAAATCCTCAGACCCTGCTGATGGAATAGCTGTCTTATTTACTAAATTAACTGTTCAACTAAGAAATTAACCTGTCATGATGTCACTGGATAGTTCTGCTTCAAGTTTAATACCAATTTTGCTATGCTGATCCAGTATGCAGTTCACCATTTATGTTTAAACTACCAGATGCGCAGCATTAGCAGAAAAATATGTGACGTTGCAAACACGCATGTCATTTGTGATGTCAAACATCACAAAATTTACGTCACTTACTGACGTCGGAACGTTTTGACATTTCACCTGCACCTGTAGGCGTCTTTGAACTGCCTTGAATATTCAGAAATTTTTACTTAATACGAGGATGTTAATGACATTAATTTGTTTGGAAAGCCTTAGGTGCGCAGAATTAGCCGATATCATTGTATGTATCAAAATATCCGGCAATAAAATAAATGTCCGCAGATTCTGGAAGTCGGCGTGACGTCACATTAACATCACGTGACCAAGTCGGCCATATTTGTTTGGGGGAAAATTCCCTAATCCCGCTCTGTAAATCATCATTTTTGTCATCATAAATATTACTGTTAGAATTAGTCCAGCGACAAATGAACTAAAGAGAATTTTCAATAAATAAACGAATTTCATGAATATGAACTTAAACTTGATCTAACTTCCGGAATTTAGTTGGTTGTTAATAACGCCAGAAAATAGTTAAATTAATTAAGGAAAAGACGTATTTTCCCCCTGCGCATGAGCGCGCTCTTCAATAAGAATACTACATATGGTCTATGTCCGACTTCGAGAATGATTAAGATCTTGCAAAGAACCCGGACGGAACAGTCATTTCAAATGAGACCTGGCATCGAAAATGATATATTGGGTGAATAAAAAAACGAACACAATTTTTAAACTCATCCTTGATCCAGTATGTCTCACTTTCCGCCAATGGGTTCAAACCACAGGCAATGTTGAATATCCCCCACCCACTTGAATTCATGTAGTATCACTCTATCTATACAGATTGAATACAATGGAATTATTTTAGTAGCCCTGTGGCTCAAACTGGGACGAAGACGAATGGTCCCTGGCTCAAAAGAAACAAGAATTGGCAGTGTCTACGCACTAGATCGCGCGACTGGCATTGATCTTTAATATTGGAACATATGTGCCTGATCAGTACATGGTCAATCACCACGTCCATTATGATCCAAGACCATGCCCATGTCATGTCTGATGCTATGAAGTATCAGTGATTTTTTGGTCCAAATTATTAAAAGTTCCGAGTGTATTTTGTTTTTATAAATACATCCAGCAAACATGAATGATGCCTTGATGGGCAGGTATGCCACACTACCATGCAAATACATTTTTATCTTACATCTAATGGTCCTAATGCAAGAGCACATGAATAGTAATTCGCAATACAAGATAGTTCGATGGAATGTGTACTTTTCAGCCATTTCTCCTCGGACAACCACGGCCAGACTTGTTTGCATGCTTATGATTGTAGATGTTGTTTCGGCCCCAGTACATTTCGGCCTGTCGTGGAGCAGTGAAATAGAGAAAAGAAGGTAGTAGTTGATCTGGCAGAAATGCTGGTGGTTTAACTGTATTGGCAGTTGTGATGGCGGTTGTATAATTTTGGTGATTGTGCTAGCAGTTCTGTTTGCTGTTCAACAGTTGTGTTGGTCGTTGCCCTGGTGGTTGTGTTAGCATATGTATGTGTTTGCTGTTGTGACTGTGTTGCTGGCAGTCGTGTTGTTGGCAGTTGTGTTGTTGACAGTGTACATGTTGTTAGAGGTTGTGTTGTTGGCGTTTGTGTTGTTGCTGGTTGTGTTATTACCGGTTGTGTTGTTGGTGGTAGTGTTGTTGGTGGTTGTGTTGGTGGTTGTGTTGCTGACGGTTGTGTTGCTGGCAGTCGTGTTGTTGGCAGTTGTGTTGTTGACAGTGTTGTTAGAGGTTGTGTTGTTGGCGTTTGTGTTGTTGCCGGTTATGTTATTACCGGTTGTGTTGTTGGTGGTAGTGTTGTTGGTGGTTGTGTTGGTGGTTGCGTTGTTGGTGTTTGTATTGTTGCCAGTTGTGTTGTTGACAATTGTGTTGTTGGTGGTTGTGTTGTTGGTGGTTGTGTAATTGGTGGTCGTGTTGTTGGCAGTTGTGTTGTTGACAGTGTTGTTAGAGGTTGTGTTGTTGGCGTTTGTGGTGTTGCCGGTTGTGTTGTTACCGGTTGTGTTGTTGGTGGTAGTGTTGTTGCCAGTTGTGTTGTTTGCAGTTGTGTTGTTGGTGGTCGTGTTGTTGGCGGTAGTGTTGTTAGAGGTTGTGTTGCTGGAGTTTAACCCGAATGGCGGTTGTGTTGTTGGCAGTTGTGTTGTTGGCGGTAGTGTCGTTGGTATTTGTGTTGCCAGTCGAGTTGTTGGCGGTTGTGTTCGTATTTGTGGGTGGTTGTGTTGGTGGCAGTTGTGTTGGCGGCTGTGTTTGCAGTTGTGTTATTGGCGGTTGTGTTTGTAGTTGTTGGTGGTTGTGTTGGCGGCTGTGTTTGCAGTTGTGTTGTTGGCGGTTGTGTTGGTGCGAGTTGTGTTGTTGGCAATTGAGTTGGTGGGAGTTGTGTTGTTGGCGATTGTGTTGATGGAACTTGTGTTGCTGGCGATTTTGTTGGCTGTATTATTTTTTGGCGGTTGTATTGTTGGCGGTAGCATTTTTTGGCGGTTTTGTTGTTGGCGGTAGTGTTTTTTGGTGGTTGTGTTGTTGGCGGTCGTGTCATTGGTGGTTGTGTTGTTGGCGATTGTGTTGTTAGCGATTGTGTTTTTGGTGTTTGTCCCAACAAATGTGTTGGTTGCGCCGAGTTGTATTGATTGTTAGCGATTGTGTTGGTAGTTGTGTTGGTGGTTGTGCTGTCAATAGTGTGGGCAGATATCATAGTACCCATTTTCTCATGAACAGTTCATTCTGGTTGTGCTTGGTCATGTTTATCCTGGTCCATCACATGAGCTGTCTGTACTTGTTCAGATATACAAGTAATACATGTACCAGCTTTCTCATAGCACATGATTTGTAGTCAGTCATCTACTGTCTGTTTCACGAAACCTGCCCAAATCTTATGGACATATAAACAATGCAAAAACAATTTTGTTTTCGATAATATTAATTTAAGTAAATTTTATGAACGAGTCCTCTTTTTATTTCGTGAAATTTGATCAAGTATTGAGTTTATTACGAAAAATTATTTCTCTATGGGAATTTGGGAATTTAACATGGGGACACTTTTTTCCCCGCAATAATATCAATATTAGACCAAATTTCACGAAATAAAAAGAAGGCTCATTCTTAAAGTTTCATGAAATTTAATATTATTGAAAAAAATATCGTGTTTGCATTGTTGATATACGGCCGTAAAATTTGGGCATATTTCGTGAAACAGACAGTACCGGTAGTCTGGATTTAGATAACATAAGAATATTTTCTCATGATCTGTCCATGTTGATCACAGACATCTTAACCCTCAGACAGGTACAAACAACAATGCTTTTATCACCTTATTTCTCAATAAAAACATGGTTTGACAGCACTTCAGAATCATTTCCATTCCAATGGAAATGATTCTGAAGTGCTGTCAAATCATGTTGTAATTTATTCTAAAGTGCTGTCAAAGCATGTTTTTGATGATAAAAATGGAAAATAGAAAATAAACAGCAGATTACAAAAAATTAAGATAGCGGTGTAAGGGTTAAAACCTGTTTTCTCTGGAGCTGTCTATGTTGGTTTCAGACATCATAAGAAAGTCAATCTCTGCTGGCCTTGGATGTCAATACCCATTTCCATACACTATACCTTACAGCCGTTAAAGGCTGTACAATGTATAGTGTGATTGAAATGGGTGGGTGGGGTAAAGTTTTTCAAATGAGCCAATTATTGGATCCTAGGTCCGAGTCTTCCACCTGTGATCTCTGCTGGCCTTGGATATCAATAGACTCGTTTTCTCTGGAGCTGTCTATGCTAGACTGTATTATTACATGCAATACTGATCTTGATTGCTGGAGATGTACGCATCAGCATCACTAGGAACATATGTGGCAGTAATTACTGGGTAAATGGAGCTTAGGCGTGCACCTGGATAGCCAAACCCTACTTACGTATCCTGTAACAAACAAACAAAGTTTTGAAACAAAACGAATGTAAATTTATGTTAAAAACTTCCTAACCCTTGATGAAGTTTTTAACATGAATTTAAAATGCCGCTGAATAATAAGAAAACACTCATTAAACTTATTAAGTGTAAATTCATGAACGGACTTAAAACTTAGACAAGTCCCAAATCAATTTTCATATTTATAATACTTCACCAGTAAATAGTGTAAAATAGCATACACATTTTTTTTTATTTTTTTTTTTTTTTTATAGAACCACTCTCAAAACCTACCCGCACGCGGCCACTTAACACAGGAAGAACTTGGTATGGCCTTATGGCTTTGTGGGCAGTCAATCTCCTGGTCTGTCTCTCATACACCCTGACAAGGATGTATAGTTTGTTGGCAGCATGATCGAGTTGTGAACCATGTGAACAGTACAGATAGTAATACATAAAATTAAATCCCAAATCCCAAAATCAGAACGGAATATTTACAACGAGAACAAATATATTCAGCCCTGAAATTAGAATAACCTGACCTGGTGCCAGGTCCATACCACACAAGTCACTTGGCCCCTTCCCCTAAAATAGGATTACGAATATCGTAATACTCACATAAGGGGTATAACCAGATTCAACTGTCACATACAAAATGCCAAAGACGTATGTGAGGGCCAAACCAGGTCTCCAATCGGGATTCCGGTAAGGATGAACCCTGATCGTTAAATTACCCATCACATGCTCCCACCTGCCACCCACGCCAATAAATAGTAATGTCCGGTAACATTTTAAGGAAACATGATTATCGCCCCTGATTTCAGTATCGAAATTTGCGTCTGATATAAAATGTATAATAATGCCAATCAATACGTGGGGTAATGGTGAATGAATGTTTATTTTGCCAGAAAATGTCTCAGATGATGTTTCTGATATAAATAACATTTTGTGTCTACTGAGTGGGCATGTGGAAATTGTTTTTTTGCAATAAAATCAATATTGGACCAAATTTCATAAAATAAAAAGGCTCATTCTTAAACTTTGATAGAATTGAATATTATCGAAACAAATAGTGTTTTTCCATTGTCTATACAGCCTTAAAGGTGTATACTCAGTAAAGGTGCCCACTCAGTAGGCACAAACTGTTCTTTATATCATCCGAGACATTTTCAGGCAAAATAGACATTCATTCACCATTACTCCGCATATTGATTGGCATTATTATTCATTTTATATCTGATGTAACTTTCCACACTGATATCAGGGGCGATAAGCCATTTTCCTTAAAATGTTAATGGACATTACTATGTATACTCTGTATTTATTTTTTGATGAGCAATGATCATACTTTATAATCTGTCGACAATATTATTTTTTCAGGTGACACATTTAATTAGTATAAATAATTAAAAAATACCATGCCTCATTTGCATATGAAAATAGCCTGATACCTATTAGTAAAATAAATATTACTAAATGATTATATTTGTATAGCGGCCACTCATATTTAGAACTGGTGGAATAGTGACACAATTATACTCTTATTTAATTCCTATAAAGAACACTTTGTGCCTACTGAGTGGGCATGTATCTTTAAAATTTGGGAAGGTTCCGTGAAACGACAGTAGGTTCTCTGCTCAGCCAGGGGTCATCCGCATCAGTTTCAGCACTGCTTAGTCATGAAAGGGTAGAAAATCCCCATTTAAACAAGAACATGTGCAGATTGGAAAAACTGTGGCAATGTTAATTAACCAAAAGTACACGTCAAAAGTCAAGGTCATATTAAGGGCAGCATGGATGTGTGACATTTGTACACAAATCTTATGTAAACTCTGGTAAAATCCTTAATGTGTGAAAAAGTTTCAAAGTTGTGAAGGTCAAGGTCATATTAAGGGCGGCATAGATGTGTGCCATTCGTCCACAAATATGCTGTGTTGAAATATTTAAGTAATCCTTCAAGGGATATAAAAGTTATGACAGAAATTAAAAACTCAGACAAGCTTTAAATGCGAAAAAAGTTAAAACTATGAAGGTCAAGGTCATATTTAGAGCAGCATGGATGGGTGGCATTTGGCCACACGCATGTTGTGTTGAAATATTTAAGCAATCTTTCAAGGGATATAGAAGTTACGACACAATTGAGCAACTCCGGCAAACTTCTGAATGTGCAGGACGAACACACGGATGGACATTCATTCATATGAGAGGGCACTTGTTGGGTGTTTCATTTGTTATCTATGTACAGTCTACAGTTGTCACCTCAAACTTTCTATTGCTCACATGTTTTCCTAGTAATAACTCTTGTTAACTAAAATGTTCATCAACTCAACTCCTGTTATTAAACTAAAATTTTCATTAATTCAAAGTATGTTCTGCAGTCGCTTTGCGTAAACGAATGTAGACTGTAATTTGGGCATGTTTTTTTTAGTTCAAGTCGTTCAACTTTGCTAAGTCACAGGTTGAAGTAACAGACCAAGGCCTATACATACATTAAATATACCTAAAAACATCAATATGTGAAAAAAAGTATGCTAAAAATGCTTTACTCCCCCTATCACACATACTGTATATACCGTATAGGGGAACAAAGATAACCTAAAAAAAATTCTTGACTCCCTCCAATCACACATAAAGAATTTTGTTTAGATTATTTGTTTTCCTTATTGATGCTTTTAGGTATATTTAACGTATTTATAGTCCTTGGTCTGTTACTTCAACCTGTGTGCTTAGTCCTGCCAATCAACCAGTTTGGTTTAGAGTTTCGTTCAGTATAAGTGAGAATGACATGGCCTGGGAACCATGTTGACAATAAGACAAATGTATGACTTTTGTATGAACGCACACAATAATGATGGCTGTATGTGTGATAAATAGGGTTAACCATCACAATCCTTAACCCTTAGAATGCGAGAACCGAAAATAGTCGTCTGCTGTTAATTCATATTTTGTCTTTTCTCTCAGTAAAAACATGGTTTGGCAGCATTTTAGAATCATTTCCATTGGAAATGATTCTAAAGTGCTGCAAAACCAAGTTTTTGATGAGAAAAATGGAAAATAAAAAATATTCAGCAGACGACACAAATTAATTCAGCATTGTAAGGGTTAATTGACTTTTTGTCGTCTGCTGTTTATTTATTACTTCCATTTTTTCTCTCAGCAAAAGCATGCTCTGTCAGAACTTTAGAAACATTTCCAATAGAAATGGTTCAAAAGTGTTGTACCATGTTTTAGTGAGAAAGAATACAAAATATAAAACAACGGCAAACGACAATTTTCGATTCCCACGTTCTATTTCGAAGACGGATGGACTGAGAAGTGTGCTACATGTACATCGGTATTATAGCATTATCACACCGAACATCATGAACATGTGACCACCGCTATAAAAAATGACTACCATAATAACCCTAAATATTTGGACACACTATATTACCATAACAAACCTTCAAACATAATATTGTAACCGGGTGTGTTGGTCTGTGGGGTGGGGGCTTCCGCCTTGTGTAACAGTAATGGTTTTTCTGTGGGTGTGTTTGTGCACATGTTTCTCTACAATTGAGTGGGCTTGTTCATATGTATCATCGGCTGCTTCTACTATATTTGTTCTACGCTCGGTCCCATAGTTGCTACACATAAGGGACTGTGTTCTCTATATAGGAACTATACTGGCCCGATTAGGATCTACACTGGTCACATAAGGCAAAGTGAGTCTAGTAGACCGTGGGATACCGATGCACAGCCTGATCAGGATTTACACTGTCTACAGTTTATATGCAGGCTGATATACAGTGTTAACAGACGGTACCAAGCTCAATCAAATACGGACAGTTTATGTGCAGGCTGATTTGGGTCTACATTGTTAACAGACAGAACCACAGCCGGTCACTGTTTTGAGCCACAGGTTGCAGTAACGGACCAAGGTCTATAAATACATTAAATATGCCGACAAGTAGCAATACAAGTTTATACTGGTCTGCGTCGCACGAATGGTTTGAAACATAAGACTCGTACATGTAATTACTCAACATGGGAGATTGGCCGTGCACCATGCACGCGATATTGCTTATAAATGACTCACCAGGTTGATATTGTCCACAAAGATGTTATAATTTCAGAACTTCCAACATAATATACAATAAAATGTTTAATTCATGGAGGTGCATTCCAAGTGTTGGAATCGGCCAACTCCCCTCCTGCCTGCCCATGCACCGAGGGATGTTGTTATAGAGCCCCAGTCATGTGGGCTCCTAGGGACCAAAACAGTCCCAGGAAGCATTGTCTTTCGGACAACTGTGCCCGAATGACCTAATACGGAACAGACGAGTACTGGTGCGCGTGTAAACCACAATAGTGCTACCGCCCATACGGTGCTCGGCTCAGCAAACTGCACAAATATTACCGACCCACTACGTCTCCGAGAGACGGTTCAAATGAGTGGTAACAACATATATTTTCATTGAGAAATAAAGAAAATAGAACAGAAACGTTGGCAAATTTTGGTACCTGCCCGTCCATAAAAAATAAATGTGTGTATTTGGTTAATAGTTAACATTCATATCAGGTGCAAGACTCGGACATGTGACATAAAAAATGCACATTAAAAAAAATCCCATTATCCCACCCACTTGGTATTGTATTGTACTTTGCTATTTTTATATTAAAGTACAATATGATAACAAGTGGGTGGGGTAATGGGATTTTTTATTGGGCATTTTTTATGTTACAGGTCCGAGTCTTCCACCTGTGATTCATATCTGTCTTCCACCGCCTGCAGTAACCTCAATAGAGGCTGTGGATCATACTGCAAAATATCGCTGCCCCACAATTTCTCTAACTTAAGTCTTGTCCGTATAAACATGCCCATCGTCTTATCCAGGCTATCTGCCTCCTCAGTATATTCACAAGGACTCATATTTCGCATACTAGCATTTTCACCTATGGACATGATGGAACTTATATTTTGCTCATTGTCCAGAATAGTATTCACCACTGTGTAGTCAATTGGTTCTTGGATTTCATCTGTGCATCCAGTTCTCGCCATCCCACATCCATTCACTTCATCTCCACCAGTATCATCATCAGAAGATGTATCAGCTATACCTATATTCGACCCATCATACCTGAAGGAAACATTACTAGCACTGCCAATTTCACCAGTAAGGTTATCACATTCAATCTCCACATCAGTTTCACCAATACTATTAACAATGTCATTTCCATCAGAAACGTTATCACACTCCATCTCAATATCAGCTTTACTAGCACTGTTATTTCCAAAAGTAACGGTATCACATTCAGTCTCAACATCAGTTTCACCATCACCAACACTGTCATTTCCAAAAGTAGCATTATCACATACGATCTTAATGTCTAGTTCAGCTTTACATGTACTATCACTATCGTTTCCAGAAAAGATATTAACACCTTCGGTCTCATCAACATTACTATCACTGTCACTGCTGCCGTAGCTTGCCTGTAGTAACAAGAGGCTGTTCTGCATTGAGCTACCATCCTTGATAGTTGTCACTGCATCAGCAACATTGGTTGGACAATCAGCTTTGTTGTGCAGGCACTCAGGAAATGTAGCTGCATTGCTCACTAGGCCCTCTGTTGCAGCTTGTTTAACTGAATTATCGTCACAATTATGTCTCTCTGCATGTTTTACTGTAGTATATGATGAGTTTAAGTTGTCAATTATGTCCAGTCTACATGTTTTAAAATGTTCACGGTCTATCCTATCAGTGTCTGATGAATTCAAGTTATCAAGCATTTGTGGTCTACATTTTTCTGAATGTTTACCGTTCATCCCTTCAGTGCCTGGAGAGTTCAAGTTGTCATGCATGTCCAGTCTATGTTTATTTGAATGGTCACAGTCTGTCCCAGCATGCTCTACTCCCGTGTCATGACACGGGAGTAGAGCATGATGGAATAGACTGTGAACATACAAACAAGTCTGACCATTTTCAACTCCTGTGTCACAGTGACACCTCATAAACTCTGACCATGTGTTCAGTGTGTATTTCAGGTATTTTGTCAGGTAGATAAGGAAGCATGTCTCGGGGGATGTCAGCAGGTCTATGATGATTGAATGGTCGAACCCACAACTGCGGACAAACTGCAGCAGGTATAGATGGTGCTGGATCTGGAGTTTGCCAGCAAACTGGTCTCTGAAACAATACAGATGATTGATGGCATTAACGGTAGGGTAGTTACGTCACAACTAGAAGTTATAATACTGTACATACATTGATTGATCGGGGTTTTACATTCGTTCAACTGCAATATTGTATACAGTTCGGAATGTATCTTATACAGTTCGGAATGTATCTGCAAGGGGGAATACCATACATTCAGCTTATTGCTCTGGAGACCACTGTAGCGACAAGCCTGCACATCAGCATTCTGATCAGGATAAACAATGTCCATCACGTAGTTTAACACACCCTATATTAAGTCCTGTAGCTCAAATACTAGATACCATCAGACTGTATGCATGTGACAGCTAATCAGTTAACTACTACACTCATCATATATGTAGTATAAGGCCAGTTTTGTCTGCGTGACATATAACCTTTTCAATGTCACAGGCCATTATTCCATGCACAGTCTGATCAATCGAAAGTTACTTTTCATGCTTCTAACAAGCAATATACAAATGTAAATCATTATCAGGCTACAGGAGTGTGCTATTTGATCAGGAGCTACATTGGCCATACATCCCATAAGCCATATTTCTCCAGTCACAGCCACAATTAAGAGAACTTACATATCCAACAGTGAGATTTCCAACAGGAGCAGCAATGCTTCAATCCACATATCGTCTTGGTCTGCAAACACCGCTGGTAACCATGGAAACAGACACGGTCCAGTGACACCTAATGTGGTCCCAATAAACTGGTCCATTCTCTGATACACAGTTGTAACCATGGTAACTTGGTGGACAGTCTTATCTGAAGAGACAAGTGAAATTGAATTGGTTAAACATCCCAGGAACAGCTCGTCATATAGACGGGACCTCGGTTTCAAACCTCATCTGAAACAATAGCGAGATGGAAATGCTATGGAAGTATTTTTCCATGCCTAAGGTGAACCCACAACCTCTGATATTGAAGTCCAGGGGCCCGTTTCACTAAACTTTGTATGACTAAAATGTTCGTAAGTGCAAATTTAGGATCGTCTGAAAATTTCAATTGATGGATTAACATTTATTGAGCATAAGCTGCATATGCAGCCTATGCTCAATAAATGTAAATCCAATAATTGTTTACAAGAAAACATTGTTAATGTGAAATTTACAGAATTTTGAACTTACAAACATTTTAGTTGTACGAAGTTTAGTGAAACAGCCCCGGGGCTCTAACCTCTAGGTTGCAAATTAATTGCAAAAAGTGCAGATCCTGATGAGACGGCTCGTTACGAGCCGGCTCATCTGGATCTACACTGTTTGCCAATACCACTATGCGGGCTGCCATCGCAGAAAAAGGACCTTAGGATATTCAGCCCTGAAATTAGAATAACCGGACCTGTGCCAGTATTGCCATACTAACCCTAAATATTGGCACACTCGGTCAGAGGGAATCCCAAAATCAGAACGGAATATTTACATCATTGGCAAACTCTGTCTATATTTTTATGTTTTTATGTGTTTCCCCAAATAAATGGTGTCCAAATATTTATGGTTATTACGGTACCTGTCGTAGCATGCATACACAATTCAAATGTATGTCACCTACCCTCGGAACATGGTGTACTCTCTGTGAACAATCTCTGTGTAACCTTCAACAACAGCAAGATCCATTGCCTCCAGTCTGCCAGGTTCCCACCCTCACCGGACACCCCAGTCGTCCCAGTAAAGCCAGCTGTTGATGTAGACATCATTTGATCGAGGTCTGCGCATCGTAGCTCAACCAGAATGTTTGAGGCAGTATCAAGAAGAGCTGTGTTTAGTTTTACCGACCCCGCTAGGCTCTCACAACTGTATAGTTTATGAAGCAAGGCGAGTGCTTTCCGCCTTACAAGTGACACGTGTTCTTTTGACATTGTCGATGATGCAGAATTTGTTGCTGATATTGATGGTGGTAGCAATGTTGATGATAACCATGGTAATGACTGTTTGTGAATTTTTGGTGATGAGCATAGTGGTGTTTGTTTCAACATCGATGTTGATGACGCTGTTGATGGCAATGACGACACTGGAGTTTGCTGGACGATGGATTTCACTGAACTTGTTGCTAACGGCAATGGTTGTGATATTGTTGACGACACATGACTAAATATCAAATGTAACAATGCTGCATGATGTGTGCATAAGACGTGTTCAATAACATCTACAGCAACCACACTCATGTACACCGCGGCGATTTTTGTCACTTTATATATCACAATGAGCAGGTTATAAACTGTGCCATACAACGCCTCATCACACACCTGTGACAGTACAGCATCAAACACAGAGGTGATGTGTGTGGCCACTTGTACAAGAAGGGTGTGGCACTGTGGGTTTCTCGTCGATAAGACTTCCTTGCAAATCTCCAGGAATGCGAGTGTCTTGGAGCCGTGATTGCCACAGAGCCCATCTGTCACATCGGCCATCATGTGCTGCAATGAGAGTCGGAGATCATAATTGTGACACACAATGTGATTTTCTATCTAAGAACATGTGCGATTTTTTCATGACAAATATTTATGAAAACGATATTTTGCTGTAAATGACATCGAGTTGTCCATACCAAATGCGTAAATTTCCTGATCTTTCGACGTCATATTACAGAAAATACCAGTTTCTGTAAATATACTTCATGAAAAATCTCACATGTTCTTTAATAGGTACAAAATCACATGTGGTTGTGCTGGAGAAATGGCATCTATCACCAGTGTAGCTCCTGATCATATCACACTCCTGTTACTGGATAATGATCTACATGCATATTGGTTGTTAGAAGCATGGCGGATGTTTCGATGATGGAATGGCTAACATGCAGATCCTGATAGACTGTGCGGATGCACAAGCTCATCTGGATCTACACTGGTTGGTCTTAAAGCCCATAAGCCCCATTTCTCCAGTCACATTTGTAGCCTGTCTAGATCCTGGAGAGTTACTGCAGAAATGGTGCTGGCCCTGGTGTCAGCGCTCCAGATAAGGTGTGTATTGGCGTATTTTACCCACTTATTTTAGCAGAATACGCATTGATTATCAAAAGTGGGAGTACAAAATACTCACAGCAATGTGGAAATATGCATTAATTTCAAATTGAGTAGTGAAAATACTGTAATACAGTTGAATATTTACTTAGTTGTTTGCTTTTTGCAGCTCAAATAAGTGAATTTTTAACTTTGTTTTATTTTTTATCATTTGTTCCTATTTAATAAGGAAAAAATCTCTAAGACATTTGTAGAAGTAAAATACACATTGAATTACAAATCTGGGGGTATAATACTCTTTAGACACAAAACTTATCTGGAGCTCTGTGGTCTTCTGACCCACTCCTGCAGTTTGATAAGATTTATACTGCAGGATGGGTGTGGCACTGATTGAATGGTGATTGAATGGTGATCATTGCAGATCCTGATGAGACTGCAAATGCACATGCTGGTCTGGAGCTAAACTGGTTACAGATTCCATAAATTCTCATTTACCCAGCCACAACCACATGTGACTGAGATGGAGGTCTTATGGCCCCTGTGACCAGTGTATCCTCAGTCTGATCAGGTTCTGCACTGTTTGCCATTCAGTAAGTGGAACACTATATATTCAAAACGTTCCACTGAATAGTGTATATTCTAATAAATAATACTTAGCAGATTCAGGTGTATGAATGGCCACTGTTGAGGCTTGTATCTCGGTAATGGTGAATTCATCGTTAAATATGTGACCCCTCCAAAAATGTTTTCCCAATGCAATAGTGAACAGTGGAGGCCCTGATCAGACTGCGCGGATGAGCAGGCTGATCTGAGACTGCCCTGCTCACACACAATTCCCCCCATTCTGGGCCTCACCTGGTACTCGCGGTGCTGCAGGGCCGCTACATAGACTTTCCTCGCCTCATACCGGACATACTGACTGGGATCTTCTAACAGGCAACATTTCTGAAACACAGACAGTTATACTACATACAGGTATAGAAAATTAGTTAATAACACAAAAGACAAATTTATAACATATGACCATTATAAGCAGTAATAACTAGTAATAATTTTAAAACACTTGAATTTAACAAATATTTGAAAGCAAATTAATATTGGGGAGGCGAATGTCAACACGAGCGAAGTGAGTTAGTCAGTGCCAAGGGGATCCAGTCCGCATGCAACCCCGGCAAATTTTTTAATTCTAGATGCCATTTCCTGAATTCTGCCGCATTTAAGAGACACCTTTTATTTTTGGTCCAAATATTTGGGCGGCAGTTAAATTGCTGCCCCACACGCCTCCGAGTGTGATGTGTATCTGTGGTCCCATTAGACTAACATGCCATGTCTCTATATCATGTTTAACTTCTATTTTTCATTATCTGACTTTTATCATTTATTATTTATTTTGCTATAGACGGCAGTACAGGGGTGTAGCTACCAATTTCATATTGGTGCGACATAGCTGGCGAGTCAAGATCTGGCCTGTCGACAACGACACAATGAACTCGGCACATAGACCTACTACATGATACACATATGTCGACTTCACAGTGTCATTGTCGATATTTCTCCGTTACTAATAGTCATGCTATCATAATGATAATTATGACACTAATTGGTGGATGTATAAGTATAAACAACTGGTAGACCTACCGAGTCACGGTGGCGAATCCACCATTTATGTGAACATTTGCAATACCGTAGTAATTATGGGCTGCCGATGGGCAAAGGACCTTAATAAAACGTTTGTGGCCGGGTTGTTTTCATATATGTAGTGGCGATAATAACAATTTGCCGACTGAATAACGAACAGTGTATGCCAGTAACATGTAAGATTGTGCATGGTGATCTTGAACTAGGAAGGTGGCAAACGTGTTAAGATTCATGCACATTGTGTCGACCGTGGGCACACACTCATGTGAAGATAAGAAGACAGTAATAACCAAGTCCCAATGTGTGTGTGTCAGAGTCATATTAATTCAACCGGCCGCACACGTATGATCTCTTATGGTGTATAGAAGATGACTAAGTAGGTGCAATGACACCGCGGCTACATTCTGACCACCAGGGCCTCGTAAAACGCTTCACACACTGACAGAGTTGTAATTTGTTGACGTAGACCGTTCTAGCTTTAACTTGCGTCCTCGCGTAACAACTACTTAAACTTCCCAAATGTAATGCTCCGGCTAGCCGTGAAGCAGAATTCAGTGGCAATGGCAGTCAGAGCTAAGTCATCCACTCTGTCGTTGTGTACATGTAACATTATCAAGCCGTCTAACCTATTTTGCTTCATGGTTGACCGTAAATACGTTTTTATCCGTCTAAGGTCACTGAACGATCTCTCGCTTGTCGCATTTGTGGCCGGCATGACCAAAATGACTTTAACTAGCCTCTCCACTTCACACAACCATCTCCGCTCTCGCTCGGTCATAGACCGAAAGTATTTGATAACGTCAGAAAGTACAATAGCATTACGCTTGCAATCAAACTCAATGTTGGCTGCTAGTGACTGTAACTGAAGTTTCAAGTTGTTCTTGTGAAAGTCACTGCCATAGAATCAATAACACTGTCTATCTCTTCCGAGAAATCTTCACCTTTAACCGATTTCAACAATACTTCCTCCAACTGCATGTACTGATTAAAGTATTTTGTATCATACCGATCCGTTATGGCGTTAAAAGGTGATCAATTGCCTCAAAGTACATTTGACGGTAATTATCTTCAACTGTAGAGTGGAATTCAGCCGGTGCATCACCTGTTTCAAATCGGCGTGGTACTTTCCGTTGACGCGGGAGGCGAGGGTCATTTACTGATGCGTCTTTGGCTTTTTTCATAGTAGTCTGCCAAAATCAATCGAAACACTCATCTGATCTCATTGTGGATACCGTTTTCACCATTTTCATTGCAACAGACTTTCCCTCAGCAGCGGACATGTCTTTAGTTTGCAAAGTTGCGCTTAATTTGTCAGAATTTCTCAACAGCGTTTCGCACGTGTGCATAACAATGATCAGTCTGGTAGGCAGGGTTAAACCGAAGTCCGAATCATCAAGTGTACATGTACGTGACGGTGGTCATATGCATATCTGGAATTCGGGGAACGGTGTATAAAACGGTTACTTTCGTTTCCAAATCTACCTGCCTGTTTTCTATAATATGAAATATAAAATTCTGAACAATCAAATAATTCCCGGCTAAAATATTGTTGCGACACGTCGTCAAAAACGGGTTTTGGCAGAAATTATTGGTGCGACATTTTGACCTATTTTGAATTATTGGTGCGACAATGTCGCACCAGTCGCAGTAAAGCCATAGTCATGATAGTGATATCTCTATGGTCCCGTCATCCAAGTCGGAAGAGACAGTTTCAGGTTTCGAAGTCTGGACAGGAATATACATTTTTCTTACCAGCATAAAACATTTCAAAATGTACTTACCAGCCGCTCGCATGGTGTTTTCAGCTCTACGCAATCTGCTGTGCATTGATTAAGTTTTTCAAAAAAGTTTCTACAGGCAGTCAACCAAAAAAGTTTCTCAGCTTGGTTGTCAGAACTCATTGACGGACCAGATATGAAACATATACCCGTATTTGTTCATCCAACACCATCAAGAGGCTGGTACATTATTTGATGCACAAACAGAAGGTAAACTATGCAAATTACTGGGGGTTTTTTCTGTTGTTGTTGTTGAACATTGTTAGTGTCTTTTGTTCCAGCCGCTGTTTTTTCGTCTCAATGTCTCAAGACAGATACACATGACCGCGTACTTCCTATGTAATATGGCGGGTGAGGGAGAGGGGAGGGGGGTTTGTATCATTAACAAATCAAATGTTCAATCAGCACCTATATATATAACATGTAGGATCAGTTTCCGTGTTTAGAGCAACCTCTTGACAAGTTAAACTAGTTGGAACTATCGCTCTGATTGCCGGGGCATGAGCAGCGCACCTACTGTCTGTTCCACGTTGTGCTGCCGACGAACTGTTGGCTATTAAACACATTAAATCTAAACAATATTTAAATGTAAGTACTTTTATATCAATAACAAAAAAGTCACCCTCCTTAAAAAAATTATTTGTGGACCGATTTTCAAAATATAAATTTTGTTTTCTTAGTTACATCATTTTTAAGCTATCTCGCCATGTTTCGGAGTCAATTTCCAAAAAAAATAGTTTTTTTTTATCCTCCTTCAGGATCCAAAAAACGAAAAGTTTTGGAAATTGACTCCCCATGTTAAATTCACACATTAAAATCGTTTTTTCGCAATAAAATCAATATTTGATGGAATTTCATTAAATTAATTTTTTGGGGGAGGGTGCCTTTGCTGTTATTGATAAAAAAAGTACTTACTTTTAAATATTTTTTTAGATTTAATGTGTTTAATGGCCGAAAGTTCGTCGGCAGCACAACGTGCAACAGACAATAATACAATGGGACACTAAATATACTGATTAGGAATTTATGGCAATTTAAATGATGTTTATCAAACGTTAACACATTTCAGTCTAATTCTTTCAAAGCCAAAAATAGAAACAGTTCCAAGTCGGCTCCCTTACCGTCAAATTTGTATAATTTTTAAAATGCATTTATTTTTTCGTCTCCTGGGACTTTCATATGTCTAGTGCTTCATTGACGTTTGTGCTCATTTAAATTGTTATCTTTCTCTTATGTGTTAGTATTTTCTTTGTGTGGCTGTACATGGATAGAGTGCACATCAGTGCCTGTTGAAGACAATCAACTGACCTGCTTTGTAATGTGATTTTTATTACGATGTCATTACTTGTTTATATCAAATGGCATTTGTATAATCATGATACTTTTATTGAATATGATTATTATCTTTACGCCATGTGTGGTCCATACACTGTGAATCTTTTCTCTGTGACATAATTGTATATGTACTTTATGCGTTGTAATCGTGTTTGTTTTATGGACCATACTATGGCTTAGTATACATGTTTTAGTGTTACACTTTTAGAATTTATGCATGTTGCAAAGGTGTTTGCATAATAAGTGTTTTAGTTTTAGCACAGTGTCTGGACGTGTTGTGGGGTAATGGGGCATGACGGACTCGGGAGAACATGTTGTAGGAGATTGGGTGAGAGCTTTCTCGAACTTGTTTGCAGAGATTGAGTGAGAGCTTTAATTTCTCTGCACACCACTGAGTTAACTCAATATTGTTGAGAGTGGAGGTGTCGCTCTTCACTTGATGATGAAGCTGGATTGATGGTGATTCTGTACCCCATTATGTTGGTGGGAAGCTTGTCTTTTGTGGGTATTCGGTCAGCTTGACCAATGTATCTATTGTGTACTGAGTTATGTCCGGACGGTTTTGTCTGTTCCTTGCAAGGTCAATGTGATTTTTTTCTACGGCACTCCGGTTTTCCTCCACATTAAACACAGGCCGCTGCCACCTTACTGACTCTATGGCAGCATGCTTGTCGTGTTTACATAGCAAACCCGATTTTTTCTTTGGTATTTTTTAGTTCAAGTCAACTGTGGTGTGTTGGAAAATGCTCTCACAGTCTGTATGGCTGTAAAGAGAGTGAAGCGGAAAAAAAACCCGCCTGAATTAAGACATGCAACTAGATCGGGTTGGCCATGCCGGCAGTTGAGGTTTTGATTCACTTTGCCAAATTGATTTTATTAGTTGCACTCATATTTGTTTGATGGGCCATAATATGGCTTAGTACACATGTTTAGTGTTACACTTTTAGAATGTATGCATACTGCAACGTTTTTGCATAATAACTGTTGTATTTAGACGTAGTTTCTACAGTAGAGAGATTGAGGCGAAAAATAAGCGCCTGAATTACAGTACAGACATACCACAATACAACAACAACAGGATTCTGGAAATTACCAAATTAACAGTTCCATGTTCCAGCTGACTTGAAAGTGAGAAATTCTGTGTTAAAAGTTTAATATAATTACATATTTACGAGTTTAAGATATAGCACACTTTCTAATGCTTAGAATAAGTAGTGCTAATAGGCTTTGGAGGTTATCTACACCCCTTTTATTTATTAACTCGGAAATTTCAATTGATGCTGTTTATAATTTTATTTAATAATCTTGACTTCAGCCTTTGTCTTTGAAGTTTGATACAGTCCCTCACCAAGGCCTTGGAATAAAGCTCTACAGACATGCTGTTCAATCAAGGGCATATACTTAGCTGAATCAAATATTGTCTATATAACGGAGAACAACGTGTGGTCTGTAAATCTATGATGTCAACATGGAGAGACGTAGTCAGTGGGGTAGACATAGCACTATGGCTTTACTACCGTTACAAATCAGTGGGGTACCTCACACAGGGTAGTGTCCTGGGTCCAGTATTATTCTTGGTATTTATAAATAACTTACCTGACATTCAATGGTGTTCTGCGCACCTATACTGGTAGGCAACCCATTTTTCGTCCGTACCCATTTTCCCGGACACCCTCGTAAACGCTTCATTCTGCATTTTCATACAATATTTTTGTTCCTGGTCATTAAGGTGGTCATTTCCAGTTGTCAGGTGTGAAGATTTCCGAGAAAAATGAGTAAAACTATTAAATAGAACTGTTTTCATACCTGCCAACTTCTGTTGACACCTGTATGACGTGGAACTTTATTATCGGGACCGGGCGCTTGTGTTGAAAAGAGGCAAAGCGTACAGAATAAAGGAATTAATAGTATCTTCGAAGTAATACATGCAATAATTGCTATCATTTGATCAATACCATACAGTATTAATTACTTTCACTGTAATTTTGCAGTTTTAGCTTAACAAAAAGTAAATATCGCGGAAAATCCTAGTGTCCGGAAAAATGGGTCTCCTGTCTTTTAATTGGCCTTTTAATTACCCCTTTTCGGGCCCCATTGTCAGCAGTTACCTCCCACTATACTAATTAATTTTATGTTATTCTATGTAAGGCGAGCCGACGTATTTGTTAATGTGAGAAAAATCACGGTCAGATGTAAACGTTTAAAATTATTGTGAAAAAAAACGTGATTTTTGGCCAGAAATGGGTCGCCTACCAGTAAGGCTTTCCAAACGAATTTAAATTTTATTTACATTCCCATATTCAGTTAAAATTCCCTGAATATATATATATTCAAAGAATTCTGTGCAGGTAAAATGTCATAAAGTTCTGACGTGTCAGTAAGTGACGTAAATTGTGTGATGTATGACAATGCTGCTAATGCTGCATATGATTTGAGGGAGACATTTTCAATTTTATGATAAATTTATTAATTTTTATTATACTGAATTTATTACATTATCACAGCCAATTTGGCTGTGATAATGTAATAAATTCAGTATAATAATTCTGCATACTTTTAATCATGAAATATATGCATTTGTTAATTTTATATGAAATAATGCAGTTCAGGAAAAATAAATGATTACTCCCTGAAAGTATACTTTGCTATTAAAGTATACTTTGCAATGTTGATGAAATGGGCTACTGGTATTGTAAAGAAAAATAAACATTCATCCACCATTACCCCACATATTGATTGGCATTATTATACATTTTTATATCAGTAGCCTATTTCACCAACATTGCAAAGTATACTTTACTAGCAAAGTATACTTTGAGGGAGAAATTTTAAATTTAAGGATAAATTTATTAATTTTTATTGTCTCGCCCGCGATGCGGAAAGCGAGACATAGGTTTTGTCGGCGTTGTCGGCGGCGGCGTCGGCGTCATCGTCATCATTCAATGTTAAGTTTTCGTGTTACGGTTATTACTTCAACACCTTATCAGCTACAGTCATCAAACTTTATACATACCTTTACTATGATATGTAGATGAATATAGGACTATTAAAAAAAATTCCGGGCTCCAGGGTCAAGGTTAAACTCTATTTCTTTCTATGCTACAAACTGAACATTAATGCATGAAGACCTGTTTTCTCGTGCGCTCTGTACAGCGAATTGCACATTTTGTGAAATAAAATATTTGCTGAAATTAAAATTAAATGTACTTCAGGGCAATACCTAGGATCTAGTACTGTGTCCCAGATAATACTTGGGAAGATATGTATCGCCATACGTATCCGTATTACAATTCAGCCCGATGGGACTTCGTCCCTCGAGACTTCAGCCTGAGGTGATTGACAATTTTTGTAGATCTAATGAAATGCGTGTTTACAGCTAGGGGACATTCTATTAATTAGCAATCTTAATCCCAGGTGTTTACAACGCAGCAAATAGCACTGCAGTCGTATTTTGAGTCATTTAGAGCATGTGGAAGCAAATTTTATAACTTATTTAACTTATTTATTTCTCCAAAAAACATGCTCATTTAGATGCTCCCCTTTTCTAAAATGCAACGCCCCTGGGGCGTTTAAATGGACAATTACGGTATGTCGTATTATATGCACAACAATTCATCTCCTGTACAAAGTGAAAAGGACATGGGCATGATGATAGGTGTACTGTGACCTTTCATGACAATCTAATATTGAGCTCTCACATTGATAACTGTGTTAACAAAGCCAATAGGGTACTGGGTTGTATACGGCATACTTTTGATTTCTTAGATTTGATATGTTGGTTACTCTTTTTTTAAGTCTTTAGTCAGACCAACACTCGAATATGCCATTTGTGTCTGTCTGGTCACCATATGTGAAACAAGACATACGCAAAACAGAAAAAGTTCAGAAATGGGTGACTAAGCTACATGTAGTCAATCAATGTAAAGACATGCTTGGTAAAGTTGCAGGAATACTGGACGAAGGCCGGAAGGCCTCGTCCAGTATTCCCGCGACTTTTCCAAGTATACAACCACAGGGCTCCAGATAAGGAATTAGTAATTGAGTATTGTCACTCCATCATTTCTGAAGCAATTGGGTATTTCAAAATTTTAATTGGGTAAAATAAAATCACACTACTGTCTACAGCAATTAATGAATAGTTTGCTTCGATATGAAAACACATCTTTGCATCAAATACCAAGATGTGTTGTCATGGAAAATAAGAAAAATTGCTATATTTGTGGTCTGTTTATTGTTTTCTGCAGCATGATAAAGGTATCACAAAATTTGTATTGCTTTTTCATACTCGCTACTTCTGATTTCAATTGGGTTTTTGACAATTTTAATTGGGTATTTAAGCAAATAAGCAGCTTATCTCTGGAGCTCTGTTACTCTTTTTTTTTTAAGTCTTTAGTCAGACCAACACTCAAATATGCCATATGTGAAACAAGATATACGCAAAATAGAAAAAGTATGTAGTCAATCAATGTAAAGACATGCCATACAGCCAGAGACTGTGGACACTAGGTTTGCCCACTCTTCAATATCGCAGGTATAACATGTTGCAAGTTTATAATCATAAAATACTACACCGTATTGACGATGTAAACAAAGATCAGCTGTTTTGAATTGTGTAATACTTCTCCTAGAGGCCCCCCTTTCAACATGTTCAAACTTTTCAAGAAACCGTGTAGGCTGCATCTTAAGAAATATTTGTTTGCCCTTCATGTTGTGGACAGCTGGAATAATCTGCCAGATGATGTTGTTTGTGCTGAAACAATTAACTCTTTCAAGTCAGCCTTAAACAAGACAAATTGGAATCGTTGTAAATTTAATTCATCAGTTTAATATATATATATATATATATATATATATATATGTATTCTTTCGATAAGAACTCGCATACGCAGTAATGTATGTATTGTACCAATATATTTTAAATGAAATATGTACCGAAGATGACGATACTAGTTGTAAAGTCCATTTGATGCGAGGAACATTGATGAGTTACAAGACTCGATCACATTGTGTTTCAAGATAGAGTAATCAAGTAATTCTGTCTGTAACGCAGGGCGACTAATACAGCCAGCACGCATAAAGGTTGTTTTTCTGTAAATTCTTCCTGCGCCTGTATGTAATAGGTGCTACCTATGTCGGGGTGCAGCATCTCGGTATGAAATTAGTTTAGAGTACGGTAACTTCAATAATAAGAATTTAAACTAAGCGAACAACACCAATTTAACATACATTCTAACATTCCATCAATAACAACTAATTTATCCCAGGGCTCCAGATAAGGAACTAGTAATTGAGTATTTTCACTCATCAATTTTAATTGGGTAAAATAAAAACACGCTACTGTTTACACGTCAACAGACAACAATTATTGAATAATTTGCTTCGAAATAAAAACATGTCTTGGCATTTCATTAGAATTGTCTCCTTTGAGACAATTCTAATGAAATACCAAGATGTGTTTTCATGGAAAATATGCTATATTTGTGGTCTGTTTATTGTTTTCTGCAGCATGATAAAGGTACCACAAAATTGTTATTGCTTTTTGATACTCGCTACTTCTGATTTCAATTGGGTTTTTGGTAATTTTAATTGGGTATTTAAGCAAATACGCAGCTTATCTGGAGCTCTGTATCCACAGTTAAATGCATTACACCGAGAGAAAGGAAAATAAATATAAACATTATGTTACATTAACTTGTCTTTTGGACCGCTAGACTTCTAAATAGATAGATTGAGTAATTGTGTTTAACGACCTGTCAACAGCTATGGCCATCATAGGCACCGATCAACTGGGGTAAATCTCGTATTCTATCTGTAAAGAGGGATCCCAAAATCCTGAAACATTATACACAGTTTGTTACTGAACGATATATTATACAAATTAGCAGCCATATTGGAGACCACATTGGAGTACATGGATCTTACTTACTGTATTGCAATATGTTTAATTTTATCAAATTTATTGTTTATGTGAATTAATTCCAGATAAGAAAGACAGATGCTAATGAAACTGTTTGTCGAGCCCATCTTGGAAAGCGAGACTTAGTCATCCGTCTGTGGGAGAAATGCTCATCACTTAAACGTCTCCAATCATAATCGAATTGCATTATAACATTTTTCACAAAATTTCCGTTTTTGTCACGCCTGCAGAAGTCACGACTATAGTTGCCGCTTTTTCCGTCATCATCGTCCGAATTGGCAAAAAGTTTGTACCCGTTCTGATACGGGCCAAAACGTCCACAGGTCGAAACGTCCACAGTCCGAAACATCCGTAGGCGTAAATCTGATCACTATTAATGATTTAACATTATTTATTACCAGTATGTTAACCATTTTACCGACCACCATACCAAAAGTGGGCCGAAATGTCCATAAACGGACATGTAGTACAATCAAGTTCGATAGATGTTGAGAGTCACGTCCCTTCGTTATATTTACAGTTTTAAATCAGATATTTTATCATTTTTTCCTTTCACTCAATAACACTTGCCTCTATTAAACACCCACTCAGGACTGGTACCAGCGGTGATTTTAATAGACGCCCAGACATATATTAGAATCATTACTGTATTTTGTTGGAAATCTTGGTTACATTTTTTATATTTGAAAGGTTAAGTGACTCATAATTATTGGAAAGGTTAATATTTGCATTGTTCAATGATATGCTGCCACATTATGCGTGAATATGTTCATTATAGTCACCTATTATGTGTTTAATCAATTTATGGCAGCCATCTTGGAAGCCATGTTGATTTCTGGATTAAGCTCCAGTGTGATTCATGGGGAGTTTTGATATGTTTCTCCTAATCATATTCTGGACCTACATCAGCTTTGGCTTATTTTTTCCCATCTTTGGCGGTTTTATGTCTAATACTCTTCGCCTATTATGCCGAAATGACTGTCGATAGTAGTTCAGTAGAAACTATTGTACAGACGGTTTTCTAGAAACTCTCAGCGCTCCAGATGAGGTGCGTATTGGCGTATTTTACGCAATACTTTTATCTGAGTACGCATTGATATCAGAAGAGTGAGTACAAAATACGCACAGCAATGTGAAAGTATGCATTGATTTTCAAATTGACTGGTGGAAATACTGTCATAAAGTTGAAAATTAACTTAGTTGAGCTGCAAAAAGCAAACAGTGTTTGCTTTTTGCAGCTCAAATAAGTGAATGTTTAAATTTGTTATATTGTTCTTATCATTTGTTTAGTAATGAAGAAAATCAACAATCCATTTATAAAAGTAAAATACGCAATGATTTTGAAATCAGGGGGTATAGTATACTTTAGACACGAAGCTTATCAGGAGCTCTGAACTCTTGAAATTTTGGAGCAACTGTTGACATGTTACTTAGGAATTGCATAGTCAAGTACCTGTATTAAAATAGCTGTCTTGTAAACTATTCTGACCCATAATATACTTGTACCAGCTATTTTTGTGTATGTTTGTGATATTAACATGACCAATTTTTTATCTGGAGTGCTGGATTAGGATATAATCTGTTCTACCAAAACATGTTGGTCCTTGCCAAAATGCATTAGTTTGCTCCTGATTGAGAGCTACACTTGTCAGTGGCTAATTGTGTCTATTTTGTCATTTTACAACACATGCCGACATATCACAGTGCTCCAGATAGGTTTTGTATCTAAAGAGTATTATACCCTCAGATTTCATATTCAATGCATATTTTACTTTTAAAAATATGTTATTGAAATAGGGAACAAATGATAAAAAATAAAACAAATTTAGAAATTCACTTATTTGAGCCGCAAAAAGCAAACATTGTTTGCTTTTTGCAGTTC
The DNA here is from genome assembly GCA_029237695.1 of Conchocele bisecta. Classification (NCBI taxonomy): domain Eukaryota; kingdom Metazoa; phylum Mollusca; class Bivalvia; order Lucinida; family Thyasiridae; genus Conchocele; species Conchocele bisecta. The sequence goes on from CM055270.1 coordinate 82,143,190, forward strand.
AACTAAGTAAATTTTGAACTTTATTACTGTATGTTCACTACTCAATTTGAAAGTAAATGCATATTTTCACACTGCTGTGAGTATGTTGTACTCCCACTTTTGATAATCAATGCGTATTCTGCTAAATTAAGTGCGTAAAATACGCCAATACGTATCTTATCTGGAGCTCTGATATCATTATTTTTTTGCAGATTACAAGTGGCAGATATAAGTGGTTGTACACAAGTGATGCTGTGAAGTACTGTGGAGACGTGCTGCTACAACGATGCCGACGCCACAGGAACTTGATACTTGACCTTATATTGGTTGACCGGGCAACGCCCGCCGTTATTCCACAAACTGACTACATATCAGGATGCTGGCCAGATAGCTTTCCTTCCTCGCGTCTCGGCAGAGTTATCTAACTTCGCTGGTTCACAAACTACATATCAGGATGCTGTCCAATCTGGCTTTCCTAGTTGTGCCACAATTAATGGATCTAACATTATATTCATATACTTGATTATAGATCATTTACCTACACACATAATTTTAGTGTCGATTTTAGAACTGTTAAGTTTAACGTAGTCATATTTGATGGTTTACTTTCCTGAAGAATTTTAGTGTCAATTTTAGAACTGCTAAGTTTACCGTAGTCATATTTGACGGTTTACTTTCCTAAGGAATTTTAGTTCCAATTTTAGATCTGTTAACATGGTTAAGATTATCTGTCATACTTTTAAAATGTTAAGTTTAAATGTTGCTGGTATATTGTTGGTGTTGCGGACTAGCATGAGTCAAGGAGATATAAGTTTTGAGTCGCATTCCTGCGGGCACAGCCATGATACTACACAGGTAAGATATTTTGCAAATGTGGTGGTGACTACTAAATGAGGCTTATGGCATTAGGGACCCGTGTAGTCCCAGATCAGCCTGCGCGTCCGCGCAGTCTGATCAGGGCCTGCACTGTTCACTATTCTGTCAGTGAATCGTCTTACATGCACCTAACCAACAGAATACCACAGGTTGAAGTAACGGACCGAGGTCTATAAATACATTAAATATGCCTAAAAGCATCAATAATGAAGAAAAAAAATAATATTTTTTTCTTCATTTATTGATGCTTTTAGGCATATTTAATGTATTTATAGACCTCGGTCCGTTACTTCAACCTGTGCAGAATACATGTAGATCCTTGTCAGACTGCAAACTAAATGAGGGTAATACAAGGGGCAGCTTAGAAGCTTAAATATGTCGCGAGTGTGGTTGGTCGGGCGAAAGCGACGGCGTAAATTACTAAACCCACAGGCCCGTAGCCAGACCTGTTTGAAGGGGGGGTCGTTTCGAAGGCCCAAGGGGCCTGAGGTATCTAGGGGGGTCTAAAAAAGTGGACCTCCAGGCTAAAAAAGTGGACATCGAGGCTGGGCGGGGGGGTCGTCCGACCGCTCCGACCCCCCTGGCTACGGGCCTGAACCCATTGACCCGGCCTTAAATTACATTATATGTTGATAGGCCGTTAAACCCCAACAAACAAAAAAACATGTCGCAAAAGATTTAACCCATTACATTCGGAATATACATACGGGTATGAATTGTTTTTTTTTTTTTGTTTTTTTTTTGTTATTTCTCAATATATGTAGCAACCCCTCATTTGAACCGTCTCAATGAGATGGTTCAAATGGTCGTCACAACATACACTTCTAAACACATTTAAAGAAAATATTTATGATTTTCCCCAATCAAAATGGCATATCCTCAGCATAAATGGGTTAAACCCCATTTCTCCAGTCACAGCCACATTTTAGAAATACATGTGGAATGATAAAGTGCATGTGAACATTAAATAGGCCAGTGGCTGACAATAGAAACCTTACATCATTTCTACCAGTATTTGTCCATATCATTCCACAGGTGGAAGACTTGGACCTACATGTATGACACCAAAAAAATGCCTATTAAAAGAAAATCCCATTACCCCACCCACTTGGTCTCGTACAGTACCATCTTCAAAAAACTAAAATGTACAACAAAGCGGCCGATTGTGGGAACTATTTAGTGGATTTGTTCAGATTTAATGACGCCTACATCAGGTGCGGATCCAGGATTTCGGGTTAGGGGGGGCGTAACTATTTTGCAATACTTGACTATATTATCGAACGAGCTAAGCTCGTTCGATAATATAGTCAAGTATTGCAAAATGAATCCTACATGTAGGTGGAAATGGTAGCGTTAATGAACCATGTTAATATGTAAAGTGAATTTATAGAAGTCTTTGTAGGAACATTTTTGTCGTACAAAGTTTAGTGAAACGGGGCCCCTGTTGATCCGTGATGTTTCTCTGGCAATCAATTTCGGAACCCCACGTTTGTCAGCGAGGTCATATCATGTTTCCACGGTAGCCTAGAGCACACTGATTATACCTGTATATCGGGCACTCGTAATTTTTAGAACTGGTGGAATAGTGACACAATTGTATCCTTATTTAATTCATATAAAGAACACTTTTGCCTACTGAGTGGGCATGTATCTTTAGTATACCACAATCCATTCTGGTTGCATGTACTTAGATGTAAAGGGTTAAAGGTGATTTTTTTTCTACTGGTTTCTAAGCATAATGGTGAAACGCAGGGTGTACATGTATGTGCCGTGAAACATTTTTGATATCCTGTCAATACGACCTACTCACTGCGTATGAATATGTGCGGTTGCTGGGGTTATTTCTTTGCATTTTAAAGCCATTTGTATGTGTTGACGGGATAAATAGAATAGTAGGTTAGTGCCGTGAATGGGAAAAATATCTGGCGCGGCACGGAAACGGGATGTGCTCGGCACAGCCTCGCCCATCCCGTTTCCTGAGCCTTGCCACATATTTTTTCCCATTCACGGCACTAACCTACTATTCTCTATATATTTTACCATCCCTGCCACACGTTATTCAGAGCTCCAGATAAGCTTTGTGTCTAAAGCGTACTATACCCCCACAGGTTGAAGTAACGGACCGAGGTCTATAAATACATTAAATATGCCTAAAAGCATCCATACATGAAACAAAAATAAGCTAAACAAATTTGTGTTACTCCCTGTATAATACAAAGTGTTGTAGAGGGAGTAACACAAATTTGTTTAGCTTATTATTTTTTTCATTTATGGATGCTTTTAGGCATATTTAATGTATTTATAGACCTCGGTCCGTTACTTCAACCTGTGTGTACCCCCTGATTCATTGCATATTTTACTTTTACAAATGAATTATTGATTTTATTCATACTACTAAATAGGGAACAAATGATAAAAGAATATAACAAATTTAAACATTCACTTATTTGCTTTTTGCAGCTCAACTAAGTGAATTTTCAACTTTATGACAGTATTTTCACTGCTTAATTTGAAAATCAATGCGTATTTTCACATTGCTGTGCGTATTTTCACATTGCTGTGCGTATTTTCACATTGCTGTGCGTATTTTCACATTGCTGTGCGTATTTTCACATTGCTGTGCGTATTTTCTACTCCCACTTTTGATAATCAATGCATATTCAGCTGAAATAATTGCGTAAAATACTCCAATATGCACCTTATCTGGAGCTCTAGTTATTCACCTGTGTTTGAATATTGTTACAATAACACATGTCTGTGGTCAGGTGATCTACGATGTGCAGTTGGAGGCTGATCATGTGATACAGAAGCGGAGTGCCGACCAGACGATCCGGATCTACCTGCAATTTTCCTCCAGTATAGACAGCCTGCCGTACTCCCACCGCCAGCTCGTTAAGGTACCATGATTCTTATGTAAACCGAGGGATGGGCTGATTGCCTTTAATATGTATACATGTAGACGATGGTTGGTACCAAAAAGAGGCGTACTAACAACTCCAAATATTCAGACACAATTTATTCTAGGAAACACATGTAAATACTTTTATATGGTTTCCCTTACACAGAGGGGGCGACGGGTGCGTACGCATCCCCCTTAACTCTTTCAATATAGCATGTATAGTGGTATTGGCAAAAAGTATTGGCAAAAAGTGTAGATCCAGATGAGCCGGCTAGTAACGAGCCGTCTCATCAGGATCTGCACTTTTTGCAAGTAATTTTCATAATGTTGAGAAGACAAACACCACATGTTCATAATTGGAATGGTCTGAAAAAATGTTTACACCTTCACGCCGTCGATAACGCATCCCCCCCCCCCCCCCCCCCCCCCCCCCCCCCCCCACCACACCCACCTAAATTAATTCCTGCGTACGGGCCTGCTGAGGAGTGTTTTGTTTTTGGATACAATTGTTTTGAGACAGGGGTTTTCTAACATGGGGTCTGTATGGTAGTAAATAAAATATATTTATACCAGCTAATCACATTGGTATAGTCCAATACATGTACCTAAAATGCTTGCTGGACATTACAAATCTGTAGCTATTACAAATGGCAACCATTTTTCCAAATGGCCTCCAAAAATGTTATTTTCCCCGTTATATTGTAGTGCAGTGGAGGTCGTAGAGACCCGTAGTATTTCCATCCTATAGTCTTTCAAGTTGAGACTCTAAACCAAGGCCACATCTCTATCATATCTTTATCACCGTAGCTGAGACGTTCAATCCATTTTCACTTTTTCTTCTACGAAACAGGATTCTAAATGGTTCATTTAAAAATACTTAATAAAAGCAATTAAAATAAAGTAAATTATGAGATTAAAATTACATGGACCAGATCATTGTTAATGTTAGAAGCATGATGGATTCATAGAATGGTGAACAGTGTAGATCCTGATCAGACTGTGCGGATGCACAGTCTGATCAGGATATACACTGGTCGCAAAACCCATAAGCTCCATTTCTCCAGTCATGGCCGAATTTGATATTTATACATCCGATTTTTTCAATTCCAGGACAAAGTAAGGCAGGCTGCTTCCTTCTGGGAAAACACGCTTCTTGTGAGACCAACAAATGCTCCTATACGCTTGAACAGGTACTTGTATTATCTAATATCTGGCTGTGACTGGAGAAATGGGCCTTATGGGTTTTGCGACCAGTGTAGATCCAGATTAGCCTGTGCATCTGTACAGTCTGATTGGATCTGCACTGTTCGCATTTCCATCAATGAAACACCCATCATGCTTCTAACAAGCAATGCAGATCATTATCAGGCTACAGGAGTGTGCTATTTGATCAGGAGCTACACTGGTCACAACTCCCATAAACCCCATTTCTCCAGTCACGGCCAGATATGGCTGTCAAACCATTCTGTGATGATACGCTGTTAGCTCGTTTCCTTGTTATTGATCGGAAGTAAAATTGTATTTAACCCTTAACCCTTTCAACACCAAGTAACTTAATAGGATGTTCCATGCCAATGTTTCACGCTATTTCATTAATTTTGTTCATTCAAATTATCCCATTCTTCTAAAAGGGTAATCTGTACGACGTTTAAAATTATTAACAAACAGTGGAGATCCTGATGAGACGGCTCGTTACGAGCCGGCTCATCTGGATCTGCACTGTTTGCAAACATTGCCTCTATAGAGGTCTGTGGTGTTGAAAGGGTTAGAATGTGGAAAATGAAAATTGTCAATTGTCGTCTGTTTGTTTGTTTGTAAAAAAAAAAGAAAAAAAAATTACTTGCAATAAGTTCAGATGCTGATGGGATGGCTCGCTATGGGCCAGCACATCTGGATCTACACTGTTCGCGAACACTGCTATAGAGGACTGCAATGTTGAAAGGGTTACATTTTGACTGTTGATATTATTGCTATTGAATGGATGTAAAACCACATTAAATCAATCTGTCAGTCCACCAATCCAGTCAGTCCATCAATTGACTGTCTCCCTTGTAGACGGTGTGTTGGTACGGAGGTTCGCTACTCGGGCGGGGTGCGGTATTGCCGCGACGGCTGTGCACCCATGACGCTGTGTGGCGACGTGCAGGTGCCATCTGATCATCTACACGTAAGTCCACTCGACCGCTGGTATTGGCGAGTGAATTTTCTATATGGACGAGTGGTAACTTGAACAGTGCCGCTGTGAAGTAAAACATATATGAATGTAAGTTGAAATCTACAGGAGACATGGATTTTTCTTTCTCATTTGTTGCCTCAAAATAACAATTTGTTCCCTCGAATTAACAATTCGTTCCCACGAAATGACAATTTGTTTCCTCAATTTAACAATTCGTTCCCACAAATTAACAATTCGTTCCCATGGGAACGAATTGTTATTTCATGGGAACAAATTGTTAAATTGAGGGAACAAATATTGTTATTTCATGGGAACGAATGAGTGAAAAAAAAAATTCTACGTCCCCTGCGGGGCTCCGTTGAAATCCAATCTTGACTTGTGGAAAATTTAAGAACTTGTCAAGGCCTTCTATTTGATAATGAGAGCGATTCTCACCAATGCAGCACAGAAGCCAATTTCATCAAAATTGCAAAGCATACTTATCTAGCAAAGTGTACTTTGAGGGAGTAAGCATTTAGTTTTCCCGAAATACATTATTTCATATAGAACTAACAAATTCTTATATTTGATGATTAAAATTATGCAGAATTATTATACTGAATTTATTACATTATCACAGCCAAAATGGCTGTGATAATGTAATAAATTCAGTATAATAAAAAATAATAAATTTATCCTAAAATTGAAAATTTTTCCCTCAAAGTATACTTTGCTAGGAAAGTATTGCAATGTTGGTGAAGTAGGCTACTGGTCCGACCAATAAATATTACTATTTCGCATTGACCTTTGACATGAAACTTGCGGTTTTCATGTCGAAGGTCAATGCGAAATGGCTTAGAAAATATTTATTGATCGGACCAGGTGGCGGCCGGGGGTATCCGTGAGTCTGTGTTCACTTGCTCTAGTTACATTAATCAATCAATCTGTGTTTCCCTGACAGAGTTGTGAGTGGTGGGACAGCCGCAGTGACGAGTACCACTCCCCGCCGAACCGTAGCCCGGGGGTGGGGAGCCATGACTACATCCTGTATGTGACCGCGATGTCCACCACCCGCTGCCAGCAAGACAGGACTGTCGCATTCGCTGCCCACTGCCAGCAGGAGAGGGCTCTAGACAGGTATGGCCTGTAGCCGATTTCATCAAAATTGCAAAGTTTACTTATCTAGCAAAGTATACTTTGAGGGAGTAATCAGTTATTTTCCCCAAATTGCATTATTTCATATAGAACTAACCACTGCATATATTTGACGATTAAAAGTATGCAGAATTATTATACTGAATTTATTACATTATCACAGCCAAAATGGCTGTGATAATGTAATAAATTCAGTATAATAAAAATTAATAAAGTTATCATTAAATTGAAAATTTCTGCATCAAAGTATACTTTGCAAGAAAAGTATACTTTGCAATGTTGGTGTAATAGGCTACTGGTCATAGTAGGTATGGATACATGTAGGTCATAGATAGTTAGTTAGGCCAGAGCTCCAGTTAAGGTGCGTAATTTGACCAACTTGGGGTGAAATTTTCTTATTTCTTCATCAAAAATGGCAAGTTGGGTGTGCTATAGAATCGTCTCATTGAGACAATATTATGTTCACGTGGGCCGTCAATTACTAAAGCATCGTTACGGAAACAACCGAACGTCATGGCGCAGTGGTAATTCCGACGATTTTTGCATCACAAGACGTTGCCGTCGTCATGGTCGCCGGTTCGAGATCCCACCGGGTGCATATTTGTATTTTTATTTTTACCTGATAGTTACATTTCTGCTAACTGAAAAATGTGAAATGTCGCAAAAATTATTGAATTAGTGAACACAAAACAGTATAATAAGTACATGTACCTTCATTTCATAGAAGAAACGATCTGAATATCTGGTTTCGAATTTATTTTCTGGCATACTACATTTTGTTCCTGGTTGATGTCATCATATATCTACTTGGTATGATAAATTAAATACTGCCCTTGGTTGAGGGGAATATTGTGGATTATCTCCCCTCGAAAACAATATCTCGATATTGCTACCTCGGGGAGATAATCCACAATATTCCCCTCAACAAGGGTAGTTATATTGTGCATTTATATAATTAGCTATTGATCAAAACTGTTGTCATTCAGAGGCATAAGCGACTTTGTTAGATGGAATAGTGACCACTCTAAACCCTGCTCAATCAATCAATCAATCAATGAATGTTCCCTCTGTTTCAGGCCAGTTGCGGGCTACGTCAGTATCTGTCCATCGAGTATATCGACAAGCAGTCACAAACATGAAGAGCTCCTCTACACAATCAAGCATGAAATACTCCACGCCCTGGTATGTATGTAGTGAGAAACGCCATGTGATTTTGTTCCTATGAACATGTGTGATATCTTATTAAAAATATTTAACAAATTTACTATATTTTCTGTAAATGACGTCAAAAGATGACAAAATTTTCATAGCAAATAACAAACAAACATCTGTCTGTCATGACACATTGGACGGGTATAAATGTAGGTTTGATCAAATGTTTGATTGGAAACAATGTTGTTTCGATGCAAAATGTTTCTTTACGGGCGGGGATTACGTAAATGTGTAGTTTGAAGCCGATGTTTGCACTGTCATATAGTAGTATTGGCCCCAAAAATGTTACCGAAGTCTTACGACTAGATAAAAATGCAGAATTTTGTGGAACAAAATAATCCATAGCTCAAAAACGTGTTGACATAGCGAATCGGAGAATACATGTATATCATTGCGGAGGGCTAACATTTGCCTAACTTCTGCAATATGCGACACTGCTATACATCGGTGGCTGTTTCGTGAGAGTCCGTTGTCTCTAGGCCGTCCAAGTACGGCCCATTAAAACATAGCGACTTTGGTACTGAGTTATAAGAGGGAGTAAAAAGAATTTCTTAGCTTATTTTGTTTCCACTTATTGATGCCTCTATGTCTATTTAATGTACAGCCACATAAAAGAGAAACAAAATTTTCACAGAATAAAATGTGTATTTTACAAACTTAGTGTAGAAACATTTTTGTTTGTTTTCCAGGGTTTTACTGCAGGCCTGTATGCGTTTTACAGAGACAGCCTCGGGCGACCTTTTACCACTAGAGATCCTATCTCAAACAAACCTACGGTCTTCAATTCTGGGTATGTTGCTTCACATATCTACACCTGTCTGAACAAAAAGAACAGAATTCTATATTACATCTATATTACATTTTATTACGTTAATAGAGAACAAGATTATCAAAGGAGATCAATAAGGTAACGTAAGAAAAGCAAATATTTAACACACACTACGTATGGCAAGCCAAACGCACCATAATTCCTTAAAGCCGGGTTTGAGGAATTATTGTGTATTTGGCTTGCCGTATTGTGGGTGGTTGGTCGGGAGCAGTCGACGGGTAATTCAACAATCGGACTTCATCCTTACCAGAATTCCGACTGGAGACCTGGTTTGGCCCTCACATACGTCTTTGGCATTTTGCATGTGATAGTTGAATCTGGTTATACCCCTTATATGAGTATTACGATTATTTGTATTGTGACTGGTGTGGTATGGACCTGGCACCAGGTCCGGTTATTCTAATTTCAGGACTGAATATATTTTTCTCAATGTAAATATTCCGTTCTGATTTTGGGATTTTTCCCCCAATGCAGCAGGTTAAAATGGGATCGAACCCATTTGCCCGGCCTTACATGACCTTAGCTGTTGATAGGCTGTTAAACACCAATAAACAAACAAACAATTGGCTTGCCATAACTATGCCGTGCTAGCAACAGTGTATGTGCACACTATGATCGAGGAGCCTCTAACATGCACTCGACGATTAAATGTATTTCACGTACCGTAATTACCCTATGGTTTCAGACACCCTTTTATTAGCCAGGTTTTTTGAAAAAAAATCCAGGCTATTGGATTGGCGAAAGCCGGGCAGGCGGGCGGCGTCCACAATCAATGTTAAGTTTTCGTGTTTGAGTCCATTTCTTTGTTACTGTACCACCTAGGACCACCAAACTTTCACAGCTTCATAATCAAGGGGTGCCCACCACATATCACTATCCAACATGTTACTTTTTTTTTAACTTGACCCATTTTTTCCGCGCAATCGGCTTAGCCATTTTCAATGTTAAGTTTTCGCGTTTTCAATGTTAAGTTTTCGTGTTTAAGTCCATTTCTTTGGTACTCTACCACCTAGGACCACCAAACTTTCACAGCTTCATAATCAAGGGGTGCCCACCACATATCACTATCCAACATGTTACTTTTTTTTTAACTTGACCCATTTTTTACGCGTAGTCGACTTAGCCATTTTCAATGTTAAGTTTTCGCGTTTACAATGTTAAGTTTTCGTGTTTAAGTCCATTTCTTTGGTACTGTACCACCTAGGACCACCAAACTTTCACAGCTTCATAACCAAGGCGTGCCTACCACATACAACTATCCAACATGTGACCATTTGTTTACCTTCACCTATTATTTCTACGTAATTGACTTAGCCATTTTCAACGTTAACTTTTTAATGTACGTCTGGTTAAATTTTTTGGTTAAAACTTTTTTGTTATACTATATCTGCAACTGCTTCGCCCATTACCTTGAAACCTCACATGGGTGTTTATCATCGTCCATATTTTCACTCTAACCCTCAACCGTGCGGCCCCTGTGCGCAATGTCAAGGTCAAATTACTTTGAATTTATTTGTTAAATTTTTTTTGTGTACTATATCTCTGCAACTGCTTCACCCATTACCTTGATACTTCACATGGGTGTTTATCATCGTCCATATTTTCACTCTAACCCTCAACCGTGCGGCCCCTGTGCGCAATGTCAAGGTCAAATTACTTTGAATTTATTTGTTAAATTTTTTTTGTGTACTATATCTCTGCAACTGCTTCACCCATTACCTTGATACTTCACATGGGTGTTTATCATCATTGTCGCACCCGCTTGCGGAAAGCGCGATATCGTCGGCATTTTGGCATACGTCCGTCCGCCCGTACGTCCGTGTGTGAGGTTAAAGTTTTTTCGTTAAAGTTTTTCCATATACTATATCTATTTTTTTAGTGTCCATGCCTCGCCCCAAGGCGCGACATGCAGGCCACGGCCATCTAGTCTACAAAAAGTGCGTATAATTATGTTATCCAAGTGTCCATGCTTGGAAAAAACCTGGCCTTCGTGGCTTTGCCTCGTTTCTTGTTCAGAATTTTGTTTATGCCCCCCTATGCGATAGCAGGGGCGGGGAGGCGGGGGGCATGTTGCGTTGTTCTTGATGTTCCGTACGTCCATTCATCCATCCCATTGGATTAACTTCAATCTTCATATACATGTTTCATATTTTCATTCCATACCACACCCATGCGGCCTTCATGTCCAAGGTCAAATTACTTATAAATTTGCGTCCGTAAGATTTGCATTTTAAGTTTTTGTGTACCCATATCTCTGCTACGGTAAGTTGGATGGACTTCACACTTTGTATACATTCTTATCATCATCCATATTTTCATTCCATACCACAACCATACGGCCTTCATGTCCAAGGTCAAGGTCAAATTACTTTGAAATTTGCGTTAAAGTTTTTTAAATATTTGCGTTAAAAGTTTTTGTTTGTCGGTCCAGGCGGCCTAAAAATATTGATTTTATTACGAAAAATTGATTTATCTATGGGAATTTAACATGGGGGAAAAAGAGGTAAGGGAGTGTGGGAGGAGTCAAAAAATGAAAAAATTTGGAAATTGACTCCGAAACCTGACTAGATAGCTTGGATATGATCTAACTAAGAAAACAAAAGTTAAATTTAAAAAATCGGTCCAGTATTTCTGAAATTCTAAAAAATTTCCCCATGTTAAATCCCCATAGACATCTTCACTCCACTCCGTGAAGATGTCTATGGGGATTTAGCATGGGGAAATTGTTTTTTCGCAATAAAATCAATATTTGACCAAATTTCACGAAATAAAAAGAAGGCTCATTCTTAATTTTTCCTTTCATTTAATATTATCAAAAGAAATCTTGTTTTTGAATTGTTTATATAGCCGTAAAATTTGGGCAGCTTTCGTGAAACAGACAGTAGTTATCATGAAGTGCCTGGAGAAATGGGGCTTATGGAATTTGTGGCCAGTGTGGATGAAATGGTACAATTCTGTAGCCTGAATTTTATCTACGATCTCTTCTACTGTTTGTTAGAAACGTGATGAGTGTTCCATTGACTGAATGGTGAACAATGCAGATCTTGATCAGACTGTGCGGAAGCACTGGCTGATCGGAATCTACACTGGTCGCAAAAGACTTAAGCTCCATTTCTCAGTGACATATGAGACATTAAGCTGTATTAATATGCATAGTATTCAGATATGACAATTTCAATTTGTGTTTTTTTTATATCCCTTCAATATACACTGTTTATTATGTACCTACCAGTGAAATACATAGCTATACGATGTAAATAAAAGCTAAATATTCTCATCGATGAAAATAAATAATAAATATTAATGAGATCTACGGTATCTACATATTCATATGCGCACCTGCCAACCTGATATTAGGCTTTAAAGTCAGATACGCGTCTTACTGTATTCCGTCTAAAAACAGTGACTTTGTTGTGTATATAATAAACAGAATATTCATATTTTTGAGACAAATATGACATATAATTACATGTTCATGTCGTGGTGTGAAATATCTATTTTTAACTCGCATCTCGTGAAATATGCACAATTCACACCACAGGTATGTCATATTCATTGCAAACATGTGGCTATCACCGGAGAAATGACCAGTGTAGATCCAGATCAGGATCTGCACTGTTCGCCATTCCATCAATGAAAACCTGCCCTGCTTCTAACAAGAAATACAGATTGTTATCAGGCTACAGGAGTCCTGTTTGATCAGGAGCTACACAAATCCCATAAGCCCCATTTTTCCAAATCACAGCCACAAATATGTGTATTGTCATGTATTTCTGTGGCAGGCTGGGAATGTACGAATGGAGTTCGCATGTGGTGCGTCAGGTAACCCGCCCGAACTGGCGACTCAAGGGTCAAACCATACAGAAGACGGCGTACGTCATTGTCACTCCCAATGTCGTGGTGCGTAAATCATTGTACTGTGTAATATGTTTGTTGGTACTGTATTTATTCTAATAGTTAAGTAAACCCCTCTCTAATAGTAGCACCGTTCCATTATTTACGCTCTAAATACATTTTCACATACAAAAGCCATTTAAAACATTGTTTTAAATGGCTGATGTATGTGAACATAACATATTTTGATCCTATTTTCCACATTTTGATCCCCACAAATTGCATAGCCCTGGGGACGTCTATTAGAATAAATACGGTTGTTTGTGACTATAAAGTCTACACTCATTTACCTGTTGTAGGAATATAGCTGCCAGGGCCCCCGTTTCACTAAACTATGTACGACTAAAATGTTTGTATGTGCAAAATTATTATAATCTGTAAATTTAACATTAACAATGTGTGCTTGTAAACAATTATTGGATTTACATTTATTGAGCATATGCTGCATATGCAGCCTATGCTCAATAAATGTAAATCCATCAATTGAAATTTACAGACGATCCTAAATTTGCACTTACAAACATTTTAGTCGTACAAAGTTTAGTGAAACGGGCCCCAGGTCTTTCTCCTCATCCTCCTGTCAAACATATCAACAACCAATCATTGACAAGCACTGAAACAAACTGGGATACAATGTACATGTACTTCATACAACGGGGTTGGTTAGTGGAAGAAGGGGGCTAAGTCCTTTATGAACTTAGCCCCCTTCTTCCACTGACCCCTTCAATTCATTATATCATAATTGCGTATTTTACCTTTACAAATGGGTTATTGATTTTCTTCATTACTAAATAGGGAACAAATGATAAAAAAATATAACAAATTTAAACATTCACTGTTTGCTTTTTGCAGCTGAACTAAGTGAATTTTCAACTTTATGACAGTATGTTCACTACTAAATTTTAAAATTGATGCGTATTTTCACATTGCTGTGCATATTTTGTACTCCCACTTTTGATAATCAATGCGTATTCAGCTAAAATAATTGCGTAAAATACGCAAATACGCACCTTATCTGGAGTTCTGATTATATGTTTCTATTTCACTTCAAGTTTAAGTCGTCACTTGTTTACTCATAGTCCAGGGCACTGAGGAAAATGTTGAGTTAACGAAAATTTGAGTTTACAAGAGTTATTATATAGGAAAACATGTACTTGGGACCAAAAATTTGAATTTGAGTTATCAGTAGCTTGACTTAAGAGAGTTTGAGGTAACGAGTGTAGACTGTGTACGGTATTAAAAATCCTAACATTAGTTTAATAAATATGTCACAGCCACATATATGTTTGTATTTAATAAATTAGCTTTCAGATCTCCAGATAAGTTTTGTATCTAAAGCGTAATATACCCCCATATTTCAAATTAAATGTGTATTTTTCTTTTACAAATGTATTATTATTTCTTTCCTTTATATTAAAAAGAGAACAAATGATAAAAAATAAATCAAATGTAAAACGTCACTTATTTTAGCTTTTTTGCAGCTCAACTAAGTAAATTTTCAACTTTATACATTATTTTCACTACTCAATTTAAAAATAAATGCATATTCCCACATTGCTGTGAGTATTTTCTACTCCCACTTTTGATAATCAATGCGTATTGTGCTAAAATAAGTGCGTAAAATACGCCAATACGCACCTTATCTGGAGCTCTGAGCTATGCATGTACACTGATGCTACAGCTTCCATCATTGTGTAAAATGACCGTAGCTGTTAACAGGCCGTTAGACACCTTTAAATCAAATCACATTAAATCAATCCATCATTGCCACTTATTCCCTGTTTGGTTAGGGATGGGCTGTGGCTCGTGGGTAGAATATAGGACTTCAATACTGAAGGTTGTGAGTTCGAAACCTACGCTAAGGCATGAACACTCATTTCATAGTATTGCCATCCCACTGGTCTGTCGGATGAGACTTGAAACTGTGGTCCCGTCTCTATATGAGCAAAGCTGTTACAGCTATGGTCAAATAGGAACGGGACCACAGTTTAGTCTCATCCCTGTTGCTGGGATGGTAAACCCCATTCATTTTATTTTCCCTGTTTGTGTAGCGGGAGACGCGGCGACATTTCAACTGTGCGTCACTGGAAGGGGCGGAGCTAGAAGACCAGGGAACCAATGGGACGGCTCTTACACACTGGGAGAAACGCGTCTTCGAGGTACTAAACTCGTCGTCTTCTTGTGGGAATGATGGGTTGATGGTCTAATGATAGTGCATTGGACTTCAATACCGGAGATCAGGGATGTTAGGTATTATAAGGTTTGGCAATGTCCAGCCGTGGGTAAAGTCTGCCGTGGCACTCGGGAACTGTTTGAACCCGCGGCCTGCGGCCTTGGGTTTCAAACAGTTCACTCGTTTTCCGTGGCACGAGGGAACTGTTTGAACCCCAAGGCCGTAGGCCGCTGGTTCAAACAGTTCCAGAGTGCCATGGCAAACGTTTACTCATTGCAGGATATGGTCGAACGTTATTATTACATTTCCGTCGGCAATATCATGTAATTTGAGCATATTATACCGTACTTTTTGTACTTTGATAACCCGTTTCATTCAAATAGCTGATTTACACATACATATTCCGAGGCCACAGTAGACGTTGCGTGCTGCAGCCACATCAATGTCAAAATTTCTGTGCGACAATGGTTGAACTGGTCTGGTGATGTAATGGCGCATTCTAGTAATGTCATGAGAGATGCATTACCTACAGCCATAGTCAAACAGCATGCGCTGTACATTTGAACATGGCTGTGAGCGGTGTCGGAAAACGGTAGTCCTGTAATAATTGTAGTATATACCTACATCTGCACTGTTAGTGGATACAGTGAAACCTCGCTAAACCGGACACCCTGGAGACCTCCCAGGGTGTCCGGTTTAGCGAGGTTTCACTGTAAATCAGGCATTTGATTATTCCGTGCCATAGGTGTGTGCTATGTGATCACGAACAGGCAATATCAACCGAGATAAATGTCCAAGAAACCCAGCAAAATTATGATCACATATGTTTATTGTCCGGTTTAGAGAGGTTTTTCAGATTAATACATGTACAAACTTTTCCCTGTTATGGTTTATGGAACAGTCGAACTGAACATTAACGAGCATTAATAATTCAGTGTTATATAAGGATCTGCTGACACGTGTTTCAGAATGAGTTTATGACGGGCACCTACACACAGAACCCTGTCATCTCCCGTATTACACTCGCATTGATGGAGGACACTGGGTAATCTCAGTCACAGTTTATATGTGAAATATCAGACAGACTTGATTCCTGGTGTCTAAGGACACTGGGTAATCTCAGTCACAGTTTATATGTGAAATATCAGACAGACTTGATTCCTTGTGTCTAAGAACACTGGGTAATCTCATTCACGGTTTATATGTGAAATATCAGACAGACTTGATTCATTGTGTTTAAGGACACTGGGTAATCTCACTCACAGTTTATATGTGAAATATCAGACAGACTTGATTCCTTTCATCAGGCAGACTTGATTGGTTGTGTCTAAGGACACTGGTTAATCCCACTCACGATTCATATGTGAAAACATCAGGCAGACTTGATTGGTTGTGTCTAAGGACACTGGTTAATCCCACTCACGATTCATATGTGAAAACATCAAGCAGACTTGATTGGTTGTGTCTCTAAGGACACTGGTTAATCGCACTCGTGTTTTACACAATTTCTGTGTAATTGAGTCTGTTCTTTCTAATATCAAACAGACTGATTTGTTGTGTGTGACATATTTATATTTCACACGCGACCAGCTACAGGTGTTTTATTGATTTAGGCCATTTTATAATTGCATGGCGATATTTAAATTACAAAGTTACAACTTTACAAATTTCCCCAATCAAAATGGCATATCCTCAGCATGAATTTGGTTATTCAATGAGTAGAACAACCACAATTGTTGATTGACGCCTTGATTGGGGTGCACTTTCAAACCCTACAATACTGCGGTATTACCTCCAATATTTTGCAATTCTACCCCAGGTGGTCTACAAATACATATATTCAACCAAGTAATCGGTCAATTAGTTGCGAAGGTAACTATTGCAATCTACTCCCGTACCGTCCGTAGCTACAGACGGTACGGGAGTAATTGCAAGAGTTACCATTCGCAACTATCAGTCAATTAACCATTCAGATAAATGATGTCTGTGCTACCCCAGGTGGTATAGGGTGCGGTACGAGAATGCCGGTAACCTGGAGTGGGGCAGAAACCTCGGCTGTTCCTTCGTCCAGAAGAGCTGCTACGAGTGGATAGAGACACGCCTCAACCAGTGAGTTTACGCACTGTGACACCACGAAATAACATGGCTATTTAAAGGCACTGTGCCTCAGATATGTCTAAAACGTGATGAAACAGATTAGGAAAACATAGTTTAGTTGTAGATTTGTGTCGTATTTTTTAACCTAATTGTACATATAAGTCGCCTGGAAAAAAGTCTCGAATTGTAAAAAAAATGTTCATATTATTGCAATGCTAGTTATTTTTCAGTATTATATGCATGTTAAACAATCGATGGATACCAAATTAATTTTATGCCCCCGCCACCGAATGGTGAGGGGGGCATAATAGTGTCCCGAAACCTTAACGCCCGGGTAAATGGCTTATAATTTCCGTTTCCTTGCTCGGATCTGCTTCACATTTCACACACGCATTGCTCCAATGGTCCTCTACCGCCCTGTGACAAATCCACATTCGTCCCACCCCTGCTAAGCCCAGGGTCAAGGTCACAGACTTGGTCCGTTCAAAACCTTAACACCCGGGTAAATGGCTTATAATTTAAAATGTGTCTCGTTTTCTTTGGCTGCCAGCGGGGTCATTCGTGTTCCGACAGGCCACATTTCTAGTATTTCATTTAATTACACTAGCGTCTATAAAGGGATTTTTTTTCTCAATTTGAAATAGTATGTACATTTCACTACACAAACATAAATAAATTATCTCCCCTGCTTATCACAGTTTTTCATAGCATTCACCTAAAGATAACATATGTTTTTGTGAATGTGATAAAATGGTGCGATTGATTTGTATATGTCATTTATTGTACTCGTACATGAAGCGAAAAACCACATATTGGATATATGTGACATCAGCTGAGACACAGTCACTGTCGTGCAGTGGAACCTCTCTAAACCGGACACCCTGGGAGATCCCCAGGGTGTCCGGTTTAGAGATGTTCCACTGTAAAACAGAAACATTACTTCTTCAAAACATGCGATATCTGAGACATCTGCAAGCAATATATCTCGTTATCAAACTCCAGTAGCCTATTTCACCAACATTGCAAAGTATACTTTGGTAGCAAAGTATACTTTGAGGGAGTAATCATTTAATTTTTCTGAAATGCATTATTTCATATAGAACTATAACGACTGCATATTTTTGATGATTAAGCGTATGCAGAATTATTATACTGAATTTATTACATTATCACAACCAAAATGGCTGTGATAATGTAAAAAATTCAGTATAATAAAAATTAATAAATTTATTCTAAAATTGAAAATTGCTCCCTCAAAGTATACTTTGCTAGATAGGTATACTTTGCAATGTTGGTGAAATAGGCTAGGAATAGGGGTGTGATATTCGATCAGGAGCTACTCTGATCACAAATCCCATCAGGCCCAATTTCTCCAATCACAGCCGTATATTATCACCATATCGGAGCAATTTGCTTAACGTGACAATAGTCAAATGTTCAAACAAAACTTTTGTTAGAACGCAAATGAATTTATTATGGCTGTGGCCAACACCGCTTGCAAGGAACCTGTGAGTTTGTTGTATTAGCGAGTATTTTTCACACACTCCCTCAACTTAATTGTCATGTAGATTACCGTAATGCCCCAAATAAATATTCAGATTCCATTCGTTTGGGAATAGGGGTTTCCAAAAACAAATAGTATCCCAATATATTGCCATTACGATAAACCAGTACAACCATACTAGCCCTAAACATTGGGACAGTCTTTGTTATGGGAAACCAGATATTTATATGTGTTGCCGAGAATAAATTGTGTCCGAATATGTATAGTTATTCAGGGATTCCGCTGGCGATCGCCACTTTCGCAATTGGCGATAAAAAATTACAATTTTCGAAAAGAAATAAAAAAAAAAACAATTTTTTTCCCCAGCGGAATCACTGGTTATTATGATATATTAGTATTGTATAGTATTTGGCAGCTCAAACCGATGTTAAACAGTCTTTTCTGACAAAAAAAATGTGTCTAAACATCCATCCATTGATTCGTGTTTACTACCTTTGTTCCAGTGGAGAAGACATCCATCCGTTCTGTATCAACGCGAAGCGCGGACGGACGGTCACCGAGTGCAGTCGTAACAGGAAGGCGGTGGCGGTGTGTAACCTATCTGAATACACGACCAACCTTCCCACCCTCTACCAGGTGAGGACAAACAATGACTGGTCAGGATTATAATAAGGCTTCCTGTAGCCTATTTCACCAACATTGCAAAGTATACTTTAGTAGCAAAGTATACTTTGAGGGAGAAATTTTCAATTTTATGATAAATTTATTAATTTTTATTATACTGAATTTATTACATTATCACAGCCAATTTGGCTGTGATAATGTAATAAATTCAGTATAATAATTCTGCATACTTTTAATCATGAAATATATGCATTTGTTAGGAAAAATAAATGATTACTCCCTCAAAGTATACTTTGCTAGTAAAGTATACTTTGCAATGTTGATGAAATAGGCTACAGGGCATTCACTCCATTCTCATGCTCAAAATCGAGTAGTTTGATAGGTCCTGTCAGTCTCGGCCAATCAAGCTGCTTGATTTTGAGTATGATTATAATTGATTATAAACCTTTCTCTGTACATGCTCGAAATCGAGTTGTTTGTTTGGTCGATACTGACACCTGTCAGTGTCAAGTCTCGGCCAATCAAACTGCTTGATTTTGAGTATGATTATAATTGATTATAAACTTTTCTGTGTACATGTCTGTGTACATGCTCTACATGTTAATTAATGAGCATCGCTCTACCCCAGTATTTCAGGTTGATCCCGGGCGTCCACCCGTCAGACGTGGGATGGTATGGGGGAGGGGTGTCTACAGCACATGTTAATTAATAAGCATCGCTCTACACCAATATTTCAGGTTGATCCCGGGCATCCACTCGTCAGATGTGGGGTGGTACGGGGGTCGGATGTCTACAGCACATGTTAATTAATGAGCATTGCTCTACCCCAGTATTTCAGGTTGATCCCGGGTGTCCACCCGTCAGACGTGGGATGGTATGGGGGAGGGGTGTCTACAGCACATGTTAATTAATAAGCATCGCTCTACACCAATATGGTACGGGGGTCGGGTGTCTACAGCACATGTTAATTTATGAGCATTGCTCTACCCCAGTATTTCAGGACGATCCCGGGCGTTCACTCGTCGGACGTGGGACGGTATGGGGGAGGGGTATCGCTGGCCGACTACTGCCCGTACCTGCAGGAGTTTGTGTGGAAGGACCCGGACTCTCAGGCGATCCTGCGTGGGTCGCGGTGTGCCCTCAAACAGAACAGCGTGGAGCCCCAGGACAACTACCTGCGCGAGACATACGGCCCGCGATCCAAGTGTTTCAGTCACGCCACACCTTGGCGACTACAGCAATGCAGGACGGTGTTCACGCCCCACTCCGGCAGTGGCTGCTACCAGGTAGTACTCCAGTCTTTGATGAATGTTTGGTTGATAAATACAACACAGGCCGTTGCCGTACTAAATTGTTTCTCTGTTAAGCGTCCGCTTGCGGGTAGGTTTTAGAGTGGTTCTGTGAAATAATAAATTAACTCTGTATGCTATTTGACACTATTTACTGGTGAAGTAATATGAACACGGATTGGACTGGGGACGTGTGCACATTTTATATCCGAATTTACACTTAATAAGTTTAATTAGAGTATTTTTAGCTCACCTGAGTGAAGCTCATGTGAGCTATTGTTACCGCAATGTGTCCGTCGTCGTCCGTCGTCCGTGAACATTTTCAAACGTCTTCTCCTCGGTAACCATTGGGCCTATAGTCACCAAACTTCATGGTCATGGTCCTTAGGTAGGGGATTACACAATTGTTAAAATGACGTCATTACGTAATCCAAGATGGTCGCTGTCTAAAAATAGCACAAATTCTTCAAAAATCTTCTTCTCAAGAACCGCCAACCGGATTTCGACAAAACTTGGTAGGAATGATCGATGTACATTGCTCTTTCAAAGTTGTTAAAATGGTGACCCCGGGGTCAAAAATGGGCGTGGCCCGTTGGGTCAAATTTTATTTTTGACCGAATATGGTCCTGTTATATATCAAATCGAAGGTATCAATGAGGCGATCACTCTGGTACATTTTTTGTCGATATCGGATTGTTATGTCATCCAAGATGGCCGCCGAAATGTCAAAAGGTTGTTCTTTTATTAGAGATTTCAAAATTCTTCTTCACATGAACCGCTTGGCCCATGGTAGCCAAACTTAAAAATTATGGTCCATGGGTGAAGCCTTTTCAGATTTGTTAAAATGGAGGTCATCGCTAATCCAAGCTGGCCGCCGTCTAAAAATAGCATAAATTCTTAAAAAGTCTTCTTCTCATGAACCGCTAGCCGGATTTCGACTAAACTTGGTAGGAATGATCGATTTACAATGCTCTTTCAAAGTTGTGAAAATGGTGACCCCGGGGTCAAAAATGGGCATGGCCCGTGGGGTCAAATTTGGGTTAAATTTTATTTTTGACTGAATATGCTCATGCCATATATCAAATTGAAGGTATCGATGAGGCGATTGCTCTGGTGCAATATTTGTCGGAATCGGATGATTATGTCATCCATGATGGCCACCAAAAGGTCCATTTATTCAAGATTTTGAACGTCTTTTTCTCAGGATCCACATGGCCGATGCTGGCCAAACTTCATATGAAGTTAAGATCCTTGGGTGAAGCATTTTCAGATTTGGTTAAATGAGAGTCATCGCTTAATCCAAGATGACCGCCATCTAAAAATAGCACAATTTTTTTAAAACGGCACAATTTGTTTAAAACACATGAACTCAATGTCCCATTCTCCTCTGGTGTTCATGGAGTCAGGTGAGCGAATTAGGGCCATCATGGCCCTCTTGTTTCTTATTCTTTTCTACTTCCTCAACCCTTTGCAGACTGCAAAGGGTTGAGGAAGTGTTTAACATAAATTTACATATTCTTTTGTTGCAATACCTTGTTTGTTTTTACCGGGTATGTAGGAAGGTTTTGGCCATCTGGGTGGACAATCTACTTTAATAAATGATTGTGGCCGAGAGGAGAGGTTGGGGCATTGAACTCAATACCAGAGGTTGTCGGTTCGATTTCCATCTTAGGCATGACAAAATGCTTTCATAGTATTTCCATTCCACTGTAGCTGATTCACCAAAATTGCAAAGTTTACTTATCTTCCCAAGTACACTTTGAGGGAGAAATTTTCAATTTAAGGATAAATTTATTAAGTTTTATTTAATGATATAAAATATTTTCTGACCAAATTATTATACTGAATTTATTACATTATCACAGCCATTTTGTAAATTCAGTATAATAATTCTGCATGCTTTCAATCATCAAATATATGCAGTCGTTAGTTCTATATGAAATAATGCATTTCGGGGGGAAAATAAATGATTACTCCCTCAATGTGACTGTGTACGTAGCTAGATAAGTAGGCTTAGCAATTTTGGTGAAATTGGCTACAGTAGCTGATTTCACCAACATTGCAAAGTATACTTTTCTAGCAAAGTATACTTTGAGGGAGCAATCATTTA
Organism: Conchocele bisecta; assembly: GCA_029237695.1. Classification (NCBI taxonomy): domain Eukaryota; kingdom Metazoa; phylum Mollusca; class Bivalvia; order Lucinida; family Thyasiridae; genus Conchocele; species Conchocele bisecta. The sequence goes on from CM055270.1 coordinate 82,165,986, forward strand.
TTTTTCCTGAAATGCATTATTTCATATAGAACTAACTACTGCATATATTTGACGATTAAAAGTATGCAGAATTATTATACTGAATGTATTACATTAACACAGCCAAAATGGCTGTGATAATGTAATAAATTCAGTATAATAAAAATTAATAAATTTATCATAAAATTGAAAATTTCTCCCTCAAAGCCCCTGGTCTGTCTGAAGAGACTTGAAACCGAGTTCGCGTCGGCATATGACCGTTGCTGCTACTGAGACATTAAAGGTACATGCCCACTCAGTAGGCACAAACTGTTCTTTATAGGAATTAAATAACTGTATAATTGTGTCACTATTCCACCAGTTCTAAAAATTACGAGTGACAGATATAATCATTGAGTAATATTTATTTTACTGATAGCGACGCGTGGTGGTATCAGGCTATTTTCATATGCAAATGAGGCATGCTATTTTTTTAATTATTTATACTAATTAAATGCGTCATCTGAAAAAATAATATTTTAGACAGATTATAAAGTAATATAATTGCACATCAAAAAACACGGTTATCGCTCCTGATAGCAGTGTGAAAATTTATGTCTGATATAAAATGTATAATAATGCCAATCAATACGTTGGGATAATGGTGACTGAATGTTTATTTTGCCAGAATATTTCTCCGATAATGTCTGTGATATAAAGAACAGTTTGTGCTTACTGAGTGGTGATGTACCTTTAAACCCATTCACTTTTCATTTCATACAAGAGTTATAATACAGTCTTATAGTAAAGGATGAAATAAAACTCAAATTAAATGATGCAATGTCATCGTCGCCGCCGTCGTTCGTACATCTAATACGTTAGTCGGAAGTTCATCAGTACATGTAATTGCCTCACATTGATAGCTATCCACCCTGGGTCAATCGAGTAACCTTGACCCATTGGTAGTGGGTGAGGCACTCCCTGGCGATCGCCTTGTTTCATCAGCAGCTACACTAGTCACGAATCCCTATGCCCCATTTCTCAAGTCACACACATATTTGAGACACGCCATGTGATTTTGTACCTTCAGACATCTGTGTAATTTCATTAAATACGTTTGCAAAATTTACAATATTTATCTTAAATGGCGTCAAAAGTAGACAAGATTTTCAGAGTACATGCGGAATAAGTACATGCGGAATTATTCCGCATGTACTCTGAAAATTTTGTCGACTTCACATTATTTATGAAAATATTGTAAATGTTGTAAACGTATTTTATGAAATTACGCAGATGTCCGAAGGTACATAAACATAAACCTGTCCTTCAGCTATGCCGTTGTTTCATTGCAGTATGACTGTCGTTCAGACACGGGCCTGACAATCTATGTGGATGGGCGGGGCTACATATGTGACTACTCCGGCCAGACTCTACACGTGTTCCACACGGACCGGGCCTGGCTCTACACGGGCAACATCACCTGTCCCTCATGTACAGAGGTCTGCCAGGTACACAATACTAGAAACTAGATGTAACATAACGTTGTTGTGATCACCTTCTGAATTGCACCTTCTCTAAAATGAACAACAGAGTAATTCTGCTATCATACTTTTATTAACACACAATCGATCGTATAGTGGATTTATTCAAAATTAACCTAGATATCAGAGTCGCGTGTTAACACCCGTGCCCAGACTGTCAAACGGCGCAATGCAAGTGTTAAAATATTGTACCTTTTTAATATTAATAATTTTTAAATTCAATATGTCATGTGACAGAAAAAAAAAATTGCCTACCGACCGACCCACTTCTAAAATTCTGGGTCGGGTTACAGGAAACAAACAATTTTTTAAGGACGGCCTTACAAGGATCTAGATCCTTATCAGGCTGCAAGAGGTAATCAAGGCGGTATTTGGGCCACCAATGTCATAATCCCCGTGTCTCCAGTCACTCCACAGTTCAGCCAATCAAGTCGTTGTGTATTTCCAGGATCAACATATCACATGTCCAGTTGAGCACCGACCACAATACGATGTGCGAGACGTCTACCACAAGCCAAACTATATACCATGCAGCAGCGCAGCATCAGTGCGAATGGAGATTCTCACGCTTTTATATACATGTATATTTTATATGCTGTTTGTAAAATGTTTGTATTTATAGTGCCAAGTTTTGTATCTGATATTTATATGATTATAATTCCAGCACAACAATATTTACACAATTCCCTAACATTTGATTGGCCTGTACCAAGTCTCTGTCCAAAATTTATATTCCAGTAAACTCCCACGCCGAACTACTTTCCGTAACCGTGAGGCGCAGTTAAAATAATTCTTAAGAAAACGGAAAATAAACACATTTTCTTGATGAATTTTCTTAAAATGCTGGAATTATAAGGAATGAATGGCCTTTTTGTTGAATTTATCGGGGATATAAACTTGGAAAAGTCGCGGGAATACTGGACGAGGCCTTCCGGCCTTCGTCCAGTATTCCCGCGACTTTTACAAGTTTATAGCCCGATAAATTCCACAAAAAGGCCATTCATTCCTATAATATTTATAGTGCCAAGTTTTATATATGATATTTATATGGTTGTATTGCATTGCACCAGGAACAGTGTCTTTACAATTCTGCCTATTCTGCATTTATCATTTTAACCCTTCAATAATTGGAATGTGTTCTTGCTGATTAATGCTTTTTGTAAGATGTTTTGTATTTTAGTTTATGTTTATATCTGATATTTTTGTCCCATTGTGTAGCGAAAATGGGATATAGGGATGCAAAAGTCGTCCGTCTGTCTGTCACATTTTCCATTCTGCTATAACTTCTTTAGTGTATGACCGATTGGCTTCAAACTTCATGTACATGTTTATTATCATCCATATAGTCATTCCCCACCCCACCCATGCTCCCTATGCTCAAGGTCAAGGTCAAATAACATTGAAATTTCATATTCACTTAGACACTAGATTTTGACATTTAGTAGATGTGTGTGCATTTCTTCATTTTCCCATAACTTCTTTAGTGTATGACCGATTGGCTTCAAACTTCATGTTTATTATCATCCATATGTTCATTCCCCACCCCACCCATGCTCAAGGTTAAATAACTTTGAAATTTCATATTCACTGGATTTATTCACTAGATTTTCACATTCAGTAGATGCGCACACGTTTCACTCCTCATATAACTTCTTTAGTGTATGACTGATTGGCTTCAAACTGCATGTACATGTTTATTATCATCCATATATTCATTCCCCACCCCACCCATGCTCGCTATGCTCAAGTAAGTTCTTTAATGTATGAGCAATTACTAAATGTGCATGTTTCTCATCATTCATATCATATTTTCATTCCCCTATCCCCCCCCCCCCCACCGATACTCCCTCTGTGCCCAAAGTCAAAGAACTTAAATAAAGTATGCATACATGTTTCTCCATTCTCCTATCGCTTCTTTACTGTCTGAGCGATTGGCTTAAAAATGAATGTGCATGTTTATGATCCAACCACCACAGCGATGGGATACATGCCGTTGGCGGTGTTCTTGTATATGTTTGTACTGCATTTTCACTCGTATCTTCATAATTGTTTCTCTGTTCCTCATACTTATATAATTTTAATTTCCATCGACCATAATATAATATCGTTTAACTAAACTTTGTACAACTAAAATGTTTGTAAGTGCAAATTTAGGATCTTCTGGAAATTTAAATTGATGGATTTACATTTATTGAGCATGCTCCATAAATGTAAATCCAATAATTGTTTTAAATATACAAGAAAACTTTGTTAATGTGAAATTTACAAACTATAATTTTGCACTTACAAATTTTTTTTTGTTGTACGAAGTTTCGTGTAACGGCCCCCTGGACTGCATTCAGAGTAGCTTTTGTCTTTCCATCATCCCGAAGTTCCGTCCTTTCATCAAAAACAATTGTTTCGGGTACATCCATATCCGAGCCATACACCAATTCGAGTTCATCAGGCAACTAACGAGGATTTGTTTACATCATGCCATTACGTGTGTTGCTCGGGCGAACGTGATGGCGTAAATTAACGGTAGGGGTTCCTCCTTGTAGGAATCATGATTTGCCTGGTTTGGCCCTTAGGTGCGTTTTTATCTTTGGCTGTTTTTGTTACCTGGAAGTTGAATTGGGTTATTGCCCATCATAACAGTAGTAAGATTATTACTTATCCTATCAGGATTGTTCTGATTTCTGGGCTGAATATATAGTTTTTTTAATGTAAATATTCAGTTCTGATTTTGGGATTTTCTTCCAATTTGTACAGGTAATATATGGGATTTAGTACTAAAGCCATTGACCCGGCCTTACATGACCTATAGTCTGTTTCACGAAAGCTGCCCAAATTTTACGGCCATATAAACAATTCAAAAACAATATTTTTTTCGATAGTATTAAATTAAAGGAAAATTTAAGAATGAGCCTTCTTTTTATTTCGTGAAATTCGGTCAAATATTGGTTTTATTACGAAAAATTGATTTGTCTATGGGAATTTAACATGGGGGACAAAGTGGTAAGGAAGTGTGGCAGGAGTCAAAAAACGAAAACATTTTGGAAATTGACTCCGAAACCTGACTAGATAGCTTGGATATGATCTAACTAAGAAAACAAAAGTTAAATTATAAAAATCGGTCCAGTATTTCTGAAATTCAAAAATATTTCCCCATGTTAAATCCCCATAGACATCTTCACTCCGTGAAGATGTCTATGGGGATTTAACATGGGGAAATTGTTTTTTCGCAATAAAATCAATATTTGACCTAATTTCACAAAATAAAAAGAAGGCTCATTCTTAATTTTTCCTTTAATTTAATATTATCAAAATAAATCTTGTTTTTGAATTGTTTATATGGCCGTAAAATTTGGGCAGCTTTCGTGAAACAGACTATAGGCTGGGAGCATGCGAAGTGTATTGCCACAATGGGGTTCATCCTAACCAGAATCGCGATATCCCTCGTTTTGCGTCATCTTTGGCTTTCTTGTATGTGAGAGTTGAATCCAGTTACATTGTAAGAGTAGTAAGATTAGTACTAATCCTATTACATTTAGGGTTACGTGACTAGTGTGGTGAGGACCTGGCACCAGGTCGGGTTATTCTAATTTCAGGACTGAATACATATTTTTTTTTATGTAAATATTCAGTTATTATTTAAGGATTTCTTTCTCATCAGTAACGGTGAAGAATATGAGATTCGACCCGGCGTAAAATGACCTTAGCTGGTGCCAGGCAGCTAAAGACCATTATATAAATAAATAAATGTCATGTGATATCATTGAACCAATGTAACTACAGCAAAATTAGTTTGAATCACTTTAGATATCAAGTTTATCGTGGGTGGCAGGTGGGAGCATGCGACGGGTAATTTAACGATCGGGGTTCATCCTTACCGGAATTCCGACTGGAGACCTGGTTTGGCCCTCACATACGTCTTTGGCATTTTGTATGTGACAGTTGAATCTGGTTATACCCCTTATAAGAGTAATCCTACCAGTATTACTTTTAAATAGGGGAAGGGGCCAAGTGACTTTGGTGCGGTATGGACCTGGCACCAGGTCAGGTTATTCTAATTTCAGGGCTGAATATGTTGTATCTCGATGTAAATATTCCGTTCTGATTTTGGGATTTTCCCCCCAATGCAGCAGGTTAAAACGGGATCGAACCCGTTTGCCCGGCCTTACATGACCTTAGCTGTTGATAGGCCATTAAACACCAATAAACAAACAAACAAATCAAGTTTATCAGGCAAGGCTAGGAAACGCGTAGGAATTCTGAGGCTTGCCGATGAATTCCTACCGTTTCCGAGTATGATAAACTTGATATCAAAAGACAATAGCCTGGTATTCTATTTATCAGGTAACGTTTTATGCTTGAAAATGACCACAGATGACGTCGTTATCTATGGGCAGAACACGGACTTGTTTACGCATCATTACACTGACGTCATACGTAACGGCAGTTTTCATTTCGTTGTAACCCGGATGTTTGTATCAGGTAATATGTTATCAGTCAGTATGTATTCGGTCAATACAGGACAGGTTACCTGATAAATGCATATCTAGTCCGTGCACGATACAACAGTCTGTATGTTTAGCACAATGCCAACCTCATTTCCTGGTACTATACATTCGTTAGTTAGACTTTCTTGAAAATGTGCAGCATGATCTGGATCTACAGATGGGTGGTTGGTCGGGCGAACGCGACGGCGTAAATTAACGGTAGTAGTTCCTCCCCAATTCTGACTGGGATTTTCTCCCCATTTGTACAGGTAATATATGGGATTTAGTGCTAAACCCATTGACCCGGCCTTAAATGACCTTAGCTGTTGATAGGCTGTTAAACCTGAACAAACAAACGAACTGGATCTACAGCAATCACAGATTTGTTCATTCCTATCTGACTGGAGTCAAGGGGGCCGTTTCACTAAACTTCCTACGACTAAAATATTCGTAAGTGCAAATTTAGGATCGTCTGGAAATTTAAATTGATGGATTTACATTTATTGAGCATAGGCTGCATATGTAGCCTATGATCAATAAATGTAAATCCAATAATTGTTTACTAGAAAACGTTGTTAATGTGGAATTTACAGACTATCATAATTTTGCACTTACGAGCATTTTAGTCTTACGAAGTTTAGTGAAACGGCCCCAAGGTCTTTAGATCACCGGCACCTAATGTCCCACTGTGACTTCTATTTTATCAGGTAACGAGCTTCGTATTGGCCCATATACGTACTGACTGATATCATATTGCTGTATCAGGCTTTGACCTGATATGAATATCTGGGTTACAACAAATTGAAAACTGCCCGGCCTTACATGACCTTAGCTGTTGATAGGCCGTTAAACACGAATAAAAAAACAAACAAACGTTTCATTGGTGGAACGGCCTCACATGACCTTACCGAATTACGTCGGTGTATAATGACGCAACATAAACAAGTCTGCATTCTTCAACAAAAACTATTTTATACGCGTTTCCAAGCCTTGCCTGATAAACTTGATATCAAAAGACACTAGACTGATATCTCTGTAGCATTGTAGATGCATCTACTTGAACATTTTATATTCTGAATGATTGTCTTAACACTCACTACGCGGGAGACAGAAATTGTCGTCTGCTGGTTTTTATTTTTGCCTTAATTCTTAACAACAAACCTGTTTTGACAGCACATGAGAATCGTCTCCAGTGGAGACGATTCTCATGCGCTGTCAAAACAGTTTTTTTGTCGAGAAATATTGAAAATAAAACATTTCCAGCAGACAACACAATTTAATACAGCGTGGTAAGGATTAACATGTTTTTGTATGCAGCCTTTTATTGGGACCGTATAGGCACAGAATGTAACGTAAGACAACGCTCGTCTTTATGATAACACCCACAAGGTTTGTACCAGTCAGACGAGCCGCAGCCGCCGATCTCTGTCACCTTGGTGTTCTCCTATATCTCACTAGTAATGTTTCGTAATCCTATTTTAGTGGAAGGGTCCAAGTGACTCGGTGTGGTATGGACCTGGCACCAGGTCGGGTTATTCTAATTTCAGGGCTCAATGTAAATATTCCGTTCTGATTTTGGAATTTTCCCCCCAATGCAGCAGGTTAAAACGTGATCGAACCCGTTTGCCGGGCCTTATATCTCGCTTGTAATGTACTTGATATTTGTGTGTTATGAGCAAGCACGGACGATTTGTCAAGACTGAACGTGGCTTATTGCCTTCCTAGTCCGTACTAAACTTCGTTCGACAAAAATGTTCGTAAGTGCAACATATGATAGCCTGTAAATTGCACATTAACAATGTTTTCTTGTAAACAATTATTGGATTTACATTTATTGAGCATAGGCTGCATATGCAGCCTATGCTCAATAAATGTAAATCCATTAATTGAAATTCCCAGATCCTAAAGTTGCACTTACGAACATTTTAGTCGTACAAAGTTTTGTGAAACGGGCCCCAGTATTCTATAGACCCGTGACTGTGACTGGATAAATGGGGCTTATGAGATTTATAACCAGTGTAGATCCTGATCAGACAGCACACTCCTGTAGCCTGGTAATACCGGTAATATATATTGCTTGATAGCAGCTGATTGGTGTTTCATTGATGGAATCGCGAACAGTGCAGATCCTGATCAGCCTGTGCGGATGCACAGGCCGATCTGGATCTACACTGGTCGCAGAACCCATAAGCTCCATTTCTCCAGTCACAGCCACATGTGTCATTAACAGAATTTCTATCAATTTAGCCCATGATCAGACTGGAGCAATGTAACGTTGTGTGGTAATAGCACCTGGCACCAGATCAGGATATTGTGCATTCAGTGGAGTCTTGCCAGGCTACATTCTCCTGTTTCTCCATCTTTGATGGACATCTAACCTTAATCCATCAAAAATGTGGGTGGCAGGTGGGAGCATGCGATGGGTAATTTAACGATCGGGATTCATCCTTACTGGAATCCCAACCAGGGGCCTATTTCACAAACATTTGTACGACTAAAATGTTCGTAAGTGCAAATTTAGGATCGTCTGAACATTACAATTGGTGGATTTACATTTATTGAGCATAGGCTGCACATGCAACCTATGCTCAATAAATGTAAATCCAATAATTGTTTACAAGAAAACCTTGTTAATGTGATATTTACAGACTATCATAATTTTGCACTTTTAGTCTTGCGAAGTTTAGTGAAACGGGCCCCTGAGAACTGGTTTCACCCTCACATACATTGTTGGCATTCTTGTATGTGACAGTTGAATCTGGTTGTACCCCTTATGTGAGTATTACGATTAGTCGTAATCCTATTAATTTTAGGGGAAGGGGCCAAGTGACTTTGGTGCGGTATGGACCTGGCCCCAGGTCCGGTTATTCTAATTTCAGGGCTGAATATATATTATTTGTTTACATAAATATTCTAAATTTCCCCCATTGCAGCAGGTTATATGCAGGATCGAACCCATTGGCCTTAAATGACCGTAGCTGTTGATCGGCCGTTAAACAACAATCAATCAAACATCTGATCAGACTGTGTGGGCCGATCAGGGGCTATGGACTTCGCACATATGGTTAGGTACCTATTGTCAGGTGGGTGGAAGGTGGGTGCAAGCGATGGGTAATTTAACGATCGGGGTTCATCCTTACCGGAATTCCGACTGGAGACGTGGTTTGGCCCTCACATACGTCTTTGGCATTTTGTATGTGACAGTTGAATCTGGTTATACCCCTTATGTGAGTATTACGATTATTCGTAATCCTATTTTAGGGGAAGGGGCCAAGTGACTTTGGTGTGTTATGGACCTGCCACCAGGTCAGGTTATTCTAATTTCAGGGCTGAATATATCGTTTCTCGATGTAAATATTCAGTTCTGATTTTGGAATTTTCTCCCCAATGCAGCAGGTTAAAACGCGATCGAACCCGTTTGCCCGGCCTTACATGACCTTAGCTGTTGATAGGCCGTTAAACACCAATAAACAAAACAAACAAAACCTATTGTCAGTCTGTGGTTTCAATTGGGGTGTCATCGTGTCTTAAACCAGCATAGTATTGGGTTGTTCAAGAAAACTAATTAATTTTGTACTGTATACTTGTGTATTGCTTGTACATGTATTTAAGGGACCTGTCCATGACATTACCCAAACACATGGTAAACAGTATAGGCCCTAATCTGACAGCTTGGATACACAGACTTGGCTTCCCTACCCCACACATGCTCTCCATATGCCCAAGGTCATGGTCAAATAACTTAGAAATTTGCGTTCAGTAAATGTGTGCAGGTTTCTCACTTCTCATGTAACTCTTATACTGTATGACCGATTGGCTTGAAACTTCATGTGCATGTTTGGTATCATCCATAGTGTCATTGCCCCACCCCACCCATGCTCTCGCCATGCCCAAGGTCACGGTAAAAAACATGTATTTCTCCCAAGGTCAATGTCAAGTAACTTTGAAATTTGTGTCCAGTAAATGCATGCACGTTTCTCCATTCCCTTATAGCATCTTTATTGTATGACGGATTGGCTGGAAACTTTGTGTGCATGTTTATTTTCATCAATATTTTCATTCCCCACCCCACCCATGCTCTCCCCTTGCCCATGGTCAAATATCTTTGAAGTTTCCGTTTAGTAAAGATGTGTGCGTGTTTCTTCATTCTCCTATAACTTTACTTTATGAACGATTGGCTTCAAACTGTGTGTGCATGTTTGCCATCATTCATAGTTTTATTCCCTGCCCCAGGCGTGCTCCCCCTTTCCCAAATTCAAGGTCCATTAACTTTAAAATGTCTGTCTAGTAGATATGTGCAAGTTTCTCCATTCACCTATAACTTATGTACTGTATTGTCTTAACACTTCATGTACATGTTTGTCATCATCCATTTTTAGCTCACCTGAGCAAAGCTCATGTGAGTTATTGTTACCGCTATGTGTCGGTCCGTCGTCCGTCGTCCGTCCGTGAACATTTTCAAACGTCTTCTCCTCGTTAACCATTGGGCCTATAGTCACCAAACTTCATGGTCATTGTCCTTAGGTAGGGGGATTACAAAATTGTTAAAATGTCGTCATTACTTAATCCAAGATGGCCGCCGTCTAAAAATAGCACAAATTCTTCAAAAATCTTCTTCTCAAGAACCACAAACCGGATTTCGACAAAACTTGGTAGGAATGATCGATGTACAATGCTCTTTCAAAGTTGTTAAAATGGTGACCCCCGGGGTCAAAAATGGCCGTGGCCCGTGGGGTCAAATTGTGGTCAAATTATATTTTTGAACGAATATGGTCATGTCATATATCAAATCGAAGGTATCAACGAGGCGATCACTCTGGTGTTTTTGTCGAAATCGGATGGTTATGTCATCCAAGATGGCCGCCGAAAGGTCAAAATGTCGTTCTTTTATTAGAGATTTCAAAATTCTTCTTCACACGAACCGCTTGGGCCATGGTGGCCAAACTTCACAGTTATGGTCCATGGGTGAAGCCTTTTCAGATTTGTTAAAACAGAGGTTGTCGCTAATCCAAGATGGCCACCGTCTAAAAATAGCAGAAATTTTTAAAAAATCTTCCTCTCATGAACCGCCAGCCGGATTTCGACGAAACTTGGTAGGAATGATCGATGTAGAATGCTCTTTCAAAGGTGTTAAAATGGTGACCCCGGGGTCAAAAATGGGCGTGGCCCGTGGGGTCAAATGGGGGTCAAATTTTATTTTATGTCATATATCAAATTGAAGGTATTGATGAGGCGATTGCTCTGGTGCAATATTTATCGGAATCGGATGATTATGTCATCCATGATGGCTGCCAAAAGGTCCATTTATTCAAGATTTTGAACGTCTTTTTCTCGGGAACCACATGGCCGATGCTGGCCAAACTTCATAGTTAGTTAAGGTCCTTGGGTGAAGCATTTTCAGATTTGGTAAAATGAGTTATTGCTTAATCCAAGATGACCGCCATCTAAAAATAGCACTATTTTTTAGCTCACCTGAGCAAAGCTCATGTGAGCTATTGTTATGGCAAAGTGTCTGTCGTCCGTCGTCCGTCCGTCCGTCCGTCCGTCCGTCCGTGAACATTTTCAATCATCTTCTTCTCCCGAACTGCTGAGCCGATATTGGTTTAACTTCACATGGATGATATATGGGTGATGCCATTTCAGATTTGTTAAAATGGAGGTCATCGAGAATCCAAGATGGCCGCCATGGAAAAGTAGGTCAAATTCTTAAAAAATCTTCTTCTCACGAACTGCCAGGCCGATTTCGACAATACTTGGTATGAATGATCAATGGTTAGCGCTGTTTCAGATTTGTTCATATGGTGGCCCATGGGTCAAAAATGGTCGTCGCCCGAGGGGTCAAATAGGGGTCAAATTTTATTTTTAACCGAATATAGTCATGTAATATATCAAATCGAAGGTATTGACGAGACAATCACTCTGGAACATTTTTTGTCTAAATCATATGATTACGTCATCCAAGATGGCCACCGATAGTTCAAATGGTCATTCTTTTACTAAAGATTTCAAACGTCTTTTTCTTGTAAACTGCTTAGCCGATATTGGCCAAACTTGACTGTAATGGTCTGTGGTTGAAGCCTGTTCATTTTTGTTAAAATGGAGGTCATCACCAAATCCAAGATGGCCGCCATTGGGAAGTAGGTCAAAGATCTTAAAAAAATCTTCTCACGAACCGCCAGGACCGATTTCGACGATACTGGGTATGAATGATCGATAGTTAGCGCTGTTTTTCAGATTTGTTCATATGGTGGCCCCTGGGTCAAAAATGGGCGTCGCCCGAGGGGTCAAATAGGGGTAAATTTTATTTTTAAAACCGAATATAGTCATATAATATATCAAATCGAAGGTATTGACGAGACGATCACTCTGGAGCATTTTTTGTCTAAATCAGATGATTACGTCATCCAAGATGGCCACTGATAGTTCAAAAGGTCATTCTTTTACTAAAGATTTCAAACGTCTTTTTCTTGTGAACTGCTTGGCCGATATTGGCCAAACTTAACTGTAATGGTCTGTGGGTGAAGCCTGTTCATTTTTGTTAAAATGGAGGTCATCACCAAATCCAAGATGTCCGCCGTTGAAAAGTAGGTCAGATTGTCAAAAAATCTTCTTCTCACAAACCTCCAGGCCGATTTCGACGAAACTTGGTGTGAATGATTGATAGTTAATGCTGTTTCAGATTTGTTCATATGGTGGCCCCTGGGTCAAAAATGGGCGTGGCCCGAGGGATCAACTAGGGGTCAAATTATATTTTTGCCCGAATATGGTCATATAATATATCAAATCGAAGATATCGACTAGTCGATCACTCTGGAGCATTTTTTGTCTAAATCAGATGATTTTGTCATCCAAGATGGCCACCGAAAGGTAAAAAAGTTGTTCTTTTACTAAAGATTTCAAACGTATTCTTCTTGTGAACTGCTTGGCCGATATTGGCCAAACTTAACTGTAATGGTCTGTGGGTGAAGCCTGTCCATTTTTGTTAAAATGGAGGTCATCACCAAATCCAAGATGTCCGCCGTTGAAAAGTAGGTCAAATTGTCAAAAAAAATCTTCTCACAAACCTCCAGGCTGATTTCGACGAAACTTGGTGTGAATGATTGATATTTAACGCTGTTTCAGATTTGTTCATATGGTGGCACCTGGGTCAAAAATGGGCGTGGCCCGAGGGGTCAACTAGGGGTCAAATTATATTTTTGATCAAATATGGTCATATAATATATCCAATCCAAGGTATCGACGAGACGATCACTCTGGAGCATGTTTTGCCAAAATCAGATGATTACGTCATCCGAGATGGCCACCGACAGGTCAAAAGGTTGTTCTTTTACTAAAGATTTTGAAGGTTGAACTGCTTGGCCGATATTGACCAAACTTAACTGAAATGGTTTGTTGGTGAAGCCTGTTCATTTTTGTCAAAATGGAGGTCATCACCAAATCCAAGATGTTCGCCGTTGAAAAGTAGGTCAAATTGTCAAAAAATCTTCCTCTCACAAACCGCTCGGCCGATTTCGACGAAACTTTGTATGAATGATCGATAGTTAACGCTGATTCAGATTTGTTCATATGGTGGCCTCTGGGTCAAAAATGGTCATGGCCCGAGGGGTCAAATAGGGGTCAAATTTTATTTTTGACCGAATATGGTCATTTTATATATCAAATCGAAGGTATAGCAGTAAATCACATGCACATTCGCAATATATGTTAGATCAGAAGGTACCAACAAATTCTGTGGAACATTTGAAGTTGTAAGTGAAGAGTCTTTGTGAAATCAAGATGACCACTATGGAGGCTTTTAGGTGAGCAATACAGGCCCATTTGGGCCTCTTGTTTTTAAAAGACATGAACTCAATGTCACATTCTCCTCTGGTGTTCATGGAGTCAGGTGAGCGAATTAGGGCCATCATGGCCCTCTTGTTTAACTTCCCACCTCAGTATGGTCCCCTTGTCCCAGGTCAATGTGAATAACTTTGGATGCTCCTCTATTCTCCTATAACTTCTTTAACGTATCGATGTGCGTGTTGTGATCCAGCCACCACAGGGATGGGATACATGCTGTTGGCGGCATTCTTGTCTACAAGTAATCAATAGCAGACTGATGAAACACACACTGGTAAATATCTACACTGATCACAAGCGTAATGTCCCTTTTCTCAGATGGTTGCCCGTATGCTAGTAATCTCATGGACAGGTTCTACCATGTCTGAAATGCAGGTTGTTGTCTTTCAACATATTTAAGTGCAATAAAATGTTTGCATGTTTTGCTATATTGTGTTTGTGTTCTTTGTTCTCCATGTCTTGGACAGTTTCTCAAAGTACCTTTTACATGTTGAAGACAATTATGAACAAGGCGATCGCTGGGGAGTGTCTCGCGCACTAAACAAGGCAATCACCACGAAGGTCAAGGTCACCGGAATAACACTGGATGGATAACTATCAATGTGAGGAAGCTATTTATGAAGATTGTTAATGATGTGAAGAACGGATCAGGAGATATTCAACATTTTGACATACAATGTCTGTCCAAAATTGTTGACATCAAGGTGAAGGTCACCAAGGTCAATGTCAGCCGATGTATTTATTGATATCCATCAATGTGATATTGATGAAGTTTAGACTAACGATCAGGAGGTATTCAACATTTGTATGTGCATACACAAGCATTGACACGAAGGTTAATGTCACCAAGGTGAAGGTCAATGTCACCCGAATGACAGTGGGTGGATAGCCATCAATGCGAGAAAGTTGTTGATGAAATTTGGTAAGGATCCGACTAACGGATCAGGAGGTATTCAACATTTCTATATTTATTATTCAACATGACATTTAATATGTTGCAGTACGTATTGACATTTTCCAACCAAGATTAACTCCGTATATGGTACTACTGCCTTGGGTTCAAATAGTTCCCTCGTGCCACGGCAAAAGTTTACCCACCGGCTTAACATGGTCGGACGTTATTGTTACATTTCCGTCGGAAATATCGTGCAATATGAGCATATATATACCGTACTTTTGGTACTTTGATAATCTGCTCAATTCAAACAGATGATTTACAAATACATACTACGGGGCCGTAGTACACATGGTACAAGGCGCGTGATGCAGCCGCATCAATTTCATTTGCGACCATTGTGAACTGATCTGGTGACATAATGGGGCGTTCTAGTAACGTCACGAGACACGTGCATTATGTTATTTTTTTGCATTTAAAGGCCATTTGTATGTGTTTTGACCGGATAAATAGAATAGTAGGTTAGTGCCGTGAATGGGAAAAATATCTGGCGCGGCTCGGAAACGGGATGTGCTCGGCAGAGCCTCGCCCATCCCGTTTCCTAAGCCTTGCCATATATTGTTTCCCATTCACGGCACTAACCTACTATTCTATAGTAACATTAAACCCATCACTGAAAATGTAAGAACTGGAACTGTGATGATGTCATTATGGCCGGTTTTCCATCACGAGAATGACCATCCATGCACATGCATCAAGCACAAATTATCGCCTTGGCTGTGGTAGCTAATTTGCATGTAAGTAACGAAATGCTAAAAGCAGATACTTGAAGTGAATATATTTGAAGACCTAAGACATTTATCGATTACCAGTGACATAAGTCGGCATAAAAATTGAAATGTGTGGTATTAGCGAGTCCGAAACTACGACATTTTTCCAAGCTCTTTCATACCGTGAAAACGCTATAGTGTCTATTGTACGGAAATTGGTGGGTGGTGTAACGGTTTACAAATGAGCCATTTATCAGGTCCTAGGTCCGAGTCTTCCACCTGTGGCATCAAGGCCAACACAATATTTTATACTATACTACGGGGCGCCATGCAGGACAGGTTAATTATGTGTACAAAACCAATTTTGTCCAGACAAAATTGAGTTTTGTAACACTAAAAATCACAAAATTCAATTCTGTGTCACAAAATTCAATTCTGTCAATTCTGTGTCACAAAATTCAATTCTGTGTCACAAAATTCAATTCTGCATACGTTTCGTATACAAAATTCATTTTTGTTATAAAGGATTCAATTTTGTAAGACAGAATTGAGTTTTGTGAAGAAAATTCAGTTTTGTGGGACAGAATTCATTTTTGTCCACAAAAATTAGTTTGCGTAGGATAGTCTATGTCATCTCTACGTTGATTGGTTGAGATCGGTCTTAGTCCATTTTACTAGATGGTGGAGTACACTTGCAGGTTTAAATATTTCAATGCGAAAATATAACCCAATATATCAGTATTATACTTCTTTATGGACAGCTATTTTGGTTATATTATGATTACAAATGAGTGGTCACACCATATAAGCATATATACTTTGAAGGAGAAATAAGAAAAATAATATTCATAATTTTCCCTCAATTATGTAAACAGGGTCAAACATAAAGTAGCCGGGACATAGCTAGACCTGAGAGCATGCCCATATATAGAGAATACCAGCTAGGCTAGTGTATTTTGATATCAAGTTTATCAGACAAGGCTAGGAAACGCGTAGGAATTCCGAGGCTTGCCGAGGAATTCCTACCGTTTCCGAGCCGAACCTGATAAACTTGATATTAAAATACACTTGTCTGGTATTCTATTTATCAGGTAACGTTTTATGCTCGAAAATGACATTATATGACGTCGTATTCTAACAGTAGATCTAACCTTGTGAAACAAATGGCATTGGATCTGTGTCTACTAGTTGCGAAGTTACGTGTTCGCAACTATGTGTCTACATGCATTATTTACAGTATACACCATCTTAGTATCCATGGTATCTACACAAATACGACAAATGGTTTCCTCAAATGGCCCAATACACACATTCTGTTTATAAACACAGACAGCAGTCAGAACACAGTTCACAGCGCGTGTATTATTGATTTAACTGGGGCAGATGTACCTTGCGATACACAATAAATGAGGTCTGTACTCGCGGGAGATCTACAT
The DNA here is from genome assembly GCA_029237695.1 of Conchocele bisecta. NCBI lineage: Eukaryota > Metazoa > Mollusca > Bivalvia > Lucinida > Thyasiridae > Conchocele > Conchocele bisecta. The sequence goes on from CM055270.1 coordinate 82,182,906, forward strand.
GTACATGAATTATGTGTACAATTATAACGCAAATGAGTTTAAATACGAATGGGTTTGTCAACGTTTGACTGTTTGGAGATAGTTGAAGCAAAATGGCAGAATGAGAAATGAATCATCGGCAGAATGAGAAATGAATCATCGACATTGAATGTGTAGATCGGCGACCGTGACCCATTTCTGCAGTGCAGTTTCTGACCAATGGTAGTCCTTCTTACATGCGTGTGCAGAATTGAATTTTGTGACACAGAATTGAATTTTGTTACACAGAATTGACATAATTGAATTTTGTGACACAGAATTGAATTTTGTGGCACAAAAGTGAATTTTGTGACACAGAATTGAGTTTTGATGCACAAAAGTGAATTTTGTGACACAGAAGTGAATTTTGTGACACAGAATTGAATTTTGTGGCACAAAAGTGAATTTTGTGACACAGAATTGAGTTTTGTGGCACAAAAGTGAATTTTGTGACACAGAATTGAATTTTGTTACACAGAATTGACAGAATTGAATTTTGTGACACAGAATTGAATTTTGTGGCACAAAAGTGAATTTTGTGACACAGAATTGAGCTTTGTGGCACAAAAGTGAATTTAATTTTGTGACACAGAATTGAATTTTGTTACACAGAATTGAATTTTGTGGCACAAAAGTGAATTTTGTGACACAGAATTGAGTTTTGTGGCACAAAAGTGAATTTTGTGACATTTGTGACACAGAATTGAATTTTGACACAGAATTGAATTTTGTGGCACAAAAGTGAATTTTGTGGCACTAAAATGAATTTTGTGGCACAAAATTGAGCCATGTCCCACTTGGCGCCCCGTAATATCAGTGTATTGGCATTTATTTGTAATCGTTGTAAAGTAAAATAAATGGCTAAAATGTCAATACAATTATAAAGAAAAAGTCAGCAAGTGTCCGTATCACTGATTTCGTGATCGGGAAATTTCCGTAACGGTAAAGCTATCTATAGCTATATAGTGCCTTGGCGGTTCCGACATGCGGGCCACGGCCATCTGGTTTACATTTATTTATTAATTACATGTATATGCACCATATCGCGTCCATCGTCTAATATACTATTGATAATTTTATTTTTAAAGTGCAACCTGTTACATAATATAGCAATAATACATGTTTGATTACTGAACAGCAAGCCTACAGAGGCTTATGATGCACTGACATATATATCACATATTTACATAGCAAGAGAAGTACATACATTAATACATACAAGTAGTTGGTATTTTGCGGCTATGAGTACTATGGGACGCTTGATGGAGGAAGTGGATATAAATATACAGCCAGTGAGGCGCCAGATCAGCCTACATGCATCCATGCAGTCTGGTCAGGAGCCACACTGGACGTGATATCAATGAATTTACTATAACACGTACAGAGACAATGTGTCATATTCCAGGTATTTATCGTTAATTTATACAAATTAATAACTTATTGACGCTAATTAGTTACAACCTTTAGTATGCAAAACAGTAGTAATTACTATATGTGTACTTGTAAAGTAAAGTAGCTCTTACCATGACAAGTTTACCTTTTTTTATAAACAGTCTTTTAATTGTGACTGATTTTTGAGGCAATATGCCGCCAGTTTCCATATGCATAATTACCTCTAGTACATTGTACTTATGATCGGGTACTAAAGATTTCGAGAGACGGTCACTTTAGGTTTTGAAGCATGTATATATAACCGGGTCTTCATCTTCGCAGGAAGCAATATTAATTTAGCACCCCGTTAACCCTTTCAACACCACAGGCCTGTATTGTGGTATTGGGAAAAAGTGTAGATCCAAATGAGCCGGCTGGTGACGAGCCGTCTCACCAGCATCTGCACTTTTTTGCAAGTAATGTTCATAATTTAGAAAGCAAAAACATCTCATGTTCATAAATGGACTGGTCTGAAAATCATTTTGTGACGGATGATTGGATTGGTTACAAAATTAACATACAGTGGCGGATCCAGGATTTCAGCAAGGGGGGGCCCACATGGTACTTGAACGAGGTATGCTCGTTCGTCGACTGAGCGGTGCGAGGGAGTTGGCTAGGGGAGTACGGGGGCATGCCCCCCCCCGGATTTTGTTTGAATTGAGGAAGCCAGAAATCAGAATTTCTAAAGGGCCCCCCCCCCTGAATCCGCTACTGACATATCAAAATCCATTCCAGTTACTTATTGTTACAATGATCTACATTGTACATCTCTGGTTAGAATCATGACCGGTGTTTCATTGTTGGAATGCAAACAGTGTATGTCCTGATCGACTGATCTGGATCTACACTGGTTGTCATCCGATAACCTTCATTTCTCCATCACAGTCACACAGCCACTTCTATTGAAGTAGTGTTGAAAGGGTTAAGGGGGTGCGTACCCCTCAACGTACGGGCATGCATTGCTTCATCATGTTTGCAGCATCTCATTCATTACGTGAATATTTTCGGTCAAGACATTTTTCTCCCAATATATAAAATATCGAATTTGCATCCATCATGCATGCAATTGTTATACATTTCCATGTCGGGTAAAGATATGAGGTAAACAACAATTTGGTACGAAATGAACAAACCTGTTACGAGATGACATCGGTTCGAGATGGATTGAGTGTGAATGTGTCTGGGTACGAGAGAATCATATACCTGGGTTCCAATCAAGTCCAGCACCAGGAAGTAACTGATTTGTTTTTGCCGTGGTCAAAGGTAAACAAACTATAACAATTGTGACCATTCGTACCTATTTGTTTTACGTTTCATGTCTATCTATTTCTATATACTGCTGTCGTGTCATTGACTATCGTTACAAAATAAGCAAATATTCTTCCATTGTAGTTGGGACGTGGGACCCCTAAAATTAGACTAATGGTAACATGCCATGTCCACAGGCACAGGCGTTTCTACTAGAAATAATTTGTAGCTTGTCTTGTATGGTCAATTATTGTTTGCACATACATGAAACACCTTTCTAAACCATGTACAAAACAATTGAAATGCGCTTGGGTGTAATGATTATTGTACTTGTCATGGTATTGAACTGTCATTCGCCACCGTTGTATGATGATGGGTCTAGTTTTCGGGGTATTAACAAGTTCATCAACTAGCGTTTTTTATGAAACTTAACATATGAGCTAAATTGTCAGTTCAATCCAATGATGAACATTTATTTCAATGTTTCTTGCCTTCAAAATAAGATTATTGTTAGAGTATTAATATTCGTGTTAGCGCGTTTTGCAACATAGGCGTCAGCCATCTTGAATCTTGACTTATGGTTGGAGTTTTCGGGGTATGTTCCGATAGTATCAATCAATTTTCTAATTCGTCCCGAGTTTTCATTGGCTGGTGATCATCTCGCAGATGAATGAGACACGGTGAAGGAAAACTTGAAAAGTTTCTATTGTTTATCATGTTTATGATTTTATCTATATATTAAAGAGCATATTGACGGCGGAAGCATAAAATCACAGTAGGTTCGTGAACAAAATGACATAAATGGCAAAAATTACCAGTATTTAGTCCAAACACTGGATTTGGTGGCATTTTAAAGGACTTAATGTAGGTCAAGTCATGCTTATTTTAATCACCTGACGTAAAGCACATCGCAGCTGCACACATGTCTATAAATTACAAAATATGTGAATACCCCGAAATCTCCGAAAACTGGCGTCAGGACCATACAAAAAAATGCACAATATTGCGTAATGGCGGAAGAGCCTATACAACATGTTACAGTGTGTCGAAACCGCTGTTTGGGGTGGCATAGATTTTACAGTCATTAGCCCTTAGAATGCGGGAACCGAAAATAGTCGTCTGCTGTTTATTCATATTTTGTCTTTTCTCTCCGTAAAAACATGGTTTGGCAGCATTTTAGAATCATTTCCATTGGAAATGATTCTAAAGTGCTGCCAAACCAAGTTTTTGATCAGAAAAATGGAAAATAAAAAATATTCAGCAGACGACACAAATTAATTCAGCATTGTAAGGGTTAATACATTAACATAAATCTCAAAGATTTTGAGTGTAAACCAAAACGCTTCACACTAACCTAAATTCGCTTATTAAAATTAAACACAATCACTTCCTGATTCTCAATAAATATTAGCCGCCATCTTGGAAAATATTGTAGCCCATGGCATGCAGTGGTTTGTTTGGCTAATGGAGAATGATGTTGGTCTCCAGTAACCAACCAAACCACTTTGTGCACGTGATTGAAACATTTTCCAAGACGCTCAGGTAAATGTCTTATAATTTCTGTTTCCTTGCACTCATCTGCTTGAATGATATTTCACGCATGCATTTCTTTAATGGTTCGCTACCCCGCTGTGACAAATGCACGATCTTCCTGCCCTTGCTAAGCTCAGGGTCAAGGTCACAAACTTGGTGCATTCGTAACCTTAAAGCTCGGCTAAATGTCTTATAACAGGGCTCTAGATAAGGATTTATTCATTGAGTATTTTTACAACCGTTACCCCATTGAGTAGTATATAGGGAGTCAAAATGATACCACCTACGGTGGAAGCGTTATTGACCCTGGTTACAGCTCCCAACAGTATCGAAAAACGTGTTTTTGGCCAAATATGAAAAGTATTCCCCAACAAAAAACAAATGTTGGCGTTGGGTGCAGCAATACAGGCAACAAAACCACCAGCGCAGGTGATATTATTCTGACTCCGATATTTCGAAAAAGAGAAAAAAAAAGGGAAAAACTGGTACTTTTTGTGGGTGCTGGTACACACTTTTGTTTGTTGGATTTCTTTTGGGAAAGTTGTATCCACATTTGGGACGAAACATCCACAATCGTACTACCACCTCCCAATTCGTATCCACATTTGGGACGAAACCTCCACAATCGTACTACCACCTCCCAATTGTGGATACGAATTGCACACACACATCCCTTTTTGGGAAAGTTGTATCCACATTTGGGACGAAACATCCACAATCGTACTACCACCACCTAAATGTGGATACGAATTGCACACACATCCCTTTTTGGGAAAGTAGAAGAAAAATTTGTCTCCCAAGAGGCAAACAGAAATGGCAGACGACACCCATCCACATTTTGGATGAAAACATCCACAATCATACTACCACCCCAAATACAAGCCAACAATTTCTGGTAATACAAAAAAAAAAAAAAATACTGTTCTCCACATGGGATGCGCCCCAATTCCAGAATCCGATCCACACACGGGATCACGAAGCAAGAAGGATGCCAACAACACAAAAAAATAGACCACACAAAAGAGGGGACCAATACAAGCCAACAATTTCTGGAATACCAAATCCTGTTTTCCATCATGGGATGCGCCACCGATTTCCAGAATCGTCCACACCCGATTTTCCAAAATGGATCTGCCATCCAAAAAACAATTTTCTGTTTTCCACATCCACAATCGAACGCCAATTGAAGATATGTTTCCCATTGGAATAGACAGACACAATGCCATACAAGGAATGCGAAACATGCGGCAATGGTTTCGACAAACCCGCAAATCTTCGAAGACACAGGGACCGCAAGAACCTGTGCAGGCCTCCCACGAGAGAGTGTCCCGGATGTGGAGGGAAGTTTGCCACCTACAAGACTCTCTGGCAACATCGCTCGAACAGGTGTCCCGAGGGGCCAGAAGATAGAACCACGGAGGGTAGCAAGAAGAAGGCTGCGACCAGGAAGAGGATCCTGATACTGGAGAGGAGGGTGGTAGAGTTGGAGGAGGAGGTGGCTAGACTGCGGGATGGAAAACCTCGCGAGGGAGCGAACATCGACAGCGACGACGACGAGACCGATTGGACAGATATGTAGAGAGAGGTCGGGCTAGTGTGATTTCGGCTATTTTCTCCCAAGAGGCGACCAGAAATGATACCACCCATTTGTGTATTTGGGCGCATTTGGGAAAAGTGTAGAAAAATATTCGCCTCCCAGGCTCCCAAGAGGCAAACAGAAATGATACCACCCATTTGTGTATTTGGACACATTTGGAAAAAGTGCAGGAGAAATTCGTCTCCCAAGAGGCAAACAGAAATGATACCACCCAATTGTACACATTCGGACTTTTGGGAAAAGTGTAGAAAAAATTTGTCTCCCAAGAGGCAAACAGAAGTGATACCACCCAATTGTACACATTCGGACTTTTGGGAAAGTCGAAGAAAGAATTTGTCTCCCAAGAGCAAAACCACATCGAAAAACCTCTCCCAAAGGAGGTAGAAAGACAACTCGGAACAGGAAAGACAACTCGGTACAAAACAAGAAAATACAACTCGAAAAAAGACAAAGAACTTTTTTTCCAAAAACGGCTACTGCATGTAGAACGGGTCGCGACTACCAGAGTGCTGGTGTACGGAGTCGCTAGTTTCGTTTTTCCCATTCGGCGTACCGGACTGTTTTGCGGAGTGCACGAACTGGGTGTCGGAGTCTGGTTTGCTCTTCCAGAGTCTACGGGCCTCTAGAGACACGAATGGGGACAGTGGTCTGCAGACCGCGTACGCCACCACAGAGACCCCCAACCACCACTTCGCATTCTCTATGGTTCTCCAGATGTCGTGCACCTCCCACCCGGATTCCGTCTGGCACTCTTCTTCCTCCAGACACTCGTCTTTCTTCGGACACTCAGAATCGGCGATGCCGGAAATTGCGTCCAACAGTCTGTGTTCCAGCGCGTCCAACCGGTTCTCCAAGCGTCTCTCCATGTCGGACAGGTGCGTCGATTCTTCGAACGAGCGTGCATCTTCTAGTAGATCCGTGGGGAACTCGGTGGGGCCCGCAACCAGGCGCGGTCACCCTGTGTTCTACGGGGGTAGGGGTTTCTTGTTCTTCTGGGGTTTCTTCGGGTTTTGTACTACGTTCCGCATCGACATCGAGTTCCCAGATTTTCGAAGACGAGAGCTCCCGATCCCGTACTTCTTTTTTGTTTCGTCGACTTTCCACGGGTGGAAATAATTTCTCGAATATTTTCCGGAGACAAGTAGGTTTTTGGCATGTTTGCAAACGTTTCTATCTAGAGGGGGCATTTGTCCAACATGGAATTCCCAAATCGTTCGAAATGGTCAAAATACTTGTTCGCGGTGCTCGGATTGCTCGGATTGCGCACCAGTGTGCTCGGTTTGCTCGCCAAATTGCTCGGATTGCTCGCCAGGAAATCCAGTCCGCTCGGGAAGGTCGAAATGCCTGCTCGCGATTCCCAGGGGGCTCGGGCTCTCCAGGGTGCTCAGTTTGCTTCCCAGAATTTTCTATTTTTGCTATCCTTGTTGGCTAGAAATGGAGAGCCCGAGCCCCCTGGGAATCGCGAGCAGGCATTTCGACCTTCCCGAGCGGACTGGATTTCCTGGCGAGCAATCCGAGCAATTTGGCGAGCAAACCGAGCACACTGGTGCGCAATCCGAGCACCGCGAACAAGCTATTTCGAACCATTTCGAACGCTAACGCTTTGGGAATTCCATGTTGGACAAATGCCCCCTCTAGATAGAAACGTTTGCAAACATGCCAAAAACCTACTTGTCTCCGGAAAATATTCGAGAAATTATTTCCGCCCGTGGAAAGTCGACAGCCGACGAAACAAAAAAGAAGTACGGGATCGGGAGCTCTCGTCTTCGAAAAATCTGGGACGATGTCGATGCGGAACGTAGTACAAAACCCGAAGAAACCCCAGAAGAACAAGAAACCCCTACCCCCGTAGAACACAGGGTGACTGCGCCTGGTTTTGCGGGCCCCACCGAGTTCCCACCCCACGGATCTACTAGAAGATGCACGCTCGTTCGAAGAATCGACGCACCTGTCCGACATGGAGAGACGCTTGGAGAACCGGTTGGACGCGCTGGAACACAGACTGTTGGACGCAATTTCCGGCATCGCCGATTCTGAGTGTCCGAAGAAAGACGAGTGTCTGGAGGAAGAAGAGTGCCAGACGGAATCCGGGTGGGAGGTGCACGACATCTGGAGAACCATAGAGAATGCGAAGTGGTGGTGGGGGTCTCTGTGGTGGCGTACGCGGTCTGCAGACCACTGTTCCCATTCGTGTCTCTAGAGGCCCGTAGACTCTGGAAGAGCAAACTAGACTCCGACACCCAGTTCGTGCACTCCGCAAAACAGTCCGGTAAGCCGAATGGGAAAAACGAAACTAGCGACTCCGTACACCAGCACTCTGGTAGTCGCGACCCGTTCTACATGCAGTAGCCGTTTTTGGAAAAAAAGTTCTTTGTCTTTTTTCGAGTTGTATTTTCTTGTTTTGTACCAAGTTGTCTTTCCTGTTCCGAGTTGTCTTTCTACCTCCTTTGGGAGAGGTTTTTCGATGTGGTTTTGCTCTTGGGAGACAAATTTTTTCTTCGACTTTCCCAAAAGTCCGAATGTGTACAATTGGGTGGTATCATTTCTGTTTGCCTCTTGGGAGACAAATTTTTTCTACACTTTTCCCAAAAGTCCGAATGTGTACAATTGGGTGGTATCATTTCTGTTTGCCTCTTGGGAGACAAATTTCTCCTGCACTTTTTCCAAATGTGTCCAAATACACAAATGGGTGGTATCATTTCTGTTTGCCTCTTGGGAGGCGAATATTTTTCTACACTTTTCCCAAATGCGCCCAAATACACAAATGGGTGGTATCATTTCTGGTCGCCTCTTGGGAGAAAATAGCCGAAATCACACTAGCCCGACCTCTCTCTACCTATCTGTCCAATCGGTCTCGTTGTCGTCGCTGTCGATGTTCGCTCCCTCGCGAGGTTTTCCATCCCGCAGTCTAGCCACCTCCTCCTCTCTACCACCCTCCTCTCCAGTACCAGGATCCTCTTCCTGGTCGCAGCCTTCTTCTTGCTACCCTCCGTGGTTCTATCTTCTGGCCCCTCGGGACACCTGTTCGAGCGATGTTGCCAGAGAGTCTTGTAGGTGGCAAACTTCCCTCCACATCCGGGACACTCTCTAGTGGGAGGCCTGCACGGGTTCTTGCGGTCCCTGTGTCTTCGAAGATTTGCGGGTTTGTCGAAACCCTTGCCGCATGTTTCGCATTCCTTGTATGGCATTGTGTCTGTCTATTCCAATGGCAAACATATCTTCAATTGGGCGTTCGATTGTGGATGTGGAAAACAGAAATTGTTTTTGGATGGCAGATCCATTTTGGAAAATCGGGTGTGGATCGATTCTGGAATCGGGGCGCATCCCATGTGGAAAACAGGTTTGGTATTCCAGAAATTGTTGGCTTGTATTTGGTCCCTCTTTTGTGTGGTCTATGTTTTTGTGGTTGTTGGCTCCTTCTTGCTTCGGGATCCCGTGTGTGGATCGATTCTGGAATCGGGGCGCATCCCATGTGGAAAACAGGTTTGGTATTCCAGAAATTGTTGGCTTGTATTTGGGGTGGTAGTACGATTGTGGATGTTTTCGTCCAAAATGTGGATGGGTGTCGTCTGCCATTTCTGTTTGCCTCTTGGGAGACAAATTTTTCTTCTACTTTCCAAAAAAGGGATGTGTGTGCAAATCGTATCCACATTTGGGTGGTGGTAGTACGATTGTGGATGTTTCGTCCCAAATGTGGATACAACTTTCCCAAAAAGGGATGTGTGTGTGCAATTCGTATCCACAATTGGGAGGTGGTAGTACGATTGTGGATGTTTCGTCCCAAATGTGGATACGATTGGGAGGTGTAGTACTGATTGTGGATGTTTCGTCCCAAATGTGGATACAACTTTCCCAAAAAAAATCCAACAAACAAAAGTGTGTACCAGCACCCACAAAAAGTACCAGTTTTTCCCTTTTTTTTTCTCTTTTTCGAAATATCGGAGTCAGAATAATATCACCTGCGCTGGTGGTTTTGTTGCCTGTATTGCGGCACCCAACGCCAACATTTGTTTTTTGTTGGGGACTACTTTTCATATTTGGCCAAAAACACGTTTTTCGATACTGTTGGGAGCTGTAACCAGGGTCAATAACGCTTCCACCGTAGGTGGTATCATTTTGACTCCCTATATACTACTCATTGTGTTAAATTGAATTGGGTATTTTCCAATTCTGGTATCAAAATGTGCAATAAACGTGGCTACACAATACATTGAATACGTACATGTACTGTATCCATGTGCGACATTTTTTATATTTATAAAAAAAATATTAGAAATTATGTTTAATTGGGGCTTTTGCTGCATATTTTTTATCCACGTTTTGTCGAAAACATATTTACCGCGGTCTGTCAAATCTTAAACAATAACATCCGAAGTATGTCCGAATGAAAAAAATATTAGTCTATTTCTCATCATGAACGTTTCGGACCATGCAGGGTCGAGTCAGCCATATCCTTATTATTTTCGGTCACATCTCAAAACAATTACTTACGCGTCGTCACCCGCGAACACTGTGCGTATTAAATGGCAAATTACAAAAAAAAATCGCCATTACCAAGTAATCAACCGACCGGAAATCCATATGAAGTGCTTTTCAGTTTTCACAGATACTGTCACATTGTAATCAATGTGCTAAAAAATAGTGACCGTGCGTATCCTATTTATAAAACATCCATAGACGCTTATTATATGTATAATTGCATCATCGATATAGACGCTTATTGTAACCAAATACGACAGATAGGCTAGCGGTGATTTTGTGGCCGATTTTGCTATCGACGTCTGGCATTTTTCAACAATTTTATTGAAAACTGTCCATGTGAAATTTTCAGTATACATGCATTTTCAAGCCAATTGATTACTCAATGTTTTAATTGGGTTTTAGTACGCAGTCCTTTCAATTTTAATTGGGTTTTCAGATTTTTTGATTGTGTATTTACGCAAATACGCAGCTTATCAAGGCCTCTGTTATAATGTCTGTTTTTTTATTGGATCTGCTTGATATTTCACACACATATTGCTTTAATGGTCCTCTACCGCCCTGTGACAAATCAAAGATCGTCCCGCCCCTGCTAAGCCCAAGGCCAAGGTCACATACTTGGTGCATTTGAAACATAGGGTAAAAAACAGAAATTCTGGGAAAATGGCCAATTTTTTATTATAAAAAAAATAACAAAAATGTCTCCCTATTTTGAAGGGCTAGATTGAACCCTGTTACCTGGTATGAATATAATCATTTATTTTTCCCGAAATGCATTATGTCATATAGAACTAACGACTGCATATATTTGATGATTAAAAGTATGCAGAATTATTATACTGAATTTATTACATTATCACAGCCATAATGGCTGTGATAATGTAATAAATTCAGTATAATAGCAATTATTAAATTTATCCTAAAATTGAAAATTTCTCCCTCAAAGTATACTTTGCTAGATAAGTATACTTTGCAATGTTGGTGACATCGGCTACTGGTATGAATATGATATGAGGCATTAGGCTTATATATATATACATTGTATATATCATTTGTTACTAGTGTAGAGCCAATTTGGCCTGCACATTAGAATCAGTGTCGGCATTGTTGGCCATTCATTGGGGAAGCATCTGTCATACTTCTAACAATCAGTAGATGTCCTTATAAAGCTTTATGAGTACCATACTCCAGCAGGTGAGACCACATTTTGACCACAGCTGGGCCGACGGCTGAGGAAAGATACCTTAGGACATTTGTGAAGGCTGTCTGTGGCTATGCTGGTCGCATACATACATACATACATACATACATACATACATACATACATACATACATAATGTATATGTGAAGGCTGTCTGGGGCTATGCTGGTCGCATACATACATACATCATGTATATGTGAAGGCTGTCTGTGGCTATGCTGGTCGCATACATACATACATCATGTATATGTGAAGGCTGTCTGCGGCTAAAGCTGGTCGCATACATACATACATCATGCGTATGCGAAGGCTGTCTGGGGCTATGCTGGTCGCATACATATACATAATCATGCGTATGCGAAGGATGTCTGGGGCTATGCATACATACATACATCATGCGTTACACTGCATTACATAAGAGTTATGACGGAGTAGTCTTTCCAAATGTGCATTTGAAGCGTTCATTGTTTACTTTCTACTTCGTGGAGAGTGATTTTGCTAATACACACTTTATTAGGTAAGTTTATTGTAATATGTTTGTGTCATATTGTAGAATTGTCTCTCTATAACAATATAGCGAAGTATGAACGTCAACGCCCTGCATTTTTTTTCTATATTTTAATGCGCGAAGTGTTAGTGCTATTACGCACATTTTGACTGTAGCCTGGTGTAGCGTTATAGTACAATCTGTTGCCTATAAAGCAGAAAACGTGGCTAATCATGCGTTTGCGCAGGCTGATCTGGGGCTATGCCGGTCGAACATGTCATAAGGTACGTTTTCTCCATCTGCACATGGACACAGATATGATAACCCAATTGCTGCAGTCACTGTCATAATTACAGCGGTGTATTGTTATTATGACAGGTTAACGACTATGTCTTGTCTGGTCCATCAGGTTACTGAGTACTCCAGTCTATTGCTTGCAATAAGAAATAATAATTGGTTGAGCCTTGGCCATGCTGGTGGGTGGTGGTCGGGCGAATGAGACGGCGTAAATTAACGGTATGGGTTCCTCCTTATAGGAATCACGATTTACCTGGTTTGGGCCCTCAAGTACGTTTTTATCTTTGGCTCTTTTATCTTTACCTGGGAGTTGAATTGGGTTATTGCCCATTATAAAAGTAGTAAGATTATTATTACTGCTCCTACTGCTTTTGGGAGGGGCCAAGTGATTCTGGTGTGGCGAGGACCTGGCATCAGATCAGGATTATTCTGATTTCAGGGCTGAATATATAGTTTTGTTATTGTAAATATTCAGTTCTGATTTTGGGATTTTCCCTCCATTTGTACATGTACTTGAACATGTACATGTACTTGTACAGGTAATATATGGGATTTAGTACTAAACCCATTGACCCGGCCTTAAATGACCTTAGCTGTTGATACGCCGTTAAACCCCAACAAACAAAGAAACTTAGCCATGCTAATTTATTTATGCCCCACCATCATTGTGGATGGGGTAATTTAGTGCTATCCTATCATCTGTGTCCCTTGTGTCTGTCACAAACATTCTGGCTCATAAATATTTTTGTTCTGTGTGTGTGTATGATGTGTAAATAACATATTTTTCCTGAAAATACACAATGTATAAGACCGCTAGTTAGGAAAGGAGCGGCTTTTTTAGGATTTAGGATGACAAAATCTGAATCAAACTTCAACTTAGGTAAGTTTTGTTTAACCCTTACAGTGCTGAATTAAAATGTGTCGTCTGCTGTTTTTTTATTTTCCATTTTTCTTATCAAAATCATGCTTTTTACAGCACTTTAGAATCATTTCCAATGGAAATGATTCTAAAATGCTGTTAAACCATGTTTTTATTTAGAGAAAATACAAAATAAGAAACAGCAGCAGACGACAATTTTCGGTTCCCGCCTTCTGAGGGTCAATACTCGATTTAACAGGAGCATAGTGAGGCCAGAACAAATGTTGACATTTAGTGCAGAAAACTGGAGAAAAATGGCACATTCGGTACACAAAATGTTTCGCTGTAGATCAGGCATTTGATCATTCTGAGCCATAGTTGTGTGCTATGCGATCATGAACAGACATTATCACCTGCGATAAACGACCAAGAAACTCATCAAAAATATGATCACATGTGTTTTATTGGTGTCCGATTTAGAGAGGTTTCACTGTACTTGAAAATTGCATCATCATGTTGAATGCTAATAAATAAAAAATATTTTGAGTTTGAAATTTTGGTTGAGTAATGATAAGACTTGCAATGGTGAGCAAATTGTAATATGATACCAAGTAGTCGTGACTTCATGACTGTCTTTTGATATACATGTACAGTCATGATGGCTTACCGGTACTCTTGTAAAGTGGCAGTTTCCTGTGGAATTTTCAAAAACAGTGATAATTAAAGTATCAAATTTGCATATTTTTAAATTAAATAACTTGCGAGTTATTTCAATATGCATGTAAACAGTAGTTGTGAAATAGTTTGAGCTTTTATTGTTTATAGAAATAAAACAAATAATTTTTATTGACAAAATTCATGAATATCTGAGAAAAATAAAAAGAATTTGGGTAAAAAATTGTATTGAAATCAACAATATAATGCTGGTGTATGTTTGTAAATGTAAACTAAGGTTCAATCCAAGTGTTTATACAGTTAGATGCTGTATATATTCGTATATATTCAATTTTATTGAAAAATATAAAATGCCAATAAACAAATACCGGTAGCAGCTATCATGACCCAACTTGATTGGGTCGGTGATGTTCTCGACTAGATACCAAGTAGATCTATGTAATTTTCATCAACTTATAACCTTTTACAAACAATGTCTTTGTTAGTTGCAACACTCCCTGCCAGGGATGCTAAAATTGTCAGTTTGTCTGTTCTGGACCGGATTTTGAAATCTCAGTCCGATTGAGGTTTGCAAACTATCCTTAAAATTTGGTCCGAAAATAATGAAATCCGGCTGCTATTGCCGTATGAACCGTGTAAATGTAGTTATGTTGACACCAAGTAATGTCAATTTTATGACACATATCCGGGGCTTATCCGTGTTAAAACATTGTCGGGTAATAAACCGTTGTGTGTTTGATCGTCTTTCAACACATTTCTCCCCATATCTATTTTTCATAACACGCGCGTCGTAATTGTTACAGGTGAAGGTCTGGATAGCTGTTGAGTGGTTTATAAATAGACTGGTTTCTGATTATTTTAAAATAAAGAAACCATGCACTGTGGTTATCTGTGTTTGAAATATTTATATTACACATTTCATCCCCAAGTAACTGACATGGACTATTCCATATTAAGTGTGGAACTGTTACATTAGGCTGTCAATTTTTGTATAAATAAAGTACGTATGAATGGCGTAGATCCTGATGAGACAGTCGTGAATAGCCGGCTCATCGGGATCTACAGTTTGCAAACATTCTGATAAAAGACAAATTTACGTCTGCCATGTTGAAAGCGTTCATCTGCAATCCAAAATAAAACGATCAGCATTACGATTCGTCTAGAGCTGTCGTTTTGCAATTTTTCCGTCTTGCGAACCGCTTTTGGAAATATATTTTGCTGTAACTCGAATTATAAAATGCAGGTAATGCACGGGCGACTTACCATGTTACAGACAGAAAATTCGGGTTAGTTTTGCTCATGCGTGTTGATGCAGATCTTGAAGCAAAAACGCGCGATCTTCCATCTGTGGGTGAGGTTGCGAAAAAGCAAGATTGAGTATGATGGAATCGTGTGTTTTCGTCTTGCTATCTCATGATCATACATGTACTTCGCACTGACACTTAAAAATAGTCTTAGGAGACAATTCTCATGTGCTGCTGAAACATGCTTTTATTAAGAAGTAGAACAAATGTGGATAAACACCAATAATTTGTGACAAAAAATAACATAGTAATCATCGTCTTAGGAGAAGAATCTTATGTGCTACCAATACATGTTTATTGGGGGTGGGGGGGGGACATATTTCGATATGTGTTATTGGTTACTGCATCGCATCGCCAGTTTTTGCCTTACCTTTTTTCGGGGATTCTGCACCTCCGACGTTTAAATTTCGATGTCATAAAGTTATGGAATAATTATGTGCGAAAGATAATTCCAGAGCCAAATCTTACTAAATAAAGTACTATTTTATTCCATGCATAATAGTGTCCCGGAATGGATAAATATGTGTTGAGTAATTGATCGTAAATGTGTGTCTCTGTTGACATCGCGTCGGCATGTATCAAAGGTCAGATCGGCACGACCTTGTAACCTTTGATGTCTCACCCTCCACACGTCACAGTCAGTAATGCTTACAACCGCACGTGCATATTATGTACGACGTGATCGGACAAAACCGGGCTTATTGTATATTATGCGACTAGCGAAGACTAAAGCGTGTTCACCATCAGTAATAAAACAAGAGGGCCATGATGGCCATAATTCGCTCACCTGACTCCATGAACACCAGAGGAGAATGTGACATTGAGTTCATGTGTTTTAAAAAAAATGTGATATTTTTAGATGGCGGTCGTCTTGGATTAAGCGATGACTCTCATTTTACCAAATCTGAAAATGCTTCACCCAAGGATCTGAACTTCCTATGAAGTTTGGCCAGCATCGGCCATGTGGTTCCTGAGAAAAAGACGTTCTCGAATCTCGAATAAATGGACCTTTTGGTGGCCATCATGGATGACATAATCATCCGATTCCGACAAATATTGCACCAGAGCAATCGCCTCATCGATACCTTCAATTTGATATATGACATGAGCATATTCGGTCAAAAATAAAATTTTACCCCAATTTGACCCACGGGCCACGCCAATTTTTGACCCTGGGGTCACCATTTTAACCACTTTGAAAGAGCATTGTACATCGATCATTCCTACCAAGTTTAGTCGAAATCCGGCCAGCGGTTCATGAGAAGAAGATTTTTAAAGAATTTGTGCTATTTTTAGACGGTGGCCATCTTGGATTAGCGATGACTTCCATTTTAACAAATCTGAAAAGACTCCACCCATGGACCATAACTTTTAAGTTTGGCTACCATAGGCCAAGCAGTTCATGTGAAGAATACTTTTGAAATCTCTAATAAAAGAACGACCTTTTGACCTTTCGGTGGCCATCTTGGATGACATAACCATCCAATTTCAACAAAAAATGCACCAGAATTTGATATATGACATGACCATATTCGGTCAAAAATAAAATTTGACCCCACGGGCCACACCCATTTTTGAGCCCGGGGACACCAATTTAACAACTTTGAAAGAGCATTGTACATCGATCATTCCTACCAAGTTTTGTCAAAATCCGGTTGGCGGTTCTTGAGAAGAAGATTTTTGAAGAATTTGTGCTATTTTTAGACGGCGGCCATCTTGAATTACGTAATGACGTCATTTTAACAATTTTGTAATCCCCCTACCTAAGGACCATGAACATGAAGTATGGTGACTATAGGCCCAATGGTTACTGAGGAGAAGACGTTTGAAAATGTTCACGGACGACGGACACATTGCGGTAATAATAGCTCACATGAGCTTCGCTCAGGTGAGCTAAAAATGCGAGATTGTAACGTGTCCCCAACAGGACACATAACAATCGTCTTAGGAGACGATTCTCAAATGTCATTTTGACAAAACATGAGAGGCTGGGTGGGGGGTGTGTAGCACTAATCGTACTGGCTCCTTCGGACCGGCAATTACGTCCGGATTGATTGGCATTCTGAAATTTTAGAAGCCCTGCTCCCTGCATTTTCTAATTAAAGGTACGAGGGTCAGTCAATATATAACCGACTTCAACAACTTACTGATGCGAAAAATTTGCACAGGATTCATTGTTTGTACATTGACTGTAATTGAGTCAGTAGGCATGTGCTTGTCAAATTTGGATCAGTCATATCTGAGGTTTTGAATGGCAAACAGCCAAACATGGCAAGTGGGGACTGTGCAGAATTGAGTACAGAGCTGTCATTAGATATTTGTGTCTGAAAGGGAAAACGGGCATGGAGATTCATTTAGAGCTTGTTAGTGTATGTGGAGATTCTGCTCCTTCGTACACACAGGTCAAATTTTGGGTTGCCGAATTTAAACGGGGTCGAACGGACCTAGAAGATGAGTCACGGCCTGGTAGGCCAAAGGACACAATCACTAGTGAAAACTGTGCAAAGATCAGGAAGATCGTTACGTCAGACAGACAAATGGATATTGATGAGATTGCTAAGGAAGCAGGACTTTCACATGGTACTGTTTTTACAATTTTGCATGAACACTTGGAAATGAGAAAGCTAACTGCGCGATGGGTGCCGCGATCGTTGGATGCTGACCAAATGGCAGCTAGAGCTGTCTCAAGTAGGGCTCTGTTGCATCAATATAACTCCCGCACAGAACATTTTTTACAGCGATTAGTGACAGCAGATGAGACATGGGTTCACTGGTATGATCCAGAGACGAAAGAGCTAAGTCGTCAGTGGGTGGGGAAGGGGTCTCTGAGACCCAAGAAATACAAGACCCAGTCATCAGTAGGTAAGATTATGACACCATTTTTTTTGGATTCTAAAGGGGAAATCCTGCTGGATTATATACATGTAATAGGAATTAAATCCGTGTATAATTGTGTCACTATTCTACCAGTTCTAAAAAGTATGAGTGCCCGCTATACAGATATAATCATTTAGTAATATTGATTTTACTGATAGTGACTCGCGGCTATTTTCATATGCAAATGAGGCATGATTTATATTTTTTAATTGTTTATACTAATTAAATGCATCACCTGAAAAAATTATATTTTCGACTGATTATAAAGTACGATCATTGCACATCAAAAAATAAATACAGAGATTAAATATTAATGTCCGTTAACATTTTAAGGAAATATGGTTTTCGCCCCTGATATCAGTGAGTAAATTTACGTCTTATATACAATGTGTAATAATGCCAATCAATACGTGGGGTAATGGTAAATGAATGTTTATTTTTGCCAGAAATTGTCTCAGATGATGTCTTGATATAAAGAACATTTTGTGCCTACTGAGTGGGCATGTACCTTTAACCCTTCATCCCTAAATAACTGGCATAGACTGGTCCATGCTAATTTTTTGACTACCGGTAGTTCATTACTTATATGACAAATATTTATTTTTTTCTACCGTATCTGAATACAAAACAACAACAACTCGACAAGCACTGTAGATCCAGATGAGCCGGCTTGTTACAAGCCGGCCCATCTGGATCTACAGTGTTTGCAACTGTTGGCTACGTATTTTACAGGGTTAGGTCTGTTTTTATCATATCAGTGTTGAGCTCAGGTTTCACTAACATTAATAAGCTGTGTCAGTGTGAATTGAACTCTCCGTCTCCCACCACAACAGACCTCAGTCCCAGGGTTGGTAAACAGTGTAGATCATTCAGGTGAGCCAGCTTGCAACGTTTGTGATTATTTTCTCGTTTTACAGAAAATTACCCGCCTTTCTTATTAGTGAAAATGTCACTGCAGTAACATGGAAGAGTCCATGACAGTTACTTAGGGATGAAGGGGAGGTATGTCGTGTCCTTAAAGCTTGCATAATAATGAAGAGGGGGCGTGTGTTTTGTACCAGGCAGTGATGACTTCTTGTGTTATTTTCTGTGGTAACTTCAGTTTATTGATGGGAACATTTGTGTTTGTATATTTTTTTCCCCACATAAATGTATATTCAGTGACCACAATTGGAAATGGTGGTAATAATAAGACAGTTTCTTGGAAGAATGGAAAGCCATATATGGGAATTAATAAAATTAAATGTTGATACATGACGTATATTTTTATAGAGGGGATCTTACATGAGTGATGAATTACATGTAATATGGTATTTATTAACCCATTTCGGCCTAAGGATACAATAATTTTTGTTAAAATCTCATTATTTTGTTTATTTCTCCATAAAGGTATATGTTGTTACCACTCATTTGAAGCGTCTCAATGAGATGGTACAAATGAGTGGTAACAACATAGACCTACAAGATGAAATAAAGAAACTAGGATTTTTTCGTCTAAAATTTTTTATACTACTATAATTGTATCCCGTCTTTAATGGGTTAAACATGTTTACTGATTTCATAAGAAACATGGCTTCATCAGGTTTCTTATTAAATCAGTCAAAACAGTTTAATAAACATCATTAAATCAAGAGAAATGTTAGATTATATTTATTGCATAAGAACAGAATCATACACTGAAGTTGTACTTTTGTGGATTTTTATGAAAGGTAAGAAAATTTTACATTTTAACATTAGAATGTGTTGTGAATCAGGTTAATAATATCCTGGGGTAATCTATCGACAGACTTTGGATCAAATACATTGAAATATGAAGCTACTTCTACATGCCATATAGAATTATGGAATTTTTGTTCCACAATTAAATAGTGTAAAGTTTCGTAAAGTCTTCTTCCTGGCACAATGACCCGTTTCACTAAACTTCGTAAGACTAAAATGTTTGTAAGTGCAAATTTAGGATCGTCTGGAAATTGCAATTGATGGATTTATGCAGCATATGCTCAATAAATGTAAATCCAATAATTGTTTACAAGAAAACCTTGTTAATGGGAAATTCACAGACTATCATAATTTTGCACTTACGAACATTTTAGTCGTACAAAGTTTAGTGAAACGGCCCCAGGTGTATCTAGGGTGTCTGGGATGGTCAATTATTGTTTGTACATGAAACACCTTTCTAAACCATGTGCAAAATACTTTAAATGCGCCTGGTGTATAAACTATATAAATGTTAGAAGGTATAAAACTGGCATTTGCCACCGTTGTACGAAAATCACATAAATGCCGACTCGCCTATACAACGTGTTACAGCGTGTCGAAACCGCTGTTTGGGGTAGGTTTTTGGCATAAATTTGACAGTTGCTAATACATTAACATAAATCTAAAATATTTTTTTTTTAGTGTAAACTGTACCAAAACGTGTCAAGCTAACCTAAATTCGCTTTTAAAATCAAACACATTCACTTTTCTGCAGTGATTTGTTTGGCTAATGCAAAAATTAATGGCAGTCTCCAACCAAACCACTGTGTGCACCTGATTTAAATATTTTCCAAGATGGTGGCTAATATTTATTGATAACCAGGAAGGGTGAATGTGTTTGATGTTTTGTACATGGTTTAGAAAGGTGTTTCAAGTATATACAAACAATACTTGACCATACAAGACACGCTACAGCAGTGCCGTAACCAGGAAGCCAAAAACGAGGAGGCAAACAATTAACTGAGCGGAGCGAAGGAATACGCTAGCCTAAGGGTGGTCCGAGGGCATCCCCCCACCAGCCCGGAAATAGAATTAACCAGAGAAACATTCTAATGCATTTTCAGGCGAAATATTCCTTTCGTTTGTTTGCTACTTTCATGAAAAAACTATATCATTTCCGCTCTCCGGTCCATTCATATCTAGACTGTAGACCGATATTTGAAGACGAAATCCTAAAAAAAATATGAGGCCAAAAAACGAGCAGGAGTTGCCTCCTCTTGCCTCAGTGTAGTTACGAACCTGTACAGACATCTGTGCTTCCTGGCAGTAACAGAGGAATGACATTAACCCTTAGACCACTATCTTATTCTTTTGTCGTCTGCTGTTTATTTTCTATTTTCCATTTTTATCATCAAAAACATGATTTGACAGCACTTTAGAATAATCTACAACATGCTTTGACAGCACTTCAGAATCATTTCCTTTGGAAATGATTCTGAAGTGCTGTCAAAACATGTTTTTATTGAGAAATAAGGCAAGATAAAAGCAGACAACAATTGTTGTGAGTAGCTGTCTAAGGGTTAAGAAATGATCTCCTGTTATATTATACTGTGTGTCATTTAACCCTTACAATGCTGAATTAAATTGTGTCGGCTGCTGTTTATTTTTATGCTCCATTTTTCTCATAAAAACATGTTTTGACAGCACTTTAGAATCATTTCCAATGGAAACTATTCTAAAGTGCTGTCAAATCATGTTTTTATTGAGAAATAAGGCCTCATATAAAAGCAGACGACAATTGTTGTGAGTAGCTGTCTAAGGGTTAAGAAATGATCTGTTATATTATACTGTGTGTCATTTAACCCTTACAATGCTGAATTAAATTGTGTCGGCTGCTGTTTATTTTTATGCTCCATTTTTCTCATAAAAACATGTTTTGACAGCACTTTAGAATCATTTCCAATGGAAATGATTCTAAAGTGCTGTCAAATCATGTTTTTATTGAGAAATAAGGCAAGATAAAAAAGCAGACGACAATTGTTGTGAGTAGCTGTCTAAGGGTTAAGAAATGATCTGTTATATTATACTACATGTATGTGTCATTTAACCCTTACAATGCTGAATTAAATTGTGTCATCTGCTGTTTATTTTTATGCTCCATTTTTCTCATAAAAAAACATGTTTTGACAGCACTTTAGAATCATTTGCAATGGAAATGATTCTAAAGTGCTGTAAAACCATGTTTTTGTTGAGAAAAAAGGCAAAATATTAAGTGACAGTAAAAATATTAAGTGACAGCAGACGACACTTTTCGTTTCCAGCATTCTAAGGGATAAATTCAATAAATCTAAGAAACACATATTAACTTGAAAAATAAGAATAATAGAGCTTGTTTAGCATGTCATTTTGTCATGCATTGAGATATTTTACAATTACTTTACACACGGAAATGTTCATCATGATTAATGGCATTTCACACGCAAGATCCAGGTCCATAGTTCGAAGATCAAGGTCACCATTAGAGGTCAAAGGTAAAAAAAGAGTACGAAAGAGCTCTAACTTTGTTGTGCGTGGATGAATTTTGAAATAATTTCAGCAAATGTTCCACGCAATAACACAATGTGTCACACATCACCCAGCACCCTAGTTTGAAGGGCAAGACCACAGTGGGGGCATTTATGTTTTTAATAGCTAGGCCACATTTCTTGTTTTTTTAATTTCTCAATAAAAATCTTTGTACAAATGATGATCCTGAGAGAAAAAATGGGCGGGTCCCGGTAACGGTCAAATTTCACATTTGACCAAATATTATCTTACCGGTGATGTGTAAAGCGGTTTTTAAATTGAAGATATCTGACGATATTAGAACGTTGTGTTGTTTCACCTTTCACCGATATCGTTACATAAGTATCAGATTTTCTATCTTGTTGAACAAATCCGAGGTTTATGTACCTATGCTGGTGAAAATAGAAACAACCCAGCTGCCCTAGTATCGTCATATTAAACCACTTTACACAGGGCCATGATGAAAACAACTTTTTATTTTGTATCATATTTTTTTTTAAAAATCCGGATATGCCCATTTAAATATCGTAGGGTGCCGGTGCTGATACATGTATAAACACAATATTTAGGATTTTCCGCACACAAAATAGTGTATACTCAGCATAAAATGGTTTAACCCGCTATCTTAATTTTGTTGTCGTCTGCTGTTTATTTTCCATTTTTATCATCAAAAACATGATTTGACAGCACTTTAGAATCATTTCCGTTGGAAATGATTCTGAAGTGCTGTCAAACCATGTTTTTATTGAGAAATAAGGCCAGATATAAAAGCAACAGCAGACAACAATTGTTGTGAGTAGCGGTCTAAGAATTAATTTTATTTTCAGGCAGACACGCACAGTGAGAAGTGGACCACTTGCACTGCACAGGACGGATAAAGTGCGACCACTTACACTACACAGGACAGATAAAGTGCGACCACTTACACTACACAGGACGGATAAAGTGCGACCACTTACACTACTCAGGACGGATAAAGTGCATGCCCATTGCTAGACAGGTTAGTAAGCTAGTACACTGACAATCGCCCTGCCATACAGACAGAAAATTTGGGTTTGATAGCTACTGCCAAAACGAGTAGTCATGTGACAAACACGCCCGACAATAATTTATCTCCCATCATAGATTATATGTTACATCTTCAGTATTCACCAGTGCTCCAGATAAGCTGCGTATTTGCTTATATACCCAATTAAACTTGCCAAAAACCCAATTGAAATCAGAAGTAGCGAGTATCAAAAAGCAATACAAACTTTGTGGTACCTTTATCATGCTGCAGAAAACAATTATTTTCCATGAAAACACATCTTGGTATTTCATTAGAATTGTCTCCAAGGAGACAATTCTAATGAAAGGCCAAGACATGTTATTTCGAAGGAAACTATTCAATAATTGCTGTCGTGATATGTAAACACTAGTATGATTTTATTTTACCCAATTCAAATTTTGAAATACCCAATTGCTTCAGAAATAATGGAGTGACAATACTCAATTACTAATTCCTTATCTGGAGCCTTGATTCACTGCTGATCTTCTTTCAAAATGCCAGATCTGAAAGAATACAAAACTGTAAGAAGTAACAAAATATGTATATACATGTACATGTGCATTGGAATCTGTGCCATTACTGGTACATAACTCTTTTTTCACATGAAATCCTTGTTATGCCATGTTTCAACCCATTTCATAAATGTGTGATGAGTTCATAAATGTGTGATGTGTAATAACACATGGAGTGCATATGATTGGCTGGTCGCATCACCCTAATTACTTATTCGTATTCTGCCCCAACACTATGTCCTTGACTCATTAAAATTACTGCAATTATCAGAATGAGCTCCCGTTTGGGAGTATGAAGTGTTTACAACGAACAGGAACCTGTTATATGGCATATTTATAGTAATTTTATTGCTAGGATTAAAACTATTTTTCTCTGTGGAGATTTTTCAACTAGATGCGGAAAGAGTCAATGGCGTCTGCTCGGTGCATAAATTGTGCGTAACTCATTTCATAAATCTCATATTTCTCAAATGGAAAATCGCTTGAGATCCTCTATGTCTCACCCACGTTAGGCCGTCCTTAAAAAATTGTTTGTTTCCTGTAACCCGACCCAGAAATTTAGAAGTGGGTCGGTCGGTAGGCAATTTCTTTTTTTTTTCTGTCACATGACATATTGAATTTAAAAATTATTAATATTAAAAAGGTACAATATTTTAACACTTGCAATGCAAGTGTTAAAATATTGTACCTTTTTAATATTAATAATTTTTAAATTCAATATTGCAAGTCTTGCAATAAAAGTATGTCAATTGCTGTATGTGTTGTTGTATGAACATGTATGCCATATAGGGCCAGAGATTATATTAATCCTTTTAACCCACTGTAGCACTAAACTGAAAAAAAAGAAAAAAAAAATGTAAAAAAAAAAAAAGAATTGTAAACGAAATTGCAATAAAAAAAATCGGGTCGCACCATTTTTAGCGGGTCGGTCGGGTTACAGGAAACGGATATATAATTATGGGTGGCCTTAGTAGAAAGTTGACGTATAGATCACAATTCCGGCGGCATCGTAGGCATCAACAATTATATTCACTGCAATGTTGAATATCTCCTGATCCATTTGTTGGATCATTGGGGGTGACTATGACCTTTGTGGGAGAGACACTTGATCGCCTTGTTTATATCTATACCCTCAAGCAGACAAATGTAAAAAGTAGAGAATTGTTTTGACATCTTCCGTATTTCTGATCCTACATTTGTGGATTCTATTCATTAAGGACCCGTTCTATACCTGATCGCCCCGTGCAGGCACCGGGGCGGGATCAACTGATCCTGAGAATAGTGCTGCAGTAGCCATTGCTTGTCGTAAAAGACGACTAAACTGGCTTAACGATTGGGTTCATACTTTCCGGAACCCACTATACCGGATTTGGCCCTCATGTGCATGTTTGGCTTTCTTGTATGTGAGAGTTGAGTCGGCTATGCCCCATATATAAAAGTAAGATTAGCGCTAATCCTATTACTTTTAGGGGATGGGATAAATGATGCTGGTGTGGCGAGGGCCTGGCACCAGATCAGGTTGTTCTAATTTCAGGACTGAATATATATTTTGATTGTAAATATTGAGTTCTGAAGTTGGGATTTACCCCCCTTGGAACAGGTTGGATACGGGACTCGGACCCACCCCGTTGACCCTAAATCATCTCCTGGCGGGTGTAGACTCCCCCTGGGGAGCTTGTACCCTCTATGTCAGAAAAGCGGACGTTAAACCCTATTCACTCACTCACTCACTCTATACCTGATCATCCTTTGATTCAAAGATAATTGCTTTGTAAATGTGATGGAATATATGTATAACATATATATGAACACTGCCTCCTATATGGCACATGGAGTGGCGAACTCGGCCATCTTTGTGTTTTCCAGCCATAAGCCACTTTCACCTCTTCTGGCGTTTGACACAAAATGCAAAATATGAAGTAGAACATATGATATAACATAATTAATCAAAGAAAAGCCAGGGCAACAGACTCCTATCAATTGTATTACACCAAACAGTAAAATATATCAGTTTTCTGGACAGTTTTGTGCCTGTGGTTTTAACGACATGATCCACCATTGTAAATAGCCTCATACACAGAAAATCGCACTGTGTATCACTTTTACCTGGCCAACCACACAACACATACCATACAAACCCACTACTGTACTCTGTTATTAGCTATCAAATCCAGTGACATGTAAGTAGTTACCTGAGTGTATTGTCCCTGGTGTCTACTCACCTACTATGCGAGTAAATATGGCTTTATTTGCTCTAAGTGTCAAACGCAGAAAGTGGTGAAACTGTATGATGGCTTGTACATAAAAAGATGGCGGAGATGGAAACTCAATGTACCATAAATTATAGTATACTGTAACAAGACAATATTCACATGTTATATTCAAAAATCGCATCACTCTTATGAAAAAGTTATCATTGAATCCAAGTGTATTTATCTATGACCCAATTCCTTAACGCGTACACCGCTATCTTAATGTTTTTGTCGTTTGCTGTTTATTTTCTATTTTCCATTTTTGTCATCAAAAACATGCTTTTACAGCACTTTATAATAATTTACACCATGCTTTGACAGCACTTCTGAATCATTTCCATTGGAAATGATTCTGAAGTGCTGTCAAAACATGTTTTTATTGAGAGATAAGGCAAGCTATAAAAGCAACAGCAGACGACAATTGTTGTGAGTAGCGGTCTAAGGGTTAATGCATGAACATGTGAGATTAACAAGAAATATCATCATCAGCTAATCAAAAGGTAGCACCATTGTTATTCAAAATGTGGAGTAATGTATCTGCTATTCCTTTGGCTGTTTATGTTGTTCGAATGAGATGCTATGTCGTAGGAATTAGATGGAAAAAGAATGTGGATTTCTATCCCACCAGTGAGATTTCCTTGTCTCGCCCTACATGCGCTTGTATCACATCTAGCATCGATACATTTTCTACTAGGGCAACATTACGGCTAATGAGTTTTATAATTACCCCATAAAATAATGAATATGGTTGATGTCTGTTATTTTCAATGGTTGATGACATGTTTATTATCACGGCATACCGTCATGATGTCGTTTTAAGTTTGATGACATCAGCAATGTGCGACATATATTTTGGCTTCGCCAGGGCTGAATGGTGATGACATTGAACTGGCAATAGCGTCCGAAAAATAGAGTCCATAAGCCCCATTTCCAGAGTCCAGTTACAGCCACATAGGGTGTTTGGTGATTATCCCCTCCCCGATAGGCAAGAGGGGATATAGCGTTAGTCCATGTACATATGTACATACATATGTACATATGTACATACATAAGTAATACCTTTCATTTTTCAATAACTCATGCACAACTTCACAGATTTTGATAATATTTGTCTACAATGTGTGTCTATGGATGGTGCTTTGTTTGGCATAAGACCCACGTCCGACCGCCCAAGGTCACGTCACTGGGAACTTACATTCACCTTGCTTCTAAGGCAAACATGTTAAAGTTTTTTTGTTGTTTTTTTTAGCTCAAGTTTGCTATTGTTACCGCTTTTTGTCCGTCCACAATTTCAAACGTCTTCTTCTCTGGAACTGCTGGGCCGATGTTGGTCAAACTTCACCCACATTGTACATAGGTAGGGGGATTGCAAATTTGTTAAAATGGAGGTCGTCAGCAATCCAAGATGGACGTTGTCTAAAAATAACACAAATTCATAAAAAATCTTATTCTCATGAACCGCCAGACGGATTCGACGAAAATTGGCAGGAATGATGGATGTACAATGATCTTTCAAAGTTGTTAAAATCGTGACCCCGGGGTAAAAAGTGGACGTGGCCCGGGGGTTCAAATAGGGGTCAAATTTCATATCAAATCAAAGTTATCGACAAGACGATCGGTCTGGTGCAGTTTTCATCAAAATCACAAGATTGCGTCCTCCAAGATGGCCACCAAAAGGTCATCCTTTTATTTGAGATTTCAAACATCTTCACAAGAACCGGTTGGCTAATGATAGCAAAACTTCACAATTTGGTATGAAGGTCGTCGCTAATCCAAGATGGCCGCTATTTAAATATAGCACAAATTCTTGAAAAATCTTGTGCTCACAAACTGCCGGACGTATTTCGATGAAACTTATCAGAAATGATTGATGTACAATGCTCTTTCAAAGTTGTTGAAATGGTGAAAAATGGCAGAAATGATCGATGTACAATGCTCTTTGAAAGTTGTGAAAATGGTTACCTCGGGGTCAAAAATGGGTGTGGCCCATTGGGTCAAATACGGGTCAAATTTCATTTTTGACAGAATATGGTCATGTCGGTACCAAATTGAAGACGATCGTTGTTGTGCATTTTTTTCTTCAAAATCGGATGATTATGTCATCTAAGATGGCCGCCAAATTTGTCATAGGTCATCCTTTTATTACAGATTTCAAACGCCTTCTTCTTGTGAACCGCTGGGCCGATGTTGATCAAACTTTGCAGGGATGATGTTTGGCTGAATTCTTTTCAGAATTGTTAAAATGAAGGTCATCGCTAATCCAAGATGGCGCCGTCTAAAAATAGCACAAATTCTTAAAAAATCTTCTCACAAACCAATGAACCGATTATGACGAAACTTGGTAGAAATCATTGATGTACAATGCTCTTTCAGATTTGTTAAAGTAGTGACCCTGGGGTCATAAATGGGCATGGCATGGCCAAATAGAGGTAAAATTTAATGTTTTACCAGATATAGTCATGTCATATATAAATCGACATTGGATGATTATTTCCTTCAAGATGGCCTCCGAAAGAGACAACCTGCAGACAAATTTTGATGGAAACTTGGGATATAGAATAGACAGTCTGTGTCGTTTTGTGCCCATTTGGGCCTCTTGTTTTATTATCAAGGCTGTCAGTATGACCCACGTTCGACCGCCCAAGGTCAAGGTCACTGGGGACTTTTTTTTCTCGTTTTTTTTTATTATCGAGGCTGTCAGCAAGGGGATAGATAAGCTTCGTTTTACGATGCCATTTCTTGTTGGGAATTACACTGGTGAAACACATCATACCGGTAATCCCCCTTTGTCATGATACCAGCACAAATATTCCATGATTGTGGTGTGTTGAATAATATATAACCCTGCTGCTATCAATCTCTATGAGGTTGCATGCTTCCATCAGCTAATTTCATGGTAGATTGACTGATTAGTACACATGTACATGTGTATCCAATATAGTCACAGAGCAAATTGTTCCCTCAATTTAACAATTTGTTCCCTCAAATTAACAATTCATTCCCAAGATATGACAATTTGTTCCCTCGAATTAACAATTCGTTCCCACAAAATTACAATTCATTCCCTCAATTTAACAAATTGTTCCCTCGAATTAAAAATTCTTTCCCACGATATAACAATTCTTTGTTCGTAGAATCATTTGAATATGAGGGCATCACATCAGGGGTGGATCCAGTATTTAGGTCTACAGGGGGCGTGGATTCTCACTTGTAACTGATACGCATGATCATCAACTTTACTAAAATACAGATACTGCTTTTTCTCTCATTTTTCATCAATGGTATATGTTGTTGCCATTCAGTTGAACGGTTCAACTGAGTGGTATAGATGGTATAGACAAAGCCTGAATGTTCAAAGATGGGATGGGTGAGTCCAAGTTTAGGGGGAGATACCATACAATGACACGCGTGGCATTAACTGGAAGGTTGCGAGTTCGGGCCTCCCATCTGACAGAATTTTTTTTTTTATATATAATATTCATTAAATTTGTGTTTTTTATTAGCTCACCTGAGCGAAGCTCATGTGAGCTATTGTTACCGCAATGTGTCCGTCGTCGTCCGTGAACATTTTCAAACGTCTTCTCCTCGGTAACCATTGGGCCTATGGTCACCAAACTTCATGGTCATGGTCCTTAGGTAGGGGGATTACAAAATTGTTAAAATGACGTCATTACGTAATCCAAGATGGCCGCCGTCTAAAAATAGCACAAATTCTTAAAAAATCTTCTTCTCAAGAACCGCCAACCGGATTTCGACAAAACTTGGTAGGAATGATCGATGTACATTGCTCTTTCAAAGTTGTTAAAATGGTGACCCTGGGGTCAAAAATGGGCGTGGCCCATGGGGTCAAATTGGGGTCAAATTTTATTTTTGACTGAATATGGTCATTTCATATATCAAATTGAAGGTATCAATGAGGCGATCACTCTGGTGCATTTTTTGTCGAAATCGGATTGTTATGTCATCCAAGATGGCCGCCGAAAGGTCAAAAGGTTGTTCTTTTATTAGAGATTTCAAAATTCTTCTTCACATGAACCACTTGGCCTATGGTAGCCAAACTTAAAAGTTATGGTCCATGGGTGAAGCCTTTTCAGATTTGTTAAAATGGAGGTCATCGCTAATCCAAGATGGCCGCCGTCTAAAAATAGCATAAATTCTTAAAAAATCTTCTTCTCATGAACCGCTAGCCGGATTTCGACGAAACTTGGTAGGAATGATCGATGTACATTGCTCTTTGAAAGTTGTTAAAATGGTGACCCCGGGGTCAAAAATGGGCGTGGCCCGTGGGGTCAAATTGGGGTCAAATTTTATTTTTGACTGAACATGGTCATGTCATATATCAAATTGAAGGTATCAATGAGGTGATCACTCTGGTGCATTTTCTGTCGAAATCGGATTGTTATGTCATCCAAGATGGCGCCGAAAGGTCAAAAGGTCGTTCTTTTATTAGAGATTTCAAAATTCTTCTTCACATGAACCGCCTGGCCCATGGTAGCCAAACTTAAAAGTTATGGTCCATGGGTGAAGCCTTTTCAGATTTGTTAAAATAGAGGTCATCGCTAATCCAAGATGGCCGCCGTCTAAAAATAGCATAAATTCTTAAAAAATCTTCTTCTCATGAACCGCTAGCCGGATTTCGACGAAACTTGGAAGGAATGATCGATGTACATTGCTCTTTGAAAGTTGTTAAAATGGTGACCCCGGGGTCAAAAATGGGCGTGGCCCGTGGGGTCAAATTGGGGTCAAATTTTATTTTTGACTGAACATGGTCATGTCATATATCAAATTGAAGGTATCAATGAGGCGATCACTCTGGTGCATTTTCTGTCGAAATCGGATTGTTATGTCATCCAAGATGGCCGCCGAAAGGTCAAAAGGTCGTTCTTTTATTAGAGATTTCAAAATTCTTCTTCACATGAACCGCCTGGCCCATGGTAGCCAAACTTAAAAGTTATGGTCCATGGGTGAAGCCTTTTCAGATTTGTTAAAATAGAGGTCATCGCTAATCCAAGATGGCCGCCGTCTAAAAATAGCATAAATTCTTAAAAAATCTTCTTCTCATGAACCGCTAGCCGGATTTCGACGAAACTTGGTAGGAATGATCGATGTACATTGCTCTTTCAAAGTTGTTAAAATGGTGACCCCGGGGTCAAAATTGAGCGTGGCCCGTGGGGTCAAATTGGGGTCACACCATTAAATGACCTTGACCTTTTTTATCTTCACATTTTTGTGGAAACACTTAGCCATTTTTTGTGTCAGAAAGTTTGTACAAGTTTCTACATCATCGTATAACATTTATATTACTTGATGGATTGCTTCAATATTTGGACACTTGATATTTGTAAGCATTTGGAACACACTCATGTCACCATTAACATCACCTTGATATTTTTGACCTTCACATGGTTGTAGAAACACTTAGACATTTTTTTTATGTCAAAAACTGCTTCAACCTAGACTTTTTTCGTGTTTTAAGCATGAACTTCTCTGACTGGTTTTGTGATGCTTACTTTAGCACATGATCATGTTACGGTCAAATGCCTTGGCAGGCGCGACACCGCTTCCGTGGCGGAATTCTTGTTTTATGTCAAAAACTTGCTTCAACCTTGACTTTTTTATTGTTTTAAGCATGCACTTCTCTGATGGTGTTTGTGATGGTTTCTTTAACACATGCCCATGATCATGTTATGGTCAAATGCCTCGGCAGGCACTACACCGCTTCCGTGGCGGAATTCTTGTTTTGATACTTACTTTATTTAGCACATACCCATGATCATGTTATGGTCAAATGCCTCGGCAGGCATTACACCACTTCCGTGGCAGAATAGGGATGGACTGGCCTAGGGGTTAGAACACCAGTAGTCTATTTCATCAACATTGCAAAGTATACTTTTCTAGCAAAGTATACTTTGCAATGTTGATGAAATAGGCTACAGACTTCCAATCCGGCGGTTGTGGGTTCAAACCTTGTCTTAGGCATCAAAAATACTTTCGTAGTATTTCCATCCCGCTGGTCTGTTGGATGAGACTTTAAACTGTGGTCCTTCTTTCTATATATGACCCTAGCTGTTGCTGGGACGTTAAACCCAAACACCGTGGCGGAATTCTTGTGATCCTTATCAGGCTTCAGAAGTGTGCTAGAAGATCTGAAGTTTCAATATCCACAAATGCCATAATTAAGCCCCATTTCTCCAGTCACAGCCACATATTAATTAGGTCCCTTAAATGTGATAGAACGCAGACTGGGGTTATACATATACATATACCACACAATCCAGTTGAGATCCAGTTGAGATCCAGTTCTGATAACTCTTGAGCAATTTTACATTGTGATCAATTAGTGTTGTTTGGGTTGTTTCCCTGTACATGTATACCACAGGTTGAAGTAACGGACCGAGGTCTATAAATACCGTAAAGATTCTAATAGACGCCCGGGCGTCTATTAGAATCACCACTGGCTCCGAAGTCCAGGGTGGGCGTTTAATAGACGCAAGTGTTATTCAGCAAAGGGAAAATGATAAAAAAAATATACGATGTTCTGCTATCTGAACAAAAACATAACTAAGGGTCGTTACTCTCAAACGCCAGACTTGATTGTACTGTCTGTCAGTTTATAAACATTTGGGCCAAGACGTTTCGGCCCACTCTGGTTATTATGGTACAGTCGGTAGAAATGTTAAATTTAATGGTAATGTATATCAAGACAGCGTCAATCATTAATGCTGATCAGATTTACGCCTACGGACATTTCGTCAGCGTTTCGGATCTGTCGGGTTTGAGATGCTTTGAAAATGGCTTTGAAAATGGCGTCTCCATAACCGTGTAAATTCTGATCACCCTGTGTCTGTGCAAATAGCTAATGCTGATGAGGAATTTACTGTGACACCGGAAACAGTCAAATTTCGCTTCCGCTTTTGAAAGTGAGAGTAGCAATTATGTTTTTTCCCTGATTTTAAAGGAAGTTGCTTTCGAAATAATGGAAAGAAAAAAAATCTAATTGGACAATTAGCTCCGATTTTGTTTCAAGTCGGTACTGGGCGTTTATTAGAGGCACTAATTTCGTGAAAATCGGCCAAAAAATGTGTAATTTTCAACGTAAAAAGTGGGGGGTGGGCGTCTATTAGAGTATGAGCGTCTATTAGAATCTTTACAGTACATTAAATATGCCTAAAAGCATCAATGAATGAAGAAAAAAAAAATATTATAATTGTTTTTTCACTCACTCCTTATACTCCATTATAGTGGAGTATAAGGAGTAAAAAAAACATTTTTTTTTACTCCTTTAAATATACTCCACTATAATGTAGTATAAGGAGTGAGTAAAAAAAAAAAGAAGATTTTTTTTTCTTCATTCATTGATGCTTTTAGGCATATTTAATGTATTTATAGACCTCAGTCCGTTACTTCAACCTGTGATGTATACTGGTACTTGTAATTTGTCCGTATCTGTATTATTCGTGACAAGATTAGGGTCAGTTTACTTCGGTCAAATACAATAGTACATTATTGTCTGATCTGATGTTTTATTGTTGCATATCATTGTGTTTCATGCTTAAAGTGGTGACAAACTTATCAATATGTGTTCGCCCAATATCTACGTAGACACATGTATACATATGTCGTGTTTAACCCATAGTATGCGGGACGTGTTTAACCCATAGTATGCGGGACGTGTAAATTGTCGTCTGCTGTTGTTTTATATTTTGTCTTCTTTCTCAATAAAAACATGGTTTGACAGCACTTTAGAATCATTTCCAATGGAAATTATTATAAAGTGTTGTCAAAGCATGTTTTTGATGTGAAAAATGGAAAATTAAAAAATCAACAGCAGACGACAAAATTTAATATAGCATTATAAGGATTAAAGGCGCATGCCCACTCAGTAGGCACAAAATGTTCTTTATAAGAATTAAATAAGTGTATAATTGTGTCACTATTCCACCAGTTCTAAAAGTTACGAGTGCCCGCTATACAGCTATAATCATTTAGTATATATTTATTTTACTGATAGTGACTCGCGGTGGTATTGGTCTATTTTCATATGCAAATGAGGCATGATATTTTTTAATTATTTATACTAATTAAATGTGTCACCTGAAAAAATAAAATTTAAAGTATAATCATTGCACCTCAAAAAATAAATACAGAGAATAAATAGTGATGTCCGTTAACATGTACACGATACACGGTTATCGCCCCTGATATCAGTGTGGATATTTACGTATGATATAAAATGTATAACAATGTCAATCAATACGTGGGGTAATGGTGAATGAATGTTATTTTGCCAGAAAGTCTCAGATGATGTCTCTGATTGATATAAAGATAATTTTGTGCCTACTGAGTGGGCATGTACCTTTAATAGTATGTCAATGTGATATATGTTAATTCTGTACACATAATGTGTTTGTGTTTGCTTGACGCTGACATTATGTGAAAGGCAGGCAGTACATCTTATAAGAAAGTTAACCCATTGACCGCTATTCACAACAATTGTCGTTAGCTGTTGCTTTACTATCTTGCCTTATTTCTCAATAAAAACATGGTTTGACAGCACTTCAGAATCATTTCCAACGGAAATGATTCTGAAGTGCTGTCAAAGCATGTTGTAAATTATTCTAAAGTGCTGTCAAAGCATGTTTTTGATGATAAAAATTAGAAAATAAACAGCAGACAACAACAACAAAAATAAGATAGTGGTGTAAGTGTTAAAATCATGACCGTTATCAGATATCATTCCTTTATCTCATCAGGATGAACGGTGATGCCTCAGAGCTACATAAAGTGTATTCTATACTTAGGCTTGTGTTTATATTTGGTATACAGAAGCATGTACTGTATTATCTGTGGTTTGGTGAACTGAGTCCTATATCCTTTGCATATAAACAGTGGCCACGTATACACACAAAATTATGTGGATTAAAATCATGTCGAAAAGAGCTTGTGTTTCAAGGAATGTACTTTAATACCGGAGTTGTGTTTCAAAGTGTTCACTGTGTCTAAATAATTACCTGACAGCTGTTGGACTGTGTAGCAATAAAGTATTGCCTATTGTTGTGATTTTACTTATTATTAAATAGTGAGAATTTTACACATAGCATTGCGAAAAAGTCCTACCTTGTGTAGATATGAACATAGTTATGAACTATTTCTAACAAGTTGCCTCATCAGGTTTTGAATATTTGCTGACGTTTAATCCTTAGAACGCGGGAAATGTAAATTGTCGTCTGCTGTCGATTTATGTTTTGTCTTTTTTTCTGTATAAAAACATGGATTGACAACACTTTAGAATCATTTCCATTGGAAATGATTCTAAAGTGTTGTCAAAACATGGTTTTGATGAGAAAAATTGGAAAATAAAAATAAACAGCAGACGACAAATGTTAATTCAACGTTGTAAGGGTTAACAAAGTTATTAGTTTGCTAATGAATGAAATAGTTTGAACATTAACCCTTACACCACAGAATACATTTTCTCACCTGCTGTTTATTTTATCCTGTTCAAATCATGATTTGACAGCATGGCAATACTCGTGTGCTAACAATACATGATTTTATTATGTACCCCAAAAATGTTTTCGGGATACATCTAGTCACCACCCTGTCTGTCCGTCCGTCCGTCTGTATGTCCGTCTGTATGTCCGCATATCTGTCAGTCCGAGATTTGCGTTAAATTTTTCAAATACCTGCTAATTCTGTAACCGTCTTGTCAGATTGGCTTGAAATATTTGTTATCATCCATATTTTCATTCAATAGCCCACCCATGCGGCACCTGTGCTCAAGGTCAAGGTCAAATGACTTAGAAAAAATTGTGTTAAAGTTTGTGAAGGGTGCTAGTTTATCCTCCTTATTTCTCAATAAAACATGGTTTGACAGCACTTCAAAATCATTTCCAATGGAAATGATTGTCAAATGCTGTCAAAGCATGTTGTAAATTATTCTAAAGTGTTGTCAAAACATGTTTTTTTATGATAAAAATGGAAAATAGAAAATAAACAGCTGGGGCCCGTTTCACTAAACTTCGTACGACTAAAATGTTCGTAAGTACAACTTTAGGATCGTCCGGAAATTTCAATTTACAATTATTGAGCATAGGCTGCGTAAATGTAAATCCAATACTTGTTTACAAGGAAACAGTGTTAATGCCACACTTACAAACATTTTAGTCGTACAAAGTTTATTGAAACGGCTCCCAGACGACAACAAATTAAGGTAGCATGTTTTTATTGAGAAATAAGGCAAGATATAAAAGCAACAGCAGACGACAATTGTTGTGAGTAGCGGTCTAAGGGTTAATGTGAAATTTACAGACTATCATAATTGTGCACTTTAATACGAACATTTTAGTTATACAAAGTTTAGTGAAACAAAAAATTAAGATAGCGGTGTAAGGGTTAATGATTCCTTGTTAAGAAATAAGATGAATGGTACAAGCCATGTGATTTTGTACCTTAGAACATTTGCGATATATCTTGAAAATTAGTTTCAGAATCTTTCGACATCATTTACAGATAATATCTCAGTTTCTGTAAATATGTTTCATGAAAATCCCATATGTTCTTAGGTAGAAAATCACATGGCGTTTCTCAAATTATTAATATGGAAAATCAGCAAAAGACAATTTTCGATTTCTGCCTTTTAACCCATTTCAGTCTAAGGATACAATTATTTTTGTTGAAAAGATCTCATTATTTTGTTTATTTCTCTATAAAGGTATATGTTGTTACCACACATTTGAACCGTCTCGTCGACACAGTATAAATGAGTGGTAACAACATATACTTTTGAGATGAATTAAGAAAACAGGATTTTTTTCCCAGAAAAAAATTTCATACTACTATAATTGTATCCCATCTTTAATGGGTTAACCCTTAGACCGCTACTCACAACAATTAATTGTTGTCCACTGTTGCTTGTATATCTTGCCTTATATATTGGAAATGATTCGTAAGTGCTGTCAAAGCATGTTGTAAATTATTCTAAAGTGCTGTCAAAGCATGTTTTTGATGATAAAAATAGAAAATAGAAAATAAACTGCAGACAACAACAAAAATAAGATAGCACTATAAGGGTTAATAGTCCATTGCAATACATATGGGAGGGACAGCTATTTTACACATTACATTCTGAGGATACAACATTTTGCTAACGGATAATTCTAGATACATGCATTTCCTATTACTAATCAGGAATAAATTCCTGAACACCATCACTAAACTTTGTACGACTAAAATGTTCGTAAGTGCAAATTTGGAATCGTCTGGAAATTTCAATTGATGGATTTACATTTATTGAGCATAGGCTGCTTATGCAGCCTATGCTCAATAAATGTAAATCCGATAATTGTTTACAAGAAAACATTGTTAATGTGAAATTTACAGACTATCATAGGTTTGCACTTACGAACATTTTAGTCGTAAGCCGTTTAGTGAAACGGCCCCCTGATGTCCGTTTAGTGAAACGGCCCCCTGATGTCCGTTTAATGAAACGGCCCCCTGATGTCCGTTTAGTGAAACGGCCCCCTGATGTCCATTTAGTGAAACGGCCCGGCCCCCTGATGTGTCTCACTGCGACGGTTGAAATGACACAACATACAATGTATACGTTCATAAACCTTTAGAATGCGAGAAACAATATATTTGGGTTCCAGATTTATTCTGATTCTAGCCCTCTGTCTAATAGTAGCCCCTCCTATCATTTCAATAAAAACTTGTGTATTATTTTCACATTATGATATAATTTCATACTTCAAAATTTCCATTTGTTCTCAGGGGCGGATCCAGTATTTCGGGTTAGGGGGGGGGGGGCTTGTTCTGGACTTACAGTGACCATAATGAATGTTTACTGATGCATGTATTTGTCCTACTATTGGAAACACACACATTGGTGACGTATGTGCAGACGAGCGCTATTGAAATAATTTACTATATTTTCAAACTAGCATCGTTTGTTCGTCAACCGAGCAGAGAGCTCGGGAGACTGCTATAGGTAGGTCCGGCGGTATGCCCTCCGGACTTTTTGATATCTACACCCTGTTTTGTGGTGTTCTGGCGCATTTTAGAGTGAAATATATTTACTTGCCAAATTTTAGGGTAGTGGGGGGTGTGCACCGGGTTTTCCCCTATGTGAATCCATCCTTGGTTTTGTCATTATATAGCACAAACATCTTCAGCAATTTGATTAGCCCAAGGGCCATGTATTAGAATAAATGTGGCTGTGGCTGTGAACTGAGATTTGTGACCACTGTATTAGGACTATATGTTTTATTTCTCTCTGTAAATATGTCTTGGAATTTCATTAGAATTGAGTCCTCAGGACTCAATTCTAATGAAATTCCAAGACATATTAATGATATTTACAAGGAGAAATAAAAGAAAATATGATGAATTTTTGTCCGCTAGTTTTGAACTATTTATAACCCATAAGTTTCCCAGCATGCAAAGAGTTAACGCACTCATATTCCTTGTTAGAATGACAGCCGGATCTGGATCTACACTTGTCGCAAAACCATTTCTCCTGTCGTGGTCACATATAGCAAACAATGTAGAAACTGATTTGACCAGTCTGGTATTTAACACTACATACCCGTATAGTGGTATTGGCAAAAAGTGTAGATCCAGATGAGCCGTCTCATCAGGATCTGCACTTTTTGCAAGTAATTTTCATATTTTTAAGAACAAAAATACCCCCTTTTCATAAATGGACTAGTCTGTTTGTTTGTTTATTGGTGTTTAACGGCCTATCAACAGCTACGGTCATGTAAGGCTTGGCAAACGGTTTAACCTGCTGCATTGGGGGGAAAATCGAACGGAATATTTACATCGAGAAAACATATGTTCAGCCCTGAAATTAGAATAACCTGACCTGGTGCCAGGTCCATACCACACCAAAGTCACTTAAGTGGCCCTTTCCCCTAAAAATAGGATTACGAAAAATCGTAATAACCAGCTTCAACTGTCACATACAAAATGCCAAAGACGTATGTGGGGGCCAAACCAGGTCTCCAGTCGGAATTCCGGTAAGGATGAACCCCGATCACTAAATTACCCATCGCATGCTCCCACCTGCTCCCACTTGGACTAGTCTCAAAATCATTTTTGTGTTGATTGGATTGTTTGCAAAATTAACATATCAAAATCCATTCCAGTTACTTAGGGGTGAAATGGTCAATTTGAAATGGCAGATTAGTGTCATATGATACAGTATACTGATTAACAGGTATACAAATTTGACAACAGTTTTAATGTTCATTTATAGAGTGGCCTCTAGTTATACTGTACATAAAGTCAATATTTGAGCATATAAATCTCCAATTTGTAAACTGATACTATATTGTTATACCTAGTGTGTACTTCCTTCTCGCTATCGGTGTAGTCCTGATTGTTCCACATTTGTTAAATCTGTAGCCGATTTCATCAAAATTGCAAAGTATACTTTCCTAGCAAAGTATACTTTGAGGGAGCAATCATTGATTTTTCCGAAATACATTATTTCATGCAGAACTAACGATTGTATATATTTGATGATTAAAACTATGCAGAATTATTATACTGAATTTATTACATTTTCACAGCCAAAATTGGCTGTGATAATGTAATAAATTCAGTATAATAAAAATTAATAAATGTATTCTAAAATTGAAAATTTCTGCCTCAAAGTATACTTTGCTAGGAAAGTATACTTTGCAATGTTGATGAAATAGGCCCCTGGTCATTTTCCATGTGGGACAATCAGGATTTTGTTACAGGTAATATCATAGCCTTAGGGTTATTTGGAGTATGCTCTGTTTCCACTTTCAAGTTGGAGATACAGGATTAAAATGAAAAACGGAAGAAACTTTTAATAAAGCTATTCCTGTTATATATATAAGAAAATACAAGAAAATACACCTGTTTTGTCAGTACATTACCAGTACATTAGAATCGTCTCGAGTTTTTAATAAATCAAATTCCAGTTATATTTCAAACTAGTTTCACATATAGTACATAGTATACATATATATCAGTCTATGACGTCTAGATATGGAGCAGGTTTGATGCGGCGTCAGCGTACTCCATCATCGTCAGTTTGCCAGTCTGCAGACGCATCTTCAAGTCGCCGAGTCGCAGCTCGATCTGTCGGTACCGTCTACGTTTCACAGGGCGTGCACCTCCAGCCTCAAACTGTAGAATCTTAATGTACAATGCTGCCTCGATTTGCTGAATGATTTGTACAATGCAAAAGCCTCGATTTGCGAATGATTTGTATAATGCAAAAGATGTTTGGATGTGCGTGGTGAACTGCCTTCTTGAGTTTGTTGCGCCAGCCTTCTAGATGGTTAGTTGTCCTGGGTCCCTGTGTGGCATAGTGATTCCATATGGCCTTGTCACCCCTGTCAACCCACTGCTCGGTGACGTAGTCAGTGAAGGGGGTGACGTCAACTGGGAGCTCTTCTGCTTCAGCAGCTTCCAAAGCTTCAAACCATACGTCTTCAACTTCATCTACTGGAACCAACGGAAGTACAGATGCCCTTCTCACCAGTCGATGTACACTGCCGTTCTCTTTGGATACATATGGCCACCAATAAATACATGAAGAGTGAATAGTTGGTGAAAGAAGCTTGGGCATGTGTAAAACGTTCCGTCGCCGTATATGACCGGTGCCGCACACAAATGCTGAAGGCAGGATCTTGTAGCAAAAACTAGCATTCTATTGTTGGTCCCGATGTCGATCTGTAGAAAATCTTCCCCGCATGTCAGCCGGATGAGTGTGATTTCCAGTGTTCTGTAGCCTATTTCATCAACATTGCAAAATATACTTTACTAGCAAAGTATACTTTGAGGGAGTAATCATTTATTTTTCCTGAAATGCATTATTTCATATAGAACTAAGAAATGCATACATTTCATGATTAAAAGTATGCAGAATTATTATACTGAATTTATTACATTATCACAGCCAAAATTGGCTGTCATAATGTAATAAATTAATTATAATAAAAATTAATAAATTTATTCTAAAATTGAAAATTTCTCCCTCAAAGTATACTTTGCTAGAAAAGTATACTTTGCAATGTTAGTGAAATAGGCCCCAGGATGAGTATTCCATCAATAGTAGTGGCCCTGGCCCCACAAATACACACTGAACAAGTCGACGTGACTTGATCTGTAAATTTAAAAGGTGATTTTTATAAATAAATCACATATTGGGAAATAATGTCACATTTTGGTAAATCATTAGGTAAACGGTATGTAGTTATAGTGAATTGTAATTCGCTATCATCATTTTCACACAGTGTAACCGTCAATCCGTTGAAATCCGTAAATCGGATCAAAAGGAGAGAGAGAAAATCCAGAGGATAAATACAAAGGAGGCATAGATTTGTATTAATATATTTATTTTATTTTATTTACATATATACAAGTATAACTGGCATACCATGTTACTTTATTGAAAAAGACTATAGCCTGAAATCTGCAAAATCCAGTTACCTGTAAAAACCAAATGTGGGACAATCAGTACTACTGGACACGCAAATGTGGGACAATCAGGATTAAACCTTCGCTATCCTTTTATGACAACCTATGCCATGTGTACTTCACCGACTGCCAGAAATAAGGCCATGCCATTGTTTTTCTCTGTTAAGCGTCCACTAGGATGGCCAAAACCTACTTACATATCTGGTAAAATTACATATCTGGTAAAAACAAACAATTTGTCTACAACCATTTGCAAGTCGGATTGACTTGACTGTTCCTATTCTTGTTTATCATCATCCTTATTTTCATTTCATA
The DNA here is from genome assembly GCA_029237695.1 of Conchocele bisecta. Taxonomy (NCBI): domain Eukaryota; kingdom Metazoa; phylum Mollusca; class Bivalvia; order Lucinida; family Thyasiridae; genus Conchocele; species Conchocele bisecta. The sequence continues at coordinate 82,224,761 of CM055270.1, forward strand.
TATAGTTAGACCACTCAAGCAGCCCACAAGTGTAAAGTCGAAGGCCAAGTGACCTAGAAATTTGCATTAATGTTTTGGAAACTGTAATATGTAGAGGTTTATGACTTTGTATGTAGTTTTGTTATCATGCAAAATGTGAATATCATTTTCTTTTTACCCTGGGCATGGATTATCTCCCCATTTTGAAGTTATTTTCTTCTAAATATGATTTGTAAACAATGTTATGTGGAGGTTTGATATGCATATTGATTCCCTATGGTGTATAGATGGTCATTTGTCTGCCCCTGCTAACAAATGTTGAGGGGGGCATATAATTTTACTGGCGTCCGTATGTCCTGTTTGATTAACACTTACTACGCTGAATTAATTTTTCTTGTCTGCTGGAAATGTTTTATTTTCAATATTTCTCGACAAAAACCTAGTTTGACAGCGCATGAGAATCGTCTCCACTGGAGACGATTCTCATGTGCTGTCAAACAAGTTTTTTTGTTAAGAATTTAGGTAAAAATGAAAAACAGCAGACGACAATTTCCGTCTCCCGCGTAGTGAGAGTTAAATTTCTTACAATTTCTGTTACCTTTCACGTAACTGCTTCATATTTCACACATGCATTCCTTTGATGGTTCTCTATCATGGTTTATAATTCAGGGCTGAATATATAGTTTTGTTATTGTAAATATTCAGTTCTGATTTTGGGATTTTCCCTCCATTTGTATATGTACTTGAACGTGTACATGTACTTGTACAGGTAATATATGGGATTTAGTACTAAACCCATTGACCCGGCCTTAAATGACCTTAGCTTTTGATAGGCCGTTAAACCCCAAAAAACAAACAAACTATCATGGTTTGACAAATTCATGATCCTCTGGCCCACACTAAGCACAAGGTCAAGGTGACTTACTTAGTGCTTAGTGCTTTCTAAACCTTAACCCTTTCAACACCACAGACCTCTATAGAGACAATGTTTGCAAACAGTGCAGATCCAGATGAGCCGGCTCGTAACGAGCCGTCTCATCAGGATCTCCACTGTTTGTTAATAATTTTAAACGTCGTACAGATTACCCTTTTAGAAGAATGGGATAATTTGAATGAACAAAATTAATGAAATAGCGTGAAACATTGGCATGGAACATCCTATTAAGTTACTTGGTGTTGAAAGGGTTAATGCTCAGGTGAATGTCTTATACTTTCTGTTTCCTTTCATGTAACTGCTTCATATTTCACATATGCATTCTTCTGATGGTCCTCTATCATGCGGTGACACATCCACGATCCTCGGTCCTCCACGGAGACCTAAGGTCAAGGTCACATACTTTGTACATTCAAAACCTTAACGCTCAGGGGGCCGTTTCACTAAACTTTGTACGACTAAAATGTTTGCAAAAGTGCAAAATTATGATATTCTGTAAATTTCACATTAACATTGTTATTGGATTTACATTTATTGAGCATAGGCTGCATTTGCAGCCTACGCTCAATAAATGTAAATCCATCAATTGAAATTTCCAGACGATCCTAAATTTGCACTACGAACATTTTAGTCGTACAAAGTTTAGTGAAACGGGCCCCACGTAAATTTCTTATAATTTCTATTTCCATTCACGTATCTGCTGCATGCGTGTATTTCACACATGCATTCCTCTGATGGTCCTCTCTATCATGTGACAACCACCATCCTCTGGCCTTTTATGTTGTCAAATGTGCCCTCGTTTTGTTTGGCTGCCAGCAGGGGCATTCGCGTGCCAACAGGCCATATATATCTAGTTATTTTTTATTTGACACTCCGATCATAAATTATCTCCCCTTTCTGACTTAGAACATTTTCTAGCTCAAACCAATGCATTAACTGCAGTTGCATTGTTCTGGACTTACACTGACCATTATGAAAGTTTACTGATGCATGTATTTATCCTACTATTGGAAACACACAAATGTGTGACGTATGTGCAGATGAGCGCTACTCACTAAATAAATTGATCTTATGTTGTCACAAATACCTAAAAACATGTTGTATTGTTGAAATGTAATAATACATTGTGTCAAATGCTCTAAATCTGATTTTCTTACAATAAAAATAATGATACCCTTGGGTCAGTCAGTGCATGATATTAATTGCTGGCAATGTGTTTACAAATGAAGCAAGCCATGGGATTTTGTAGCTAAGAAAATGTGACATTTTTCATGAACAAATATTTATAGAAACTGATATTTCTGTAAGTGACAGAATTTTTATAGCAAATGCAGAATTCTATTCCACATCTGCTCTGAACATTTTGTCAAATATTTGTTGTGAGTTATCACACATCTTCTAATTTAAGGTACAAAACCACATGGCTTGTCTCAAATATGTCTGCCCACAGGGCTGCATATGCATATAATCTGTCTCACTGCTTGCATTTGCAGTAGGTTTTTGTCTCACTGACATTAGTGGGGAAGTATCCATCATAGGCACTGGTGTGGGGCAAGGATATTCCACCCGAGTGTCAGAATATGACGACATATTCTGATCACGAGGGTGGAATCTCCTTGCCACACACCAGTGAATATGGTGGATACTTTTTCTCGCCCTTTTATAGAACATATTTGTGAATCTTAAAATATTTATCTGATCCAGATTATTTCAAAGTTTTCACCCACGAATTGGACGCTAATGCCAGTTCAGTGGACCGTTTACAAGTTATTATCAATTTAATGTCCAGTGTCATCACCATTCAGCCCTGGCGATGCAAAAATGTATGTTGCTGATGTCGTCAAATATAAAACGATGTCATGACGCTATGACGTGATAATAAACACGTCACGTCAACATTCATTTATGACAATAGACATCAACCGTATTCATTATTTTATGGGGTAATTGTACTAAGATTCATTAGCCATAATGTTGCCCTATTAGAAAACGTATCGTTGCTGGATGTGTGACAATCACGTGTAGGGCGAGACAATGAAATCTCACATGGGCGTGACTATACAGATATCCTTGTCTCGGGGCACCTGTAGTCTATTTCACCAACATTGCAAAGTATACTTTTCTAGCAAAGTATACTTTGAGGGAGTAATCATTTATTTCCTCCGAAATACATTATGTCATATAGAACTAACGACTGCACATATTTGATGATTAAAAGTATGCAGAATTATTATACTGAATTTATTACATTATCACAGCCAAAATGGCTGTGATAATGTAATAAATTCAGTATAATAAAAATTAATAATTTTTTCCTTAAATTGAATATTTCTCCCTCAAAGTATACTTTGCTAGATAAATATACTTTGCAATGTTGATGAAATCGGCACCTGGTGGGTGAGAAATAGCGGTCATAATTCCGGCATAGCTGGCGGCATCAACGGCGGTGGTGGCGTAGTAGGCGTCAACAGTTTTGGTTGTACATGCAAATATTGAATATCTCCCGATCCTTAGTCAGATTATTACCCAACTTCACCAATAACTTCCCCACATGGCTATTCACCTAGTATCATTCTTGCGACCTCTATCAGACGGTTCAAAGGTGCTCGCGACATATGGTTCTAGGCCGATATGAAGAAAATCAGATTTTCCATAAACAAAATTGTGTATCCTCAGCACGCAATAGGTTAATTTGTTATTGTATATAAACGTGACATTTAATTTATTTCTGACGAGAGATATACGACTAATTAAATACTTTAACCCTTAAACCGCTGTTTTAATTTTGTTGTTGTCTGCTGTTTATTTTCTATTTTCCATTTTTATCATCAAAGCATGCTTTGACAGCACTTTAGAATAATTTACAACATGCTTTGACAGCACTTCAGAATCATTTCCATTGGAAATGATTCTGAAGTGCTGTCAAACCATGTTCTTTTTTGGGAAATAAGGCAAGATATAAAAGCAACATCAGGTGACAATTATTGTGAGTAGCGGTCTAAGGGTTAATCCAGACAAGACAGATTTGTCATATACTAAGAATATATTTAACTTACTTGTAGCATTTACATATTTCCATGATATTAAATTGACTATTTAACCAATTCCTTTTGGAATGAAATTTATTAAATATTTTATTTTTGTTATTTCTCAATGAAAGTATATGTTGTGACCACTCATTTGAACCGTCTTGATGAGACAGTTCAAATGGTGGTCGCAACATATATATCTGAGCGCATAGAAGGAAAATATTGAAGATTTAGGATTAACATAATGACGTATCCTCAGCATGAAAAGAGCTAAATTTACAATGTCAAAACTAAATATCTCTGAAAGCCTGATTGCATGTCTGATTGCCGCATCTTGGAGCTATCGCGGATTATTGATTTAGTGACACGGTTTCAAAATTTGAGACCCATGGGCCCGTTTCACTAAACTTCGTACGACTAAAATGTTTGTAAGTGCAAATTTAGAATCGTCTGGAAATTTCAATTGATGGATTTACATTTATTGAGCATAGGCTGCATATGCAGCCTATGCTCAATAAATGTAAATCCAATAATTGTTTACAAAAAAACATTGTTAATGTGAAATTTACAGAATATCATAATTTTAACTGTCAAAGCATGTTGTAAATTATTAAAAGTGCTGTCAAAGCATGTTTTTGATGATAACAATGGAGAATAGAAAATAAACAGCAGGCAACCAAAAAAATAAGATAGCGGTTTAAGGGTTAAGGTAGTAGTTGGTCATAGATACACTTGGCTTCAATGATAATTGCTTCATAAGAGTGATGTGATATATGAATATAACATATGTGAATATTGTCTTGTTACTGTATACTATAATTATGGTACATTGAGTTGCCATCTCCACCATCTTTGTATGTACAAGCCATCATACAGTTTCACCACTTCGTGCGTTTGACACTGTCACACATACAGCAAATAATATGATAGTAAGTCAAATAAATTTGGTGCAATACGTAATAGACAGATATGACAACGGCGTCCTATAAATATTATGCTAGCAAACTATACAAAAGATGAGATATCCAAGCATTTCTCCCATCAATTTCAAAATAAATTATGATGTGTAAACTTTTCAATCTGATGCACAGCCTATGTTTGTGTACACGTTACCCATAGGTAAAGCCATATTCACTCACATAGTAGGTGAGTAGACACCAGGGACAATACACTCAGGTAACTGCTTACATGTCACTGGATTTGATAGCTATAACAGAGTACAGTAGTGGGTATATATGGTATGTGTTGTGTGGTTGGCCAGGTAAAAGTGATACACTGTGCGATTTTCTGTGTATGAGATTATTTATAATAGTGGTTCATGTTGTTAAAAATACAGGCACAAACCTGTCTAGAAAACTGACATATTTTACTGTTTGGTGTAATATAAGTGATACGAGTCCGTTTTCATGGCTTTTCTACATTATATCATATGTTCTACTTCACATTTTGAGTTCTTTGTCAAATGCCAGAACAGGTGAAACTGGCTGATGGCTGGAACACACAAAGATGGCTGGCTTGGCCACTCCATATGCCGTATAGGATACAGTAACGAGGCATTCTTCACATATATGGTATACATATATTATATCACATTTACGAAGCAAATATCTTTGAATCAAACAATGATCAGGTATAGAACGGGTCCTTAAATAAAGAATTAATCAAATTGTCCGCTTTATGTAGGGGACTATTTTCGGAGGTGACAATATGCCTCGGTTAATCAATAAAACAATCGCATACAATGTTCCGCCAATGTTGGTGCATTCCCATTGAATATCACATTGATGTTGACCAGAGTGATAATATTCAATCAATCTACCGATCTATTTGTGGTTGAACAATGTTCCTGTGACTTTACTGAATGTATTGTAAACATGCACACACACTTATACTTGCTCATTCTGTAGTGTAAAGCATACCTGATAAATAGAGAAGTATACTTGTGTCTTTTGATTTCAAGTTTATCAGGCTTGGCTCTGTAATGGTAGGAATTCCTACTTGTTTCATAGCCGCGCCTGATAAAGTTGATACAAAATGACACTTTCTTGGATTTCATTATAGGAATGAATGGCCTTTTTGTGGAATTTATCGGGTATAAACTTGGAAAAGTCGCGGGAATACTGGACGAAGGCCGGAAGGCCTCGTCCAGTATTCCCGCGACTTTTCCAAGTTTATTTCCCCGATAAATTCCACAAAAAGGCCATTCATTCCTTATAATTCCAGCATTTGAAATAAATTCATCAAGAAAATGTGTTTGTTTTCCTAAGAATTATTTTAAATGCGCCTCCCGGTTACGGATAGTAGTTCGGCGAGGGAGTTTACTGGGATACAAATTTTGGACGGAGACTTGCAACGGACCAATCAAATGTTAGGGAATTGTGTAAATATTTTTGTGCTGGAATTATTATTCATTTGCATGACCTTGCTTGTAATACGATTCTGTTATTCATGTAAGAGGACACAATTAACCCATGTATTATCAGTGTATGGAGCCCCGCAGGGGACATAGATTTTTTTTTTTTATTAATCCGTTCCCACGAAATAACAATTCGTTCCCTCAATTTAACAATTCATTACCACGAATTAACAATTCGTTCCCACGAAATAACAATTCGTTCCCACGGGAACGAATTGTTAATTCGTGGGAACGAATTATTATAGTGCGGGAACGAATTGTTAATTCGAGGGAATGAATTGTTAAATTGAGGGAACGAATTGTCATTTCGTGGGAACGAATTGTTAATTCGTGGTAACGAATTGTTAAATTGAGGAAATTGTTAAATTGAGGGAACAAATTGTCATTTCATGGGAACTAATTGTTAATTCGAGGGAACGAATTGTTATTTTGTAGGAACGAATAAATAAAAACAATCCATGTCCCCTGCGGGGCTCCATACTGTTATGTAAGAGGACACAATCAACCCAGTGTGTACGACATTGTATGCACCATGATTGATCATCAGCTATAATTACACCCAGGCTGAATGTGCACATCCTGGACCCGGTGATAATGTTAGCAAGCCATGTGATACAAACTTATCTGTGATTTGTCAACACAAATAATAACAATGACCAGTGCCAAGGTACTTAAAGATTACTTTGTCAGCAGCGAGAACGCAGTGCTCATACCGAACCCTGAATTCGGACGTCGCAAATTCATCAATGTGGGGCTAAATCGCTCGCTGACTACTACACGGATCGAGGAACTTACGCAAAAACAGAACGGGGATATGAGGGCTGGTATGTACATCTATTGTTTACAGGTGAAAGATTCGGATCTGTAGCTAACAACATTTTAATCTAAAAAAATCACATTACCCCACCCACTTGTTTTCGTACACCACAGTATGTGTACTGTTGTATTTACACGTATTGTAGGCCTACTGTATGAAAGCGGGTGGGTGGGGTAATGTGAGTTTTAATTAACCCTTTCAACACGACAGGCCTTATAGTGGTATTGTCAAAAAGTGTAGATCCAGATGAGCCGGCTCATGACAAGCCGTCTCATCAGAATATGCACTTTTTGCAAGTAATTTTCTTATTTTTTAGAGTAAAAACACCCACTTTTCAGAAATGTGCTATTCTGAAAATCATTTTGTGACGGTTAGATTGGTTGCAAAATTAACATATCAAAATCCACTTCAGTTACTAATATAAGAGGTGAAATGGTTAATGGCCATTTTCATTTGGTGATAGGTGTGAGTCTCTTACCTGTGATATTGTTGCTTTCCACTACCCGTTGGAAATAAAAACCCTAGTCAGACCACAGCGTCCGCTGTGTGGTCACCACATACTCAAAATAATATTAATAAAATTGAAATGGTTCAAAGGCGGGCAGTTAGATGGGTTAACCCTTAGACCGCTACTCACAACAATTGTCGTCTGCTGTATGCTTTTATATCTTGCCTTATTTGTCAATAAAAACATGGTTTGACAGCACTTCAGAATCATTTCCAACGGAAATGATTCTGAAGTGCTGTCAAAGCATGTTGTAAATTATTCTAAAGTGCTGTTAAAGCATGTTTTTGATGATAAAAATGGAAAATAGAAAATAAACAGCAGACGACAAAAAAAGATAGCGGTCTAAGGGGAATTTCTTTTTTTTAATTTTCGACCAATATGCAAACCAGTCTTGGGTGGCGTACTTTACAGGACAGGCATACAGACTCTAGGCTGGTTATGTTTCATAACATTTATCACCAGCTAGTGACTATTCCACTTTCATAATTATCTATAGCACCCACGAGAATGATCAGCCATATTCATTCCTTCTCCCTCAGGCAAATTCACACAACGGCAAACTATTACAAATTTTTATTTTTTTCCAACTGCTGTTATTCTGTGGAACTCCTTGCACAAACCATTGCTATGCTGAATGACCTATACTTGTTCAGAGAGTCAGTAGGCCGGCTGGCACACGAGTAGGAGCCCTGGTACTGTCGCTTTTATTGGCTTTTATCTTTTCCAGCTTTACTACCAAACTATCACGTTTTATCCCACTTAGTCTTTCTATTCAATCTTTTCACTCAGCTAATCTGACGCACTCTATTTTCCTGCCCATAAATTGCATAATACCCGTGAGGGGAGTGCGGCAGTATTCATAGATAAATATTTAATTTATCGCCAAAAAACAATTTAAACTGTGACAAAAAGGAAGCTGGTGTCGGTGACGATGTTGTTCGAAAAACGAAAAAGTTTTGAAAGTGACTCCGAAACCTGCCTAGATAGCTTGGAAACTAAGAAAACAAAAGTTATACTTTGAAAATCGGTCAGCAAATTCAAAAATTATTGTAAAACATCTGTGTTTTTTTCCCCATTAAAATCAATATTTGATGGAATGGCATGAAATAAATTTTTGGGGTGAGAATGAATTTGTTATTGATGAAAAAGTACTTACATTTATTTATTTTTAGCTTGACTTGGTTAAGGTTTTTAGTCAAGCTTGTATATGGAATACTCCTGGCCCTACACCTACCATACTTGGACAACTTCATCTCCTAGTGATGTACATCAACAACCCTGACCTATATTTTACCTTCACCTACATTTAACCTTGAATTACTTTGTTAATTCCCCTTGGTTAAGGTTTTTAGTCAACCTGGGTTAAGGTTTTTATTAGTCAAGCTTGTACATGGAATACAATTGTGCATACAGACACCATACTTGGACAACCATTTCTCATAGGGATGTACATCAATAAACCCTGATCTATATTTGACCTTGACCTTCATTTCCTCTTGAATTACTTAGTTAATTCCCCTTGGTTAAGGTTTTTATTCAACTTGGTTAAGGTTTTTAGTCAACCTTGGTTAAGGTTTTTAGTCAAGCTTGTATATGGAATACTCCTGGCCCTACACCAACCATACATGGACAACTTCATCTCCTAGTGATGTACATCAACAACCCCTGACCTATATTTGACATTGACCGACATTTAACATTGAATTACTTAGTTAATTCCTGTTGGTACATTTGTTAGTCAACCTTGGTTAAGGTTTATAGTCAAGCTTGTAGATGGAATACTATTGTACATACAGACACCATACTTGGACAACCTTTTCTCATAGGGATGTACATCAATAACCCCTGATCTATATTTGACCTTGACCTACATTTTCTCTTGAATTACTTAGTTATTCCCCTTCGTTAAGTTTTTTAGTCAACCTTGGTTAAGGTTTTTAGTATATGTATATGGAATACTCCTGGGCCTACAGCAACCATACTTGGAAAACTTCATCTCCTAGTGATGTACATCAATAACCCCTGACCTATATCTGACATTGACCTACATTTAACCTTGAATTACTTAGTTAATTTCCCTTGGTTAAGGTTTTTAGTCAACCTTGGTTAAGGTTTTTATGTGGGCCGCGGCCAACTTGCCTTGTTTGTCAAGCTATGTGTACATCGACAACCCTCGTAGTCAAGCTATGCTGTTCTCATACAGCTCTTGTTTAGATTTAATGTGTGTAATGGCCAATAGTTTGTCGACAACAAAACGTGGTACAGATAGTAATGTCCGTGTTCAGATATATTTATTACAAGTACATACTTATGGTATTGTGCATTTTTGCTCAATAGCAATCGAGTTTCAAGTGATTTCATAACACAGTTGTCAAGTACAAAGTATCTCAAAAACATGTCTCTCTCTTTAACCCTTACACCGCTAGCATAATTGTTTTTTGTTGTTTGCTGTTTATTTACTATTTTCCATTTTTATCATAAAAAACAAGCTTTTACAGCATTTGAAATGATTCTGAAGTGCTGTCAAACCATGTTTTTATTGAGAAATAAGGCAAGATATAAAAGCAACAGCAGACGACAATTGTTGTGTGTAGGGGTTTAACCCTTGCTATGCTAAATTAAATTTTGTCGTCTGCCGGAAATGTTTTATTTTCAATATTTCTCGACAAAAACCTGTTTGACAGCGCATGAAAATAGTCTCCACTGGAGATTTATTTTTATAGATCATTTTGCAATATAATTGGGGCTACATAATAGAATGTGCAATAAATAGTAAAAAGTAAAGAATTGTCAGTCTTTAAACATCGTTCACACTAAACCACAACTAGGTGCGCTTCATTGTCTTCTGACAACTCTTGTTTAAATAAAGTGTAGATTGCCATGTTTATTGGGACACCCTGTATGTTATGTGGAATGTGTATTAAATATATATACATCAAACTTGGTGCAGGGCTGTTTATATGTTGTCTAAGTTTCCGGTGTGTATTTGGCATGAAACTATGCAGGATAAATTACAAAGCAACACATTAGACCGGCTATCATGTGATTTTGTACCTAGATTTTTCATGTAAAATATTTACAGAAATTGTGACACTTTCTGTAACGGATATTGAAAGTTGATGAAATTCTCTTCCACATTTGCTCTGAACATTACGTCAACTTTCGACATCATTTACATGTATGTACAATATCATAAATTTTGTAAATATTGCACAAAACATGGATTGTGTCAAAGGGAGAATATTACATTTTGTTCTATATGGGACTGACTCTGATATCACTCATGATGTTGAAAGTTAAACTGACATTAAACGCCAGTCAATCAATCCATCAGTCAATAACTGTCACATTAAGGAACATCACCTGATACACTTAAAGCCAACAAACAGTGGATGCACCCACCAGATTCCCTATGCAGAGGTCATCAGTCAATCAGTCACTCAGTCAGTCAATCAATCAATCAATCAATCAATCAATCAATCAATCAATCAATCAATCAGTAAATCAATCAATCAATCAATCAATCAAACACTCAATCAATCAAACACTCAATAAAGCACTCAATCAAGCACTCAATCAAGCACTCAATCAAGCACTCAATCAAACACTCAATCAATAATTCAGTCATATCTGCTACACTTGCAGCCAACAAACAGTGGATGCACCCACCAGACTTCCTGTGCAGAGACAATCAATCAATCAATCAATCAATCAATCAATCAATCAATCAATCAATCAATCAATCAATCAATCAATCAATCAATCAATCAATCAATCAATCAATCAATCAATCAATCAATCAATCAACCAACCAATCAATCAATCAATCAATCAATCAACCAACCAATCAATCAGTCATATCTGCTACACTTGCAGCCAACAAGCAATGGATGCACCCACCAGACTCCCTGTCGAAGGGCCAAATCCTCTACACTGTGAAGGTAAGGTCAGGCTACCACAGTCCTATCAAAGATGACATGTCTGGCTCTTATAGACATTAAATAGCCTTAACCCATTAAACAGCCTTAACCCATTACATGCTGACAATGCAGCATTTTTATGACAATAAATATAAATATTTTCTTTATTTTGCTCAGAAGTGTACGTTATCACCACTCATTTGATCCGTCTCGCTGAGACGGATCAAATGAGTGGTAACAACATATACTTTCAGGAAGAAATTAAAAAAATAGATAAAGTATTGGTTGAACATTTTGATACCTGTGTATCTGTGTCCTGCAAGGAATGGGTTAATGGTTAACTTTTAACAAATATTCCATTTTATTATATACCTACCCATGTAATGCATAGTTATACGATTTAAATAAAAGTCATATGTTCTCATCGATGAATTAAACATCTTCCGGTGAAAATACGACTACTTCCGCTATCTATATTCATAACTGCAAATACACATTCATTACCGTATACTGTCTAAAAAGACTGCCAATTTCCATGGAGCGGTATATAATAAATAGAATATTCATATTTTTGCAACGAATATGACATATATGTTCATCTCGTGGTGTGAAATGTGGACATCTCACACCACCACCTCCTGGCCTTAAATGACCGTTAAACACCAATAAATCAAATCAATCTGCAGAACCTACTTTTTGTCGTGCCCGCTTGTGGAAAGTGTGATATAGTTGGCACATTGGCCTACGTAGGTACCTTACGTTCGTACGTACATCCGTTCAAGGTTAAAGTTTTTGGTTAAAGTTTTTTGGTATACTACCAAAGCCTCAGCATGGGTGTTTATTATGATCCATATTGTCATTCTACACCACATTATATGCGCGTTACATGTGCGGCCCCTGTGCCAAATGTCAAGGTCAATTCCTTCGGACTCCATGCACATGCAACAGACCAAATGTATTGTTCACCCCAGTAAACAGCCCATGGTTTTTGTCGTGCCCGCTTGCGGAAAGCGAGACATAGTGATCACAATGACGTCCGGGTGTCCGTGTGTCCGTGTGTGCGTGCGTCCGTGCGTCCGTGCGTCCGTGCGTGCGTGCGTGCGTCTGGCGTCTGTGTGTGTGTCCGAGCAAACATTGGGGGTTTAGGGGCTAGGGGGAGGAGCCTAAGACAATAGAATACAATAGACTTATTCCGCATAGCCCAGCCCCTTAGCCTTTGTAGTTTAGGGGCTATTCCTTTGATCTTTTATAGAACAAATAGCCCATAAACCCAAAATGTTAGTCCGTCCGTATGTAATATTCTATTATTCCATGCTCTTATGTGGCTAAAAATGGCTCTTATGTGGCTACAGAACAATAGGGATGAACAAAGGGAAAGGTTGGGTTAGCCACATAAGTATCCATTTGTAGGAACGTCCGTCCGTCCGTCCTTCCGAATCTGTGTTAAAGTTTTTAAATACCTTATATCTCTGCAGTCCTAAGTCACAATGACTTGAAACTTCATATGCTTATTAGTCATCATCCATATATTCATGCTGTGTCCCACTCATGTGACCCCTGTGCCCATGGTCAAGGTCAAATGACTTTGTCAAAATTTGCGTTAAACTTTTCAAATCTCTGTAAGTTGGATTTACTTGAAACTTTGTATGCCTATTGGTCATCATCCATATATTCATTCTGTTTCCCACTCATGCGGCCACTGTGCCCCTATGTCAAGGTCAAATGACTTAGAAGTTTGCGTTAAAGTTTCTGTCAAAATTTGCGTTAAAGTTTTCACATACCTACTATCTCTGTAACCGTCAGTCAGATTTGCTTGAAATTTTATATGCTTATTGGCCATTATCCATATAATCATTCTGTGTCGCACTCGTGCGGCTGTGCCCCAAGGTCAAGGCCAAATGACTTAGAAGTTTGCGTTATTATAAAATTTGTGTTAAAGTTTGTATACAATGTATATCTTATATCTCCACAATTGTGACTCCAATTTATTTCCAACTTCCAATACTTTTCATCATCCATATTTTCATTCCATAGCCTGCCCATGTGGTCCACATACCGAAGGTCAAGGTCAAATGACTTTGAAATTTGTGTTAAAGTTTTTACATACCTTATATCTCCACAACACTTACTCTGATTTACTTCAAACTTCAAATAATTCTTTATTATCATCCATATTTTCATTCTATAGCCCACCTATGCGGCCCACATGCCTAAGATCAAGGTCAAATGAATTTAAAATTTGCGTTAAAGCTTTTACATACCTTATATCTCCAAAACCCTTAATTCAAACTTCAAATAAATACACTCTGGGACCATCAAATGCCTCGGCGGGCTCGACATGCGGGCCGCGGCCATCTGTTATTTTTTAAACAAATCTCATTATTTTGTTTATTTCTCAATAAATGTATATGTTGTTACCACTCATTTAAACCATCTCGTCGAGATGAAGTAAAGAAAATAGCGATATTTTGCTTAGTAGTTTCATAGTACTATAATTGTATCCCATCTACAATGGGTTAACCCTTAGACTGCTACTCACAACAATTGTCGTCTGCTGTTGCTTTTATATCTTGCCTTATTTCTCAATAAAAACATGTTTTGACAGCACTTCAGAATCATTTCCAATGGAAATGATTCTGAAGTGCTGTCAAAGCATGTTGTAAATTATTATAAAGTGCTGTCGAAGCATGTTTTTGATTATAAAAATGGAGAACAGAAAATAAACAGCAGACGACAAAAAAATTAAGATAGCGATCTATGGGTTAAGGGTTACACATCCACTCAGTAGGCACAAAATGTTCTTTACAGGAATTAAATAAGTGTATAATTGTGTCACTATTCCACCAGTTCTAAAAATTACGAGTGCCCGCTATACAGATATAATGATTTAGTAATATTTATTTTACGGATAGTGACGCGCGGTGGTATCAGTCTATTTTCCTATGCAAATGAGGCATGATATTTTTAGCTCACCTGTGGCGTCAAATTGAGGTCAAATGTTATTTTTGACTGAATATGGTCATTTTATATATCAAATCGAAGGTATCAACGAGGCGATCACTCTGGTGCATTTATTGTCAAAATTGGATGGGAATGATCGATGTAGAATGCTCTTTCAAGGTGTTAAAATGGTGACCCCGAGGTCAAAAATGGGCGTGGCCCGTGGGATATGCTCATGTCATATATCAAATTGAAGGTATCGATGAGGCGATTGCTCTGGTTCAATATTTGTCGGAATCGGATGATTATGTCATCCATGATGGCCTCCAAAAGGTCCATTTATTCGAGATTTTGAACGTATAAAACACATATGAACTCAATGTCACATTCTCCTCTGGTGTTCATGGAGTCAGGTGAGCGAATTAGGGCCATCATGGCCCTCTTGTTTAATTATTTATACTAATTTAATGCGTCACTGAAAAAAGAATATTTTCAACAAATTATCAAGTATGGTCATTGCACATCAAAATATAAATACAGAGAATAAACAGTAATGTCCGTAAACATTGTAAGGAAACACGGTTATCGCCCCTGATATCAGTGGGGAAATTTGCATCTGATATAAAATGCATAATAATATGTGGGGTAATGGTGAATGAATGTTTATTTTGCCAGAAAATGTCTCCGCAATAAAAAACATTTTGTGCCTACTGAGTGGGCATGTACCTTTAATTGTAACGTGACATGCTGTTTTACCGCCAGTTTCTGGGTGAGTGTGAGGTGGAGGCTCCAAAGGGCACGGACGTTGTGAAGGACGCAATAAGGAAACGGAAGGTACGTACATGGAGTGAACCAGGGGTCTGCTTCACTACACTTTGCATGACTAACGCGTTTGAAAGTGCAAATGTGGTTGTGACTGGAGAAATGGGGATTATGGGCTTTGTGTCCAGTGTAGCTCCTGATCAAATGGCACACTCCTGTAGTCTGCTTATGATCTATATTGCTGGTTAGAAGCATGATGGGTGTGTCATTTATGGAATGGCTATCTGCAGATCCTGATCAGATGCACAGGCTGATCTGCATCTACACTGGTTGCAAAACCCATCAGCCCAATTTCTCAAGTCACAGCCACAAATTGTTATTTACACTGTAGTTTAGTGAAACTGCCCCCTGACTGCGGACCCTGTTATTCAGGTGCACTGACTGGACTGAAGAAGTTTGGTGTATTGTATTGTGCCAGTCCAGCACTGATCTAGTTGACTGGAGAGAAGTTTGGTGTATTGTATGTGTCCAGTCCAGCACATGATCGTTCTGGAGAAGGTGTGTAGTGTATCTGTTACTGGAGAAGTTTGGTGTATTGTATTTGTGCCATCCAGCACTGATCTGTTTACTCTTTGTACAGAGATTATGTGTATTGTATTTGTGTCCAGTCCAGCACTGATCTTTCTGGAGAAGTTTGGTGTATTGTATTTGTGTCCAGATCTAGCCACGTGATCTGTTACTGGAGAAGTTTGGTGTATGTATGTGTTTGGTCCAAGTCTACAATTGATCTGTTATGTTTTTTTCTGAGAGTTACTGAGAAGTTTGGTGTATTTGTATTTGTGTGTCCATCAGCACGTTCTGTTACTGGAGAAGTTTGGTGTATTGTAGTGTGTCCATCGCACGTGATTCGGAAGTTTGGTAGATTTGTGTATGCATGTGTGTTCGAGCACATGTGTATTGTATTTGTGCTCCAGCAAGATGTGATTACTGAAGTAGGTTTGTATTGTATTTGTGCAGTCAGCAGTGATCTGTTACTGGAGTTTGGTGTATTGTATTTTGTGCGAGCCAGCATGGAGAGTTTCCTGGTGATCTTTACTGGAGAATTTGGTGTATTGATTTGTGTCCAGTTCCAGCATCGTGATCTGTTACTGGAGAAGTTTGGGGTGTATTGTAATTTGTTGTCCAGTCCAGCATGTGATTCTGTTACTGGTACGTTTGTGTAATTGTTAAGTTTGGCCCAGTCCAGCACGTTTTGGGATCTGTTTACTTGGAGACGTTTGGTGTATTTGTATTTTGTTCCAGTCTAGCACGTGATCTGTTACTGGGAGGTAAGTTTGGTGTATTGTATTTGGTGTCCGCCAGTCCAGCATGTGAATCTGGTTTACTGGAGAACGTTTGGTGTAAGTTGTATTTGTGTCCAGTCCAGCAATGTGATTCTGTTACTGGGAACGTTTGGTGTATTGTATTTTGTTGTCCAGGTCCATGCAACATGATCTGTTACTGGAGACGTTTGGTGGTATTGTATTTTTTGCCCAGTCCCAAGCACCTGATCTGTTACTGGGAGACGTTTGGTGTTATTGTATTTGTGTCCAGATCCTGCACCACTGATCTGTTTACGGGAGAAGTTTGGTGTATTGTAATTTGGTGTCCCAGTTTCCTGGGCAACCTGATTCGGGTACGAGAAGTTTGGTGTAGTTTGTATTTGTTCCAGTTCTGCACCAAGGATCTGTTTAACTGGAGAAGTTTGGTGTATTGTTGTTTGTGTCCAGGTCCCTAGCACGTGATCTGTTACTGGAGAAGTTTGGTGTTATTGATGATGTGTGTCCTAGGTCTAGCACGTGACCTTGTTACTGGGAAGTTTGGTGATTGGTATTTGGTGTCCCGAAGTTTCCTGGCATGTATTCACCCTGTTACTCGATGAATTTTGGTGTATTGAATTTGTTGTCCAGTCCCAGCCATGTGATCCTGTTACTGGAGAAGTTTGGTGTTTATTTGTATTTGTGTCCCAAGTCCAACATCGTGATCTGTTACTGAGAAGTTTGGTGAATTGTTATGTGTGCCCAGTCTAGGCACGTAATCTGTTACTGGAGAAGTTTTGGTTATTGTATTTGCGTCCATCTAGCATGTAATCCTGTTACTGAGAAGTTTGCCTGGTATTGTTATTTTTGACCAGTCCAAGCACCTATCTTTACTGTAGAAGTTTGGTTGTATTGTTATTTGTGTCCTGGTCCATCACGTGATCCTTTATTGGAGAAGGTTTGGTGTATTGTTTATTTGGTGTCCAAGTTCCTAGCACGTGAATCTGTTACTGGAGAAGTTTGGTGTATTGATGTTGTGTCCAGTCTAAGCCACTGATCTGTAGACTGGAGAAGTTTGGTGTATTGTATTTGTGTCCAGTTCACTTCGTTGATCCTGGTTACGGAAGAAGTTTGGTGTATTGTATTTGTGTCCCAGTCCTAGCATTGTGATCTTGTTTACTTGGAGAACGTTTTGGCTGTATTGTATTTGTTTGTCCCAGTCCAGCACCATGATCTGTTACTGGAGAACGTTTATGGTGTATTGTATTTGTGTCCTGTCCTAGCACGTGATCTGTTACTTGGAGAAGGTTCGGTGTATTGTATTTGTGTCCAAGTCCTAGCATGTGATTCTGTTACTGGAGAAGTTGGTGGTATGTTATTTGTGTCCAGTCGCAAGTGGATCCTGTTACTAGCACTTTTGGTGATTGTATTTGTGTCCAGTCCAGCAAATTGATCTGGTTACTGAACGTTTGGTGTATTGTATTTGTGGTCCAGTCCAGCTGATGTTGGTCTGTTACTGGTGACGTTTGGTGTATTGTATGTTTGCCCAGTCCAGCACGTGATCTGTTACTGGAGACGTTTGGTGTATTGTATTTGTGTCCAGTCTAGCACGTGATCTGTTACTGGAGAAGTTTGGTGTATTGTATTTGTGTCCAGTCCAGCATGTGATCTGTTACTGGAGAAGTTTGGTGTATTGTATTTGTGTCCAGTCCAGCATGTGATCTGTTACTGGAGACGTTTGGTGTATTGTATTTGTGTCCAGTCCAGCACATGATCTGTTACTGGAGACGTTTGGTGTATTGTATTTTTGCCCAGTCCAGCACCTGATCTGTTACTGGAGACATTTGGTGTATTGTATTTGTGTCCAGTCATGCACCTGATCTGTTACTGGAAAAGTTTGGTGTATTGTATTTGTGTCCAGTCCAGCACATGATCTGTTACTGGAGAAGTTTGGTGTATTGTATGTGTGTCCAGTCTAGCACGTGATCTGTTACTGGAGAAGTTTGGTGTATTGTATGTGTGTCCAGTCTAGCACGTGACCTGTTACTGGAGAAGTTTGGTGTATTGTATTTGTGTCCAGTCCAGCATTTGATCTGTTACTGGAGAAGTTTGGTGTATTGTATTTGTGTCCAGTCCAGCATGTGATCTGTTACTGGAGAAGTTTGGTGTATTGTATTTGTGTCAAGTCCAGCACGTGATCTGTTACTGGAGAAGTTTGGTGTATTGTATGTGTGCCCAGTCTAGCACGTGATCTGTTACTGGAGAAGTTTGGTGTATTGTATTTGTGTCCAGTCTAGCATGTGATCTGTTACTGGAGAAGTTTGCTGTATTGTATTTGTGTCCAGTCCAGCACCTGATCTGTTACTGGAGAAGTTTGGTGTATTGTATTTGTGTCCTGTCCAGCACGTGATCTGTTATTGGAGAAGGTTGGTGTATTGTATTTGTGTCCAGTCCAGCACGTGATCTGTTACTGGAGAAGTTTTGTGTATTGTATTTGTGTCCAGTCCAGAACCTGATCTGTTACTGGAGAAGTTTGGTTTATTGTATTTGTCTCCAGTCTAGCACCTGATCTGTTACTGGAGAAGTTTGGTGTATTGTATTTGTGTCCAGTCTAGCATGTGATCTGTTTCTGGAGAAGTTTGGTGTGTTGTATTTGTGTCCAGTCCAGCATGTGATCTGCTACTGGAGAAGTTTGGTGTATTGTATTTGTGTCCAGTTCAGCACGTGATCTGTTACTGGAGAAGTTTGGTTTGTTGTATTTGTGTCCAGTCCAGCACGTGATGTGTTACTGGAGAAGTTTGGTGTATTGTATTTGTGTCAAGTCCAGCACGTGATCTGTTACTGGAGAAGTTTGGTGTATTGCATTGTGTCCAGTCTAGCACGTGATCTGTTACTGGAGAAGTTTGGTGTATTGTATTTGTGTTCAGTCCAGCACGTGATCTGTTACTGGAGAAGTTTGGTGTATTGTATTGTGTCCAGTCCAGCACCTGATCTGTTACTGGAGAAGTTTAGTGTATTGTATTTGTGTCCAGTCCAGCAGGTGATATGCTACTGGAGAAATGTGAAGTATTGTATTATGTTCAGTCAAGTTTCTGATCTGCTAGCAATTTCCTCTATCCATATGCAAAACTTCACTCTCAGCAGAGTAACAGGTTAATTTACTGACCAAATAGTGATCAGTGTTGACCCAGATCAGACTGCGCGGATCACCCGCGCAGTCTGATCTGGGTCTACACTGGTCAGAAAGGCAATACTCCGCTATTTGTCCAGTCACGGTGACATATTTCCGTTTCCAGTTTAACAAGTCTGTGCGGAAGGCTGAGGGACGGAGAACACCACGTGTCGACCTGTCAATATCTGTCAATGGTGTCGCCATACTCGAGTCAAAAACTAGGGTAATGTAATTTATTATGTTATTCTTAAGAGTTTTTTTTTTTTTATTCCTTTTATTATACATACTTTTCTAAAAAAAGGATATTATTTTTGTCATGGGTGTCCCCTTCGTACGTCCGTTTGTCACGTTTCTTATAAGAAGTAAATCTTAAACCGTAATAGCTGGAGTCTTTATATTTGGTGTGTGGCTTCCTTATGGTGTGCAAATGCACACAGTCACAGAGGGGAATCAAGATGTGTGCAGGTGCGCGTTTTGGGTATGTGTGCAGAAAAATAATCCTATATTAAGAAGTTCGCCAGAGTTTCTCAATTCTGTCATAACTTCTATATTCCTGGTAGGATTATTTAAATATTTCGATACAGCATACGTGTGGACATATGCCACACATCCATGCTGCCCTTAATATGACCTTGACCTTCACAACTTTTGACTTTTTCACACATTAAGAAGTTCGACAGAGTTTCGAAATTCTGTCATAACTTCTATATCCCTTTAAGGATTACTTTAATAGTTCAATACCACTGTACATCATACTTGTGGACAAATGCCACACATCCATGCTGCCCTTAATATGACCTTGAACTTTTGAACTTGACAACTTTGAATTTTTTCACACATTAATAACTTCGCTGGAGTTTCTCAATTCTCTCATAACTTCTATATCCTTTGATGGAGTACTTTAATATTTTGATACATCAAACCTGTGGACAATTGCCACACATCCATGCTGCCCGTAATATGACCTTCACCATTTGACCTTCACAACTGTGCTTATGAATACTTTCGGTTGATTAACTTTGCCACAGTTTCTCCAATCTGTTTGAGAAACTGGCTGGAAAGATCAGGAAATGGCCAGCAGTCGAGGATCTATGCGCTTTATTTAATAAAAATCGGTGAAGTAATAAGAAAAAGTTATGACGAATACAATACCTGAATTGATGCCAAAACACATGGTTTTTGTGTACACATACCCAAAACGCGCACCAGCGCACATCTTGGTTGCCCTCCGTGAAAGTGAATTTAGATTTTTTATTCGACCCCAGGATTATCTCCCCCCAGACATTTGAGATATATTGCGATGGCGCGCCATTGACCCCTCCCCTTTAGTTCCATATTTTAGTATTTGTGTATATGGGAGTGTTTTGCTTCTATGTTGAAGAACATAATATTTCTGCAATAGCATGAACGATTGACATTACATTTAACATGATAAATAGAGCAACAAGTGATCTTGTGTAGTAAGTGTGCCTGGCACCCGATCAGTAGCCGATTTCATCAAAATTGCAAAGTATACTTATCTAGCAAAGTATACTTTGAGGGAGTAATCATTTATTTTTCCCGAAATGCATTATTTCATATAGAACTAACGACTGCATATATTTGATGATTAAAAGTATGCAGAATTATTATACTGAATTTATTACATTATCACAGCCAAAATGGCTGTGATAATGTAATAAATTCAGTATAATAAAAATTAATAAATTTATCCTTAGATTGAAAATTTCTCCCTCAATGTATACTTTGCTAGATAAGTACACTTTGCTAGATAAGTACACTTTGCTAGATAATAAGTACACTTTGCTAGATAAGTACACTTTGCTAGATAAGTATACTTTGCTAGATAAGTACACTTTGCTAGATAAGTACACTTTGCTAGATAAGTACACTTTGCAATGTTGGTGAAATAGGCTACTGATACTACTTGTCAGTGCTGAAAGTTGCTATGGTAAAATGTAAATGCTTTGACTTAACGACGGCACTGGCTCGATGACCTTGCATGTCGGGACCGAATATTTAAGTCCCCATCCGATAGGCCTAGGCTAGCGTGAAGTTGTCTTGCCCAAGGACACGCCGAATCGGCCGCTCGCAGCGGGTCAAGATGGGAATCGAACCCGGGGTCTCCCGATCCGCAGTCCGATGCTCTTCCCACTGAGCTAACCCGGCCATCCTACTGTCTGTTCCACGTTTTGCTGCCGACAAATTTTTGGCTATTAAACACATTAAATTGAAAGGTACCGTAAGTACTTTTTCATCAATAACAAAGAAGTCGCCTTCCCTAAAAAAAAATTGTTTGATAAAGTTCCATCAATTGATTTATTGCGAAAAAAAGATTTTCCTATGGGAATTTAACATGGGGCAAAAAGGAGGTAAATAGAGACAAGGAGGGTCAAAAAACAAAAAACAAAAAAATTGGAAATTGACTCCAAAACCGGGCTAGATAGTTTGGAAATGATGTAACTAAGAAAATAAGTTAGATTTTGAAAATCGGGCCACAATTAAAAAAATATTTAAAAAAAATATCTATTTTTAGCCCCCATGTTAAATTCCCATAGGAAAATCGTTTTTTCTCACTGAAATCAATATTTAATGGAATTTCGTCAAATAATTTTTTTGGGGGAGGGTGACTTTTATTATTGATGAAAAACTACTTAAATTTAGCTATTTCTGAGATTTGATGTCTTTAATAGCCAAAAGTTCGTCGGCAACAAAACGTGGAACAGACAGTAGTTATTATTGTCATTTCAATACTCATTGAATAGTCTCCCCATACATGTATGTTCCTGTCTGTATACATGGCTGTGACTGGAGAAATGGGGCTTACGGTTTTTGCTACCAGTGCAGATCTAGATCATCCTGTGCATCCGCACAGTCTGATCAGGATCTGCACTGTTTGCCATCAATAGAACACATATCGTGCTTCTAACAAGCAATACATGTATATATTGTTACAAGATACGGGAGTGTGATATTTGATCAGGAGCTACGCTGGTCATAAATCCCATAAGTCGCATTTCTCCAATCACAGCCACATATGAGACACGCCATGTGAGTTTGTACCTAATGCGTTCGTGCGTAATTTCATGAAATGCGGAATTATATATTCTGCATGTACGCTGAAAAAGTTGTCAACTTTTGACTTTATTTATAAAAAATATTGTAAAATTTGTATTTAATGAAATTACGCAGATGTCCGAAGGTACAAGATCACATGACATGTCTCATATCCTCTTGATGTTCCTCGTCCTTGGAATGATAAATAGAGAATAGTAGGTTAGTGCCGTGAATGGGAAAAAATATCCGGCAAGGCTCAAGAATTTCTTTATTTCTCATCAGAAGTATATGTTGTGACCACTCATTTGAACCGTCTCGCTGAGACGGTGCAAATGAGTGGTCACAACATATACTTTGGTTCAGAAATAAGGAAAATAGATAGATAATATTAGGTTAGTGCCGTGAATGGGAAAATCTGGGAAGGCTCAGGAAACGGGATGGGCGAGGCTATGCCGAGCACATCCCGTTTCCGTGCCGCACATGTGACTCATCTTCATGGCTTGTATTTGCAGGTAATAAAATACCAGTACCCACTTCACCGGATATCGTACTGCGCCGATGACAAGTCGGACAAGCGGATGTTCAGCTTCATCGCGAAGGCCGCCGACACGAACAAACACTTCTGCTACGTGTTTGGCAGTGATAGAAACGTAAGAGCCTCGGGACCGTTTCACTAAACTTTGTACGACTAAAATGTTCGTAAGTGCAAATTTAGAATTGTCAATAAATGTAAATCCAACTAGAGCAGCTGAAGCTGCATCAACGGTTTGAGGCTTGATGTACTGACAAACGTACACTGGCAAAGTGATTAGAAGACATTGCCAATGACGAAAACATATGAAACTCAAAAAAAATTGATGCAATTCCAATGAAATTGAAAAAATAAAGTTTTGTATTTTCAGAATCGCTTGACTATCCTAAGCATTTTTCATTATATAACGTTCTACGAAATGTGTACCGTTAACCCCCTAGTCTGACATTGAAGTTGAGACGATTCTAAAGCACTCACAGCATGTCAGTTCGTATATAAAATGAAAATTGTTTAAGTTCGAGTCCAAATCTAAATCTCCACGTAACTCGTTCCATTTGGTGATTTGGTCGCCAATATTAACCACTATATCTCTCTCTCTGTACTGCCTGTCCCTCAGACATTTCGCCTTTTTTTTGGCCGACGCCGTTTCATACAATTTCCGTCCTGGACGTTTCGACATGTTGATATTCTTGTTTACATATTGGGAAGCCGACTGGCGCGCGTAGTATACTGCGCATGCGCACCGCAAGCCGTGATGTGAAAGTCGTCGTCCACGCACATTATCAAAATAGACTGTTACCGCCGCGCGTCGCTAACAGTAAATTGATAATTAATAAATGATTATATTTGTATAGCGGGCACTCGTAATGTTTAGAACTGGTGGAATAGTGACATAATTATACACTTATTTAATTCCTATAAAGAACATTTTGTGCCTACTGCGTGGGCATGTACCTTTAACAAACGCTGGTCAGCGTTCGCATAGAGTTAACACGCGAAGTGTGCCATCCAACTCTAGACAGTGACCTCATGAACAACACGTTGCTAAGATCAAAGGATTTTTTAGCCGCAGCCACAGGCATTCGGCCTGTTTCGGCTTTCATCGGTATAATTATCATGATTATGTTGAACAACAAAGAAAATAAAAAAATGAAAGAACCAAACTTCAAATGCCTACAACTCTCTCATTTGGGCAGATAGCCAAAAACTACCAGCGAAGCGGAGATAGAGAATTTTGTTGGCTTTTTAATGGAAAAAAAATATTTGAAATCGGTTAGATAATAACAAAGTTATGAACATTTAAAATTTGAAAAATTGAAAAAAAAAACTTCAAATGCATGTAGCTCTCTCATTTGAGCAGATAGCTAAAAACTACCAGCGATGCGGAGATAGAGAATTTTATTGGCTTTTTAATGCAAAACAAATATTTGAAATCGGTTGAATAATAAGGAAGTTATGACCATTTCATTTTTTTTTAAAAACTTCAAATGCCTACAACTCTCTCATTTGGGCAGATAGCCAAAAGCTACCAGCGAAACGGAGATAGAGAATTTTATTGGCTTTTTAATGCAAAAAAAATATTTGAAATCGGTTAGATAATAAAAAAGTTATGACCATTTCAAATTTGAAAAATTGAAAAAAAACGTCCAAGTTTGAAAGACAATAGAATCAGAACTATTCAAGCCATTGCTCTGAAAAATATCATCTTCTGTGCGGATGAATGTCCCGCGTGACGATGTCAAAAAATTATGTTGCTGAGATTACTGTACAAATTGGAAACTGTTTTCAAAGACCACCCACCCGTTAAAATAAAATAAAAATCTGAAATTGTTGATTTTTTTCATTTTTCTCAATTTCACATGTCTATAGCTCTCTCATTTGAGCAGATAGCCAAACATTGTCAGCGAAGCGAAGATAGAGAATTCTCGCAGCTTTACAATTCAAAAAGAATTTTTGAAATCGGTTGGAAAATAAGGAAGTTATAGGGAATTATATGATATATGACGTCACTTCCGGTTTCGTAGAAAGTGACGTCATGAGAATTCTGAAAATTGCGTTATTCTCGTCTCACTGTTGATGCGAATCGGTATACAAAATTTGAAGTCGATCCGACCAGCGGTTTGGGCTGTAGACTGAACGGCTGAATAAAAAAAAAAAAAAAAAAAAAAAAAAAAAACCAACGAAAACAAAAGGTTTGAGGAATCAAATTCCTCAAACCTAATAATTGTTTCAAGAAAACACTGTTAGTGTGAAATTTACGGACTATCATAATTTTGCACTTATGGATTTCAATTATTGTGTTTACATTTATTGAGCATAGGCTGCATATGCAGCCTATGCTCAATAAATGTAAATCCAATAATTGTTTACAAGAAAACACTGTTAATATGAAATTTACAGACTATCATAATTTTGCACTTATTTATCTCCAGTTATTTATCTCCAGTTTCCCCAGACCTCAGCGATACAGAGCATCCCTGATTGTCCAACCCTTCCCCTCACCAGTATCTCCGTAATGGACGTACTGTGACACAAGCATTTTAGTCGAACAAAGTTTAGTGAAACGGGGCCCCAGGTTCTTGCACGCCGCCGCCCCCTGCCTCCACATGTGTGATATCACATGACAATTATTTGCAAAATGTTACGATATTTCCTGCAAATGACTTCGAAATGACTTCGAAATGACTTCGACTTTTCATAGCCAATGTGGAATATATTACTACATTTGCTATGAAAATTTTGTCATCATCTGACGTCATTTTCACAAAATATCACAGTTTCTGTAAATATATTTCATGAAAAATTGCGCATGTTCTTGGGTACAAAATTGCACATCTTGTCTTATATGGCTCACCCGCTGAGAAAAGATATTTGCAACACTTGGATTTATTGGTCCGCTGGTAGATTTAATCGGTAAGGCTAGAATCTAATCGCATTGCTGATGGCTGTTTGCCTGCTTGAATGACTGGATGGTGAACAGTGTAGGCCCTGATTAGACTGTACGGATGCACAGGCTGATCTGGGGCTATACTGTTCGCAAACATCATAATCTTTTCTCCGCTGACTGCCAGTATTGATCAGTTATTGACATTTTCCTGTTTGCATGGGATGTCACAATGGGTGTTCCAATGTAATTGGGGTATATGAGCCTTCGAATGGGCCTGTGTGTTTTGCAATCATGAACAGACAGTATCATCAGATAAGCATGGCAGTGAAGCCTATATAGTATTGAAATCAAGCATACTGGGGTTTTCTAGGGGCTAGTTGCGAGAGGTTCTACTGTATTGTTGTGGCAAGGAGACTAACTCCAAAGCTTGCACTATTACTGTCAATTGATCTTCTTAACCCTCACTACGCTGTAGGCGGAAATTCTCGTCTGCTGTTTTTATACGCCCGTTTGAAAATTCGGGACATATTATGTATTCATCTAGTACGGGCGGGCGGGCGGGCGGGCACAGCTTGTCCACGCAATAACTAGAGTTCTACCTGACAGATTGTAACCAAATTTGGTATACATGTTTATCACGGCAAGACGAAGAAGAAGCCTATTGATTTTCAAAATATTTGACTTATCTCCCCTTGGCGGCCATTTTTAATTTTCGCACTCTGTATCCCTGTCCACGCAATAACTCCAGTTCTATTTCATCGATCGAAACCAAATTCAGTATACATGTTTATCCAATGGAAATGATTCTGAAGTGCTGTCAAAGCATGTTGTAAATTATTCTAAAGTGCTGTCAAAGCATATTTTTGATGATAAAAAATGGAAAATAGAAAATAAACAGCAGACGACAAAAAAATTTAGATGTAAGGGTTAATTATATAATCAGCCCAACGGGTAGTGGAAAACAACAATACCATCGGTAAGAGACTCAGACCTATGATGAAATGAAAATGGCCATTAACCCATTCACCCCTAAGTAACTGAAATGGATTTTGATATGTTCATTTTGCAACCAATCCAATCGTCACAAAATGATTTTCAGACTTGCATATTTCTGAAAAGTGGGTTTTTCCTCAAAAATATGAAAATTACTTGCAAAAATTGCAGATCCTGATGAGCCGGCTCTTTATGAGCCGGCTCATCTGGATCTACACCATTTGCAAATACCTCTATAGGGGGCTGTACTGTTGAGAGGGTTAATCCGCAGTAAATGGACACATGCTTCATTACCAATGACAGGCTGAGGAGATAACACTGACCATCGGTCAAGCGTTTGACCTGGCGTACCGACGCTTCTTAGATACTCAGGGACGAGATGTGGATCATCCAAAACAGCTGGTTCTGTTACAAAAGCAGGTATGATATCAACTGGCATGTGCGGCCCTTGTATGTGGTTGTGACTGGAGAAATGGGGGCTGATCGGTTTTGTGACGAGTGTATATCCAGATCAGCATGTGTATCCGCACAGTGTGATTCGGCTTTGCATTGTTGGCGATTTCGTGAATGAAACACCCGTCATGCATCTAACAAGCAATATAGATTGTTATCAGGCTACATGGGTGTACAATTTGATCAGGAGCTACACTGGTCACAAATCCCATACGCCCCATTTCTCCAGTTACCGCCATATATAGTGAATTACTAGGTGCAAATAATATTGTACAGTGCAACCTCTCTACAACAGCCACTCATTGGAAGACGCATAACTGGCTGTTGTAGAGAGGTGGCTGTTGTAGGGAGGTTAATGCTGAATTAAATTTTGTCGTCTGCTGTTTATTTACATTGTATTTTCTTCGATAATTCTCATCAAATACATGCTTTGACAGCATTTTTAGAATCATTTCCAACGGAAATGATTGTAAAGTGCTGTCAAAACATGTTTGTTATTGAGAAAGAAGGCAAAAGCAACAGCAGACGACTATTTTCGTGTTCAGCAGTCTAAGGATTAGATATAGAGGAAATCATCCATTTGGGATATAAAATAGCGGCTGTTACAGAGAGGTTGTTGTTGTAAAGAGGTGGCCGTTCGGGGAGGTTCGACTGTATGTTAACAATTTTACCTCTAAATAACTAGCATCTGATATTCACGCATTAACATATTATTGTGTGGATAATACCACGTGCTGAGTGAATAATAATAATTGAGCGCCGAGCCTCCTTAATGGCCCTGGGGCCCGTTTCACTAAACTTTGTATGACTAAAATGTTCGTAAGTGCAAATTTACGATCGTCCGAAATTTCAATTGATGAATTTACATTTATTGAGCATGGGCTGCATATGCAGCCCATGCTCAATAAATGTAACTCCAATAATTGTTTACAAGAAAACATTGTTAATGTGAAATTTACGGACTATCATGATTTTGCACTTATGAACATTTTAGTTGTGAAGTTTAGTGAAACGGCCCCCAGTGTTGTAGATGTGGAAGAAATGCGAGCAAAACATCTATGAAAAAATAAAATTAAAAATATACATTTTATTATTGAAAAAATAACTAGCATTGCAAATGCTAATTTTGTTAAATATTGTATTCATATTTCCAGCTGTTGCGCTTGTACTTAGTAGCTATGTGCCTGTTCTCGCATTTTTAGCCAGGTTTTTTGAAAAAAATCCAGGCTATTGGATTGGCGAAAGCCGGGCGGGCGGGCGGTCGGGCGGCGTCCACAATCAATGTTAAGTTTTCGTGTTTGAGTCCATTTCTTTGTTACTGTACCACCTAGGACCACCAAACTTTCACAGCTTCATAATCAAGGGGTGCCCACCACATATCACTATCCAACATGTTACTTTTTTTTTAACTTCACCCATTTTTTCCGCGTAGTCGACTTAGCCATTTTCAATGTTAAGTTTTCGCGTTTACAATGTTAAGTTTTCGTGTTTAAGTCCATTTCTTTGGTACTGTACCACCTAGGACCACCAATCTTTCACAGCTTCATAACCAAGGGGTGCCTACCACATACAACTATCCAACATGTGACCATTTTTTTACCTTCACCTATTATTTCTACGTAATTGACTTAGCCATTTTCAACGTTAACTTTTTAACGTACGTCTGGTTAGAGTTTTTTGGTTAAAACTTTTTCGTTATACTATATCTCTGCAACTGCTTCGCCCATTACCTTGAAACTTCACATGGGTGTTTATCATCATCCATATTTTCATTCTAACCCCCAACCGTGCGGCCCCTGTGCCCAATGTCAAGGTCAAATTACTTTGAATTTTTTTGTTAAGTGTGTGTACTATATCTCTGCAACTGCTTCACCCAATACCTTGATACTTCACATGGGTGTTTATCATCATTGTCGCACCTGCTTGCGGAAAGCGCGATCCTGTGCCCAATGTGAAGGTCAAATTACTTTGAATTGTTTTGTTAAAGTTTTTTCGTGTACTATATCTCTGCAACTGGTTCACCCAATACCTTGATACTTCACATGGGTGTTTATCATCATTGTCGCACCTGCTTGCGGAAAGCGCGATCCTGTGCCCAATGTGAAGGTCAAATTACTTTGAATTTTTTTGTTAATTTTTTTTTGTGTACTATATCTCTGCAACTGCTTCACCCAATACCTTGATACTTCACATGGGTGTTTATCATCATTGTTGCACCTGCTTGCGGAAAGCGCGATCCTGTGCCCAATGTCAAGGTCAAATTACTTTGAATTTTTTTGTTGTTTTTTAAAGTCGTGTACTGTATCTCTGCAATGCTTCACCCAATACCTTGATACTTCACATGGGTGTTTATCATCATTGTCGCACCTGCTTGCGGAAAGCGCGATCCTGTGCCCTATGTCAAGTTCAAATTACTTTGAATTTTTTTGTTAAAGTTTTTTCGTGTACTATATCTCTGCAACTGCTTCACCCAATACCTTGATACTTCACATGGGTGTTTATCATCATTGTCACACCTGCTTGCGGAAAGCGCGATATCGTCAGAATTTTGGCATACGTCCGTCCGTTCGTCCGTGTGTCCGGTTAAAGTTTTTTGGTTAAAGTTTTTCCATCTACTATATCTATTTTTTTAGTGTCCATGCCTCGCCCCAAGGCGCGACATGCAGGCCACGGCCATCTAGTCTACAAAAAGTGGGTATAATTATGTTATCCAAGTGTCTATGCTTGGAAAAAACCTGGCCTTCGTGGCTTTGCCTCGTTTCTTGTTAAATTTGGTTATTGTTTATGATCATGCACGTACATCGTGTGTTGAGGTATTAGTGGTTATGGTGATTGTATAGAAGTGTGCAATGCTGACCATAGCATGTCATAAAGCTTTTGAAGCGTTTCAAACAAGTTTGTCTTTGTGTCTATCTGCAACAAAGCGGTAGTCAGTTGTAACGTGAATCGCTGAAAGAAATCACGGTTCGAGCGATTTTCCAATAGATCTATGACGCAATATGCCTACAGTCAAATTCAATATAGTGTGAAATGTCCCGTAGTTGATGTTTACGATATCGGTTTATGACATTCAAATGCGATAATTAGCCGACAAACGCATGTGACTGTATTCATACAACATTCATTGACATATCTCACAACTATGTATATCACCTTCTTGTTTAACAGATGTAAATCCCCAATCAATCAACAATCAATCAACCAATCAGTAAATCAATCAACCAACCAATCAACCAACCAATCAGTCAATCAATCCGCCGTCCACTGTGCTATAGGTGCAGTCGTTAGAGAAAGAGAACGAGACTCTGAAGTTGAGGATTCGCAAATTGGAATTGTTGAAGGACCGATCGGACATTGAATCTTTCAAACAGGAAAACCAGGTAACATGGTTCACACAGTGTGTGTGTGTTTGTATTCGTTCATGTGCCTGTCTGCATTTGTGTGTGGTCATGTATGCGTGTGTTCACGCATTGGTGTGTGTGTTAGGTTATGGAGCAACTTTCCACCTTTATCCTGTTAGAATTGGTGGAATTTGTCGGTTTGACGTCACGTTGCTTAGTTTAAACAGTATTTTAGAAAACGATTCTTATTTTTTTTTATTGTTGATAAATGTGTTTCGAGTATGCTGCAGCATACTCGAAACACATTTATCAACAATAAATAAAAATAAGAATCATTTTCTAAAATAATGAGAATCATCTCGCGTTTTCGCGATCTCGCCTTCCGCTTTTGAAAATAAGTTTTGCTCTAACCCAAATTTTCTGTCTGTAACTTGGGGCGACTATCACTGCGTTACAGATGGAACATTCGGATTATTTTTGCTCATGCATGTAGAACGCAATTCCAACACGCATGAAAGATCTCGAAGCAAGAACACGAGATAGCGCGGCAAGGTTGCAAAACGCGAGATTGAATATGATAGAATTTCGCGTTTTCGTCTCCAATTCCACCAATTCTAACATCAGGGATGCCTGGTTGTTATTCTAAGGAAAGTTACTTGTTACATTCAAAATATATGTTATCTTTCTGATGGAAACAACATTAATATTTCTCTAATTTTGACAACGTGGTATTTGTTTTGATGGAGCCAGTTTCCACTTTTTTATCAGAATATACATCAGCTTTATGTGGGTGGCAGGATCGGGGTTCATCTTTACCGGAATTCCGATTGGAGACCTGGTTTGGTCCTCGCATACGTCTTTGGCATTTTGTATGTGACAGTTGAATCCGGTTATATCCCTTATGTGAGTATTATGATTATTTGTAATCCTATTTTAGGGTAAGGTGCCAAGTGACTTTGGTGTGATATGGACCTGGCAGGTCAGGTTATTCTAATTTCAGGGCTGAATATATTTTTTCTCGATGTAAATATATCCGTTATGATTTTAGGATTTCCCCCCAATGCAGCAGGTTAAAACGGTATCGAACCCGTTTGCCCAGCCTTACTCGACCTTAGCTGTTGATAGGCTGACACCAATAAACAAACAAACAAACAAACAAACTGATAGAAAACAGAATGAATATTTCCCTTGTTTCTACACCAATGTCTGTGTTGTGACGACCATTTGTCCGGCATTGAAATCTTACATCAAGTAAACAAGATACGTTTTGTTTCATGAATCCAAACTTGCATCATAATACGGTTTGATAATCTGCCAGCTACCCAGGGATTCCGCTGGCGATCGCCACTTTCGCAATTGACGATAAAAATAAACAATTGGCGATAAAAAATTACAATTTTCGAAAAAGAAATCAAAAATATTTTTGTTGTTGTTTTTTTTCGAAAATTAATTTTTTATTGCCAATTGTTTTATTTTTTTTGAAATGGCGATTTTATTATTTTCCCCAGCGGAATTCCTGATCTATGTTATGCTTCATATACAGTTGAACTCTTCTAAATCAGGGGTCGTTTCAATAAACTTTGTACAACTAAAATGTTTGTAAGTGCAAACTAAATTTCACATTAACAATGCTCAATAAATGTAAATACATCAATTGAAATTTCCAGACGATCCTAAATTTGCACTTATGAATGAACATTTTAGTCGTACAAAGTTTAGTGAAACGGCCCCAGACCCCTTGGGGTACCCTAAGGTGAGAAAGCTTTCACAGCAATCCCTGTTTATGAGCACTCTAAGACATATATGTACTTTGCAATCAAGAACAGACACTATCGTTAGAGTGGGCCCATCAATATTAACCCTCGCTACGCGGGAGACGAAAATTGTCGTCTGCTGTTTTTCATGTTTGCCTTAATTATTAACAAAAAAACCTGTTTTGGCAGCACACGATAATCGTCTCCAATGGAGATGATTCTCATGCGCTATCAAAACAGGTTTTTATCGAGAAA
This sequence comes from Conchocele bisecta, assembly GCA_029237695.1. Taxonomy (NCBI): domain Eukaryota; kingdom Metazoa; phylum Mollusca; class Bivalvia; order Lucinida; family Thyasiridae; genus Conchocele; species Conchocele bisecta. The sequence goes on from CM055270.1 coordinate 82,257,808, forward strand.
TATTGGAAATAAAACATTTCCAGCAGACGACAAAATTTAATTCAGCGTAGTAACGGTTACACATACATACCTGTTATGGGTATTAGGTTTAGAGAGGTTCATCTGTATGTAATGCAGGGCTCCAGATAAGGAATTAGTAATTGAGTATTTTCACTCCCATCATTTCTGAAGCAATTGGGTATTTCAAAATTTTAATTGGGTAAAATAAAATCACACTACTGTGTACACATCAACAGACAGCAATTATTGAATTAGTTTGCTTCAAAATGAAAACATATTTTGGAATTTCATTAGAATTGTCTCCTTGGAGACAATTCTAATGAAATGCCAAGATGTGTTTTCATGGAAAGTAAGAAAAAATATGCTATATTTCTGGTCTGTTTATTGTTTTCTGCAGAATTATAAAGGTGCCACAAAATTGTTATTGCTTTTTGATACTCGCTACTTCTGATTTCAATTGGGTTTTTTGGCAATTTTAATTGGGTATTTACGCAAATACGCAGCTTATCTGGAGCTCTGTAATGTGAAGCATGCTTTATTACAACAAAAGCATCCTCTAGTGTAGCCTACTCTGCTGTAGTGTAGCTATCTTCCAGTAAGATTACCATAAAGAACAGCTTGTGGTGCCAAGAATATACCACAGTATTTATTCCCTATTGCTAGTTTTTGTCTCGCCCGCGAAAGCGGAAAGCGAGACTAAGGTTTTGCTTTTCCGGAGTCGTTGTCGGCAGCGGCGTCGTCATCATTCAATGTTAAGTTTTTGTGTTACGGTCATTACTTCAACACCTTATCAGCTACAGTCATCAAACTTTATACATACCTTTACTATGATATGTAGATGCATATAGGACTATTCTCGGGGCCCCAGGGTCAAGGTCAATGCCCCAGGGTCAAGGTCAAGGCGGAACAAGGCGAGACATTTGATTCTGCGGAATTCTTGTTAGTTAATAATAATAATAATAATAATAATAATGACTTTATTTAATGAGGGTAAAACATCAGTTGGTAAATCCAATCTTCCCTGAGGCCCTCTCTAACTACAAAATATACATACTATACAAACATACATACATACTATGTACATTATAAACATGCATAAAAGATTTGTGATTTACAATTTGGTCACGATTAGACACTGGTGTTTAACCCTTTCCCTGATAGAGACGATTTTTGACGCCTCTGCAGAAGATGTCTTTTGAAAACATTGTGGGAAAAGGAGAAATTGCTTGTAACAAGCAATTTCTCCTTTTCCCACAATGTTTTCTACTCTATCAGATAATTTAACCATCATTTGACCCAGCATTTGATTCTTTTATTCAGATGTTTTCGATTTGGATGAGTCGAAATACCGCAAAACAGGGAAAGGGTTAATAGGCAAGCAGAAAGTTTAGAAGTGATGTTGCTGTGCATGGTACCATTGTAAATACAGGTTTTTGAATGATACCAGACTTTGTGCTTACCTTACCGTATCTGGGAGATTGTTCCAGATTCCTGTAGCCTATTTCATCAACATTGCAAAGTATACTTTAGTAGCAAAGTATACTTTGAGGGAGAAATTTTCAATTTTTTTAAAAATTGATTAATTTTTATTATACTGAATTTATTACATTATCACAGCCATTTAATGGCTGTGATAATGTAATAAATTCAGTATAATAATTCTGCATACTTTTAATCATGAAATATATGCATTTGTTAGTTCTATATGAAATAATGCATTTCAGGAAAAATAAATGATTACTCCCTCAAAGTATACTTTGCTAGTAAAGTATACTTTGCAATGTTGATGAAATAGGCTACAGATCCAGAGTAGGCTAGGGATTTTCGGAATATTTCTCTATGTGGCTTTGGTACATAAAGTAAGCTATTTACAGAAGAACGCAGATTTAGGTTATGAATTTCATGTGTATAAGTGAATTTATTTTGGAGATATGTTAGAGAACTTTTATTTAGAGATTAAAATAGCCTTTTTATAATCAACCCTTGCATCAAACTGCATCCAGCCAAGCTCTTTGAATAGTGTGGCTGAAGGAGAATAAATATCTTCATTCAGAATTAGCCTTGCCGATCGTTTCTGAAATTTTATTATTTTATTCAATAATTCATCATTACTGTTTCCCCAGATCGTACAACAGTAATCAAGGTGAGGTATTATATATGCATTAAAGAATAGCTTTCTTGATGGTATGTCTAAGTATTGTTTCACACGACTTAGTAAGTAAAGCAAGGAATTGCATTTCTTGACAGTTCTTGTTATTTGTTCAGACCATGACAGTGTGCTATCAATAGTAATACCCAAAAGTCATTCTTCATTGCTATATTGGATTAATAAATCATTAATTTTTAGATCAGGCTTGTTACAATTAATAGACGCTTGTTTTTTATTTGAAGAAATTAGCATTGCTCTTGTTTGTCTAACAACTCTGTGTGTGCCTATTCCTGTAGCTGTACCTATATACCTCAGCTTGTATAGACCAGTCTGATAAATACGTGACTGAATCATAAATAACTTCCCTTAGAACATACAGGGCATCCTTGGTGTTGAAATTGGTGGAATTTGTCGCTTTGTTGCTTAGTTTAAACTACTGTCTGTTCCACTTTTTTCTGCCGATGAACATTTGGCTATTGAACACGTTAAATATAAAAAAGTACTTTTTCATCAATAACAAAAAAGACACCCTCCCCAAAAAAAATTATTTGATGAAATTCCATCAAATATTGATATTATTGCGAAAAAACGATTTTCCTATGGGAATTTAACATGGGGGCTAAAAATAGATTTTTTTTTCAATATTTTTTTTATTTGTGGACCGATTTTCAAAATCTAACTTGTTTTCTTAGTTACATCATTTTCAAGCTATCTCGCCAGGTTACTGAGTCAATTTCCAAATTTTGGAAATTGACTCCCCATTTTAAATTCCCATAGGAAAATCGTTTTTTCGCAATCAAATCAATATTTGATGGAATTTCATCAAACAAAATTTTTTGGGGAGGGTGACTTTTTTGTTATTGATGAAAAAGTACTTACTTTTAAATATTTTTGAGATTTAATGTGTTTAATAGCCAAATGTTCTTCGGCAGCAAAACGTGGAACAGATAGTAGTTTAAACTATTAAAGCGACGTGACGTCAAACCGAGAAATTCCACCAATTCTAACATCAAGGATGCCCCGGTTGTTATTCTAAGGAAAGTTACTTGTGATAGTCCAAGCTTGTTTATAATGCTAGTCTCTTCCTACACCCGTGTCTTGCTATCGCTAGATCGCTGACCTGACTAGTGTGACATTTGGCACGGTGGTCAACATTGAGCACACAGCCGGTGAGAGCAGTTCTGACTACCCCATATCCAACAAGGTAATGCACCTCATACATCCGGAGGATGTTAACAAAATTAAGATAGCGGTCTAAGGGTTAAGCTTTATCATGTATGTTTAAAGCATGCACTTTTCTGATGGTTTTTGTAATGATTCTTTAGCTCATGCCCATGATCATATTGTTATCAAATGCTTCGGCAGGCACGACAAGTTTCCGTGGCGGGTTGCTTGAAATAATATTTGGCCACAATGTGTGTGTCTAGGGTTGGTGTTTTTTTTTGTATACAATCCACATCTGAATACCCAAGGTGAAGGTCACTGAGGATTTATTATCAAGCCTGCCATGCCAGTCAGGGGATTGGCTTCATAATAATGATTATCCCGTCAACACAGTGCGTATGTGCCGTGAAACACTTTTTATATCCTGTCAATACGACCTAATCACTGCGTATGAATATGTGCGGTGGCTGGGGTTATTTTTATTGCATTTAAAGCTATTTGTAGGTATTGACGGGATAAATAGAATAGTAGGTTAGTGCCGTGAATGGGAAAAAATATCTGGCGCGGCACGAAAACGGGATGTGCTCGGCAGAGCCTCACCCATCCCGTTTCCTAAGCCTTGCCAGATATTTTTCCCATTCACGGCACTAACCTACTATTCTCTATTTCCCTTGTAGCTGATTCAACTGGTATGGTTGATATTTGAAATCCATTGAAGAACACGTTGTAATGTTACAATCAGAGCTTGAGTTAAGGTGCGTAATTTGACCAACATGGGGTGAAATTTTGTTATTTCTTCATCAAAAATGGCAAGTTGGGAGTGCTTTAGAATCGTCTCATTAAGACGATTCTAAAGCACTCCCAATTTGCCATTTTCGATGAAGAAATAAGAAATTTACCTCCAAATTACGCACCTTAACTGGAGCTCTGACAATGTGCTGAAACCACAGTAGCGAATGAATCTCATTGTGTTTCAGCTCTGACAATGTGCTGAAACCACAGTAGCGAATGAATCTCATTGTGTTTCAGCTCTGACAATGTGCTGAAACCACAGTAGAAAATTGTGTTTCAGCTCTGACAATGTGCTGAAACCACAGTAGCGAATGAATCTCATTGTGTTTCAGCTCTGACAATGTGCTGAAACCACAGTAGCGAATGAATCTCATTGTGTTTCAGTGACGGGACAGGAGAACGTCGGCTTCTGGCTTTGAGACTAGTGTAGATCCAGATCAGCCTGTGCATATATGCACAGTCTCATCAGGATCTGCACTGTTTGCCATTCCATGAATGAAACACCCGTCGTGCTTCTTATGAAACTGCCGAGTTTCTTATGAAGTCAGTAAACTCGCTTAATAAATATATTAAACCATCACTCATTTAAGATCCTCTATATATTGTGAAATGATGTGTCATTGTGTTTCAGCCGGCAACGCCCCAACATTCTGCTGTGGGACGGAAACTGGAAAACCTTGTATTTGATGACAATAAACCTCAAACCAACGGCTTTCCAAACTCGCCACTTACTCCAGGAATAAGTAAGTCCTTAGACATTACAAGACAGCCACGAATGAACCCTCGTTTAAATATGAGACAAGCCATGTGAGTCTCTATTTAAGATTATGTGGAAATTTATGATTATTTCCATAAATAATTCTGAAAGTTGTGAAATGTTCAGAGAAATTACAGAATAGAGTCCGAAATATTTTCAGGAAAAAATCGCATTCTTAGGTACAAAATCACGTGGCTTTTCTCATATGTGGTATCAAATTTACAGATAAGCTGTGTATTTGCGTAAATACCCAAATAAAATTGCCAAAAACCCAATTGAAATCAGAAGTCGCGAGTATCAAAAAGCAATAACAAATTTGTGGTACCTTTATCATGCTACAGAAAACAATAAACAGACCACAAATATAGCAGATTTTTCTTATTTTCCATGAAAACACATCTTGGTATTTCATTAGAATTGTCTCCAAGAAGACAATTCTAATGAAATGCCATGACATGTTTTCTTTCTGAAAAAACTATTCAATAATTGCTGTATGTTGATGTGTAAACAGTAGTGTGATTTTATTTTACCGAATTAAAATACAGTGCGACCCCGTTAGTACACGCTTCACTATAACACGATTTCGGTTAGTACACGGTTGTGTCTTGGCTCCCGAATTTTTTTCCTATTTGTATATCAAAATCGTGTTAAATTTGTAACACGACTATTGTCAGAAATCGTGTTAAATTTGCGATTCTTTCCCAAATTAGACCCAAAATGGACGATTTTTTATGGACGCATAGCCTCCTTTTATCTCACCGATGTGAATGTGCAGCTGATCACGTTTGCACATTTCGTAAATTAATCCAAGCAAACTGGGAATAAGATCAATTATTGGTCCCAGTAACAAAGCAGTGCTAATTGTTATGTGCTCGATTTCATTTTTCCGGCATGCGTTCGCGCTCACCATTGGTGGAATATTAATTAGGTGTAAAGGCTGACCAATCGGAGATCGCGTATCAGTCGCGCAGATTAATTCGACCCAGATTAACTAAATTGTTACAGCACTGCCCACGCCCCCGGCGCATGTACACAAATGTGTACGTGACAACTGGCCTTGTTTCGCTACGTCATAATTTAGCCAGTGCATGAGATAATCAACTTTATTATATAACTGAGATTTTCGCCAATAATGATTTGACTTTTTTCTGCAAATATATCGGAAAGTTGATAACATTTTCAGAGCAAATGCGTAATAATTACTAATTTAATATTCGTCAACATTCGATATCGTTTACAGAAAATGTACACTATTATCAGATTCATCTTCGTCGAAAATCTCATGTGATAAGCCTGATTACCTCATGAACTGGCGCAATATTATAACACGTCGGGCAAAACATGTCTATACAGGTCTGTATTCAAACCCACAGGTGGAATAGTCAGACGTGTGGCACAAAGAAAATGACCATTACAAAAATATCCATTACCCCACGCACTTGATCTCGTTCTATTATTAACGTCATGTACAGTACGATACCAGGTGGGTGGGATAATGGGATTTTTTTAATAGGCATTTATTTTGGTGTCATTGGTCCGAGTCTTCCACCTGTGCTCACCATATGAGTAAACACAGATTGCAACGCACGAGCTTGTCCGTGACGTTGCAGCTGATGGAACAGGATATCGGTCATTGGGTCATTGCGTCATCATTACTACACTTTTTTCTACACGCGTTTACAATAATGGATTGCACGGACCTGCGTAGATATACATTCTACATGAACATGATGAATAAATAAAACATGACGTTAACAATTCTTGGATTACATGCGAAGATAACAGTGAAAACTTATGGCATATTATAGGCATTGGCGACGTCGTTCATTCGCAGTCACAGTGTACAGTGTACATGTATTTTTTGTTGACATTATGATGCATCTTGGGCGAGAACGGATATAGCACGGTTTGGATAAGCAACACGGAAGGTTGTATGTCGCCGGACTTCCGTGTACTAACGGGGTCGCACTGTATTGAAATACCCAATTGCTTCAGATATGATGGAGTGAAAATACTCAATTACTAATTCCTTATCTGGAGCCCTGATATCCAGTGTATCTATCCCACTGGTCTCGGATGCGACTTGAAACGGAGGTCCCATCTGTATATGACTAGCTATTGCTAAGACGTTATGGACATTCACGTTCACTTCTAATATAAGACAAGCCATGCAATTTTGTACTTTTGGACATCTGCGTAATTTCATGAAATACGTTTACAAAATTTACAATATTCTCCGGTCAAAAGTTGAAAGAATTTTCAGAGTAAATTCCGCATGTACTCTGAAAATTTTGTCAACTGTTGACTTTATTTATGAAAAATATTGTAAATTTTGTGAACGTATTTAATGAAACTACGCAGATGTCCGCTCATATGTGGCTGTGACTGAAGAAATATAACTTATGGCTTGTGTGTCCAGTCTTGCTCCTGGTATCATTATGGCACACTCATGTTTGCAGCTTGATAAGGATCTGGGGCCAGTTCACTAAACATTGTACGACTAAAATGTTCGTAAGTGCAAATTTAGGATCGTCTGTAAATTTTAATTTGTGGATTTACATTTATTGAGCATAGGCTGCATATGCAGCCTATGTTCAATAAATGTAAATCCAGTAATTGTTTACAAGAAAACTGTGTGAATGTAAAATTTACAGACTATCTTAATATTGCACTTACAAACATTTTAGTCGTACAATGTTTAGTGAAACAGCCCCCAAAAACGTTACTGGAAGCATGGCGGCTGCTTCACTGACTCAATGGCAAGCAGTGCCGACTGATCAGACTGCACAAATTCACAGACTGGTCTGGGTCTACACTGGGCACAAATAACATAATAGGCGCAATATGACAGCCTGAGGGATGTGAAATTATACCACTCTAATGCATTGTGAATTTGTAATCTGTCTCGCTCAGACGGCCGAGAAATGAATTATTCATTTACAAGCTGCGGAGCCACTGCAATTTTGCACCAGAGGGCCGTTTCACCAGACCAGAGGGCCGTTTCACTAAACTTTGTACGACTAAAATGTTTGTAAGTGCAAAATTTCACATTAACACTGGTTTCCTGTAAACAATTATTGGATTTACATTTATTGAGCATATGCAGCCTATGCTCAATAAATGTAAATCCATCAATTGCAATTTACAGACGATCCTAAATTTGCACTTACGAGCATTTTAGTCGTACGATGTTTAGTGAAACGGCCCCCAGATACCTTTGTTTTGTCTGGTTCATTCTTGCATATTTTGTTTCATCAATTGATATGAAGCATGTGTCATGTTGTTGGCATGCCGTGTTGTATTCTGCTGTGTTTATGATCGTAATTGTATAGGATTTTGTCATATTGTGTCCACATAAAGCTTGGTAACGTAGTGTCAATAGCGTTCCTGAAATTATAGTCATACTGTGGATTTTTTTATTGGGAAGCTACATTCCCTGACATTTCGTTTCATTTCAAATGATGACTCATAGCATTACCGAATGACCTCAGTTTAATGGCACAACAGAATCGAGTCGAGTTTTCCTTTCAACAATAACGATGTTATACACATGTTTCCTGGCCTTGCCTGATAAACTCTATAAGTCCAGTTTTATCCGATCACCTGACGTATAATTGAAGGGGCCAGAGATAGAAGGGGGCTAACTCCATGAGGGATTCAGGCCCCTTATTCCACTGATGCCTTCAGTGAGAGATCGTAGCTAGTTATCTCCCATTGAATTTAATCCCATTTGATCGAGATCATCATACATATCTGCACCGTCTGATGTGCAACGGGAGTGCATTATTTGCCAGATTCATATTTTCACACTTATTAATGTTATTGCAATCAGTGTAGACCCAGATCAGACTGCACAGATGTGCAGTCTGATCTGGGTCTACACTGTTCGCAAAACTCAATGTTTGTGCTATTCAGTAAGAAATGAACGCTGAAATACAGCATAGGACCGGATTTCTATAAATAGATTTACAAAGGGAGATAACTAGCTACGATCTCTCGTTGTTATCACCCACACACTTTAGCGGAAACTATTGGGACTTCACTTGATGAAAGGTATAGGGAAAGCTGGTGCCCGTTTCACTAAACTTCGTACGACTAAAATGTTCGTAAGTGCAAAATTATGATACTCTTTAAATTTCACATCAACAGTGTTTGCTTGTAAACAATTATTGGATTTACATTTATTGAGCATAGGCTGCACATGCAGCCTATGCTCAATACATGTAAATCCATCAATTGAAATTTACAGACGATCCTAAATTTGCACTTACGGACATTTTAGTCGTACAAAGTTTAGTGAAATGGGTCCCTGAATTCCCAGTACAATGCATTGTGCAGGGCTGGGAATATATCCTGTAATTAGGATCTGATGACATTTGTAATTGCAGAAAAATATACTAATGTTTCAAAATGGGAAGCACACTTTTACGCATTTGTGGGTGCAAATATATGTTTGTTTAGCCATTTTCAGGATTTGGCATTTAGAACTGTTCACACCCCTGATTGTGTGTGTGTAATTGAAGGGGTCAGTTGAAGAAGGGGGCTAACTCCATGAGGGAAGTTAGCCCCCTTATTCAATTGATGCCTTCATTTGTAGTCTCACCACCTCCTGTACCTTCACGGACACGATCCACTAGTCACAAAGCCCCCGTGACACCCGTGACTCCCAGCATGCCTGCACAACCTCCAGCGCAGCAGACGGCAGGCATTCACGATGAGTTGGCCTCGGTGTTTATGTCGCCGGCGATTACACAACAACAACAACTAAATGACAATGGTAACATGGACACGTGTTTATAATTACAATTTCAAATGAGACTATTTGATATTGTACTGAAGAAGATGAGCGATTTGTCGTGAAAAATATTTACAAAAACTTATATATTTCGTAAATGACATCCTAATTTGACGAAATTTTCACAATTTCATCAACTTTCGACATCAATTACGGAAAAAGCATAGTAAATTCATTAACCCTTAGACCGCTACTCACAACCATTGTCGTCTGCTGTTGCTTTTATATCCTGCCGTATTTCTCAATGAAAAAACAATGGAAATGATTCTAAAGTGCTGTCAAAACATGTTGTAAACTATTCTAAAGTGCTGTAAAAGCATGTTTTTGATGATAAAAATGGAAAATAGAAAATAGAAAATAAACAGCAGACGACAAAAAATTAAGATAGTTGTGTAAGGTTTAAATACTTTTCTTCAAAACAATTGCACAGCTCATTAGGTACATTGTCGCAAATGATTTACATGATTATCAGCAGTTGCATTCGCTAGTAGCTACACACATCTGAGCAACATGGCAAGACTTCATAGATGAAAAAAACTTATTTGAAATTATCAATTCGAACCGTCAAATGTGAAAATACAATATTGTAAAGAAATTACATATACCTATATCTATATTATCTTCACATTCTATTTCTTCTGAGTGACGTTCTACTTTCCACCATGTTGTTGTTTTTATGTTACTGATTTCGGCATGCCGACTATATCGTGATGTCCGCAAGCAGGAGCGACCAAAAATGACGATAAATCGTATTTTATTATGTCCATACTGTATGTGCGGTCGGGTTAAAGTTTTTGGTTTAAGTTTTTCGGCATATTATCAAAGCCTCGGCGGGCGTGACATCTAGTTTTTTATGTTTACCACTTTGAACAATATTGAAATAAACTGAGTTGGAATTATACATAAACAGCCTTTTTGATAATTTATCCGGATAGAAACTTTTAAAAGTCTAATAATACTGGCTAAGCCTTCCGGTGTTCATCCAGTATTGTTGGCCTTTTTCAATTCGGTATTTCTATTTCTTTGTTTGAAAATACACAGAACATGCATTATATGTGGCCGTGACTGGCGAAATGGGGCTTATGATGAATTTTGCGACCAGTGTAGATCCAGATCAGCCTGTGCATCCGCATAGTCTGATCAGGATCTGCACTGTTCGCTATTTCATTAATGAAACATGCTTCCAACATGTTTACCTGTCTACAGGGTGAGCTATTCGATCACTGATGGCAAATCGCATAAGCCCCAGTTCTCCAGTTAAACCACATATGATACCCAGTGTGCTTTACCCACAAAGTTATAGATACAGGGCAATGGAGGATACTGGGTAAATAAGCCAAGTCTGACCCGACTTATTTGTGTCACCTAACGTTAACTGGGTGATGGTGTCTTTTGAAGGACACTAACACGAAATGATCAGCAACCCTTAGATTGCTGAATTAAATTTTGTCGTCTTCTGTTTCTGTTTTATTTGCTATTTTACTCATCAAAAACATGCCTTGACAGTATTTTAGAATAATTTCCAATGGAAATGATTCTAAAATGCTGCCAAACCATGTTTTATTGACAGAAAAGATAAGATATGAAACAACAGCAGATGACACTTTTCGTTTCATTTTCATTCTAAGGGTTAAAAGGTCTCCCATTATTAATTCAAATGCAATTTTCTCCAGTATTGTGTTAGAATTGCTGAAGCAGATCAGTGAATGTGGGTAGGGGAAATTTGTGCTCATATTCCACAACAGGGGCCCATTTCACTAAACTTCTTACGACTAAAATGTTCGTAAGTTCAAATTTAAGATCGTCTGTAAATTTCAATTTATGGATTTACATTTATTGAGCATAGGCTGCATATGTAGCCTATGCTCAATAAAGGTAAATCCAATAATTATGTACCAGAAAACATTGTTAATATGAAATTTACAGACGATCGTAATTTTGCACTTATGAACATTTTAGTCGTACAAAGTTTAGTGAAACGGCCCCCATATTTGGTAGGGACTTTCATTCAAATGCAGGGTGCCTATTTTTCCAAACAAATATTGTGCGAATGTTTAGGGTTATAATGGTAGCCGATCTAAAGTTCTTATTCATAAGGTTCAACAGTACTTTTGCAAGTGTACAGTTTTGTCACAGACTGTGCCACACTTCCAGTGTACTGTTTATGGTAGTCATACTGGACATGATGGGTATTTATCATGGATCTCTTGACCGTGTCAATTTTTTATGCTTACAGCGAAGATTTGTTGAATAATCTCAAACAAAACAAACAAAAACAAATGGAAAACGCAGTGAAAATGATTGTTTTGTACAACGACCTGCAATAGGAACAATTATCGCTTATGTTTTTGGCATGTTAAAACAATATCTTTGTTTAAATACCCGGCTTTTTGCTATTTTAATGCCTGTCGTTTCTTTGAACACATCATTTTGACATTGTTTTCTTGTATTTAATTAGGAAATTATGTTTTTGTTGGTTTAAACATGACACATTTAAGCCAACAAAAACATAATTTTCTAATTATAAAAACAAAAATGACGTGGACACGACAGGCATTCGTTCGTTTGTGGGACTAGGATAAAATCTCAGCTGTATTATCTCTCACTATTTCACCATAGTCCACCATTGTGGCTCCATTATCCAGGGTCGACAGCCAAATAATTTGGTCTAATTGTGAAGTTTTTGTTTTTTGGTTAAAGGTGACCGTGAAGGGTATCTCTGATCAGTTGGTAAGGAACATTGTTCTTAATAAACATATTTTTCTCCAGCCTTCGATCCATTCAACGTATCAAGTGGTGTATCAACGAATGGGTCGACAGATCCGTTCGGAATGGCGACGTTTAATCCGAGTAAATCCACACAAGACGGGAAAATCATTTCAAGTGACTATACGGACCTGCAGGTGAGTGGTTGTCATTGTTACTGACAGCTGTGTCCTTGTTCATACATTCTTTGTCCTTTACATTACTATCTGTTTCAAAAAACCTGCCCAAATTTTAACGATGCAAAATGCTGTTTTTGTTTTGATAATATCAAATGTTATAAAAATTTAAGAATGAGCTCTCTTTTTATTTCGTAAAATTTGGTCAGATATTGATTTTACATTACCGTACGTCCATACGTCCGTCTGTCCATCTGTATGTACGTATGTCCGTAAGTGCGTGTGAATTTTTGGTCGAAGTTTTTTTGTTAAAAGTTTTTCGGGATACTATCAAAGCCTCGGCGGGCGCGACATGTCGCGCCCGCCGAGGCTTTGATAGTATACCAAAAAAATAATTTATGTCTCTATTGAAAAAATTGGAAAAGAGCTCAGGAACCTGGAGGAGGAGTAAAAAAATTATTAAATTTGGAAATTGACTCTGAAGCCCGGCTAGATAGCTTGGAAATGATCTAAGAAAACAAAAGTTAAAGTTTGAAAATCGATCAACTATTTCTGAAATTAGAAAATATTCTCCATGTTACATCCCCATAGACATCTTCACTATGTGAAGAAGACTATTGGGATTTAACATTAAAATCAATATTGGACTAAATTTCATGAAAAAAAGCTTATTCTTAAATTTTGATAAAATTTAATACTATCGAAAAAAATATTGATGTGCATTGTTTATATAGCCTTAAAAAAATTTGAGCAGATTTTGTGAAATAGTTACAATTACAATGAATTTTATTATCAAGTTCATCTTGGCTTGTATCTATTACCTATGTCTATGTATTTGTGTCCACAGTCTCGGGGCCCGGTTAAGAAGTTTGCCAGAGTTTCTCCAATCTGCCAATGGGAGCATTTATGTGCCGACAGGCCACATTTTCTTCTTTTCCCTTATTTGTGGCTGTACCTGGATAAATAGGGCTTATTGTGAACAGTGTAGATCCTGATCAGACTGTGCGGATGCACAGGCTGATCTGGATCTATACTGGTCGCAAAACCCATAAGCCCCATTGCTCCAGTCAAAGCCACATTTTATGTTATATCGACTGGCTACATTTTCTTGTTTTCCCTTATTCGTGGCTGTGCCTTGAGAAATAGGTCTTATTGGATTTGTGACCAGTGTAGCTCTTGATCAAATAGCACACTCCTTTAGCCTGATAATGATATATAGTGCTTGTTAGAAGCACAACGTGTGTTTCATCGTTGGAATGTCGAACAGTGCAGATCCTGATCAGACTGGTCGTAAAACACATAAGCCCCATTTCTCCAGTCAAAGCCACATTTTATTTTATATCGATTGCTGACTCTTCTGCCTTTGATTTCACTGTTTCTGAATGAGAAACAGAGATATACTGTCTATTCAACCAGGTGAGCTGACTGTCATGGAATAATGCAGAGTGAGTGGGTCCTTACGCTAAACAAATGAGTGCACTTCTGTACCTTCATAAAAAATGTTCATTTACAGCCACTGTTCGTCATTTGCCGTTTATGTGACATTGACCTACTTTTCGTTCATCTTTGCCGTTTATGTGACATTGACCTACTTTTCGTTCATCATTTGCCGTTTATGTGACCTTGACTTACTTTTCAATTTCAGGCTGGGTTCAGTCAAGGACTCTCGTTTGGAACTGAAGAATTTGACATGGACGATTTTGATCCGCTCAATCAGAGCCAAACGAAGTAACGAACCGTGACGCGCCTCTCATCCTGTGCTGCATACGTGTGAATTTTAGACTGTACCGGACATAGATTCCTTGTAGCATTAACCCTTTCAACTCCACATGTCTGTATAGTGGTATTGGCAAACAGTGTAGATCCAGATGAGCCAGCTCGTCACGCCGTCTCATCAGGAGCTACACTTTTTGCAAGTAATTTTCATATTTTTGAGAACAAAAACACCCCATTTTCATAAATGGACTAGTCTGAAAATTATTTTAATGATGAATGGATTCGTCAGAAAATAACATATCAAAATCCATTCCAGTTACTTGGAGGTGAAAGGGTTAAGTTTGCACGACCAGCGTATAGACCAGTCTTAGAAATAGGCACCAAACTTGAAAAATGATGATTAGCTTTCCTTGGAGATTCTTCCCGGGCATCGTCAGATGTTATGATTGGTGGTGTTTGTCACTTCATCACTTTGCTTAGGCTATTAAAAAAATGTTCTTTGGCAGAGCTCCAGTTAAGGTGTGTAATTTGACCAACTTGAGGTGAAATTTTGTTATTTCTTCATCAAAAATGGCAAGTTGGGAGTCCTTTAGAATTGTCTCATTGAGACGATTCTAAAGCACTCCCAACTTGCCATTTTTGATGGAGAAATAAGAAATTTACCTCCAAATTACGCACCTTAACTAGAGATGTAGAAATATAACCGCACTGTAAAATCACCACACGATCAGTAAAAAACACTATCATGCAAAAATATTTGATATCAAATCATACCTGACGAAAAGCTGGTGATTTTTCACGTCTAAAGAGGTTATAGTAACTTTATAGAACATATATACGTCTGGCGACTTGAACAAAATCAGAATCTAACATCTATATTTAAAAATATTTTAAAAATCTGCCCTCCTGCGTCATATTCCGCAAACCCCGTGTCTGAGAACCAAAGTACTTAATTTTTATGGCCTTAGAATGAAAACAGAAAGTATTAAACTAATATTAAAGCTGTCACTGTAGAAATGGGGCTTATGGCATGTGCAGCCATTGTACGTCCTGGTGGCCATTTCACTAAACTTCGTACGACTAAAATGTTCGTAAGTGCAAAATTATGATAGTCTGTAAATTTCACATTAACGACGTTTTCTTGTAAACAATTATTGGATTTACATTTATTGAGCATAGGCTGCATATGCAGCCTATGCTCAATAAATGTAAATCCATCAATTGAAATTTCCAGACGATCCTAAATTTGCACTTACAAACATTTTAGTCGTACGAAGTTTCGTGAAACGGACCCCTGATCTTCTAGCCCACATGCGTGGCCTGATATTATTGGTGTTTAATGGCCTATCAACAGCTAAGGTCATTGAAGGCCGGGCAAATGGGTTCGAAAAAATATAATCAACCCTGAAATTAGAATAACCTGACCAGGTGCCAGGTCCATATCACCCCAAGCCACTTGGCCCCTTCCTCTAAAATAGGATTACGAAGAATCGTAATACTCACACAATCAGATCAACTGTCACATACAAAATGCCAAAGATGTATGTGAGGGCCAAACCAGATCTCCAGTCGGAATTCCAGTAAGGATGAACCCAATCATTAAATTACTCAGCGCATGCTCCCACCTGCCACCCACTATGCAACTACTGTCTGTTTCACGAAAGCTGCCCAAATTTTACGGCTATATAACAATTCAAAAACAAGATTTCTTTTGATAATATTAAATTAAAGGAAAAATTAAGAATGAGCCTTCTTTTTATTTCATGAAATTCGGTCAAATATTGATTTTATTACGAAAAATTGATTTGTCTATGGGAATTTAACATGGGGAAATTTTGTTTTCGCAATAAAATCAATATTTGACCAAATTTGACGAAATAAAAAGAAGGCTCATTCTTAAATTTTCCATTAATTTAATATTATCGAAAACAATATGGTTTTTGAATTGTTTATATGGCCGTAAAACTTGGGCAGCTTTCGTGAAACAGACTATAGGTATTCAAGTGCTATTACATATATTGTAGTACTATTCCAAAACTTTCACCCCAAAGTAACTGGACAGGATTTTTAATGTTAATTTCCGGACCAATCCAATCGTCACAAAATGATTTTCAGACTAGTCCATTTATGAAAAGAGCGTGTTTTTGTTCTCAAAAATGTGAAAATTACTTACAAAAAGTGCAGATCCTGATGAGACAGCTCATTACGAGCCGGCTCATCTGGATCTACACTATTTGCCAATACCACTATACAGGTCTGTGGTGTTAAAAGGGTTAACCTATCACTGACTGATCACAAGGGCTATTAGCCCCATTTCTCCAGGGACAGCCACACTTTAAATGAACAGGTACATATACATTCCATTAGCCAGCACCCATTGATAATGTACAGTACTCATTTTGTTATACATTGTATATTTATGTTGTATGTTTCCGTTCATGACCACATCAATTAGTGTGTGCCAAGTATGTTGTTTTTCTGATTATGCATACAGTAAAACCTCGCTACACCGGACAGCATGACCACATGCGTTTGTTCAATGTTGGTAGCTTTAACTGTACTGTACTTATATTGGTAATGCATGTTCATGATCGCAATGCATACCAACATGTATTGCAGCACTCGTATACCAGAATTACAGTGGAACCTCTCTAATTTTCTTTTTTTATATGTTATCTCCCTTGAGATAGCATATTGTGTCACACACATTTCTATGGGGGCAGCCATATTGTTGTGCTACGCCTAAATGGCGAGTACGACCAAGAGAATAGGGACCTGTGCCAACTTATCCTATGGTGTTTTGGTCTGTCTTGATTTGTATCTAAAACTCTACATATACTATTCTCTGTAGTTTTCACAGTTTTGGGCTCAGTTTATCAGTTAAATTCTGGAAAATACGAATCAAGACATTTCGTGCGTATGAATACAGCAGCTATTATCTTTAGTTCTCTCTGTTAAGTAGCAGTGACGAGTTAGCCGCCAGTTTCGTACAATTTTTTCTGGGAGTTTCAAACAGTAATTTATTCTAGAGAAAACGTATGGATGGGAATGGGTTTGCACCATCACAGTACATTTGTCTCTGGATGATGATTGAGAGAATATGCAGCTTTCAGTCTCTAGTTCCACAAGTGATCAGTTTTTGTGGAGATAACATATTTCAGTACTTTCAGTACTTTGATTATTATCAGAGGTTATGTTGTGACTACATTGTGAATCATTTTGTTCAGACGGTTCACATGTGGTTGTGACTGGAAATGGGGCTCATGGGTTTTGTGACCAGTGTAGATCCAGATCAGCCTGTGCCTCCGCACAGTCTGATCAGGATCTGCACTGTTCGCCATTCCATCAATTAAACATTCGTAATGCTTCTAACAAGCAATTCATTACCAAGCTACATGAGTGTGCTATTCGATCAGGAGCTATCACAAATCCTATAAGCCCCGTTTCTCTAGTCACCGCCACTAATGAGTGTATCCCGAAAGTATAAGGCAAGTCCATTGAGAAGTTTGTATAGGGTCAGAGTGTGTGCTGATCTCCGGTGAGAATAATCAGTACACTCGATTGGCAGGTGGGAGCATGCGATGGCTAATTTAATGATCGGGGTTCATCCTTACCGGAATTCCGACTGGATACCTAGTTTGGCCCTCACATACGTCTTTGGCAATCTTTGGTAATCCTATTTTAGGGGAAGGGGTCAAGTGACTTTGGTGTGGTATGGACCTGGCACCAGGTCAGGTTATTCTAATTTCAGGGCTGAATATATTTTTTCTCGATGTAAATATTCCGTTCTGATTTTGAGGTTTTCCCCCCCAATGCAGCATTTTATATACGGGATCGAACCCGTTGAATTACCCATCACATACTCCCACCTGCCACCCACGGAAGGCTTTAGATGCGCAGAATTAGCTATGGTAACCAAATAGCATAGCCAACGCAGATTAATTATTTTTATCAGTAGCCGATTTCACCAACACTGCAAAGTATACTTTTCTAGCAAAGTATACTTTGAGGGAGTAATCATTTATTGTTCCCGAAATGCATTATTTCATACAGAATTAAACGCTGCATATATTTGATGATTAAAAATAATCAGAATTATTATACTGAATTTATTACATTATCACAGCCATTTTGGCATTTTGGCTGTGATAATGTAATAAATTCAGTATAATAAAAATTAATAAATTTATCCTTAAATTGAAAATTTCTCCCTCAAAGTATACTTAGCTAGAAAAGTATACTTTGCAATGTTGGTGAAATAGGCTACAGGTAACGAGCTTGGTATTGGCCGTATACATACTGACTGATAACATAATGTCGTAGCAGGCATTGACCGGATACGAACATCCGGGTTACAACAAATTGAAAACCGACGTTTCATTGGTCGAAAGGCATCACGTGACGTTACCAAGCTATATCAGTGTAATGACGCAACATAAACAAGTCTGCATGCTTTCAACGAAAACACTTCATAATTGCTTATTTTGTAGTGTAAAATGTTACCTGATAAATAGAATACCAGGCTAGTGTCTTTTGATATCGAGTTTATCAGGCTTGACTCGGAAACGGTAGGAATTCCTCATCACGCCTCGGAATTCCTACACGTTTCCTAGCCTTGCCTGATAAACTTGATATCAAGACACTAGCCTGATATTCTCTATTTATCTGAATTGGTTTTGCGATGAATGAGTGCCGGAAGTGTGTTAACTTTCCTAACAATTTACACCGAATATTTGAGAATACCAGGTTTTGTGTAAACTTACCAGATCTCCAATTGTCAACACTAACTGATGTATTTTCACTTGTCTTCACCGCTCGTGAAAATACAACATTTGGTGTTCTTCGGTGAAAAATAAATAAATCTTGCACTGAAAATGAGAAATATTCTCTATACAGTGGAACCTCTCTAAACCGGACACCCTGGGAGGTCCACAGTACAGTGTGGGAGGTCCCCAGGGTGTCCAGTTTAGAGAGGTTCCACTATAATTAAGTACTACATGAACAATTTTGTCATTATCAATCAGTAACATATACGACAATGAAATAAATTAGGTGAAACTCATCTAAATTAAACACAATGGGGTCCCCTGTATGTCCGGTTTAGAGAGCTTCCACTGTATATAATATCTGTATGAGCACTTCTATAACTATATACATGTATATCCATTTCCATTTCATTTATGCAAAATATTCTGATTTTGTATTATCTTTATCAAGCCCATGTGTGGATGTTCAATACACTGAGGTTTACACGTTAGTTATGTACCAACTTTCAACGTCATGCCCACTCAGTAGGCACAAACTGTTCTTTATAAGAATTAAATAAGTGTATAATTGTGTCACTATTCCACCAGTTCTAAAATTTACGAGTGCCCGCTATACAGATATAATGATTTAATAATACAAATGTATTTATTTTACTGATAGTGTCTCACGGTGGTATGAGGCTATTTTCATATGCAAATGAGGCATCACATTTTTATAATTATTTATACAAATTAAATGCATCACCTGAAAAAATAATATTTTCGACAGATTATAAAGTATGATCATTGCACATCAAACTATAAATACAGAGAACAAATAGTAATGTCCGTTAACATTTTAAGGAAACACGGCTATTGCCCCTGATATCAATGTGGAAATTTATGTCTGATATAAAATGTATAATAATGCCAATCACTACGTGGGGTAATGGTGAATGCATGTTTTTTTTGCCACAAAATGTCTCAGATGGTGTCTCTGATATGTAAAGAAATGAAAGAACATTTTGTGCCGACTGAGTGGGCATGTACCTTTAAAGCAAAATATATCTGATTTTGTAAAGTCTTTATCAGCCTGTGTGTGGTTAGGTAGATATGCCAAAGGTAACCAATTTACATCATGTATATGAAGTATTTTATTTAATATAGTTCACGCCCGTACGCAGAGGGGGTGTGACGGGTCCGTACTCTCCCCCTTAACCCTTTCACCCTTAACCCGTAGGCCTGTATAGTGGTATTGGCAAACGGTGTAGATCCAGATGAGCCGGCTCGTGACAAGTAATTTTCATAATATTGAGAACAAAAACACCCCATGTTCATAAATGGACTGGTCTGAAAATCATTTTGTGATGATTGGATTGGCTGCAAAATTAACAAATCAAAATCCATTCCAGTTACTTAGGGGTGAAAGGGTTAATCTGTGGATGTGCAAAATAAATGTCGATAACACTGTCGATAACGCACCCCCCTAAATTAATTCCGGCGTACGGGCCTGTATGATTAGTTATGATTATTAATACTCACAATTGTATTCATTCCAAAGTGTTAACCCTTTCAAGCCAATATTAGCAAACACTGTAGTTCCAGGCGCCCGTTTCACTAAACTTCTTACGACTAAAATGTGCAAATTTAAGATCGTCTGTAAATTTCAATTTATGGATTTACATTTATTGAGCATAGGCTGCATATGCAGCCTACGCTCAATAAATGTAAATCCAATAATTATTTACAAGAAAACATTGTTAATGTGAAATTTACAGACTAACATTTTGCACTTACGAACATTTTAGTCGTACGAAGTTTAGTGAAACGGCCCCCAGAACAAGCCGTCTTATCATGATGTAATGTTTTTGTGCAATTATTTTTCATATTTTGGTGGGCAGTTGGGAGAATGTGAAGGGTCAATTTTAACGATGCGTTTCATTTTGAACCCTTAGACCGCTACTCACAACAATTGTCGTCTGCTGTTGCTTTTATATCTTGCCTTATTTGCCTTATCTTGCCTTAATTAAACATGGTTTGACAGCACTTCAGAATCATTTCCATTATGATTCTGAAGTGCTGTCAACGCATGTTGTAAATTATTCTAAAGTGCTGGCAAAGCATGTTTTTGATGATAAAAATGGAAAATAGAAAATAAAAAGCAGACGACAAAAAAAATAAGATAGCGGTCTAAGGGTTAATGGAATACCAATATCCCTGGTTTGGCCCTTGGGTATACTTTTGGTTTCCTTGTTACATGAAAGTTGAAAGCCGGTTGTACCCATTAGAAAAGTAGTAAGATTAGTACTAGTCCTATTACTTTTAGGGAGTGGGGCTGAGTGACTCTTCTTTGGTGAGGACCTGCCCCGTGCAGGCACCGGGGCGGGATCAACTGATCCTGAGAATAGTGCTGCAGTAGCCATTGCTTGTCGTAAAAGGCGACTAAACTGGCTTAACGATTGGGTTCATACTTTCCGGAACCCACTATACCGGATTTGGCCCTCATGTACATTTTTGGCTTTCTTGTATGTGAGAGTTGAGTCGGGCTATGCCCCATGTATAAAAGTAAGATTAGCGCTAATCCTATTACTTTTAGGGGATGGGATAAATGATGCTGGTGTGGCGAGGGCCTGGCACCAGATCAGGTTGTTCTAATTTCAGGACTGAATATATATTTTGATTGTAAATATTGAGTTCTGAAGTTGGGATTTACCCCCCTTGGACAGGTGGATATGGGACTCGACCCCGTTGACCCGTCTGCGTGTAGACTCCCTGAGGCTTGTACCTCTATGTCAGAAAAGCGGACGTTAAACCCTATTCACTCACTACTCACTCACTCACTCACTCACTCACTTGGTGAGGACCTGCCTGGCACCAGGTCGGTTTTTATAGTTTCAGGGCCGAATATATATTTTTTTCTGTAAATACAAAACACAATTAAATAATTTTTTCATATTTTGAAGAATGAATAGTCCAAAATAATAGTCGAAATTGAGAATATAACAGTGACTCACTATGAGATATTATGGCCAAAAGGGTTAGCATGATTGTGTTTATGTTTGCCATGGTAACCAGAGTGTAGAAATACTGAAGTAGTTAGTTCACTTCATGAATTCATGAATATTTTGTTCAATATGTTCTTTTACACAAAAACTTTTTTGTTAGTTCATATTAAATATGCAGAAAGTGATAACATAGATTAATAATTGAAATTAATTAATAAAAAATAATTAATTGTAGATCGTATTTTTTAACAAGTTTGGTGAAAATGTCTTTATAATACTGAAAAATATCACCAGTAGCCTATTTTATCAACATTGCAAAGTATACTTTACTAGTAAAGTATACTTTGAGGGAGTAATCATTTATTTTTCCTGAAATGCATTATTTCATATAGAACTAACAAATGCATGTATTTCATGATTAAAAGTATGCAGAATTATTATACTGAATTTATTACATTATCACAGCCAAATTGGCTGTGATAATGTAATAAATTCAGTATATTAAAAATTAATAAATTTATCATAAAATTGAAAATTTCTCCCTCAAAGTATACTTTGCTACTAAAGTATACTTTGCAATGTTGATGAAATGGGCTACTGATATGTTGCTTGGATCATTACCAAACTTCATTAATAGCTCCTCAATAATATGCCACCTTGACCTTAGTGACCTTGACCGTCATTGAGTTAGACACTCGCCGGCGATATTTTTTCCCATTGAATCATATTTACAGTTCTGCGCAGAAATGTGATTGAAATCTACATTTTGCTAATCAGGGCCCGGTTGTTCAAAACATCCGTTAGCTTAACGGACTGTTAAATCCTTAACTGAATGGTTAAAATCTCTGTTTTAACAGAGATTTTAACCATTCAGTTAAGGATTTAACAGTCCGTTAAGGATTTAACAGTCCGTTAAGCTAACTGGTGTTTTGAACAACCGGGCCCTGTTTCTTACAGAGCCCCGCACGGGACGTAGAATTCTTTTTTTTTATTAATTCGTTCCCACGAAATAACAATTTGTTCCCTCAACTTAACATTTCGTTCCCACAAATTAACAATTTGTTTCCTCAATTTAACAAATTGTTAATTCGAGGTAACAAATTGTTAAATTGAGGGAACTAATTGTCATTTCGTGGGAACAAATTGTTAATTTGAGGGAAGAAATTGTTATATCGTGAATTGTTAAATTGAGGGAACGAATTGTTATTTCGAGGGAACGAATTAATAAAAAAAAGAATCCATCCAACAGTGGTCACACTATATACGGTGCTTTAAAATGATAAGAACATGATAATTTCAAAATGATTCCTCGTTGGAATTGAATGTGTATCAATCCAACAGTGGTCCCAATATATACGGTGCTTTAACCCTTAGACCGCTACACACAACAATTGTCATCTGCTGTTGCTATTATATCTTGCCTTATTTCTCACTAAAAACATGGTTTGACAGCACTTCAGAATCATTTCCAATGGAAATGATTCTGAAGTGCTGTCAAATCATGTTGTAAATTATTCTAAAGTGCTGTCAAACCATGTTGTAAATTATTCTAAAGTGTTGTCAAAGCATGTTTTATATGGAAAATAGAAAATAAACAACAGACGACAAAAAGTTAAGATAGCGGTGTAAGGGTTAAAAAAAAATAACATTAGACTGTCAGAATGGTTCATGCAAATGCAAATTTAGTGTCCTTGTTAAAATGTGATATTTGTGTATATTTCTTGTTACATATATGTACCGTACATGTACCACACAATGTCACTATATGACTTCCAATTCAACGTTTAGTGATGATGCTGGTGTGGCGAGGGCCTGGCACCAGATCAGGTTGTTCTAATTTCAGGACTGAATATATATTTTGATTGTAAATATTGAGTTCTGAAGTTGGGATTTACCCCCCTTGGACAGGTGGATACGGGACTCGACCCCGTTGACCCGTCTGCGTGTAGACTCCCTGAGGCTTGTACCTCTATGTCAGAAAAGCGGACGTTAAACCCTATTCACTCACTCACTCACTCAACGTTTAGTGCTGGAATTACCTCTTTTCTCGTAGCGCCATATTTCTCCGATTTTGATTTTGAAAAAATGTCATAATTATATTCTGTAAATCGTGTCGAAAATTGCCAAAAAAATCACAGCTCAATGCGGATTTGAATTTTTTGTCAACTTTTGACATCAGTTAAATAAATAATATAGAATCTATTCAAAATCATTGTCGGCGAATAAAGGCGAAACATACCTGTCTATAAATATTTGTCTTTATCTATATGTATGTGCACTATGGTACTACAAGTGTGAAGGAATATTCTCCACTCCCATGGAATAATATATACATGTGTATGAGAACGCCATGTGATTTTGTACCTTCGGACATCTGCGTAATTTCATTAAATGCGTTCACAAAATTTACAATGTTTTCCGTAAATGGTGTCAAAAGTCGTCAAAATTTTCAGAGTACATGCGGAATATTCCGCATGTACTCTGAAAATTTTGACAACTTTTTACTTTATTTATGAAAAATAATGTAAATTTTGTAAACGTATTTAATGAAATTACGCAGATGTTCGAAGATACAAAATCACATGGCGTGTCTCATATTTTCATGAAAACCCACACTGGACAACTGATGTGTGTCTGGTCTCTAATGTCGAGTGTTGCCTATGTATGTATCGTAACCAAATCATGTCAGCAATAACTACACCATGTACAACAGTCTGTAACAGTTTATACCGCGTGTATTAGCCTCACTATACTAGTGACATAATACATTGTTTACACATTGATGTGCTACTGTGCTCGTGTTTTCTTTACAATGCCATATTTCTACCACCATGATCGGGCAGTGCGGGTATTCAGTTGATGGATCATGTTCATTCATGTGTACTAGTCACTGTTCTCATGGATCCGTGCCCCTAAACACATAAATTCATATTGTGTGTTATATTCCGATTAATTCCTGAAAATGTACATCAACATAAAGTTCAAACACTTGACTATGAGTGCACATAAGGAATTCACCAATATTGTTGTTTATGCAAGTCTTAGAGTCCCTAGAAATAACTCGCCCAAGTCACCTACTTGATCTTGAAACTTCTCATCAGGTTCGTGCCCTACAACTTTTTGCACATTTCAGTGACATTCCTTGATCACTCGTACAATAAAGAGGTGTTGCTGCCTAGATGCATCAAATTTAAATATGGTGATGTCCAGATTCACTTAGAAATCAACATACATGTATATCACATTTTATGCATAATTTGCGAACAGACCCTCTTCAGATGAAGGAAGTATAATTCCAGCACAAAAATATTTACACAATTCCCTAACATTTGATTGGCCTGTACCAAGTCTCTGTCCAAAATTTATATCCCAGTAAACTCCCACGCCGAACTAATTTCCGTAACCGTGAGGCGCAGTTAAAATAATTCTGAAGAAACGGAAAATAAACACATTTTCTTGATTAATTTATTTAAAATGCTGGAATTATAAGGAATGAATGGCATCAAAGTCGCGGGAATACTGGACGAAGGCCGGAAGGCCTCGTCCTGTATTCCCACGACTTTTCCAAGTTTATACCCCGATAAGTGGGTGGAAGGTGGGTGCAAGCGATGGGTAATTTAACGATCGGGGTTCATCCTTACCGGAATTCCGATTGGAGACCTGCCATGGTTTGGCCCTCACATACGTCTTTGGCATTTTGTATGTGACAGTTGAATCTGGTTATACCCCTTATGTGAGTATTACGATTATTCGTAATCCTATTTTAGGGGAAGGGGCCAAGTGACTTTGGTGTGGTATGGACCTGCCACCAGGTCAGGTTATTCTAATTTCATAGCTGAATATATTGTTTCTCGATGTAAATATTCAGTTCTGATTTTGGAATTTTCCCCCCAATGCAGCAGGTTAAAACGCGATCGAACCCGTTTGCCGGCCTTACATGACCTTAGCTGTTGATAGGCCGTTAAACACCAATAAACAAAAACAAACAAATTATACCCCGATAAATTCCACAAAAAGGCCATTCATTCCTATAATGTAGAAAAATCACAAACTAGGTGGTAAATCACAATTGTATGTAACTGTAACTTAGATTAGATGGCCGCGGCCTGCATGTCGCGCCTTGGGGCGAGGCATGGACACTAAAAAAAGAGATATAGTAGACGGAAAAACTTTAACCAAAAAACTTTAACCGGACACACGTACGTACGGACGGACGTACGCCAAAGTGCCGACTATATCGCGCTTTCCGCAAGCGGGCGCTACAAAATCTTTAACCAACTTTAACCAAAAATTTCAAAGTAATTAGACCTTGACATTGGGCACAGGGGCCGCACGGGAGGGGGGTAGAATGAAAATATAGATGATGATAAACACCCATGTGAACTTTCAAGGTAATGGGAAAAGCAGTTGCAGAGATATAGTACATGAAAAAACTTTAACAAAAAACTTTAACAAAAAACTTCAAAGTAATTTGACCTTGACATTGGGCACAGGGGCCGCACGGGTGGGGGGTAGAATGAAAATATGGATGATGATAAACAGGCATGTGAAGGTTCAAGGTAATGGGCAAAGTAGGTGCATATAGTATAACAAAAAACTAACTAAAAAACTTTAACCAAAAACTTCAAAGTAATTTGACCTTGACATTGGGCACAGGGGCCGCACGGGAGGGGGGGGGGGGGGGGGTAGAATGAAAATATAGATGATGATAAAAACCCATGTGAACTTTCAAGGTAATGGGAAAAGCAGGTGCAGAGATATAGTACATGAAAAAACTTTAACCAAAAACTTTAACCAAAAACTTCAAAGTAATTTGACCTTGACATTGGGCACAGGGGCCGCACGGGAGGGGTGAGGGGGGGGGGGGTAGAATGAAAATATAGATGATGATAAACACCCATGTGAAGTTTCAAGGTAATGGGCAAAACAGTTGCAGAGATATAGTATAACGAAAAACTTTAACCAAAAAACTTAACCAAAAACTTTAACCGGACACACATACGTACTTACGTACGCCAAAGTGCCGACTATATCGCGCTTTCCGCAAGCGGGCGCGACAAAAACCGTGGGAAACAACTAAATACATTTTTAAATTCATTTTCAATTAACACTATTCTTAGAATATGCTTATTCACTTGTTTTCTAGGTGCGTGAATCAATGAGAAGGCACGAATCCACGAGAATTGTGACTGTCATTGGCGAAATGGAGCGTATAGGATTTGTGACCAAATAGTACACGCCTGTAGCCTGATACTGATCTATACTGCTCGTTAGGAACAGGATTGCTGGAATGGCGAACAGTGCAGATCCTGATCTGCACTGTTCGCATATTGCTTGTTAGGAGCAGGACGGGTGTTTCATTGCTGGAATTGCAAACATTGCAGATCCTGATCAGCCTGTGCATGTGCACAGGCTTATCTTGATCTACACTGGTCGCACAGTTCATAAGCCCCATTTCCTCAGTCACAGCCACATACGATCTGTCATGGCTAGCATGAAAAGTGAAAATTCAATGTGGTAAAAAACTAGGTTAGTCTTAATATCGAGATTTTAGGAAAGGCTAGTCAACAAGAGTGTTTGTTTGTTGGGGTTTAACGGCTTATCAACAGCTAATGTCAATGGGTCAACGAGAGTGAATTCCTACCGTTTTGAGTAGACTGATACTTGCATATCAAAAGACTAGTGTGGTACAGTGGAACCCTTCTAAACCGAACACGATGTGTACACGGTAGCTCGTTACCCGATAAAGATCATAGGAATGATATTATGGAGCGTCTTCAAAATAACCATCATAAATAAGCAATTTTAAGCAATTTCTTAAGCGACGGCTAAGCAAAAAATAAATTTTTAAATTAGCAATTTTAAACTATTTCTTAAGCCGCGGCTAAGCCATAAACAAATATGTTTCTAAATAAGCGATTTCTAAGCCGTGCTTAAAGTTGCTTATTTAGAAAGGAATGGTGGTTATTTTGAATATCCCGGAATTCCCATAATATATTTATTTATATAATGGTGTTTAACCCTTTCCCTGATAGAAACGACTTTTCACGCCTCTGCAGAAGATGTATTTTGAAAACATTGAGGGAAAAGGAGAAATTGCTTGTAACAAGCAATTTCTCCTTTTCCCACAATGTTTTCTACTCTATCAGATAATTTAACCATCATTTGACCCAGCATTTGGTTCTTTTATTCAGATGTTTTCGATTTGGAAGAGTCGAAATATCACAAAACAGGGAAAGGGTTAATGGTCTCTGAACAGCCAAGGCATTTTTAGCCAGGTTAACAGGGTTCACTCCTGTATGTTACCTGTGTGATGAGGGACAATCCCAAAACTGAACTGTTTGTTTGTTTGTTTGTTTATTAGTGTTTAACGGCCTATCAACAGCTAAGGTCATGTAAGGCCGGGCAAACGGGTTCAATCCCATTTTAACCTGCACTGGGGGGAAAATCCCAAAATCAGAACAGAATATTTACATCGAGAACAAATAAATTCAGCCCTTCAATTAGAATAACCCGAGCTGGTGCCAGGTCCATACTACACCAAAGTCACTTGGCCCCTTCCCCTAAAATAGGATTACGAATATCGTAATACTCACATAAGGGGCATAACCAGATTCAACTGTCACATACAAAATGCCAAAGACATATGTGAGGGCCAAACCAGGTCTCCGTCGGGATTCCGGTAAGGATGAAGCCCCGATCGTTAAATTACCCATCGTGTGCTCCCACCTGCCACCCACCCAAAACTGAACTGAATATTTAAAAAAAAATAATACATTCAACCTTGTCCTCATAATATAACTACTGTAGATGGTGAGCTGAGCCAAGTATGGGATTTATGCAAGAGTAAGCCATGTGTTTATCATGATGTTTTATCTACAGTTACATATAGAAGATAAATCCATGGTGGACACGAACACTAAATGCATGTATGGCGTGCAACATTACAAGCTATAAATGTGGCGGTGACTGTGGAGAAATATGGCTTATGGGTTTTACGACCAGTGCAGATCCAGATCAGACTGTGCATCTGCAGTCTGATCAGGATCTGCACTGTTCGCGATTCCATCAATGAAGCACCTGTCGTGCCTCTAACATGCAATATAGATCATTACCAGGCTACAGGAGTGTGCTATTTGATCAGGAGCTACACTGGTCACAAATCCCATAAGCCCCATTTCTCCAGTCACAGCTATAAGTGTGAACTACCACATCAGGTTTAGTTTGGTACACAACGTATTACGGTCCAGTACATTCCAAGACTATTCCATTATGTCGTAAAGTTTACTATATATTATTTGCATTTTTCTGTGTTTTTTTTTGTTGTGGTTTAACTGCATATCAACAGCTAAGGTCATTTAAGGCTGGGTAAATGGGTTTAGTATTAAATCCCATATATTACCTGTACAAATGGGGGGAAAATCCCAAAATCAGAACTGAATATTTACAATAAATCCCCAAAGCAGTAGGATCATTGGGTTATTACCCAATAATCTTACTTCTGTTATAATGGGCAATAACCCAATTCAACTCCCAGATAACAAAAGAGCCAAAGATAAAAACGTACCTGAGGGACAAACCAGGCAAATAGTGATTCCTATAAGGAGGAACCCCTGCCTTTCATTTACGCCATCGCGTTCGCCCGACCAACCACCCAATATTTTTCTGTGACGCTATACGGTTATGGATATACTATGACAGAATGACAACCAGTGCAGGCCACGATGAGCCTGAGCGCATACAGACATTATACAATTTTATCATCCATTATATTCACACAACACTATGCTTTCAATCTATAAATGTTGGAAATAGTTTATTTCTCAATCAATGACTGTATATTGTGACCCGTTTAAACAAGACAAATGGTGAACACAACATACACTTTTAATCCTTTCAACCCTATGGACCATTAACATGTGCAAACACTGTAGATCCACATGAGATGGCTCGTAATGAGCCATCTCATCAGGATCTGCAGTGTTTGTCGGTGGTATTTAATTCTTTAAAAAAATCTGCATTTTTTTCTCATTTATAGTGGAATAGACCAAAAAAATTATCATGCAAGTCATTGTCGGATATTTAGGGGTGAAAGGGTTACGGAAAAATAGAAATATTTAGAATTTTTCAAGCAGCAAAATGTTGTATCCTTAGAATGCCATGGCAACCGTAGTTGTAGAGATATTGGTTTTGATATCCGATATACGTATGTACTAAACAGTCGGAAGTGGTAACTACAGTGATATCAAAATAAAAAGTGCTATATTGTAAAACATAAAGTAACATGTGTCTGTATAGCTGTACACAACAGGAAAAAATGTCTCCATCAAAAAATTATCATTATCAACATGCTCGTTCAAAAGCAAAATTAGTAGCCAATTTCACTTGGAGGAATTGATTACATACATTCAGCAGCAAGGTCATATACTGATGGGGTGGGGCAGCTGTCAACCATGAAGGTCAAATTAGGCCGGGTCAACAGGGGCTGTATTTCACCAGTACGAATGGTGGATAAATCCCAAAATCAGAATTGCATATTTACATAAACGAGATGGCCGCGGCCCACATGTCGCGCAAGCCGAAGCTTTGATAGTCTACCGAAAAACTTTAACCCGGACACACGTACGTCCGCAAATTGGCCGATTATATCGTGTTGTCAGCATATGGCTCCCATAAACAAAAATTCCTGACCCGCAGATTTTTTGCAGTTCTGAAATTAGAATAACCCGATCTGGTACCAGGTCCCCATACCCTAAAAGTAATAGGATTATCACTAATACAATGGGTATAACCGGATTCAACTCTCACATACAATGTGCCGCTCATTATTAATCCCAGTAAGATTCACCATTACAATGAGAATCCTTAAGGATGGATTCATCATTAAGATGCAGACACTCTCCCATCTTCTGGGTCTAGGTCTGTGTCACAAGTTGGTCAGTAGCCTACTTCATCAACATTGCAAAGTATACTTTAGTAGCAAAGTATACTTTGAGGGAGAAATTTTCAATTTTATGATAAATTTATTAATTTTTATTATACTGAATTTATTACATTATCACAGCCAATTTGGCTGTGATAATGTAATAAATTCAGTATAATAATTCTGCATACTTTTAATCATGAAATATATGCATTTGTTAGTTCTATATGAAATAATGCATTTCAGGAAAAATAAATGATTACTCCCTCAAAGTATACTTTGCTAGTAAAGTATACTTTGCAATGTTGATGAAATAGGCTACTGGTCTGGCCTGGCTTAATATGGCGACAATGTGGATTAGTTTGGTCAAGGGCTTTTAGCCATTGCCAGTTTATGGGGTAAATGGGCAGCCGATTGAGAAGAGGCACCTTACCACATTTGCAACAATTGTGGACCCTGGGGCCCGTTTCATTAAACTGTGAGTGAGTGAGTGAGTGAATAGGGTTTAACGTCCGCTTTTCTGACATAGAGGTACAGGCCTCAGGGAGTCTACACGCAGACGGGTCAACAGGGTCGTGTCCCGTATCCACCTGTCCGAGGGGGGTAAATCCCAACTTCAGAACTCAATATTTACAATCAAAATATATATTCAGTCCTGAAATTAGAACAATCTGATCTGGTGCCAGGCCCTCGCCACACCAGCATCATTTATCCCATCCCCTAAAAGTAATAGGATTAGCGCTAATCTTACTTTTATATATGGGGCATAGCCTGACTCAACTCTCACGTACAAGAAAGCCAAAAATGTACATGAGGGCCAAATCCGGTATAGTGGGTTCCGGAAAGTATGAACCCAATCGTTAAGCCAGTTTAGTCGCCTTTTACGACAAGCAATGGCTACTGCAGCACTATTCTCAGGATCAGTTGATCCCGCCCCGGTGCCTGCACGGGGCGATCATTAAACTGTGTACGACTAAAATGTTTGTCAGTGCAAATTTAGGATGGTCTGGAAATTTCAATTGATGGATTTACACTTATTGAGCATAGGCCGCATAGGCAGCATATACATACCACACACAATACACATAAACAAACATGAAAAGCACAACAATATCCAAAGTGTAACATAACTACCGGTAGTGTAAAATCAAGCCAAACATGAAACAGGAAAAACATGTGCTGATTCTGATATTGGTTCGTGAAGTAATTGAAGAGGTAAGTGGATGAAGGCAGCTAACTCCACTGTGGAGTTAGCCCCCTTATTCCACTGACCCCTTCAATTTATGCGGCGGTCAAATCCAATGATGATTTGATTTATTGGTGTTTAACGGCCTATCAACAGTTGCGGTCATTTAAGGCCGGGCTAACAGGTTCGATCCCGCATTTAACCTGCTGCATTTGGGGGAAAATCCCAACATCAGAACGGAATATTTACATAGAAAAAAATATATATTCAGCCCTGAATTACAATAACCTGACCTGTAGCCTATTTCATCAACATTGCAAAGTACACTTTACTAGCAAAGTATACTTTGAGGGAGTAATCATTTATTTTTCCTGAAATGCATTATTTCATATAGAACTAACAAATGCATATATTTCATGATTAAAAGTATGCAGAATTATTATACTGAATTTATGACATTATCACAGCCAAATTGGCTGTGATAATGTAATAAATTCAGTATAATAAAAATTAATAAATTTATCATAAAATTGAAAATTTCTCCCTCAAAGTATACTTTGCTACTAAAGTATACTTTGCAGTGTTGATGAAATAGGCTACTGGTGACAGGTCCATACCACATCAAAGTCCCTTCACCTAAAAGTAATAGGATTAAGAATACTTGTAGTACTTATATTATAATGGGTATAACCAGATTCAACTCTCACATACAATAATGCCAAAAACGTATCTGAGGGTCAAAATGGGTCTCCAGTCGGGATTCATCTCTGAGGGTCAAAACGGGTCTCCAGTCAGGATTCATCTCAGATGCATCCTGATCGCTAAATTACCTATCGGGTTTAACGGCCTATCAACAGTTAACGGCCTATCAACAGCTAAGGTCATTTAAGGCCGGATCAATATTACCTACATTACCTGTACAAGTACATGTACAATAAGTACATGTACAATATTTACAATACAAGAACAATACATTCAGCCCTGAAATCCGAATGATCCTGATCTGATGCCAGTAAATTTAGGATGAATGTAGGATCAGTCAAGACACAAAGGAAAATGCTGTTTTGTTCGCTTTTGGATATAATTATACGGTGTGTGAATAGGCATAGGTTTACACGTGTATGGTGTATAAACGTGGAAGATACAGATATACAAACTGGTCTGGGTATATGCAGTATTTACAATGCAATAGTACTGGGAGACACACCTGAGTCTACTAGCAATATGACTAGCAATCACAAACAGACAATATTACAAATATGTGGCTATGACTGGAGAAATGGATCCGCAGTCTGATCAGGATCTGAACTGTTGGCCATTCCATCAATGAAACACCCGCCATGCTTCTAACAAGCAATACAAGATCGTTATCAGGCTACAGGAGTGTCTGTGATATTTGATCAGGAGCTACACTGGTCACAGATCCCATAAGCCCCATTTCTCCACTCACCGCGACATATACAAACACACAGCCACATAGAGAGAAAATGTACTGTACAATGAGTGTCATCCACTCAGCCTACCATCGCACTTACAGAGAAATGGCAGAAATAAAAAATGTATGTACATGTACATACCGTATTTATTCTAATAAACGCTCCCAGTGCTATGTAATTTGTGGGGATCAAAATGTGGAAAACAGAATCAATATATGTTATTTTCACGTACAAAAGCCATCGAAAACAATGACTTGTATGTGAAGGCAACATATATAGAATGCAAATATGGGAGGGGAGCTACTATTAGAGAGGGGGTTACTATTAGAATAAATATGGTACACAAATAACGTTTTATTTCGTAGAGTTAGTGGGTTAACCAATAGCTTCTAAAATATACATGTTGGCATACAACCAGATTAGTTTCTCAAAGAAACCATACATTGTGAGCACTCACTGACGAGAAAGTTCCACTCATGTTCCCGCCATACATGTATACATATATACATGTACATGTACTTACAATGAGAATGACGAAAACATTTAGCTCAATGTATGGGATTTTCACTCTCTAAACAAGAGATTTCATAATTGATTTCGAATACATGTATTTGCAATTTCTTTTGTAAATGACATCGAAAGTTGTCAAAAATTTCTTAACTTTTTGACAACTTTCAATGTCATTTACGAAAAATATTCATTTAATCACTATGGTATAATAATGATATACAAGATGATAGTGATACACAGCAGAAAATCTCCTACACACGCCATTTAAAATTTTCCATCAGAAAATCGACGAAACGACTTAATTCAGCCATTCATTGGACATCATATTCAACATTGGTTACACACAAATTGACATGAATACATGTACTGTAAAAACCCTGAATATTCGGACACATTTTATTCCGAGAAGCCTGTATAAATATGTGGCTTCCCAAAACATAACGTGCCCCAATATTTAGGGGTACCATGGCTGTGGCGGGGGGTTCAAAGTGGTTTCCCAAAACAAAGTGTGTCCGAATATGTAGGTTATCACGGAAGTATCAAAAAATAAACAAACAGTGGGGTTGTTTCTGATCCACCCTTTAAAGACGGGGAAAATATTTGTCATCTGCTGTTTTTTCTGTTTTTATTTTTTTGTCAACAAAAAAAAATTGTTTTGGCGGCATATTGGATTTACCTCCAATGGAGATGATTCTCATGTACTGACAATGACAATTATTTAAGAAGAGATATAAAGAACATTGATAAAATGTTAGATGACAAAAGTTTTCTATCACCTATTACATGTAAAGGTAACATCACAATCATGAAGAGCATTATGTTAACCTTTAGACCGCTGTAGTTGCTTTTATATCTTGCCTTATTTCTAAATAAAAACATGGTTCAACAGCACTTCAGAATCATTTCCAAAGGAAATGATTCTAAAGTGTTGTCAAAGCATGTTGTAAATTATTCTAAAGTGCTGTCAAAGCATGTTTTTGATGATAAAAATGGAAAATAGACTAGAAAATATTAAGATAGTGGTGTAAGGGTTAAGACATTAAATTGAATTACATGACACAACAGAGAAAATATCCTCACTAAAGGATCTTACATGAGAGAGGATTTAATAGGATAGTTATTAATCAGGTTTACTGGTTATTAATCAAGTTTACTGGTTTCATAAGAAACGATGCTTTGCCACATTTCTTATGAAATCAGTAAACACGTTTAATAAATACCATATTAAAAATACCATATTAAATTACGACAAATGTTAGTTTGTTTGTTGTGGTTTAACGGCCTATCAACAGCTAAGGTCATTTAAGGCCGGGTCAATGGGTTTAGTACTAAATCACATATATTACTTGTACAAATACATGTCCATGTTCAAGTACATGTACAAATGTGGGGAAAATCCCAAAATCAGAACTGAATATTTACAATAAAAAAAACTATATATTCAGCCCTGAAATCAGAATAATCTGATGCCAGGTCCTCGCCACACCAGAATCACTTCGCCCCATCCCAAAAGCAGTAGGATCAGTAATAATCTTATGACAAATGTTAGATTATATTTAGTTTATGTAATAAATGCTGTCGTCCGGCAATAACATTCATACCATACACCCAGTTATATTATGTAAATTATTGATATGAAAAATTACAAGTACATGTATATTCGTATGTAAAATCGAGGTGACCACGCCTAGCTTGTCAAGCAGACAAGCACAGTGACACTTTCACCCCTAAATATCTGGCATTGATACTTCCATACTCATTTCTGGACGATGCCATTAAACCTTTCACCCCTAAGTAACTGGAATCAATTTTCATATGTTAATTTTGCAACCACCACAAAATGATTTTCAGACTAGTCCATCTATGAAAAGGGGGTGTTTTTGTTCTCAAAAATATGAAAATTACTTACAAAAAGTGCAGATCCGTATGAGAGGGCTCGTCACGAGCCGGCTCATCTGGATCTACACTTTTTGCCAATACCACTGGCATGTGGTGTTGAAAGAGTTAATATATATCTTATAAAGATATTTATCACATGAAAACCTCGTTATGACATGCTGTAACCCATTTCATAAAAGTGATATGACACACCTGGAGCGAATCTGATTGGCTGACCGCATCACCCTAATTACGTATTTGTGTGATGCACTAACATTATGCCAAACAAACAAACTGAAGACGTTCCAAATGATGTCCCTAAAGGAGCGACAAAGCAATGTTGTTTTGATGTTAGAATGGGCTCCGGTATAGTAATATGAAGTGCTTAGAAAAAGTGCGAACTTATAATAGGACATACTTATAACAAGTTTACTGCTAGCATTAAAACTTATTTTTCTTTGTGGAGATTTTCAACAAGATGTGAAAATAGTGACTGGCATCTTCTCAATGAAGCATATCAGAGAGCCAAGATTTCTGCTATTTATAGTGTGAAGTCATGTGATAAATAGAATCTCAAACGAGTTTCCATTTCATACGAGGTTTATATGCGACTCATCAGCAATTTTAATGCATCTCGTCAGAGACTTGCTGCATAAATTGTGCAGAACTCGTTTCATCTCATATAAACTGGAAACCTGTTTCAGTAGCCGATTTCATCAAACTTGGAAAGTATACTTATCTAGCAAAGTATATTTTGAGGGAGTAATCATTTATTTTTCCTGAAATGCATTATTTCATATAGAACTAATGACTGCATATATTTGATGATTAAAAGTATGCAGAATTATTATACTGAATTTATTACATTATCACAGCCAAAATGGCTGTGATAATGTAATAAATTCAGTATAATAAAAATTAATAAATTTATCCTAAAATTGAAAATTTCTCCCTCAAAGTATACTTTGCTAGAAAAGTATACTTTGCAATATTGATGAAATAGGCTATAGATCCTCCATAGATGTATATTTTTAAAGTATCTAAAAAAAACACTTGTAAACACTGCCAATCTTGAATATGATTACTTAACCCTTACACCGCATTCTTAATTTTGTTGTTGTCTCCTGTTTATATTCTATTTTCCATTTTTATCATCAAAAACATGCTTTGACAGCACTTTAGAATAATTTACAACATGTTTTGACAGCACTTCAGAATCATTTCCATTGGAAATGATTCTGAAGTGCTGTCAAACCATGTTTTTATTGAGAAATAAGGCAAGATATAAAAGCAACAGCAGACGACAATTGTTGTGAGTAGCGGTCTAAGGGTTAATGGATGGATTCATTGTTAAGGTCATAACACAGTCGTGTTTTGGTGGACAAACAGACGGATGAAGAAACAGTTACACCATGAAGTCAATGTCACCACAATGATGAGCCATCTGCAAGTGGTCTCACTCTTGTGCACTGCAACTCGCTATATAACCTACATTATGTACAACATCAAATTACATGCATTCAAAAAGAGTACACACCATGCACCCAAATGTAACTGTGACCGTGACTTGTGACATTTACAACCAGCGTAGTAACAGTAGCCGATGACATCAAAATTGCAAAGTATATTATCTAGAAAAGTATACTTTGAGGGAGTAATCATTTATTTTTCCCGAAATGCATTATTTCATATAGAACTAGTAATTGCATATATTTGATGATTAAAAAGTATGCAGAATTATTATACTGAATTTATTACATTATCACAGCCATAATGGCTGTGATAATGTAATAAATTCAGTACAATAAAAATTAATCAACGAATCCTTAAATTGAAAATTTCTCCCTCAAAGTATACTTTGCAATGTTGGTGAAATAGGCTACTGATCAGCCTGCAAATTTTGAAGTAAAATGTGAATTTTAATTCTTTTTATGGAAGTGGTCTAACAAAAAATAATTGTTAAATATTTTGAAAATATATACAATGAAATAATGATTTGTCAATGAAGGATTGTAGTTAAGTTATTTCCCTTTGCAAATCCGGTCCTATGGTATATTTGAGCGTTAATTTCGGACTGAATAATGTGCAGTCTAATCCGAGTCTACACTGTTTGTAATAAAACTTTATACGTCAACATATGAATCTGGCAAATAGTGCAGTTCCGGATCAGACTGTGAAGATACATGTATGTAGGATAACCTGAATCAACACGAGTCGAAAACACTATGGTTCCTTTACGCAACAAATTGTGCGACAGTCGCTTTTTTTTACAAACAATAAGACCCTAAAATATACAATTTGGACCGGATTTCTATAACTAAATTCAAAGGGATATAACTAGCTACGATCCCTCATTTTGATGAGGATGAGAAACTGTAAATTAATTTTCTCTGGGCTAAGGCTGAAACACCCGACAGACAGATGTCAGGATTACAGTGCCCTTTCATAATGGCTTCATGATCACAGACACAGAATACTACACCTAAATCATCATTGATGAACCAGCACAACCTCAAACTATAAACATGTCCACATAACACACACTAAATGGACCACGATTATTTACAAATTAAATGGTATATCTGTGTTTCCTTTCTAACACGTACAGACAAGGCAATGACTCTAGTTTAGACAGATGATGTCGAAAATCAGATCATAGTTCCACTAATACATGTACATGTACATAGACAGAAGGAGTTTTACCGAGATATTAAACCTGCATACAGTATATTTTAATGAAGATAAAGTAACTTGAATTCATCCGACTATCAGTGATCAGTATACATGTATTGATGAGGTGACTGCAGCCAGTATGGCTGCAGTCACCTCATCAATACATGTAGACTGATCCAAGGTATTGAGGTATCTAAGCATGCCAATATATTGACAGTAAAAACCTTTATCATAGATTTTAGACGAAACATACGGTCAGTTTAGATGAAACATACGGTCAGTCTTCAACAGTGGCATCAACACGTTATATCAACCCATATCATGCGGCGGATACGACATTTTGTTTGTGGAAAATCCTAAATATTTGCTATATACGTGCTTAGACGTACCGTATATGTCGCGACCGTCTCGGTTCAAATAAGTGGTTACAACATATACCTTCGAGAAATAACAAAAATATAAATAATTAATAAAATTGTATCTGTATGCTGTATTCCGATTGTAATGGGTTTAAAGCAGTTGAGAAGCGAATCACTACTGACTGCATATTTTACATGCACATATAGCATACATGATGATTAACAACCGGTACAATGCAATATTTATGTGCAAGAAAAATCATAACGTGTTAAAAAGAGTTCATGCATTAGATACAATCAAATAATAAAAATTCATTTGCAATCATTGTGGATATTGCTTGGTCTGTGTGCCAGCTAATAAATGCACAGTGGATGAATGTTGCAATGGTAATGATCCCAATGTTTTGCAGATATCTGCCCATATAATCATTACTCAGACTTCCGATCATTGTGTTTCTTCTTATTATGCTCGGTAAGTCTGCGTTTCGGGTAAATAGCCATGAAATAGATGTCACATATGTGGCAATACGGCGGCATCTCATGTAAATGCACATCCATGTGGCTTATGAATTCATCCTCTATATCTATAATTTCCCCACAGATTCTACACTCAAACTTACTTGGCTCGGTATTCCTGTCTACAGATTCATTACCATCGTTTGTGCCAGGTTTAGAGTTCTTGTCAGTATTAGCAGCCCGAAGCCTTTTGTCATTCAATTCTAACTGTGAGGACAAAACAGCATGTACTTTTGTTTTCCATTTTGACAGCGCAGATTCGGAAGACAGTTTCTTTACTTTTAGAGACTTGGCATCTTTTGCCGACTCAGTGCTATGGTTGCTTGAATTGTCATCACTATTGGAACATGATGGCAGCATTTCAGCAGATTTTACGGTTTCCACTTTAACAATGCTTCCCTTATCAATCTCCACTAGGGATCCTTTACATACTAACTTCTCTGTGTTACACTGATCATCAGCTTTCGCTATTTGCTTAATACCATCAGATACAGATGGTGTTTCTTCTGCCTCAGATTTATTTTCCGTCACCGGATCTAATGGAAGGACATCTGATGTTTCATTGCCAGTACCAGTATTTGTTTCCAATGATGTAGTTGCACGTTTTTATCATGTGATGGTGTATCAATATCATTTTCTTCAACTTTGTTCACAGCATCCTTGAGCTCATCCTGATTTATACTGTCACTTAGTGTAGTATTATCATGAACTTCACTCTTTATCTCACTCTTTGAAGTACCGTTACCTTGACTATCAGGTATTAAATGTTCAGGGTTCCCTTTGTATTCTGCAGTTAACTGTGAATATTGATCATCAGCAATGTGATCTTTAGCATGTATATACAGGTCTCTCTTTTTCTTAAATGCCTTTCCACAGGTTTCACAGGTAAATGGAAGAATTTCTGTTTTTGTAGACGTTCTCGTTCTGTCAGGAGACACTATACCCTCTGATAAACTGCTATTGGTAAAGCTGGAATTGATATCTACTACAAGTACCTCAGGATTCATCCTTTTATTTTTCATTTGTTCAGACATCTGAGTTTTCCTCTCACTGCTTTTTTCGGTGTTTGCGAACTTAGTTCCCCTTAGTTCTGCATCTTTATTTGTCATTATTTTGGTTTCCTTGTTGGGACATTTGACTGCTTTGCAGGTTTTCTCATGCCTGTCACGGTATCTCTCTGCTGAAAATGCATGATTGCAAATTTTACACTGATAAGGACGTATGCCAGTATGAACCCGTGAGTGCTCAATATAATGGTTGTATGCACGAATCAGTAAGCAACACTGAGGACATTGTTTAGGGTATAACTGACCTTGAGGACTTTTTATCCAGTTAACTTTGTAGTTCAGCTTCAAACCTAGTTCCAAAGCATGCTCATTATTCTGTTCACTAACAGATTGTTTAAGAATTTTGGTTTTAATGGGTCTGCCTCTTGGTTTTGACATTACATTTGATACTTTTCTTGTTGAGTGGACAATGTGTCTTGACGGCTTTAGCTTTATTTCAGATGTTGCATCTACTTGCTGTATTCTTCTACTCTTCCTAACAATCATATATGCCATCTTCTTCTTACTAGCAGACATGTCAATTTTTCGCAATTTATTCTTTCCACGTTTGTTGTAAATGCACTTTCGACCATTATTATTTTCTGTAGAAGCCTCCCTTTTTTTCACCTTAACATTCTTAATGTATTTTACAGGGTCTGAAGCTTTGCGCTTTAGTCTACTACTAGTCTGATCATAAGTTTTATTATCAGCTGATGTCATTTTATTCTTTTTGGTCAGTTCACGCTCATTGTAACTGATATTATGTGCAGTGGCTGTACGTTTGCGACCAACATGTACAGCCTGATCATTTTTGTAAGCTGCATCATTTGGTGAAACATTTATTTTTACAGTGTCAGGTTTATGATGGCCTGTTTCATCTATGTCCTCAATTTTAATTCTTTTAGCCATTTTCTTTTCATTGTATGTTACACGTTTTAATGCTCTTCGCGTTCGACTGACATTTTCACCACAATCCGTTTCACTGTCTTGAGTTTCAATTAGTTTGTTCATCTCTTCTTTGCAGATTTTTACATTTCTTGTAGCCTTTTGTTTTTTGGGTACATTTTTCTTATGATGTCCTTCACTACTTTGTTCAATTTCAATTCTTTTACCAGTGCCATAGCTCATGCTTTTTGAATCCTTGTATTTTTGCTCAGTATCACTTGGCTCAGAATCTGTATCAGTTTCAAGTTTTTTAATCAACTCATCTTCATTGTAATTAATAAGTTTTATTGATCTTCGGCTTCTATTGGTAGTCTTAACAACTCTGGTTTCATTATCTTCAATTGGTTTCTTTTTTGTCATTGCCTTTTCATTATAATTTATCCTCCTTGATCGCTTTTGTTGTTGAGTAACATTTCTCACATGTTCCATTTCAGCGCTTTCTCCAATGGTGGACTTCTTTTTCTTGTACTTGCGTTTTGGTTTACATATAGGGTTATTACTATTGCTATGTCCTTTATTCATCCTTCTGTGATTCTTTGCAAACTTATTTTTAACCAAATCTTTAGTACTTTCTGCACTTTTCTCAGCACGATGTTTCTTCAAGTGAGTTTCTAAATTGTGACGTCTGGTAAAATCATGATTGCATTCAGGACATTTGTATGGTCTTTCACTTGTGTGCACCCGTGAGTGGTCGACGTAGTGTCTGTGAGACTGAATGGTAATCTTACACAACGGGCACCAACTGGGATACGGAAGCCCCTTCTTTGAGCGGGCACCAAAATCGTGTGTTGCCTCATGAAGCACTAAGCTATTTCGTTTTGTGAACTCTTTTGCACAGACAGGGCATACCAACTTTTCACTCTCATGCATTTCCGAATGCTTACTGAAAGCATCTTTATCAATACAGGTGATGCTACATATCAGACACTAAGAGAAGTATCCTTTTTTGAGTGCTTAACTATTTTAGATTTCACATTGTGCCCTTTCTTACTACCACTGAAGCTTGCAGCTTCCTCTTTATTGAAGTCTTTGTCCGCTCCTGGTTCCAATAGTTCACTACAGTGTACAGCTTTCATGTGATATGTATAGCCCCTTTTCTGTGTAAATGATTTCTTGCATGTGTCACATTCATGGACTTTGTGTATCTTCAAATGGTCTATATAAACTGTTTTCACTATATGTTTCTTACAAATGTCACATTCTCTGATGTCTGCTATGCTTATGTTACTCAACAATTCCTTATTAACAATTCCTCTATGAAGGTCTTGTGACTTTGCACGGCGATCTGTAGTCATATGTGTTTGAATTTTACTATCTGCATCCACAACAAGAAGATCATCTGGTTGAGACTTTGAATTAGACAGAGCAGGTGTTGTTTGGTTTGGGTTTTCTTTACCTACACTTTTCAAAGTGCATTCTTTCCCCTTATCAGAATCACTTTTTACTTCTTTGCAAATACCCTGAGCTTCTGTCAATGATTCAGCACCTTCTTGTATATGATCATTCCCTGCAGTGTTACTAATATTGCCATTACCTGGTCTGTCATCTACATGGGAAATTCTTTCAATAATGTCACCAGTTTTCTCATCTAAATACTGATGCACAGTAATGGTTTCATCTTCAACGTCTTTTGAATGAAGTACTCTGTCTTCAAGATCCCCCTCATCTGATGTTATTCCGGAGTCAATGCTGTCTAGGTTTACTTCAGCATATTCATCTACCACATCACCAGCAACATCATCGTGAATAACAACATTTTCTGCAACAGGATCAGGCTCAACATTTGTTGATTTCGGAAATAGTCCCATTTTCTCTACAAATTGTTCAGACTGTTTTGTGAGTTCACCTAGGTCTGTTGTTTCATGCTTACGAAGATGGTATAAGAAAGTTCCCTTATTATAAAAATCTTCCTTACAGATTTC
This sequence comes from Conchocele bisecta, assembly GCA_029237695.1. Taxonomy (NCBI): domain Eukaryota; kingdom Metazoa; phylum Mollusca; class Bivalvia; order Lucinida; family Thyasiridae; genus Conchocele; species Conchocele bisecta. The sequence continues at coordinate 82,301,207 of CM055270.1, forward strand.
ACAAGTAGACACAGGCTTTCGCTTCTTTGAATGAGATGCAACATGTTTATTTAGCTTACCTCTAGTATCAAATGTCTGGGAACATATCTCACAATTATGTAATGTATCTTCAGATGTGGCCGATTGTATTTTCTCCCTTTTAGCAGGACGCACCTCAACCTTCGGTAAATTTTCATCATTCACAACTTCATTATGAGCACTTTTTAAGTGCTGAACGTAATTCCGACGATGCGAAAAGGCTTTTTGACATCTGTAACATGCATATTTTGTGTGAACTTTCATGTGATCAACTAACTTTCCCCTTTCCATTGATTTGTGACAGGTAAAACAGTTAACTAAAGATATGGACTCAGGTGAACTATCATCTGTTGTTTCATTTTCTTCACTGTCGTCATCTTGCTCTTGTGCATGTTCATGCATGTGGTATAGATAGTTAGCTTTTTCATAAAATGACATGTCACAAATTGCACATGCCACTGACCGGGCATCACGTCTATGGGCTAACTCATGCTTCTGAAACTCACCCTTGAATGTAAATGTTATATCACATTCACTGCAGTTATACACTGGCATTTCCTTTGGTTTTGATGTCATGACAGGTTTCTTTTGGAGTAGAGCTTTTATTGTTTCTCTTATAGGATTATTATCTACAGCTGCATGGCTAACCTCTGGTTCTTTTTTAATACCCACATTACTTTTGTCGTCAATAGATTTCAAAGGAGAATCACCACTAGCATTCCTAGTTTCGTCATCACTTTGATCTACCAAATCTTTCCAATGAAATGTCATCAAGTGCTCCACATATTCACTCTTCTCCACAAATGCTCGCTCACATTGCTGGCATGTGTGAAGGCTGTGAGAAGCCATATGTTCAATCAGGGCACATTTGTCCATTTCTGATTCACAAACTGGGCACTCTACTAAGTTCTCTTCGAGACTAAAATTCAGCGGCCCAGCAGTGAGATTCTGCCCTTGATCCTGGTATATGCTCTCTGATGTCTCACTGGACACATGTTGGAAATATGGAGGTGGATTTGATGCACCATGTATTTGCTGATCTATAAAACTGCTCTTCGATTTATCTGCTTTAAATTCCTCCATGTGTTCAAGTGAAAGCTTAATCAGGTCATCAAAGTGGCTTGCATTATGATCTTCATTATCAGGTGCTGTGCCTTTCACATTTGAGTAATCAGTAGCAGATGAGTTAGACTGGGGAACTTCAAAATTCTGTGTATTTTTTCTATCCAAATCTCCTAGATCATGGTTCTTAATATGGTATAAATAAGTACCTTTGTTCTGAAAGCCCTTATCACAAACTTCACAATGAATTAAACCGTCAGTGCGCTTGTGTATAAGTTCATGTCTCACACATCGGGACTTTGTGGCAAAGGCTTTATGACAGACTGTGCAAGTAAATGTTTTGTCTGCACTATGAGTATGCATGTGTTCAGACAACTGAATTTGATTCTGGAATGACTTGGAGCAGATACTGCAAATTTTGTTTGAGGATGCATCGACAGAAGAAGCACCATCAGCTGCATGAAGGATCAGGTCTTTTCCCATAGTGAAAGCATTCTGTGTATTATATGAATTTGGATTGGACAGATTTGTTGTTTCAGGTCTGTTTATTTTCTCCATCAATCTCCCCTCTTGTTTATGGATTACCAAATGAGCTGTCAGATCTTTTACTGTTTGAAATGTCATGGAACAATAGTGACAGTTGAGGTTGTTTTCTTCGCTGTGTTCCATCATACTTGAAGCACCAGGTATGGGCAGATTTGCTCTGGGTGTCGATTGTGTATATTGATCATTCCTAACAAATGCCTCATTGTCAGAATACTGTGGCAAAGTGTTGCCACCTGGATATGGCCTACTTTTGACCAAACTTTCATGGTTCTTGCCAAGTGACTCAGACTTGTTCTGTTTGAATGCTTTAAAGCCACCTGGTGGCTGAGCATCAAGTTCTGGTGGTATGGAACGTGGTTGAGCCAAGCCAAATGCCTGGCTAGTAGAATCTTGCTGGGACAGAGCTGTGTGAGCTTGTATAAGGGACAACACTGAATGCTCCACAGTTGTGCTTGGTGGAATACGTGAACCAGAATCTGTACTGGTTGCATAATCTTGAGCTGCTGTGGCTAACTGAAACTCTTCTGGAATTGCCACTGGCATGTATGCATATGGAGGTAACTGGGTAGGAGGCATCTGTTTGATGGCATCATGTGGTAGGTATGAGATAGTACTGGGAGCTGCAACAGGTTTGCCAATATTGTGAACATATGGCATGGTACTTGGTATAGAGGCATGTTTGGTGATGCTGTCATGTATGTATGAAAGTGTGCTGGTAGCAGTAACTGATTTGTTGTGTGAATAAGGGATGGTAGGTGCAGTGAGTGGTTTGCCAATACTATGGTGGAGGTAGATGGTGCTGGGTGTGGAGACAAATCTGCTGATGTCATGGGCAATGTAGGGCATGGTATTGGGTGTACTCACATGCTTTCTCATGTCCTCTGTTACATAGGGTAACGGGACAGCACTAGGGATTGAGTCCTGTCTATCTAGTAAGCTGTGTGGAACATATGAAAGAGTACTTGGTGTGTAGACCTGTTTGGGAATATGGGACATAGGAACGGGGGAGACATATGTTTGGTAATATCATGAGCTAGGTATGTTACTGAACTGGGTATAGACACCTGTTTGCTGATATCTTGGGGTAGGTAGGGGACAGAACTCTGGGTAGATATAACATGTTTGCTGATATCGTGGGGCAGGTATGATATGATACTGGTAGGCGTAGAAACCTGTTTACTAAAGTCTTGATGAAGATATGATATGCTACTGGTATTTGATGCCGAAACTGGTTTACCCAAATCTTGGTTTAGATATGCACTGGGTGTGGACACATGTCTGCTCTGATCATGGTGAAGGTATGGCACAGTCTCTGTCTGGGTAGGAGCTGGCTTACTTTGATCAGGATGCTGGTAGGAAACGGAACCTGTTGGGGTAGGAGCCTGTCTACTTTGATCAGGATGCACATATGTGCCAGTATTTTGTTTTGAAACAGGTTGTGCATAATATTGAACTTGTGGTTCTGGCGACTTTGGTAGGTGTGCTTCAGCAGACTCTGTGCTACTTAGCCGTGGACTCTGCATAACTGGCGAATTATTGTATGATGCCAAGTTTGGGCTGGACTCTTTCTCTTGCCTCGCTCGGACATGCTGATAGTAAGCCAACTGTGCAGCACTCATAGTTGTTGGTGGTGTAATGCTAACTGCTGGCTGTATAGGACTTTCAACTTTTTCCACCCCTGTACTGCCAGCTAAGTGTTTGGTCAAACTGTAATATGGATCCGGGTTTGGGTATATCTGACTGTCCATTTTTGGAAGAACATTTCTTGGTTCAGTACTACCGAACACATCATCATGCCTTATCAGTGGGTGTGCACTGTATAAAGGACTGTGTGATGGAAGTGTTAAAGGTGTCTTAAAGCTCTCCAAATATTGGCTTGTGTTGTATGAAAGTGTGTGTGCATCAGTAGGAGTTGAGTGTGAACTTCGACTATCTTGCGAGTCTAGTGGACTGGTCTGGACAGCAAGTCGGGTAGGAGTTGGCACCGGTAGCTGTGCTGGAACCGTTTCATGTGTCGACATTACAGTACCAGTAGACAATGTACGGGAATCAACAGATAAACCATGCAAGTCACTCCCTAGTGCAGTTGGAATTGTCTCACAAACAGGGGTTACAGCTCTTGTATCCACCGGAAGTCTCACACCAGTGTCCGGCCTGTATGGATGCGGTCTCTCCACTGTTGCCGTTCTCTCCATGTGTACGTCAGCCTCACTGCGAAATGGCTGAGTGGCTTTCTCCATGATGTCCCTTGCAGCTGTGCCACTGTACAAGGGTCTGTTGTCAAAGGCCGGCCGCTGACCTGTGGGTAGAACGCCAGCCTGGTTCATCTGCTCGAGATGCCAGCGTTCATGGGCGGCGAGGTCGCGGTAGTGAGTGAACTCCTTGTAACACAGGCCACAACTGTAGGCTGTTGCGTGACCCGATTTGGGGGCATCCATGCCACCCGGATAGTTCCCCTCCATACTCCTGGCTTCACAAACAAGTGTTACTCAGTTGTCTACGCTGAAGGTGTACATTCATCAAATAACACATCTAAACCATCTCAAGTCATTGTGGAATTTCTTCCAATATCAGTAATTTACATGACCATTAGATTTTCTTGATTTTATTCAGCATTTCAATTAAATTGCTGATAATATGCACTTATTTTCAAATATGTTTTCACCTAGACTTGCAACTTAAGATCCATTAAAATTTTGTACATTTGTCCAAATCTCACATGGAGGTAGTTGGTATGTATTAGATGTTATTAGCAACTGCACGGCACCTCACACAGCTGTCAGGTGTCCGCGGTGGGGGGCGCGGTCCTTGGGTAGTGCCGGGGCCTGGAGCATCACAGCGAGTGCAAATCTCTCAATTCCTAGAACATACAAATGTAGCTGTGACTGGACATTGTGAAGGGGCCTTGGCTGTCTTATTTTGTGAAAAATAAGCGCAATTACAAGGTTTTATACGAATAAACAACAAGATTTTCTGAGAAAAAAAAACAACAACAAGATTTTCTTCAAAATTGTGAAAATTTGTAACACTCCTGGTAATACTAAAAAGTCACTAAATTACAATGGATTATAGCAACTTTCAATTCTAATTGAACAATTGAATAGGGCTGGTGCAAGGGATAATGATGTAAACATATTTTTATTTTGGTCTCAATTGTGAAACTAGATGGCCACGGACAGCATTACATGCCCGCCAAGGTATTTGATGGTCCCGGTATGTATGTATCTGGTTAGAGCAATCGGATTTGGGAGATACTGGGTACTTAACAACTTTCAAGCAGATTTCACAAAAACTTTAACGCATATTTCAGAGTAATTTGACATTGACCTTAGGCATTGGGATTGCATGGGTGAGTTATAGAATGAAAATATGGATGGTGATAAGTTTCAAAAGGTTCAAGTCAATTGGATTGTGAAGATATAATATATTGGGTAGTTACAAACTTAACAGATTTAAAAAAAAATCACAGTAATTTGACCTTGGGTATGGGGGCCACATGGATGGGCTACAGAATGAAAATATGGATCAAGATAAATTTATGTATTTGATTTATTGGTGTTTAACGGCCTACCAACAGCTAAGGTCATTTAAGGCCGGGCCAACGGGTTTGATCCCGCCTTTAACCTGCTGTATTGGCTGAAAAATCCCAAAATCAGAACAGAATATTTACATCAAGATAAATATATATTCAGCCCTGAAATTAGAATAACCTGCCCTGGTGCCAGGTCCATACCACACCAAAGTCACTTGGCCCCATTCCCCTAAAAGTAATACTGGTAGGATTACTCTTATAAAGGGTGTAACCAGATTCAACTATTAAATACAAGAAAGCCAAAGACGTACTTGAGGGCCAAACATCTCTGTAGCCGATTTCATCAAAATTGCAAAGTATACTTATCTAGTAAAGTATACTTTGAGGAAGTAATCATTTATTTTTCCCGAAATGCATTATTTCATATAGAACTAACCACCGCATATAGTTGATGATTAAAAGTATGCAGAATTATTATAATGAATTTATTACATTATCACAGCCAAAATGGCTGTGATAATGTAATAAATTCAGTATAATAACAAGAAACGAGGCAAAGCCACGAAGGCCAGGTTTTTTCCAAGCATGGACACTTGGATAACATAATTATACCCACTTTTGTAGACTAGATGGCCGTGGCCTGCATGTCGCGCCTTGGGGCGAGGCATATGGACACTAAAAAAATAGATATAGTAGATGAAAAACTTTAATAAAAAAACTTTAACCAGACACACGGACGTACGGACGGACGTATGCCAAAATGCCGACGAGTTTGCGCTGACAATGATGATAAACACCCATGTGAAGTATCAAGGTAATGGGTGAAGCAGTTGCAGAGATATAGTACACAAAAAAACTTTAACAAAAATATTCAAAGTAATATGACCTTGACATTGGGCATAGGGGCCGCACGGTTGTGGGGTAGAATGAAAATATGGATGATGATAAACACCCATGTGTAGTTTCAAGGTAATGGGCGAGTGAGTGAGTGAGTGAACAGGGTTTAACGTCCGCTTTTCTGACATAGAGGTACAAGCCTCAGGGAGTCTACACGCAGACGGGTCAACGGGGTCGAGTCCCGTATCCACCTGTCCGAGGGGGGTAAATCCCAACTTCAGAACTCAATATTTACAATCAAAATATATATTCAGTCCTGAAATTAGAACAACCTGATCTGGTGCCAGGCCCTCGCCACACCAGCATCATTTATCCCATCCCCTAAAAGTAATAGGATTAGCGCTAATCTTACTTTTATATATGGGGCATAGCCTGACTCAACTCTCACATACAAGAAAGCCAAAAATGTACATGAGGGCCAAATCCAGTATAGTGGGTTCCGGAAAGTATGAACCCAATCGTTAAGCCAGTTTAGTCGCCTTTTACGACAAGCAATGGCTACTGCAGCACTATTCTCAGGATCAGTTGATCCCGCCCCGGTGCCTGCACGGGGCAGGTAATGGGCGAAGCAGTTGCAGAGATATAGTATAACGAAAAACTTTTAACCAAAAAACTTTAACCAGACGTACGTTAAAAAGTTAACGTTGAAAATGGCTAAGTAAATTACGTAGAAATAATAGGTGAAGGTAAAAAAAATGGTGACATGTTGGATAGTTGTATGTGGTAGGCACCCCTTGGTTATGAAGCTGTGAAAGTTTGGTGGTCCTAGGTGGTACAGTACCAAAGAAATGGACTTAAACACGAAAACTTAACATTGTAAACGCGAAAACTTAACATTGAAAATGGCTTAGTCAACTGCGCGGAAAAAATGGGTCAAGTTAAAAAAAAGGTAACATGTTGGATAGTGATATGTGGTGGGCACCCCTTGATTATGAAGCTGTGAAAGTTTGGTGGTCCTAGGTGGTACAGTAACAAAAAAATGGACTCAAACACGAAAACTTAATATTGATTGTGGACGCCTCCGCCCACCGCCCGCCCTGCTTTCGCCAATCCAATAGCCTGGATTTTTTTCTCAAAAAATTAATAAATGTATCTTTAAATTGAAAATTTCTCCCTCAAAGTATACTTTGCTAGATAAGTATACTTTGCAATGTTGGTGAAATAGGCTACAGGTCGTGACTCCGGTAAGGATGAATCCCGATCATTAAATTACCCATCACATACTCCCACCTGCCACCCACTCATGCAGGGATTCTGCTGGCGATCGCCACTTTCACAATTGGCTATAACAATTTTTTTCTTCAAAAATTGTAACTTTTTATCGCCAATTTTTTGAAGTGGCGATTTTTTTTATTTTCCCCAGCGGAATCCCTGCTCATGATAAAGAGGTACAAGTCAATTGGACTTCGGGTTGTGGAGATATTTGGTACTTACAAACATTATTAACACAGATTTTACACAAAACAAAAGACGAGGCAGCCACAAAGGCCGGGTTTTCTTCAAGGATTACAGATAATTGGCTATTGATGTTAAAATGACCAAGATCGAAAGTGACAACTGTCAGTGGCTTAAGATCATTTAGATGGCAAAAAAAAACACCAGTGTATGAAAAACCTACATGCAGTTGCAGGCTGGCATATATGTACAGGTTCAATTTTGAAAATATTAAAGAAATATAAAGATACACATTTATATTGCATTAAAACATACATATTTAATCAATATGGTACTCTAAATTAATCATTAATATTATTTATTACATTTGTATTATCAAGTCAACATACATGTCTATGTTATCTTTATCTTCATTTCAATTTTCAAAATTTACTTGAAATGTACCTGAAAACACAACCCTCTATTAAGAGGTCACCTCTGTTAAGCAGCCAGTTTTGTCACTTCCCTTGGGTGGCTGCTTAAGACAGGTTTGACTGTATTAGTACAAGATACGAGTGAACATCCATGCTGTCTGATGAGTGTTGTCCAATTTAACATTGAAAATGGCTAAGTTTATTACACGAAAAAAAAAAATAGGTAAACAAGGACAGATGATGAATAGTGGTATGTGGTGGGCACCCGTTGGTTATGAAGCTGTGCAAGTATGGTGGTTTGTTTGTTTATTGGTGTTTAATGTCATATCAACAGCTAAGGTAATATAAGGTCTGGCCTACCAACAGCTAAGGTCATTTAAGGCCGGGCCAACGGGTTCGATCCCGTTTTAACCTGCTGCATTGGGGGGAAAATGTCAATGTAAAAAAAAGTCACATATTGGATAGTGGTATGTACATGTATTAGGCACCCGTTGATCATTATAGGAATGAATGACCTTTTTGTGGAATTTATCGGGGTATAAACTTGGGAAAGTCGCGGGAATACTGGACGAAGGCCGGAAGGCCTCGTCCAGTATTCCCGCGACTTTTCCAAGTTTATATCCTCGATAAATTCCACAAAAAGGCCATTCATTCCTTAAAATTCCAGCATTTGAAATATATTGATCAAGAAAATGTGTTTATTTTCCGTTTTCTTCAGAATTATTTTAAATGCGCCTCACGGTTACGGAAAGTAGTTCGGCGTGGGAGTTTACTGGGATATAAATTTTGGACAGAGACTTGCTACGGGCCAATCAAATGTTAGGGAACTGTGTAAATATTTTTGTGCTGGAATTATGAAGTTGTGCAAGTATGGTAGTTCCAGGTTGTACAGTAACAGAGAAATGGTATAAAACTCGGAAACGTAACATTGTGGATGCCGCCACATGGGCATTGGGGTCACATGGCTGGGCTATAGGATGAAAATATGGATGATGATAATGAGGTACCGGTATGCAAAGTTTCAAATCAATTGACCTTAGGGTTGTGGAGATATATGGGAACTTCAAAAGTTCACAGATTAAAAAATAAATAAACACAAATTTCAAAGTAATTTTACCTTGACCTTGAGCATGGGGGGAGGGGGTGGCGCATGGGCAGCCTATATAATGATAGGAATGTGTAGATATTGGGTACTTAAAAACTTTGAAGCAGATATCTAAAAAAAAAAGTTTGATCTTAACCTTGGGCATGGGTGCCGCATGGGTGGGCTATGGAATGAAAATACGGATGATGAAAAATAGGTATATGAAAATTCAAGTCAATCAGACTCCCTGTTGCGGAGATATTTGGTACTTAAAAACTTTAACACACATTCTACAACAAATTTTAAAGCAAATTTCAAATTAATTTAACCTTAACCTTGGGCATACATGTGGGGGCCGCAAGGGTGTGCTATCGAATCAAAAATAAATGATGATAAAGAGGTATATGAAGTTTCAAGTCAATCGGAAATAGGATTGTGGAGATAATTGCTACTTAAATAAACATTAAAGCAAATGCCAGACGCACACCAAAAGCTGATACCGATCAACGTCTATATTGTTTGTTAGAAGCATAACGGTTTCATTGAGGGAATGGCGAACAGTGCAGATCCTGTTCAGACTGTGTGGATGCACAGGCTAATCTGGATCTACACTGGTCACAAAACCCATTAAACCAATTATTCCTCCAGTCACAGCCACATATGGGCTGCCAACTGAGTATCGCGACCTTACAGCATTGTAGATCCTCGTTATTTTTCAGTCACATGGTATGCTTATGGTCAAAATGTTTCGCTGAGACAACAGCACAGCTATGAATAATGATGGTCAATAAGTTCCACAATTCAAGGGGCAAACTGACCGATGAAGATTAAATTTAAGTGTAACATACAAATTTGACTCCCGAAATTTGCAACACAGGGGCCAAATTTGCTATTTATAGCAAATTTGTCCTCCGTGTTGCAAATTCTAGCAAATTTGACCCATGTGTTGCAAATTCTAGCAAATTTGACCCATGTGTTGCAAATTCTAGCAAATTTAACCCCAGTATTGCAAAAATTAAGCACCCGGCGCCGCCAAGTCTGAATCAGCGCGATTATCTCAGGTAAGTTTTCACACGTCTATAGAAACCAAAGACACCGCCGCTGCTAAAATGCGTTTAAAGTTGCATGACCAGTTCAAGCAGTTCACTTAAAACCATAATTAATCAATTAAACTTAATGTGATATCAAATAACAGAAAAATGAATTAAACGGTGTAGCAATAAGTAAATCGTCTTTGAAGCTGCGATTTATGAAAACCTGGAAATAAAGTAAAGAGGCATTTCTGAAGCGATTTTGCTCGGATTTTTTTCCCGATAAATTTGGCCAATTGTTATCTCGAAGTTCGGATATGTCGATATATTTTCATCAGTCCATTCGACTTCGAGATAACGAGAATGACCTGTATTTATCGATAACAAATAAGTATGAAGAATCAAGCCAAGCCTAGAACTATAAATGTGGCCTGTTGGCACACGAATGCCCCCGCTGGCAGCCAAAGAAAACGAGACACATTTAAAAACAGAAATTATAAGCCATTTACCCGAGCGTTGAGGTTTCAAATGCACCAAGTCTGTGACGTTGACCCTGGGCTTACCGGGGGCGGGACGAATGTGGATTTGTCACAGGGCAGTAGAGGACCATTACAGCAATGATTGTGTGAAATGTGTAGCAGATCCGAGAAAGTAAACTAGAAATTATAAGCCATTTCGGGACGGACGTACGTACATACGGAGACCGGTAACACTATATGCCCCCCTGACCATTCGGTGGTGGGAGCATAAAAATGGATATAAAAGTATAACCATGGTCAATGTAAGAATACCTACGTGTGTCTTATTGTCATATGGAAGTTTTTTTTTAACAGAACTGCGAAGTATTAAACTGACCATGTGTCAGAAAATGCAAGGACAGAAGGGGCTGTTATTGTGACAAAAATTTACACAGCATGTGTTTCGTCTACAAGGATACAAAACATATAAAAGCAGGGATTCCGCTGGCGATCGCAATTGGCGATAAAAATAAACAATTGGCGATAAAAAATTACAATTTTCGAAAAGAAATCGCCACTTCAAAAAAAAATAAAAATTGAAGTGGCGATTTTTTTATTGTGGCGATTTTTTTATTTTCCCCAGCGGAATCCCTGTAAAAGGCAGATGTAGTAAAATACATTTGTTTAGACGAGATTGTCTCATCTAGGGGCTTGCGATCACTGTAGATCCAGATCCAGATCAGCATCCCCAGTCTGATCAAAATTTGCACTGTTCGCCATTCCATCAATGCAACACCCATCGTCATGAGCATGCATCTTACAATCAATACAGGTCATTATTGGGAGTGCGCTATTTGATGGAGCCGATTTCATCAAAATTGCAAAGTATACTTTACTAGCAAAGTATACTTTGAGGGAGTAATCATTTATTTTTCATATAGAAGTTAGAACTAACAAATGCATATATTTCATGATTAAAAGTATGCAGAATTATTATACTGAATTTATTACATTATCACAGCCAAATTGGCTGTGATAATGTAATAAATTCAGTATAATAAAAATTAATAAATTTATCATAAAATTGAAAAGTTCTCCCTCAAAGTATACTTTGCTACTAAAGTATACTTTGCAATGTTGATGAAATAGGCTACAGGAGCTTCTTCTTCTTGTTTGTCCTTCGTATTCGAAGATGACAATGATCATCGTGATCCTGTGTCAGTTTGGTTTGCAGTCGGATAATGGCGAAGGTCACTTATCAACATAAGGAACATATTGTTACACTGTGGGATTGGAAAGCTAGCTGTCGGGTCATTGGCCGAGTGAATGCTGGATCTTGAGTTTCTGTTAGCACTCTTTTGTTGAGCTATAAGGACACGTGTCTGCTTAAAGCTGATGACGCCCTTCTGGATGCTCCTGCGTCATGTCCTATATCTAGAGCGACTGTCTCCTATGTTTCAGACTTATCTGGAAGCTCTTTCGTGAAGCTTCAAGTGTATCCTTGAAACGTTTCACTTTGACCTCCACGGTTGTGTGAACCAGACAACAGCTCACTGTAGAATATGTGCTTTGGTAGTCGACTGTCTGGCATTCTGGTGACCTATCCAGCCCAGCAAAGCTGTGCTTGTATCAGGAGTGTTTGTACACTCATCATGTGTGTCCGAGCCCAAATCTCAGTGTCCGGGACATATTAAGGGCATTTGTCCACAAGACATCCTATGTGAAAATGATTAAGTCTCTGGTATGCTGTCCACATCTCACTAGCATACAGGGATCCTCCAGATTATCGGACACAACCGGCATTTTTTTAACAATATTTTTTCTTAAAATAGCAGCTACGGGCATAAAATGTTCACAGCACAATCGTCGGTTCTTGCTTTCTCTACACATGTAAACTATTTAGCAAAATGCGCCATCTTTCTCACTTAAAAGTGGGTCAGATCATCAGTCATAAGATTGCCCTAAAATTAACATCAACAATCAGTTATCCGGACAAACATATCTTCGTCTTATAACATCTATTTACACCTTAAAATCATGTTATTGCCTGTAAACCAGTGTAAACAGCATTGTGTAGAAATCAGAATCACCCATATCTTCTTGGAAAACACTGTATTTATAGAATTTATAGAACAACTCTGAAATGATGTAATGGGCGCACTCGATTGGAAGCCCCCTCGCGACTTTAGACGTTGTAAACAACTTGTGGACAGAGTTCAGGAATGTTTTCAGCAAATTTGTCTAAATGTTTACGTTGTCGATATATTATTCTTCACACTGGCATGGAAACAGCACGCACCTGAGTGACTTAGATGTGTTCGTTGCAAAATTGGATCAAATGATCATTACGCGATTCACTAAAATCATGCCTACCCACTGTGACAATAAAAGTCACAGGTCGATAGTTTCAATAATCACCTAGCCAAACATTGCTTCTGGCTACTATAATTGTCAGTTCAAAACACGTGTTATTCTCGTGGCGAAGTTATTTATACAGTACAGCCAATCGCTGGTAAGTAAAGGCAACCCTTAGTGGCATGATTGACAGGTTACTGTCGCGAAAGACGTTGGCAATAGATCTATCAGAGATTGATCATGAACCCGGTATAGTTAACTCCCTCCGAATACTCTCAACCAGACAAACAAACACGCGTTTTAATGTGCGTCAGATGAGAGTCGTTTCTGGGTCGGGGCTAACAAAAAATATAAGCTGGGTCGCCGGTGAACGAATTTCGTAGTTGTCTACAAACTTTGTCAGCTTCTGATGCTATGTGGGATACCATTTACGAAATAAAAATAGTATCCAATCGTTAGCTGCCTGTAAATGAACGAATATGTCCATTTTGTAATTCTGAGGTTGAAACAGAAAAACATTTTGTTGTCAGATGTGAGAAACTAAATTGTTTTAGACAGGACATATTTAGTAAGATACAAGACATAGTCCCCACTTTTATTAGCATGAATGATGATGATAAATTTTATTTTATTATGTTTGTTTGTTTGTTTATTAGTGTTTAACGGCCTATCAACAGCTAAGGTCATGTAAGGCCGGGCAAACGGGTTCGATCCCATTTTAACCTGCTGCATTGGGGGGAAAATACCAAAATCAGAACGGAATATTTACATCGAGAACAAATATATTCAGCCCTGAAATTAGAATAACCTGACCTGGTGCCAGGTCCATACCACACCAAAGTCACTTGGCCCCTTCCCCTAAAATAGCATTACGAATATCGTAATACTCACATAAGGGGTATAACCAGATTCAACTGTCACATACAAAATGCCAAAGACGTATGTGAGGGCCAAACCAGGTCTCCAGTCGGGATTCCGGTAAATATGAACCCCGATTGTTAAATTACCCATCGCCTGCTCCCACCTGCCACCCACATATTTTATTATGAGTAACATTGAATATGATATTAGTAAAATTTGCATAGAAGGAATTCATAGGATGTATGTATTTAGAAACCAGGAAGTAGATAATAAAAGAAATTAGATGATAAATCTTTCATGACATACTTCGCTTTAGTATTCGTCAGGTGTGATACAGTAGAATTGTGTTCTTACATGTTGTTAACTTGAACTAGTCATATAATGTTTGATACATGTGTAATAATTATGTATGTCCATTGTGAATGTTTATGTATATATCAATGTTTCATGTTAATTGGCATCAAGCCTTTGTATTAGGTTGTCAAGCCATTAAATTTGATTTGATTTAGCTACGATTGTGGGAATACCCACTCGAGGCGCCACCTGACGAATCGAGTCGTGGCCTATACAGCATCGGAAGGCCCATGATTGCAACTTTCTATTTTGCCGAAAAGTTTGAAAGAATTAAATACGAAATCGATATATTCTAATTAAATCCTTTGATGCCGAAAACAAATACTGTTTATTACATTACTAACTATTTATTTCAACCAAATACATGTATTGCTAACTCTAATGTCAGAAAACATGAAAAAGCCTGTAAATATCACGGACAATTTCATAGTTTCGTCCTTTTGCAACTTTTTCCAATCGATGTTAACGTAACCCGATTTTTATGATAAATTAATTCAGTTTGGTATCAAAGGTACATGCCCACTCAGTAGACACAAAATGTTATTTATATCAGAGACATCAGCCGAGACATTTTCTGGCAAATCAAACATTCATTCACCATTACCCCACGTACTGATTGGAATTATTATACATTTTATATCAGACATAAATTTCCACACTGATATAAGGGGCGATAATCGTGTTTCCTTAAAATGTTAACGGACATTACTATTTATTCTCTGTATTTATTTTTTAATGTGCAATGATCATACTTTATATTCTGTCGAAAATATTATTTTTTCAGGAGACACATTTAATTAGTATAAATATTTAAAAAATATCATACCTCATTTGCATATGAAAATAGCCTGATACCACCACGCGTCACTATCAGTAAAATAAACATTACTGAATGATTATATCTGTATAGCGGGCACTCGTAATTTTTAGAACTGGTGGAATAGTGACACAATTATACACTTATTTAATTCCTATAAAGAACAGTTCGTGCCTACTGAGTGGGCATGTAGCTTTAACTAAATATACAGAATTTATGCACATACAAGTTCATAAATGCTATTTTAAGTGAATTTAAACGGATTACTTTGCTATTCGTCTAAAGTATTTACATAAATGTAATTGTAGCCGGTCAATATGCAGCGGATTGATTTTATTTGTTTTATATTAAATTTGGCGCAAACTCTGCGGCGCGCGCGCAAAAACACCCCGCTCCCACTTCAAACCCGTGATACCCATATTTGCCCTATATGCCTACATATATGTCCAATATTCCCATATATATAGTATGTCCATAATATCCTATATAGTTATATCCTATACTTATATTTTCTCCACATGTATTTGTATTTGCACGTTATGGTATTACATGCATGCATGAGTTAAGGCCAGTTTTTCGTCGCCTGGGGCAGAGATATGGTTTGTGGTGACGTCTCGTGAAATCTCACCGGGTAAATTTGAATGTATTGTGCGACCGACGAGATTTCGGCGCATTCCGCCAGAGACACCATAACAGACCAGCTGAATAATTTATCTGTCTAGTAAATTATCTTATTTATCTTGTTCCAGGTATGACATATTGGTATAGTAGTTTCAGTTATTCATGCTCATGTCCCATGCACATTTTGTCAACTGTTTTATGGTGTAATTATCCTGTATGGCCAGGAAACATGTATTTGTCCTGTCCTCGCCCGTGCGAGGACCTCATGGATCCATTGACATCACACATTGTGCATTTTGATGTCATGCACTGATGGGATATGTTCATGGCACATTAGCGTTCTATTAATAATTACCGATATTAATACTGCGGAGCATCCTACTATACACATGCCTCAATATTTCTCATGTTTCGGTCAAGTTGTGGTTGTTCAGAATCCTCACCATAGACAATTCTAAATAACTTCACGCTTGCGACCGATCATTTGTATAATTAACGTACATGTAATCCATTTTCATTGTAAATAGTCATGACGGTTGAGCTGAGCGATATAATCATATATTACTGTTATCAGATGGAGATGATTCTACCACGACTTTCATACATGTTATTTCCCATGTTCATTTACCAATGCAAAGTGTCCTTCCATTCGTCCATTCATTTGATTCGTCTCATCTATGTATATTTTTGTCTGCATGCAGTCCCATTCACTTACGTATTCGCCTTAGTTCAATCCCATTTATCTACTTTGTTCACCTTCATCCATTCTGTACGTCCGATATTATGTGCTCGTTCGTGTTCTACATTATCAGTGTAATGTTATTCTGATTATATGGCGCAACGTATTATTAATATTCATAGATGTGCATTCACGATTGTTTCATCAGGATCTACACTGTACACACATGCAATAAGACTGATTCTGCCATTCACAATACCTTTTGGTATCGTGAATGCACATGCATATTGCATTGTGATCTACGCTTTTTGCAATATTCGGGCATTCCGCCAGAGACGCCATTACAGACCAGCTGAATAATTTATCTGTTTAGTAAATTATCTTATATATCTTCTTCCAGATATTAAATCGCTTGGCTTACTCGCCGTCGATACGGGATTGTTGTTCCATTAAAACCCGACCCGACAGACCCTGTGACATAATATTTACATGTACACAGTTAAAGAGGTTTAAATGGGTGGTAACAACATATACTTTTGAAATAAAGAAAAAAAAATGCTTTTTTTTCACTACATACTACCACATTTGCTTCCCAGCCATTTGTATGATACAAGCACATGTTGATGCCTCTACCCCTCTAATAGATATGCTTTTGAAAACATAGAGTTAATGTATAATATTTTGTCTGGAGGGAGATGTCACTTCTTCCTAAATTTTTGGCCTATATTGAACCCTGTGAATGCGCTTAATTAACAGCTATTTTCATTTGTCCGATAACCTGATTGTCCGGATAACTGGTATGACCCCTGTAGAGTAGCGTTGGTAGGACTACTGCTTTTAGTTTTGTCACTCTCACACCTCTGCACCTAATCAGGAGCTATGCTGGACACAAATCCTGTAAACCCAATTCTCAGGTCACAGCCATAATTGACAAATAATGACAGTTAATTAATCATTATTGATGAACCTGTGAAGTTGCAAAGCTGGGTGGACGAAATCTCTCAGTCGACAAAATGGTGAGCTGACAGAACCTCAGACACCCCGCAATATTACCGACGAGGGTGTGAATAGATATAAATAATTCCAGCACAAAAATATTTACACAATTCCCTAACATTTGATTGGTCCGTAGCAAGTCTCTGTCCAAAATTTATATCCCAGTAAACTCCCATACCGAACTACTTTCTGTAACCGTGAGGCGCAGTTAAAATAATTCTTAAGAAAAGCGAAAATAAACACATTTTCTTGATAAATTTATTTCAAATGCTGCAATTATAAGGAATGAATGGCATTTTCGTGGAATTTATCGGGGATATAAACTTGGAAAAGTCGCGGGAATACTGGACGAAGGCCTTCACAAAAAGGCCATTCATTCCTATAATATTACCGATGAGGGTGTGAATAGATAGAAGTATCCCAAATGCAGATGCATTTATTTGGGTAAATGTCAGTTTGATTTATGTTTTTCAAGAATCAGTTCTTCTGGTGCTATCAATGAATGCCAGTTTTTATAGCACAATAACACTAACAGAAAAATAAACACATTTTTGTATATGGACAAAGAAGAAATATATCAATTTCATGAATGTTTTTGGTAATTATCATGTAATTAGGCAGTAATTTAAGTCCAATTTATGTTAATGAAAAATCACTACAAAACGCAAATGGGTGCTATGGAGAATCCTGATATTATTTGCCGTTTTTATAATGTTTATGTCGAGATTAGGGGTAACACGGAAATGGGAAACAAAGAGTGTTCTTTGTTCGCTATACGGAAATAGACGAAAATACAATAATAGGACTGGTTGTGAATCCACGAATTTCTGTTACCCATAATGTATGGCACTTGCTTTATCATACTTACTCGGATTCATCGCAATAGATAAACGAATTACTGTGTAAAAAGCATACTAAAATGTGTTAGAAAGTCAGCGAGAATTGCACAAAGCAAGGGAAGTAACCACGTATGTTACTGATCAAGGGAAATTACTCGGCATCTCGTCTCTTCGTTCTCATGTCATTTCGTTCTCATGTTCTTCTTTGAAGTTACAACACTCCTTCTTTAATGAAGATTATGTGTCGTTATGTTTCAATTCGTAAAGGGTTATTCAACTGATGGATAGCCATCAATGTGAGGAACAACATGATTCGTTACAACATGTATAGCAATGTTAGAGGAAGTGTAATCCACACCCTGATACAACGTGTGATAGAATCAAATCCCTTTTATAGTTGTGACTGGAGAAATGGGGCTTATGGGATTTGCGACCAGTTGAGCACGTTTATCATTTGCACTTACAACTGTCATTACCACTGGGCACATTCTTAACGAGTTTCCCTTTCAGCTACATGCTCAAGATCTGCATAAACACAATGTTATCTAGTAGCCCGCGGCAAGAAATTTGCGCTTGTTACTAGACAAAAAATGCGCATTGATATGCGCCTGTTCTAAGTAGAGCTGAGTGGCATCTCGTCAGGAAACATGTGCATTTTTCGACGTCAAATATTTTACGCTGTTACGCCTTGAAACACCAGTGACATTTCGAGTGAAGTCAGTGTGGACACTGTTTATAATTTAACCCTTTCACTCCTAATTAAGTATAACTGGAATGGATTTTGATATGCTAATTTTGCAACCAACCCAACCGTCACAAAATGGTTTTCAGACTAGTCCATTTATGAAAAGGGGATATGTTTTGTTCTCAAAAATACTAAAATTACTCGTTACGAGCCGGCTCATCTGGATCTGCACTGTTTGCATAAACCGATATAGCGGGCTTTCGGGTTCAAAGGGTTAATGTGTCAGCGGAAGAATGTCTTCCCCTGACCCATTTAATTGTAAACTGTGCCTCCAATGACTTCACTGGGGAAACAAATCCGTATTTAGAAACAGCGCATGATATGATACTCAATTTCCATATCGACGCGTGTCTATAAAGTTATCTTTTGACCATTCAGACAATACTAACCGTCACCGTAATAAACGTGAAACCGTCAAATATTAATCTCAGCAATTTGCGGTTTTGGTGACTAACAGTGTGCGTGTGACTGGAGAAATGGGGTTTATGGGATTTGCGACCTGTGCAGCTGCTGATCGAATATTACTCATGTAGCCCGATAACGATCTACATGTGTATTGTTTGTTAGAAGCATGACATGTGTTTCATCGGTGAAATGGCGAACAGTGCAGATCTTGATCAGACTTTGCTGATGCACAGGCTGATCTGGTCGCAAAATCCACAATCACCATTTCTCCAGTCAAAACCACATATAAATAATGTGAATTTAACATGACGGCGATGCATGTCATAGAGTATAAGATAACCGGGCGGGTGTAATAAAATCACCCTTAACATATGCTAATTTAAAAGAAAAGTTTCGTATACGAGAAATTTCGGGAAAATCGATGCACTGATATAACCTACTATTCTATTTATCCCGTCAACACCTACAAATAGCTTTAAAATGCAATACAAATAACCTCAGCCACCGCACATATTCATACGCAGTGATTAGGTCGCATTGACAGGATATCAAAAATGTTTCATGGCACCGTGTTTCACGGCACATACGCACTGTGTTGACGGGATAAATTAACATAAGAACATCAGAGCCTCGCCCATCCCGTTTCCTGAGCATTGCCAGATATTTTTTCCCATTCACGGCACAACCTACTATTCTTTATCTATTTTCCTTATTTCTGAACCAAAGTATATGTTGTGACCACTCATTTGAACCATCTCAGTGAGACGGTTCAAATGAGTGGTCATAACATATACTTCTGATGAGAAATAAAGAAATTCTTGAGCCTTGTCGGATATTTTTTCCCATTCACGGCACTAACCTTCTATTCTCTATGTTCGTTGCAACGGATGATTATGATACATGCATACTGATACTGATTTTCGTAATGATGTTCTATTTTAGACTCTTGATTGTCAAATGTGCATATTAACTACTTAAACCCGTTGACTACGCAATGTATGAAAATGTATTTGAGTCAATTGTCATCAAACAATGTTCAAGGACCGGGCAACCGCAACATGTTTGAACTTTTGGTTATTAGGTCATCGGGTCATCGCTCTGAAAGGTGAAGCAGGTACTGTTTTCAATGGTACATGTACATGTTTGGATTTAACGACGGCACTGGCTCGCTGACCTTGCATGTCTTCTCCCAAGATAGGGAGAAAGGAAGGAGGTGGATACCGAGGAAACCGGCCCCAGGGGACCTAGCTCTTATTAGAAGAGTCCCCTCTGGTTCTTTAACGTGCCCAGACTCTCATTCAAATCTGATGTACGTGTTACCCCTATCACGGTCTGCTCTATGGTCGCCAATGGTAGTCAGATCCGGGTATATTATGATATTTTCTGGGCATGCATTGGGTTCCAATGCTCGAAATGAGGAGTTTCATTGGCCAAGTCTCGGCCAATCAAACTTGTCTCATTTCATGTACAAATTTCGAAGACGTCCTCAGAATGTTTTAAGATCACGGGCATTTGTAAGCTATACCGGTGTAGTCCAAATACTGATGCTTAACAACATATTTCATGATCTGTCATCGGGGATACATGTATGTATCCATATTAACGTACATTTTATTTATCTACAGTGAAACCTCTCTAAACCGAACACCCTGGGAGGTCCCCAGGGTGTCCGGTTTAGAGATGTTTCATTGTAAAGCAGTCATATGACATTTGTTTTTGCAATCATGAAAATGCATTATTATCTGAGGTGCGTTACCAAGAAACCTCTCAAAATGATATCACATATATTTCTTGACGTCCGGTTGAGAGAGGTTCCACTGTATTTATGCAAAATTGAAAGAACATTCTGACGTTCCTGATAATAGGAATCAAGTGCGCACTACGTATTCAATCTTTGTTGCGGGAAGTATCTCTGCAAATGGCGAATTCTGTAGCTACGGATGGGATGTTACACGAGTTTTACAGAGTTTCTGTACGGAACAAATGCAATCTTATTGAACCTGTTCATGTGTGCCCATGGCAGGGCTATGATAGTACAGTTACAAACGCATCCTAACCCTATGTAAAGAAGCGAAATGTGCTCAAATGCCGAACTGACGGTCGTGCTCAACGACTACACTAAAACATCAACTGTAATTTCTCAACACTGACATTGTCTGTGATGTCCTTGTGTCATGGGGCGGGAATGCAGCCCCGCTGAGATTCGAACCAGGGATATGCCCAACACGAGAATGACGCCTTACTGCGTACAGTGTCTGTATGGCTTAGGCTCGAATATCATTTTCACATTTCAGGACAGAAACACATATTACTATGTTGGCCAATTGGCGATTGTTGTGCAATATTTTCTTTTCAATTACACGTATAAGTAGTAATACTATTTTTGTCGACTTAACAGCCAGTGTCTTTTGACGGTTAACTCATTTTTCTACAGTGGAACCCCTCTAAACCGGATACTCTGGAAAAAATAGATGTTTACCTTAAATGTGTTTCGCTGTTATGCATCTCTGATTACAATGACTTTTCGTGAGTGAAAAACACTAGAATGTGTCATGAGGTGCTCACATGTCTGATTTACAGTGGAACATCTACAAACCGGACACCCTGGGGACCTCCCAGGGTGTCCGGTTTGGAGAGGTCCCACTGTAATTGCAATGCATAAACTTATCCAGAGTACTTTTGGCATTATTGTTTATGTCTTTATTGCCAAAAAAACAACAACATAGTAAACTGAGAATTTCTATCCGACTCTCTTATCAAATCAACAGTATGCTTAACTTGGAAAATGAAAGGTAATGCAATCGCTAACCTTTGTCTACATTAGTGTTATCAAACAGCGGCGCCGGAAGCATCATAAGATTGGTCCGGCGAATCTATACTTGGTTCCCTCGCTACACACCTAAAGTGTATGTTGTTACCACTCAGTAGAACCGTCTCGCCGAGACGGTTCAACTGAGTGGTAACAACATACACTTTTATTAGAAATGAGAAACATTGCAGAAAAAATATTAACATTCCTGACATTATTATTTGGTATATATGAATTCCGAATATTTCAATAAAAACATTGTTTTGTCACAAGTATTGGTCCGGCAGTTGCCGGATCTGCCGGACCTGATCCGACGCCCCTGCCAAACAAATGTCACGTTAGATGTGATTGCATAACATGGACATGGTTCAGTGTATCAGACAGGATTTAGCTTATTAGGAGACAATTAAGTCATGTGGTTTTGTACCTAAGAATTAGAAGATGTACGATTTTTCGTGAAACTTATTTATAGAAAGTGTGATATTTTCTGCAAATGACGTTGTAAGTTGGTGAAACTTTCATAGCAAATGTAGAATTTTGTTCCGCATTTCCTCTGAACATTTTAACGTAATTTATGTATAGGATCGCATATTTTGTGGGTGTTTTTTTATGCCACCGGGTTTCGAAGAACGGGTCGCATATAGTGTTTGGACCGTCCGTCCGTCCGTCCGTCCGTCCGTCCGAGCGTCCGTCCGTCTCCGTCCGTCCGTCCGTCCGTACGTCCGTCCGTCCGTCCGTCGTCGTCGTCGTCGTCGTCGTCTCTTTGTCTGTCTGTCTGTTTGCAGGTGGCATCCACGTTCGACAGACGCATTTCTTGTTATCTATAAAATAATGGACATCTTTTTACTGTCTGTTCCAAATTTTTCTGCCGACGAACTTTTGGCTATTAAACACATTAAATATAAAAACATATTTAAATGTAAGTAATTATTCATCAAAAACAAACAAAAGTCACCCTCCCTCAAACATTGTACATGTATTTGATGAATTTCCAGCAAATATTTATTTTATTGGGTTTAACATGCGGGCTGAAAATGAATGTTTTTGGAATAATTATGAAATTTGTTGACCGATTTTCAAAATCAAACATTTGTTTTCTTAGTTGCATGTACATCATTTCAAAGCGAACGAGACAGGTTTCAGGGTCAACTTCCAGAAGTCTTCGTTTTTCGGCCCTTCCAGCTCACTCTCCACCTCCTTTTTGCCCCATGTTAAATTCCACCTCGGTTGATACGACATTACATAGTTTGTCTCATATAAATAGATCTGACCTACTTATCCGTTGCATGTAGGTACGTATTAGTGGGGTCAGCGTGTAAGTGCACACCCGAACGAACCCGAACCTGTCGTGTTCGTTCGTGTGTGCACTTACACGCTGACCCCACTGTATTAGTCAACTTCCCTGCTGTTGTAGTTGCGTCTTTAATTACATCTAATGTTCTGTGTAGATTATTACGGAACCCCGCAGGGGTCATGGATTTTTTTTATTAATTCGTTCCTACAAAATAACAATTGCATGGTTCCCTCAATTTAACAATTCGTTCCCTCGAATTAACAATTTGTTCACATGAATGAACAATTCGTTCCCGTGGGAACGAATTGTTATTTCGTGGGAACGAATTGTTAATTTGAGGGAACGAATTGTTAATTCGTGGAACGAATTGTTAAATTGAGGGAGCCAATTGTTATTTTGTGGCAACGAATTAATAAAAAAAGAAAATTCTACGTCACCTGCGGGGCTCCGTAGATTTTAACACGAGACGTGTCTGCATCGTCTCTATCACGAGTTTGCAACAGACATTTGACACGTTTCGCGTGTGTGCGCATAAAAGTACTCCTGAGGTACATGAGGTAGCTCGGTTGATAACTTCATATTGAGGTCTTTGCGGTTACCGATGACGCATTGGAAAAATCCCCTTAATTCGCCAAGTATTAGATTTCATGATCGAGTCATAATTTCAGACAGTACTAAATAATTATGGCTGTAAATAAAACAAATGGGCGTATGGGTTTTGCGACCAGTGTAGATCCTGATCAGCCCGTGCATCCGCACGGTCTGGCCAGGATCAACACTGTTCGCCGTTCCATCAATGAAAGAAACACCGTCATGCTTCTGACAAGCAATGTAGATCGTTATCACGCTGCACGAGTGTGCTATTTGATCATGACTTGCCCATAAGACCCATTTCTCCAGTCACAGCCAAATATAATTAGACAATTGACTTAAAATCAATATGGGAACCATTACCCTAGTAAGTAACATGTGAAGACCCAGCTTTGAATCCTAACTATATCCACTCTCCCGTGCATTTGTCAATACGCTAAATAAGCATTGTATAAGATATACGGCAACTACAGATCAAGCCGAGATCACTGTAACAATAACATTTGTGTTCCTATCTAGACATTTGTATTTTGTAGGCTTGTCCTGACATGGGTCCCTCTCCGGTATACAGGTGTATAGTTTTTAGCTCGTCTTCAGTTGCGCTTTGACAATTTGTAAATTTGTGTATGTACAGTGGCCATATTAATATATATTATGCGTTCGTATCTAGCATTTTGTAAGCTTGTGTTCCCATGGGTCCCATCTCTACGGAAGCCCATTAGGGCCACTTCACTTTTTTTTTAATTTCCATTTATTCAAGATGTTTTCTTGAATTTTCAAGTTCTTTTCTTGAATTTTCAAATTTTCAAGTTCTTTTCTTGAATTTTCAAGATCTTTTCTTGAATTTTCAAGAAAACTTCTTGAAAATTCAAGAAAATAACTTCAAAATTCAAGAAAACATCTTGAATTTTCAAGTTTTTTTCTTGAATTTCAAAAGATCTTGAATTCGATCTTTTCTTGAATTTTCAAGATCTTTTCTTGAATTTTCAAGAAAAGATCTTGAAAATTCAAGAAAAGAACTTGAACATTCAAGAAAACATCTTGAAAACAAGATGTTTTCTTGAATTTTCAAGTTCTTTTCTTGAATTTCAAAAGATCTTGAATTCGATCTTTTCTTGAATTTTCAAGATCTTTTCTTGAATTTTCAAGAAAAGATCTTGAAAATTCAAGAAAAGAACTTGAAAATTCAAGAAAACATAAGATCTTGAAAATTCAAGAAAAGAACTTGAAAATTCAAGAAAACATCTTGAAAATTCAAGAAAAGATCTCGAAAATTCAAGAAAAGATAAAAAAAAAAGTGAGGTGGCCCTAATGGGCTTCCGTACATCTCTGATGCACAGGTGCATTATTTTTCAGTTCGTCTTCAGTTGCGTTTTAAACGCAAATTAAGACGACCTGAGAAATATGTACCTGACGGCCTATCTTGTTTGTGATGGATGCTATTGTAATGACGAGACCCACCAAGACGCCCATGCACACGGGTCTGGTAGACGCTTCATCTGTCTGCTATACCAGTATTTGGTGGCGAAGATAGCACAAGTGGATGATATTATGACTATGGTGGCTCGTTAGGAACATGTGTGTCAACTACAGCCTGAAGGCTTTGAAGATTGAAGATTTCGCATCTTCAATCTACACAGGAATTAAGAAAGAACATTTAAAAATATCGTTCCTTCGTGTATACATACGCCGCACGGACACGAAGAAAAGAATGGGATCATACAAACAGTTTTGGCACACAAATATAAACACTATATTAGTACCTGAAGAAGAACAATTATATTCGTTTGCGCCGTAACTTAATTTAAATGTATGTGCACATAGCTAACAGTATGACGTAACGGACATGTAAAAGTGTGGGTGTTTTGACGTTATTTTCGCGTGTACGTGTAATTTATCTCACGTAATTATTCAGTTTCAGCTTATTTTATTTAGCCTGTAATTACATGTATCTTATAAGTCGAGAGAATACACTATAATTGCACTATTTTCAACTGTTTGTTCACTGCTTTAAAATTATGTAAATTTAAATGGATACATATTGGGAAAAGAGTATAGCAAAACTGTAACAATTCCAGCACAAAAATGTTTACACAATTCCCTAACATTTGATTGGCCCGTAGCAAGTCTCTGTCCAAAATTTATATCCCAGTAAACTCCCATGCCGAACTACTTTCCGTAACCGTGAGGCGCAGTTAAAATAATTCTTAAGAAAACGGAAAATAAACACATTTTCTTGATGAATTTATTTCAAATGCTGGAATTATAAGGAATGAATGGCCTTTTTGTGGAATTTATCGGGGATATAAACTTGGAAAAGTCGCGGGAATACTGGACGAGGCCTTAACAAAATTACAATTTTCGAAAAAAAAAAAAAAATCGCAAATTGTAATTTGTTATCGCTTCGTCCAGTATTCCCGCAACTTTTCCAAGTTTATACCCCGATAAATTCCACAAATAGGCCATTCATTCCTTTAATAAATTGCATTTTTATTCCAAGTGTTTCTACGAAATAAGAGAACTTTCCTAGAGTAACGAATTCCACAAATTTGTTAGACGTCGTTGACAATTCAATTAACTTTGAAATAAACTGCGCCTTTACAATGGAAATGGTTGTATGCATATATATATATATGTTTCAGCGAGTCAAAACTCGTATATTTTCTTTCTGTGTGGGAAGATCTGTTTTTGTTGGGGGTGCGGGGGGGGGGGTGGCTTGACGACGGCATAACAACAAATAAAACATGCTTTTTATGCCCGCAGGAAAATAATAAACTTACGGCGCTCAGTCAGAACTTGGTTGCTAATTATATGAAATCAAATGTCCATAACGAGCCACCATACCCTATATACATGGCATTGCGTGTCAGCGGCACATTACCTAACATCGGGCCATAGACAGCCTACAGACAAGGTGCACGGTAAATCAGGTTACACATGGATACCCGATATTGGTAACGTCTCGACGGCGCAGTGCTATGTCTCATCCCTACTTGTCCTTCTTATTTTATTTGAAAGTTATATTAAAGGTACATGCCCACCCAGTAGGTACAACATGTTCTTTATATCAGAATAATTTACAACATGGTTTGACAGCACTTCAGAATCATTTCCATTGGAAATGATTCTGAAGTGCTGTCAAACCATGTTTTTATTGACAAATAAGGCGAAAGCAACAGCAGACGACATCATCTGAGACATTTTCAGGCAAAGTAAACATTCATTCACCATTACCCCACGTATTTATTGGCATTAGCATACATTTTATATCAGATGTAAATTTCCACATTGATATCAGGGGCGATAACAGTGTTTCCTTAACATGTTAACGGACATTACTTGTTATTATCTGTGTTTATTTGTTGGTGTGCAATGATATTATTTGTTCAGGTGACGCATTTCATTAGTATAAATAATTAAAAACTAGTATGCCTCATTTGCATATGAACATAACCTGATACCACCGCGCGTCACTATCATTAAGATAAATATTAATAAATGCTGATATCTGTATAGCGGTCACTCGTAATCTTTAGAACTGGTGGAATAGTGACACACTTGTACACTTATTTGATTCCTATAAAGAACATTGTGTGCCTACTGAGTGGGCATGTACCTTTAAAGGTACATGCCCACCCAGTAGGTAAAAAATGTTCTTTATATGAACTAAATAAGTGTATCATTATACATAGCTGCACGTTTTCCACTTTATATGCAACAGGTTGCACTATATCGCTACACCACGCTAAACCGTAAACATGTGCGTAATAGCATTTACACTTCGCGCACTACAAAATAGAAAACAAACATGCAGGGCGTTGACGTTCATGCATGGCTATATTGTTATTGAGAGACAATTCTACAATATGTCACAAAACTATTACCATAAACTTGTGTATAACAAAATTCTTAGGTCACTCTCCACGAAATAGAAAACAAACAAAGAACGCTTCAAACGCACATTTGGAAAGACTACTAGTTCTGTCATGTAATGCAGTGTAATGAAATGTAATTAGAGTTATGTACGCAGAACTACATTCCACAAGTTCTAAAAATTACCAGTGCCCGCTATACATATATAATCATTTAGTAATATTTACTTTACTGATTGTGACTCGCGGTGGTATCAGATTATTTTCATATGCAAATGAGGCATGCTATTTTTTTTAGCTATTTATACCACTTAAAGGTACATGCCCACTCAGTAGGCACAGCATGTTCTTTATAGGAATTAAATAAGTGTATAATTGTGTCATTATCGCATATACTATAAAAATTGACAGAATTCAGCTGAACCGACAGCGATTTCGATTTTAAAATTGGCCGCCATCTTGAATTTGCTGTTGAGACTGACCAATCCAGGGGCCACGGTTAGGGGTCAAATGTGAAAAAATAAAGGCAAAAACGGCTTTTCATGTATATTAGGCTACTTCAGGTATATTAGGTTACTTCAGATATAAACATGATTTATTCAACCCCCTTTATTATGCTACATGGAGCAATGGTTGCGGTATAAATAGTAAATACATGGTTAGTGCCGTCGAATATAAAATATATTCGGTTTCGCCCAGACAACTTTATAGGGGCTCGCTAAGGCTCGCCCCAATAAAGCTGTCTAAGGCTCAACCGAATATATTTTATATTCACGGCACTAACCATGTATTTACTATATATACGCTAATCATTTAGTAATATTTATTTTACTGATAGTGACGCGCTTTGTTATCAGGCTATTTTCCTATGCAAATGAGGCATGATATTTTTAAATTATTTATACTAATTAAATGAGTTACCTGAAGAAATAATATTTTCGACAGATTATAAAGTATGATCATTGCACATCAAAAAATAAATAAAGAGAAAAATAGCAATGTCCGATAAAATCTAATTTAAACACGGTTACCGCCCGTGATATCAGTGTGGAAATTTACGTCCGATATAAAATATTTAGTAATGCCAGTCAATACGTGGGGTAATGATGAATGAATGTTTATTTTGACAGAAAATGTCCCAGATGATGTGTCTGCTTATAAAGAACATGCTGTGCCTATTGAGTCGGCATGTACCTTTAACCCGTACACCGCTATCTTCATTTTTGTGTCGTCTGCTGGTTATTTTCTATTTTCTATTTTTGTCATCAAACATATTCTTTGACAGCACTTTAGAATAATTTACAACATGCTTTGACAGCACTTCAGAATCATTTCCATTGGAAATGATTCTGAAGTGCTGTCAAATCATGTTTTATTCCGAAATAAGGCAAGATATAAAAGGAACAGCAGCCGACAATTGTTGTGTGTAGCGGTCTAAGGGTTACTGTAGTTGCTTCATCACTCTCCCGCCCCGGGCTCCTCCATGAGTTAGCCTCGCGTATTCCACTGCACAGGTGGAAGACTCGGACCTAGGACCCAATACTTGGCTCATTTGGAAAACGTTACCCCATCCACCAATTTCCAAAGGCTGTAAGGTATAGTGTATGGAAATGGGTGGAATGAGCCAAGTGTATAGTGTATGGAAATGCCTGAAAGCAAGCAGTTTGATTGGCTGAGCCTGAGCTGTGCGGGTGGGGCACTCGATAGACACGCTGTAATTATACAGATTCTGAAACCAATCTTTTCATTCGGGATTATAATTTGTCTAATTTCAATTAATTAATGGTGTGGGCAGCGTCTGTACATATACATATGCTATAATAGCAACTACCAGGCTAGTGTCTTTGGATATCAAGTTTATCAGGCAAGGCTAGGAAACGCGTAGGAATTTAGAGGCTTGCCGAGGAATTCCTACCGTTTCCGAGCCGAGCCTGATAAACTTGACACCAAAAGATACTAGCATGGTTTTCTATTTATCAGGTAACGTTTTACGCTACAGAATGAGCAATTATTACGTGGTTTTCGTTGAAAAGTACGCTTATGTGACATCATTAAACTGACGTCATTCGGTAACGTCATGTTTCACTGTTCGACAAATGAAACGCCAGTTTTCAATTTGTTGTAACCCGGATATTCGTATCAGGTCAATGCTTGATACAGCAATACGTTATTAGTCGGTACGTATTCGTCAATACAAAGCTCGTTGCCTGATACATATTATGGGTGAATATTTCACATGAAATATCACCATCACGGAGTAGGCTATATATTGGTCTGTCTTTAAATGGCCCTGTCTTAGATTTTGCTGTCTAATTCCCGAGTGTGCCAACTGAGGACGACATTGATAGGTACATAAATAGAAAATACCAGGCTACTGTCCTTTGATATCATGTTTATCAGGCAAGGCTAGGAAACGCGTAGGAATTCCTACCATTTCCGAGCGGAGACTGATAAGCTTGATATCAAAAGACACTAGACTGGGCCCGGTTGCTCAAAACATCAGTTAGCTTAACGGACTGTTAAATCCTTAACTGAATGGTTAAAATCTCTGTTAAAACAGAGATTTTAACCATTCAGTTAAGGATTTAACAGTCCGTTAAGCTACAGAGATTTTAACCATTCAGTTAAGGATTTAACAGTCCGTTAAGCAACAGAGATTTTAACCATTCAGTTAAGGATTTAACAGTCCGTTAAGCTACAGAGATTTTAACCATTCAGTTAAGGATTTAACAGTCCGTTAAGCTAACGGATGTTTTGAGCAACCGAGCCCTGGTATTATATTTACTAGGTAACGTGTTACCACATATGACGTCGTTATCTATGAACATAACGCAGATTTGATTACGTTGCGTTATTACACTGACGTGATTCGGTAACGTCACATGACGTCATCCGATCAATGGAACGTCAGTTTTCACTTCGTTGTAACCCTGATGTTTGTATCAGGTCAATGCCTGATACAACAATATGTTATCAGTCAGTACGTATTCGGTCAATACAGGGCAGGTTACCTGATAGCCTAAATGAATAATTCAGGGCACCAAATAAAATAACTCGCGATTAATCGTTGTCCATTTTCTTTGTTATAAAAATAATTTATTACAAAATATACAAATTTACATCAAAGTGAAACAAAACATGTACATATTATATCTAAACATATGAGCGTGATAAATCTGCAATGCAACATTTTTTATACTGAGAATACATATAATTAAAGGAGGTGCAGACTGTGAGCTACCCGCTTTCTAATCCAAGATGGCAGACAAGATGGCTGCCGACACGAGAGCAATTAAATGTACAACTCACAACTAATTAGCAAATATATACAACTGTAAAGTCAGGCCCGTACGCAGAGGGGGGGGGGGGGGGGGGGGGGGGGGGGGGGGGGGGGGGGGGGGGGGGTGCGACGGGTGCGTACGCACGCCCATTCAACAGCACATGCCTGTATAGTGGTATTGGCAAAAAGTGTAGATCCAGATGAGCCGTCTCATCAGGATCAGCACTTGTTGCAAGTCTTTTTCACAATTGTGAGAACAAAAACATCACATGGTCATAAATGGACTGGTCTGAAAATCATTTTGTGATGATTGGATGTGGTTGCAAAATTAA
Source organism: Conchocele bisecta (assembly GCA_029237695.1). Classification (NCBI taxonomy): domain Eukaryota; kingdom Metazoa; phylum Mollusca; class Bivalvia; order Lucinida; family Thyasiridae; genus Conchocele; species Conchocele bisecta. The sequence continues at coordinate 82,332,493 of CM055270.1, forward strand.
TATATCAAAATCCATTCCAGTTACATGTACTTAGGGGCGAAAGTTTTAATCTGCCGAGGTCTGTCAGTGGATGTGCAAACAAAATATTTGGCCCTTCGCGCCATAGATAACGCACCCCCACCCTAAATTAATTCCTGCATACGGCCCGGAAAGTACATCATTTACAGGTTGAGAGTGATTTTCGATCCGGGCAAATCCATTATCAACAGAATATAATCATATCTAAACGTATTCGACCTCATACAATATAATATATTCGCCGCAAAAAACAACAACACACGACACAGACATACACCAGGCACCAGCCATCGTTACCAATTGCTCGCGGTGCTTGTTATTTGTACCTGAACGACGATAATAAGTTGGTAGAGATCAATTGACGATTAAGTAATATAAATAGAACACCTCTCGCACCATGGGCATAGGTCATACATATACACCCAGCAATTTATATACGCGATACGACCACTTATATGTCTATAGAACTGGGTCCTATGTCCGAGTCCTTTGGATATTTCGGTCGCCATATATTAGTGCACATTGACATATGACTTCTGTCATTGAAGTTCGGTCGCTATATGATTCTTCATGTGCACTATGAACAATGTTTGGTCGCCATATGACTACATGTGCACTATTGAACATTTCGGTCGCCATATGACTTCATGTGCACTATTGAACAGTTCGGTCGCCATATGACTTCATGTGCACTATTGAACAGTTTGGTCGCCATATGACTACATGTGCACTATTGAACAGTTCGGTCGCCATATGACTTCATGTGCACTATTGAACAGTTCGGTCGCCATATGACTCATGTGCATATTGAACGTTCGGTCATATGACTACATGTGCACTATTTAACAGTTCGGTCACCATATGACTTCATGTGCACAATTGAACAGTTCGGTCGCCATATGACTACATGTGCACTATTTAACAGTTCGGTCACCATATGACTTCATGTGCACTATTTAACAGTTCGGTGACCATATGACTACATGGCGCTGCTTACAAATTAAGGACATATGGGACCCCTGATCATCACATGATTCACCTCTTCTGGCATTTGACAAATAACTGGCAATGAGAAGTAGAACATATGATATAATGGAGTTAATCATACATAGAAAATCCAGTATAACGTTAATTATATTACACCAAGATGCACGTCAAGTCAGACATTGCTGTATCTTGGCAACATTCTCAAAGTGTACACATTTCCTAGACACTGTACGGTGTAAATACACATGGGCCAGCATTCTTTTTGTTTCGTGAAATTTGGTAAAATATTGATTTTATTGTGAAAAAACAATTTCCCCATGTTAAATCCCCATAGGCATCTTCACTCTGTATAATATCAAATTAAAGGAAAATGTAAGAATGAGCCTTCTTTTTGTTTCGTGAAATTTGGTAAAATATTGATTGTATTGTGAAAAAACAATTTCCCCATGTTAAATCCCCATAGACATCTTCACAGATATTGATTTTATTGTGAAAAAACAATTTCCCCATGTTAAATCCCCATAGACATCTTCACAGAGTGAAGATGTCTATGGGGATTTAACATGGGGAACATTTTTTAGAATTTCAGAAATACTGGACCGATTTTCAAAATTTAACTTAGTTTTCTTAGTTAGATCATTTCCAAGCTATCTAGCCAGGATTCGGAGTCAATTTCCAATTTTTTCGTTTTCTGACTCCTCCCACAGCTCGTCCACCTCCTTTTCTCCCCCATGTTAATTCCCATAGACAAATCATTTTTTTGTAATAAAATCAATATTTGACCAAATTTCACGAAATAAAAAGAAGGCTCATTCTCAAATGTTGCTTTAATATAATATTATCCAAACAAATACTGTTTTTGCATTGTTTATATAGCCATAAAATTTGGGCAGATTTCGTGAAACAGACAGTAATAATATAGTAGAGTTAGTGGGTATATATGGTAGGTATTGTGTGGTTAGCCAGGTAATTACCTTACATGGCTAACCACGCAATACATACTTTATAGTAACACACTGTGTCCTTTTCTGTGTATGAGGCTATATGCAATCATGGTGATTTGTGTTGTTAACAAACAGGCACAAAACTGTCCAGAAAACCGACATATATTTTAGAGTTTGGTGTAATATAATTGATAGGAGTCCGTACTCCTGGCTTTTCTATGTATGAATAGCTAAATGATATAATAATACTCATTGTCAGTTCTTTGTTTATGAATTATGGCGGACTTGGACACCCAGGTGCCGTATAGGATACAGTAAAGAGGCAGTGTTCACATATATGTTATACACATATCCCATCACATTTACCAAGCAATTATCTTTGAATCAAACAATGATCAGGTATGTAGTTGGTCCTTAAGGTTGTGTGAAGCATACTGGCGTGTTCTTGCATATATACCTAATTTTAATATGACTTGCATTATGGCATATGCGACCAGTGTAGACACAGACCAGCCTGCACATCCACGCAGTCTGATCTGTATCTACATATTGCATTTTAAAGGCATGTGTAGGTGTTGACGGGATAAATAGAATAGTAGGTTAGTGCCGTGAATGGGAAAAATATCAGGCGCGGCACGGAAACGGGATGTGCTCGGCAGAGCCTCGCCCATCCCGTTTCCTAAGCCTTGCCAGATATTTTTTCCCATTCACGGCACTAACCTACTATTCTCTATATAAGCGCCATCCTTCCTCTAACACACATGCCAGAAACCTCAGAAAAGCCTCATTTCCCCAGTCACAGCCACATTTATGTATACAGTGGAACCTCTCTATACCGGAAACCCTGGGAGGTCCCCAGGGTGTCCGGTTTAGAGAGGTTCCACTGTAAATAACAGTGGACTATGCCAAGGTATGCGGCTGTGCCTTGTGAACGATACACACACTGCCTGCGTGTCCGGTTTAGAGGTGTTTTACTGTACATTTAATGCTGATAGGTTATTGGTGATTGTGAATACTCTACTCCTAACGTATTGAAGCCGCACGAGTATTGTGCCGAATATGGCTGTGCTAGCCCGGGCGTCTCTTGCTGGGCCCAAGCAACCGGGTACCGCTGCTGGTCATAGACACAGCTGTCCAGTCCATGGTGAGTATATGGGTGATTATATGGCAGTTGCCCGCGTCCGGGGTATGGCTGGGCGGGCCGGGATGAGACAGTTTTGTTGTAGCGCCCATGCCGGGCGGGCGGCGACCGGGCCGGGCGGGACGGGTGTTGGAGGGCGTCAATCTGGGCAAGCACAGAGCTGTCCGCCACCCCCGACAGGGATCTGTGTGCTAGGACGATCGCCCGGAAGTCGAAGCGGTAGGTATACCGCCGGCCCTGGACCTTCACCAGGATATTCTTGTCGTAGTAATATCGCAGGGCCCGACTCAGCTTGTCATAGTTCATGTTGGGCTTGTTCTTGCGGCGGCCCCACCGCCTCGCCACCTCATCCGGGTCAACCATGCGGAACTCGCCGACGGGCCCCTCCCAGCGGATACAGTCGGCGTTGGCGGCGTCGGTGAGAAGTTCCAGGAGAAACTGCCATAGCTGGATCTGGCCGCCGTCTGGAAACACAATGGAACATTTCGAAATCGGACTACCAGAAATATATATATGGAATTCAGGGCCGTAACCAGAGGTAACACACACAGTCCCGATATGGGGATCGGGGAGCATTCTCCCCGCCATAACCCTGGGGATTTAAATTCTTAGCAACAAACAGTGCATTCTAAGAGTGTATGAGACACGCCATGTGAGTTTGTACCTACGACATCTGCGATATTTCATGAAATGTATTTACAGAAAATGGGATATTCAGAAGTGACCTTCAGAAGTTGACACAACTGTCAGAGTACATGCGGAATATGTACTTTGAAACTTCAGTCAACTTTTAACTTCACTTATGGAAGAATTTGTTAAATTTTGTAAATGTATTTCATAAAATAACGCAGTTGTCAGAAGGTATAAAATCACATGACGTGTCTCATATAAGAAATAGTATTCATTTAACCCAGTAAGATACCGCATACCATCAACTATTTCAGTAAATTATTCACAAGTATTATACATGTACATGTTTCAGGGATTCCGTTTGGGAAAATAAACAAATTGCCACTTTTATTTTTTTGAAGTAGCGATTTATTTTTTCGAAAATTGTAATTTTTTATCTCCAATTGTTTATTTTTATCGCCAAAGTGGCGATCGCCAGCGGAATCCCTGATGTGTATAGCTCTGCTGTGACTACACATCACATTACGTATTACATGTGAAGTAGTTCGGCGAAATGACAGACGAGGCGACCGCCTCATGTGCCTCATCCTGGTTACGGCACTGGGATTCAATGGCAGGATACTACGTCATCGCGCACCTACTAACTGTCATTTTCTTGCGCCCGTTTCACTAAACGTTATACGATAAACAAATCGTACGAAGATTTGTATTAATATAATTCCAGCACAAACATATTTACACAATTCCCTAACATTTGATTGGTCCGTAGCAAGTCTCTGTCCAAAATTTATATCCCAGTAAACTCCCATGCCGAACTACTTTCCGTAACCGTCAGGCGCAGTTAAAATAATTATTAAGAAAACGGAAAATAAACACATTTTATTGATGAATTTATTTCAAATGCTGGAATTATAAGGAATGAATGGCCTTTTTGTGGAATATATCGGGGATATAAACTTGGAAAAGTCGCGGGAATACTGGACGAGGCCTTCCGGCCTTCGTCCAGTATTCCCGCGACTTTTCCAAGTTTATACCCCGATAAATTCCACAAAAAGGCCATTCATTCCTATATTGCTTCTCACATTAACGTGGTTTACTATTTGTCACCTATATGTATACATAATTAAATATCTTGATCAAATTCACATTCCTGTAGTCTGAAATACAATCTATAGTGCTTGTTGGAAGCATGACGGGTGTTTCATTGATGGAATGGTGAACAGTGTAGATCCTGATCAGACTGTGCGGATGCACAGGCTGATCTGGATCTACACTGGTCACAAAACCCATAAGACCCATTTATTCAGTCACAGATGGAAGGTGGGCGCTACTTACTGGCTAGCAGGGCGGCCGCCTGACGCATAAGGCGATCTGTATCGTCAGCCGGCGACGGGAGAGGTTTGTCTAAAACAGATACACATTGGATATTAGTATATGACTGAGAAGTCCAGCAAATGAGATTGCCCAATAGAGGTAGGGTCACGTGATTGTGGAGATATATGATATTCACCTGAATATCAGTCTCTGACTCGTCTTTGCGAAACGAGTTTGAGAGTAATGTTCTAAATGTGATATTGACCTGGATGCGCGAGTCACTGATCACGCAACGGAAACATGACACGGCTGAACGAAGAGCCAATTGAACAACGCTTACAAATATACTTCGGAGTTGACAGAAAAATAACAACAATTGATGCAAACTGAAGAAAACTTGTACACAAATGTCAGTTGGGTATCAGCAAAAACATAAGTCATATAATAAAACAAGTATTGTCTTTTGAGTCGTTGTACACGAGATTTACGGACCTTCGAAAAGTCATATTATAATCGGCCTCGGTGAATATGGCTTTTCTCAGGTCCGTAAATCTCGAGTACTCCGACTCAAAGGACAATCATTGTATTGTTGCACATGTACAGGAACATTCAGAGCGAATTCAAATTTCGGAGGCCAAGTATGTGTAATAATTATATGTTCAATATGTAAGTGTATACAACCCGGACTTCGTTATCCAAAATACTATTACATATAGCCGAATATAGACTGTTCAAAATAAAGGTTGAAATGGTGTTCAGCATCTTTCTTACACTAAGCGTGACCTTCAGATCACCTCACCTCTCTGGGTGTTTGACTGCGGCTCGGAGTTGTCCACCGACTGTATGCATTCCATGATATCTCCCAGCATACTCAGGCTCGTATCCGTGACGTCATCTGATGTCACGGATTCTGATTCGCTGTGACTGGCAGACACATCACTTCCTGTTGGCGAGGCAGTGATTGAGCGTTCATCGCGCAAAATCTCCGTTTGGGTTTTCAAGTTGTAGTTCATGTGCTCTTCATAAGAAGGCGGACATTTGGGATATTTTTCAGTCTCTTTACAAAGAGATTCCAGTGTTATATCTTGAATGAAGTGCAAGGAAGCGTCTTCTGTCGAGTTCCACAAGTCACACGCCAAGTGGCACTGGTCAACCGCGGAGGGAACTATTTGTTCGAGGTGGATATCTGGAACGATGAATGTACTTCCGTCGCACGAGGCGATGTCCTCGAGAAACGAACAACAGTTGGTGTCGAACTGCGGGACCAGGTCTACACTGTCGACGTACAACATGACCGGGGATGCCAGGGGCTGCCAGGGGCCGGGCAATCCTACTGGAACATAGAGAATACCAGGTTAGTGTGTTTGTATATACCGCGAACTTTCTGGCTGCAACGAAGGGCGACTTATATGTAAGTCGCCCTTCGTTGCAGCCAGAAAATTCGGGTTGGGATGTTTGGTATAAAGATGACCAGGAAAGGTGCACATACATTTCACGGCTCCTTGTGTCTGTGCATATCGTAATAGTAGGAGATAGAGCACATGTATGGTCATGGTTTGTGTAGGGTGCTTTTTTATTATAGGAATTAATGGCCTTTTTGTGGAATTTATCGGGGTATAAACTTGGAAAAGTCGCGGGAATACTGGACGAAGGCCGGAAGGCCGGAAGGCCTCGTCCAGTATTCCCGCGACTTTTCCAAGTTTATATCCCCGATAAATTCCACAAAAAGGCCATTCATTCCTTATAATCCCAGCATTTTAAATAAATTCATCAAGAAAATGTGTTTATTTTCCGTTTTCTTAAGAATTATTTTAACTGCGCATGACGGTTACGGAAAGTAGTTCGGCATGGAGTTTACTGGGATATTAATTTTGGACGGAGACTAGCAACGGACCAATCAAATGTTAGGGAAGTGTGTAAATATTTTTGTGCTGGAATTATACACTAGTATACACTAGTGATTGAGTGTATGACCATGGTTGGTGTATAAGACACTGATTGCGTTAACCAGTGTCGTACATTTACTATTTCACTATCAAGGTGCATGATCACATGGTTACAACAACAACAACGTCGCCCACTCCAAAATAAGTATTATTTGATAGTTTCCTTAATATACAACGGATGTTGATGAAATATGGCGCATCAAACGCGTCTTGTTAAGGACACGGAAATCGATTCTTCGCAAAAACGACAGAAGTTTGGACGAAAATACAGAGACCACCAAATGCAGCTTAACAAGACGCGTTTGATGCGCCATATTTCATCAAAATCCGTTACGTAATAAGGACAATATATAATAATACGTACTTTGAATCAGATGGATTCTGGAAGTTTCAGTACTTGTTGTTGTTGTTAGTACCACGTGATCATACACCTTGACTATGGCGTTTTGTTACACCAATGTCGTTGGAGATATACACTAGTGATAGAGTGCATGACCATGGTTGGTGTATAAGACACTGATTGCGTTCACCAGTGTCGTACATTTACCATTTCACGATGGTGTTTTGCTAGCATCAATGTGAATATATAATAGTGATCGAGTACATATATGACCATGGCTGTGTGCACAAATCCCCAAAGCCCCATTTCTCCAGTCACAGCCACATTTATGTCGTCTTTGATAAGGTTTTCAATTGATGTACATGGTTGACCTATTACTGATTAATTAATAAATATGTATGTGAATTTGACACGCGTATTCAGTGAACGTGCGTTGAAAACATAAATATTATTTACATTGGAAGTACGGTACTAAAAAATGTTTAGTACGTAAACAGAAAGTCACACTTAGTCACGCGACACTCCGTTTATGGTAATGCGGTTAGTGTATGAATACGTAACAGGATTAGTCGAGTAGATGATTAAGTACACGAATTAACATATATAACGTATAATAATATATATGGCTGTTACTGGAGAAATGGAGAATATGGCTGTTTGCGGCCAGTGTAGTCCCAGATCAGCCTGCGCGTCCGTGCAGTCTGATCAGGATCTACACTGTTTGTTGTTCTGTACATGGGGACATCTTTTTTATTATTATTCCGTTCTCAATGAAATAACAATTCGTTCCCACGAAATAACAATTCGTTCCCTCAATTTAACAATTCGTTCACACGAATTAACATTCGTTCCCACGAATTAACAATTCGTTCCCACGAAATAACAATTCGTTCCCACGGGAACGAATTGTTAATTCGTGGAAACGAATTGTTATATCGTGGGAACGAATTGTTAATTCGAGGGAACGAATTGTTAAATTGAGGGAACGAATTGTCGTTTCGTGGGATATCGTGGGAACGAATTGTTAATTCGAGGGAACAAATTGTTAAATTGAGGGAACGAATTGTTATTTCGTAGGAACGAATTAATAAAAGAAATCCATGTCCCCCGTGGGGCTCCGTAGACACCGACCATTATTTCACATTTATAAAATATCATATGCCCTTACCAGGTTAGTAGATCAGTAGCCGATTTCATCAACATTGCAAAGTATACTTATCTAGCAAAGTATACTTTGAGGGAGTAATCATTTATTTTTCCAGAAATGCATTATTTCATATAGAACTAACAACCGCATATATTTGATGATTAAAAGTATGCAGAATTATTATACTGAATTTATTACATTATCACAGCCAAAATGGCTGTGATTAAGTAATAAATTCAGTACAATAAAAATTAATAAATTTATTCTTAAATTGAAAATTTCTCCCTCAAAGTATACTTTGCTAGAAAAGTATACTTTCCAATGTTGGTGAAATAGGCTACTGGTGCTACACTGGCCATACATGTCATAAGCCCCATTTCTCCAGCCACAGCCACACCCACACAAACGAGTGTACGCTGATAAACAGGAGTTTGACCCAGATATGTATAGGACCACCTGCGTTATTCTTAAATATTTGACAATTTCTTTATGACAAAGTACTTGAATATTGTGCATGAAAGCGAACAGCTTGATTGGTTGAGCCTGAGCTGTGATACAACTCGTGCACAGCCTATAGACATTCTTGATTGTGAGTTGATATTGTTGATAGGTGTTCAGTAACGTTGATCTCTTGTGATATACCGAATGGGATCGGTCGCTGCATGTTGCAGTTGGCAATCGGTGAACGATGACGCCCCATGACAAAAAGGGACAAGCGTCGATGATAAGCAGTGTAGCTCCAGGTTATTTGGCATATTTATGAGGCTGCGAAAATACTAGGACAGTCCGGAAAATAAATGATAGATATGCATCGTAGTTCTGAACGCAATTATACATACTATTGAGACACGCCATGGGATTTTGTACCTTCGGACATCTGCGTAATTTCATTAAATACGTTTACAAAATTTACAATATTTTCCGTAAATGGAGACATGCGGAATTATATTCCGCATGTACCCTGAAAATATTTTCAACTTTTGATTTTATTTATGAAAACTATTGTAAATTTTGTAAACGTATTTAATGAAATTACGTAGATGTCCGAAATCATATGATTTGTCTGGTAAAAATGGATTAGTAAAAACAAAATGTCTATAATACAGAAACAATAATTGGTCTAGCGTTTCTTTGTGCAATAAATGGCTATTTTTAAAAAAAAAAAATTTAGCTTATATTTAACGGCGGCACTGGCTCTAGGACCTTGCATGCCGTCTCCCAAGAATGGGAGAAAGAACGGAGGTCGATATTTTTTAGAGAAGCCGGTAATTCGTATTTACAGAGCAACTACGGATTATCGGTGCCCATTTGCAGCTGGGTGGACTGGAGCAGTGTGGATAAAGTGTCTTGCTCAAGGACACAACGCACGCCGCTAGTCAGGCTCGAACCCACAACCCTTAAATCAGTAGTCCGACACACTAACCATTACGCCACGGCGCTCCACTTATATAAATGGCTATTAATTTAATTATTTTTATATACTATTTATATTAATTATACTATTGGGCTTATGGGTTTTGCAACCAGTGTAGATCCAGATCAGCCTGTGCATCCGCACAGTCTGATCAGGATCTGCATTGTTCGCCATTTCAGAAATGAAACATCCATCATGCTTCAAACAAGCAATATAGAGCGTTATCAGGTTACATGAGCGTGTAATTTGATCAGGAGCTACACTGGTCACAAATCCCGCAAGCCCCATGTCTCCAGTCAAAACCACATATGAGACACGCCATGTGTTTTTGTACATAAGAACATGTGCGACACCTCATGACCAGTATTTACAAAATTTACGCTATTTTCCGTAAATGACTTCGAAAGTTTACGAAATTTACATCGCAATTGCGGAATAGAATTCCGCATTTTCTATAAAAAAATCGTCAACTTTCGAGAATTCCGCATTAGCTATGAAAATCTCGTCAACTTTCGACGTCATTTATAGAAAATATATAGAATATATAAAGTTTCTGTAAATAGTGTTCATGAAAAATCGCACATATTCTTAGGTACAAACTCACATGGCGTGTCTTATATGAGAGAGTCCCTTTAAAGTAATCAGTGTTCATGTCGTACACCGCCCACCATGATCTAGCTGCTTGTGAACGGTATGACAGAAGAGCCGGGTATAACTGACGGCGAATACACAGAAAAAACAGCGGGAACGGGACATAAATAAATTCAAGTCATTGAGGAAAATTTAATTATGTTTCATGGTTTATTGTAAAAGTGTAAAAGCGCATCGATGTTTACTTTATACCGAAGTATATATATATATATACACAAGTACAATAAACAAATAGTGTCGTCTAGTGTTTTTATTATACAGTCAAACCTCCTGAACGGCCACCTCTCTACAACAAAACCATCTCTAAAACAGCCGCTATTTTATATCCCAAATGGATGATTCCCTCTATATCTAACCCGTAGACTGCTGAGCACGAAAGTGTCGTCTGCTGTTGCTGCTGCCTTCTTTCTCAATAAAACATGTTTTGACAGCACTTTAGAATCATTTCCATTGGAAATGATTCTAAAATGCTGCCAAAACAGGTTTTGATGAGAATTATCGAAGAAAACAAACAAACAGTGGACGACACAATTTAATTCACCATTAACCTCCCTACAACAGCCATCTCTATACAACAGCCAGTTTTGCGTCTTCCCATGGGTGGCTGTTGTAGAGAGGTTACACTGTATGGTGTTGCCGCATTTACGACCGAAGCAGAAGCTTGGCTAAATTCCTAAGAAGGAAGGCACAATTAAAAATCGAATTATGTTATATTATGTTAGTATGTGTGTCACTGAAAACAATTTACTGTAACAGTGCAGTTCATTTTATATATGTGTACTGTGTACATGCCTTAACCTTTCTACACTACAACCCTGTATAGCGGTGTTTGCAAACAGTGTAGATCCAGATGAGCCGGCTCGGGACGAGCCGTCTCATCAGGATCTGCACGTTTTGCACGTGATTTTGTTCGTGTTTTTTTTTTAAGAAAAAAAAATCCAATTTTTGTAAATGGACTAGTCTGAAAATCATTTTGGATTCGTCAGATATTTAACATATAAAAATCCACTCCAGTTATTTAGGGTTGAAAGGGTTAAAGGTACATGCCCACTCTATAGGCAGAAACTGTTCTTTATAAGAATTAAATAAGTGTATCATTGTGTCACGATTCCACCAGTTCTAACAATTACGAGTGACCACTTTACAGATATAATCATTTAGTAATGCTTATTTTACTGACAGTGACGCGCGGTGGTATCAGGTTATTTTCATATGCAAATAAGGCATGATAGTTTTTAATTGTTTATACTATTTAAATGCGTCACCCGAAACAATTATATATTTGACATATTATAAAGTAGGATCATTGCACACCAAAAAATAAATACAGAAAATAAATAGTAATGCTCGTTAACTCTTTAAGGAAACACGGTTATCGCCCCTGATATCAGTGTGAAAATTTACGTCTGATATAAAATGTATAATAATGCCAATCAATACGTGGGGTAATGGTGAATAAATGTTTATTTACCCGAAAATGTATCAGACGATGTCTCTGATATAAATAAAAGATTGTGTCTACTGAGTGGATACCTTTAAATTATACCGTTTAGGCGATATCAGTTTCATAAATTAACGTGGTGTCAGTGTGGCCAAACCAGTGCAACGGAACGCGTCCAAAGTTCACGTATTGTGGTTAGTTTCCACCAATCAGCAACGAATTAGCTCATGGTCCGCTTGCCGAGTCATTATCGGTTGTGGTTTTCGACGCCAACAATTAAAAAATCCATAGTGATATCAATATTGATGTAAAACATTATTCTGAAATAATTTGCTGTGACCTTTCTTTATTGAATTTCTGACGATCAAAAATGAAAATTTATAGCATGTTGCTATAAATTTTTATTGCATAAAATTGCATCTTGCAACATGCAAGATGCAATTTTATGCAATAAAAGATTATAGCAACATGAGTTAGTTTCATGTTGTATTTCATCCGAATAACAGTATATCACAATTCTAATGTGTATATCTAAAGGATGAATATTATGCGATTTTCGTGACGAATATGAAACCTTATTCCGCACATGTTTTTCGCTGACTGCGGTGTATATAGCTCTGGAGCTACTCATTGCCTTTGAAAGTTTCTTTAGTTTCGGTAAAGGTACTGTATTGTTATGATGTATGTGACTGGAAGTGACTAGAGTTAATCCAGACTACTGTATACGGGTATCAGGGTATACAACTCATAGATGCTAAGACTGCATCACATAGTATAGTATGAGTTACACATCTTGTAAGTTCATGATAGAACAGGTACATGCCCACTCAGTAAGCTTAAACTGTTCTTTATGGGAATTAAATAATAAGTGTATAATTGTGTCACTATTCCACCAGTTCTAAAAATTACAAGTGCCCGCTATACAGATTTAATCATTTAGAAATATTTATTTTACTGATAGTGACGCGCGGTGGTATCAGGCCATTTTCATATGTGTCCGGTTTAGAGAGGTTCCACTGTACCCAGCATGGGAGGTCCCCAGGGTGTCCGGTTTAGAGAAGTTCCACTGTACCACACTGTTTGTTTGCATTATTGTACTACAGACATTATTGAATTCTTGAAGTCAACATGGTAGACTGGCACAGGCTAATAACAAAACACATAACCCTAGTTCAATACGGTGTGCATGAATAGAAATTAATAAATTACGACGAAACTTGGTTGGAGGTTGCAAAGATGCTGATCAAGCCTTAGTTGTGAATAGTAACTCTTGTAGTCTACTCCCGTACCATCCGTGCTGGAGAGGATTTCAATAGTTACTGTTCGCAACTTATGTCTGTTTCACGAAACCTACCCAAATTTTACAGCCATATAAACAATGAAAAAACAATATTTTTTTTTAAATAATATTAAATTTTATGGTGCATGTGCAGGATGAGTCGAACATCGAACAATTTGACCATGAAACCTCGCTAGATAACTTGGAAATGATCTAACTAATAAAACAAGTTAGATTTTGAAAATCGATCCACTATTTCTGAAATTAGAAAAAAATCCCCCATGAAACCCCATAGACATCTTCACTCAGTTAAATCCCCATATACATCTATGGGGATTTAACATGGGGACATATTTTTTCGTAATACAATCATTATTGGACCAAATTTCACGCAATAAAAATAAAGCTCATTCTTAAATTTTGCACAAATGTAATTTTATCGAAACAAATATTGTTTTTGCATTGTTTATATAGCCGTAAAATGTGGGCAGGTTTCGTGAAACAGACAGTAATCAATCCCCAGGAGTACCGTACCGTACCTTGTATTTCCTGTGTCGCTGAGTCGGGCCGGGTACACGTGGGTTGGTGTCCAGACTTCCCGGGCGTCGTCCACTCACGTGGCGATCACTCGCTGTACATGCAATTATCTCCCTTGCCGCAGGCTCGGTTGGCGGCCAGTGTCACGGTCTGCACGTGCTGCCCTTTCATCCACAGCGCAGACGCCAATGACACGTGCTGTCCTCTCATAAACAGCGAATACTCCAATGAAACGTTGCCCATTCAAGTACGGTTAAATAATTGTACGATTATTGTTTTAAGAAAAATCACACCAGTGTTTCACTTCATACTAAATTACTATGTAATATTATATTATATTTTATATATATATATAAGTATATTCACTGTCCAACACAACTTGTTCCTTTCACAAACACGTTCGATTGCTACGACTTGCACTGCTGTGCTTATATATAGTCTACGATACTGTTGCTTGATAGCGGAGTAGTAGTAGTAGCGAAGTCACGCACTGCTCGCCCAAACTCCGATTAAGCCGGAGTAAGTCACAAAGACAGTTTTGTACTTTTGTACCTGCACAACCTATCCAAATTATCTTCGTCATGACTCACTGTGCTCGTATTGACAAACAGCTGAGGTTTTAGTTTACGTGGGTGTGAGATCTTCAAGTGCGTACTGGTACCCTGTGTACCATTCGCTTCACATGCAAGCGGTTTAATATATCAAATTATCTCGGGTACCAGCAAGGCTAAGTGCCCACTCAAGCGTTTTTATGAATGAACTAGTGTAGTATACGCTATGATAATCAGTACGAACGGTACGATACGACACTGACCTTCTATTTCTGCCTACATGTCGCAGCGGGCGCAGGTACACCACAGCATGTGTTATGCCTTACACTTCCGAATAATTTTTTTTCGTCTGCTGCTTATTTTATCTTTTCCAGTTTTCTCACTAAAACATGATTTAACAGCACTTAAGAATCATTTCCAATGGAAATGATTCTGAAATGCTGTGAAACCATGTTTTTATTGAGAAAGAAGACAAAATATAAAGCAACAGCAGACGAAAATGTTCGTGTTCAGCAGTCTATGTGTTAATGTTGGGCTCCTGTGGGCCGTTTCACTAAACTTCTTACGACTAAAATGTTCGTAAGCGCAAATTTAGAATCGTCTGCAAACTTGAATTGATGGATTTACATTTATTGAGCATAGGCTGCATATGCAGCCGTTGCTCAATAAATGTAAATCCAACAATTATTTACAAGATTTACAGTGTTAATGTGGCCGGAGAAATGGGACTTATGAGATTTATGACCAGTGTAGATCCTGATCAAATAGCACACTGTCGTAACCTGATGACGATCTATATTGCTGGTTAGAAGCATTTTTCGGACATAATAAGCATTCAATTGCCATTACTGGACGTGTTAATTGGCATTAGTTTACTGATTTATTTTATATAAAACGTAATTGCCACTCTTGATATCAGGGGGCGATAACCATGTTTCCTTGAAAGGTTAATGGAATGAACTATTTATTATCTCTATTTATTTGTGTATGTGCTATGATCAATACTATGCCAAGAAATCTATTTATTGAGGCGACACATTTAATTTATATAAATAATTACAACTTGTCCTCACTTTTTTCATACCAAAACAGCAAAGCTGTCAACGTTTCTGAACACCTATTGGAAATATCAAGACGCAATCAAGCATTTCGATTGGCTGCTCCTGAACTGTAGCAAAACACAGCTCAGGCTCAGCCAATCAAGCTACTTGCTTTCGGGCACAGTATTCAAGTATTTTGTAGTAACGAAATAGACAAATATTGGCGAGATTAACGCAGACGGGCACGTACATGTGCACTGGATACAAACATTCCCGACTTCGTTATCATTGGTCTAAAGTTCTGTTATCGCATCATGACGCACATGCTGGTACGATACGCGTTAAAGCTGACATATAGCGTAGATTTCTTGGTGTTCCCCCACCGTAGGACACTTTCAAACAGATGTGCATGCACTATTACACCGACTGCCAATCCCAGATGCATTATGTGTGCACCCGCAGTCGGGTCACGTTCATTTGGCGACACACACGAGTGAATGTCTACAGAAGCTTTGAAATCTGATCAGACATGTTGGCGGGAATAGGATTTCTGTAATATATGTGAACATCTTTGATCTTTGAGATTTTCAGCTTTGTTCAAATCTTTAGGAACTGATTTCGACAATTTGTTACATATTTGTAAAAACGTCGGAAGTTGACGAAAATTGCCGAGCGCACGCGGAATTTAATTCCGCGTGTGCTCGGAAATGTTCGTCAACTTTCGACAATACGGAAATTGCCGAATTTTATTTGGAAGCGAAGTACGGAAATGCGGAGGTAGACATTCCCATACACTGGCACAATTACAATACACGAAATCAACAGGATTCATCCAATCCATATACAGGTAGATATACTTCAAATTGGCACGTTCGCAACCGCACCTGTACAATACAAGAGGTATTAGACAAGCATATATGCTTTCCACTAAATCCTTTGATACTAATATATAATTACATATGTGGTAGTGACTGGATAAATGGGGCTTATTGATTTTGCGACCAGTGTATATCCAGACCAGCCTGTGCACCGCACAGTCTGATCAGGATCTGCACTGTTCGTGATTTCATCAATGAAACACTTGTCATTCTTTTAGCAAGCAATATAGATCATTATCAGGCTACAGGAGTGTGTTATTTGATCAAGAGCTACACTGGTCACACAAATCACATAAGCCTCATCTCTCCAGTCACAACTACAATATGATGGATGCAATAAAATGCTTAATTGTTTAATCTCGAGCAAGAGATGTTCCGCTCCTTCGCACAGGCGGTCAGTAGAAATCAATATCCAACCGACACTCCGGCGGCCCGGGTTCGATACCCAATCTCGGCGCTGGCAGAGTTTGCTTTACAAGCTGGGTCTACTCATAGGTTACACTGGTATTCAATACGTATGAGACATGGGGGGTGCGACGTAGAGGGGGTGCGATGGGTGCGTACGCACTCCCCCCCCCCTTCGTATTAACCCTTTCAACACCACATATTGTGGTATTGGCAAAACGTGTAGATCCAGACGAGCCGGCTCGTGACGAGCCGTCTCATCAGGATCTGCACGTTTTTATAATTTTCATAATTTTGAGAAAAAAGGGTTAATCTGCCGAGATCTGTCCGTGGATGTGCGAACGAAATGTGTTGGCCTTTCGCGCCGTCGATAACGCACCCCTGTAAATTAATTCCTGCGTACGGGCCTGTTCTAGTAGAATCCCACGAATTAACAATTCGTTCCCACTTGTTATATCGTCGGAACGAATTGTTAATTCGAGGGAAAGAATTGTTAAATTTAGCAAACGCATTGTCATTTCGTGGGAACGAATTGTTAATTCGAATTGTTACATTGAGGGAACTAATTTTTATTTCGTGGGAACGAATTAATAAAAAAAAAATCCATTTCCCCTGCGGGGTACCGTAGTTATACGTGTCGAATGGTGTTCTATTGCATACATGTAGCTGTAAGTTATACTACTTCGAAACGTTATCCGTGTGGGATACAGTAATCGGAAACATATACATTACATAATACGGAGGCTATACCGAGTTTCTTATTGAATAAGTCATCAAGTGTAATACACATCATATTAAATCAACCTATTGCATAAGTACAGATTCATTAATTACATAATATGTACTGTTCTCGTAACGTGTTTTCCGTAACGATCTGAGTTACAATAGTTATTACACTATGACATCGTGCCTTTAATACGCTACGAAATCCCGTTTTATGTAATAACAATATTTGCGTATGCAATAACCATGCCATAACTATGCAGTGGTGTAATTTTCTTCAAGGAGATCAAGGGCCCTTTCCACTAAACTTCGTACGACTAAAATGTTCGTAAGTGCAAAATTATGATAGTCTGTACATTTAACATTTACAATGTTTTCTTGTAAACAATTATTGGATTTACATTTATTGAGCATAGGCTGCATGCAGCCTATGCTCAATAAATATAAATCCATCAATTGAAATTTCCAGACGATCCTAAATTTTTCACTTACGAACATTTTAGTCGTACGAAGTTTAGTGAAACGGGCGCCAGGTGTATACAGATTAGGAGAACACAATGTGCCTTGCGTCATTTGAAACAAATACAGTGCTTGACCATTCTTCATACTTCCATGACGGCATCAGGACCGACTTCGTTTGATGACGACATCAATCATGGCTTAGTGACCGAAGGGCGACCTGCGTCGGTCCTGAACTGCGCAGTCAGATCAGGACCTGCGCTGGTCGCACACGTCATAGGGTACCTTCTCTCGTCCAGCGTTGAACATGAAACTAGGGTATCCAGTAAACTCCCCTTTGTTATTCATATAGTTTCATGATAACCGAATACTTAATGAAGGTGCTTATGAGTATCAAGTTCAGGTTTTTCGTGATGTTCACACGAGACGAAAGTGCGTGGTAACGTATTCTCCATAGTGATGTGAACAGGGCAATGTACAGGAATGTTCGTCACGTGATGAAACAGGAACAGGTATAAAGTCCCATAGCGATCAGTTACACCAACCGCTTGCGCTAATTTTCAAATATTCGTCAATTGTTGTATTTCAAAATACTTGAATATTATGTTTTAATAATTATTTATTATGTTGATTGACTGAGACACTGAGGCGGAGCTGTGCTACAGCTCAGGCTCAGTCAGTCAAACTGCTTGCTTGTGAGTTGAGTTTGTCAGTAGGTGTTCAGAAACGTTGGCATCAAGGTGAGTTTAACGCAGGCGGTTGTGAAACAGCTATACTTGACGAACAGAAACAAAAGGTTCACTCATTTTAAGATGCATGTACATGGGGTCATGTGAATTTGTTAATACTAGACAATAATAAACAATATACAACAATGTGCATGTATACTCGGGGTATGGGATCACATGGTCTATTGTTTTGGTGTTAATGCGTCTGTAGCCTATTTCATCAAAATTGAAAAGTATACTTATCTTGCTAAGTACAGTTTGACGAAGAAATTTTCAATTTAACGATAAATTTATTAATTTTTATTATACTGAATTTATTACATTATCACAGCCATTTTGGCTGTGATAATGTAATAAATTCAGTATAATAATTATGTAAACTTGTAATCATCAAACAATATATGCAGTCGTTAGTTCTATATGAACTCATGCATTTCGGGAAAAAATGATTATTCCCTCAAAGTACACTTTTGTTAGATAGGTATACTTTGTAATTTTGGTGAAATAGGCTACTGATAAACCAAACATGCCGTTATGTTGATGAAATCGGCTACTGGAGTAATGGCGGCGCCCGTGAGCTCTCAGGCTAATCTTAGTTTTCATTAATACGAATGCGGCTTCTTCCTTTGAGTGATGACCATGTCCCAGCCGACGGAATCGAACGTTGTACAATTCTCAGCGGAAAGTTCAGACTAACTACACAAGTAATGCTGCTAAATTTGGTATTGGCGGACTCGTAGTATTAACGGCTGGAAAATGGTCATATTTCAAAGGAAGAAACCGCAGTTGTATTAATGAAAAATAAGAATTACCTGAGACATCATGGGCGCCGCCGTTACGCCAGACAAAACAATAGACCACGTGATCCCATATCGTGATACTATTATGTATTCTACCTACGGCCTACGGACGGTACGGGAGTAGATTGCCAGAGTTACCGTTCGCAACTACATAAGGTCTGCGTTTTTCTTCAATATCCGACATCATTGATTTAAAATATTTGCTGATTTTCAAAATAAATATATGAGAACAACAGTGATGCGATAAGGTGGACAATAGCAGAGCCAGATTCATATGTGGCTGTGACTGGAGAAATGGGGCTTGTGGCATTTGTGACTACTGTCTGTTTCACGAAACCTGCCAAAATTTTACGGCCATATAAACAATGCAAAAACAGTATTTTTTGTATAATATTAAATTTTATCAAAATTTAAGAATGAGCCTTCTTTTTATTTCGTGAAATTTCGTCTAATATTGATTTTATTACGAACATACAATTTCCCCATATTAAATCCCCATCGGTATCTTCACATATAGTGAGGTGAAGATGTCTATGGGGATTTAACATGGGGATATTTTTCTAATTCCAGAAATAGTGGACCGATTTTCAAAATTTAATTTTTGTTTTCTTATCTAGATCATTTACAAGCTCCTTTTCTCCCATGTTAAATTCCCATAGAGAACTCATGGTTCGTAATAAAATCAATATTTGACCACATTTAACTAAATTCACTTAAATGTTCCTTTAATTTAATATTATCGACACAAATATTGTTTTTGAATTGTTTATATGACCGTAAAATTCGGGCAGGTTTCGTGAAATAGACAATAGTGCAGCTCCTGATCAAATATCACATTCGTGTTGCCTGATAACGACCTATGTTGCTTGTTAGAAGCATAACAGGTGTTTCTTTTATGGAATGGCGAACATTGCAGATCCTGATCAGACTGTGCGGATGCACAGGCTGATCTGGATCTACACTGGTTGCAAAACCCATAAGCCCCATTTCTCCTGTCACAGCCACATATGATACTACAGGACATTATTATAACTAGTACACTTCACTTTTATACGGAGCCCCGCAGGGGACGTAGAATTCTTTTTTATTAATTCGTTCCCACGAAATAACAATTCGTTTCCTCAATTTAACAATTCGTTCCCACGAATTAATAATTCGTTCCTACGAATTAACAATTTGTTCCCTCAATTTAACAATTTAACAATTCGTTCCCATGAAATAACAATTCGTTCCCACGAATTAACAATTCGTTCCGACGAATTAACAACTCGTTCCCACGATATATCGTGGGAACGAATTGTTAATTCTTGGGAATGAATTGTCAATTCGAGGGAACGAATTGTTATTTCGAGGGAACGAATTGTTAATTCTTATTTCGAGGGAACGAATTGTTAATTCGAGGGAACGAATTGTTATTTCGTGGAAACTGTTATTTCGAGGGAACGAATTGTTAATTCTTATTTCGAGGGAACGAATTGTTAATTCGAGGGAACGAATTGTTATTTCGTGGAAACGAATTGTTAATTCGTGGGAAAGAATTAATAAATTGAGGGAACGAATTTTATTTCGTGGGAACGAATTGTATTTCGTGGGAACGAATTAATACAAAAAAATCCATGTCCCCTGTGGGGCTCCGTACTTGTTTTACACGTTCTTGCAAGAAATAAATTGTTTTCCTCAAACTGAAATAAATTATGTAATTGTACATAGTTCCTTACAACCGTCTGGGAATTTAATATTTTAATATAATCTATTATACTGCACACGTGTTTACATACGAAGTCAAGGTGCATGATCACGTGGTTACAACAACAACAACGTCGCCCACTCCAAAGTAAGTATTATTTGATATTTTCCTTAATAAGCAACGGATTTTTATGAAATATGGCGCAGCAAACGCGTCTTCATGAACTGCATTTGGTGGTGCAGTGAGTTCGGCACAGACTTATTTCGATCTTGCGAAGAATCGATGTCCGTGTCGGTACACGGAAATCGATTCTTCGCAAAAACGACAGAAGTTTATAAGGACACTATAAAAGAATACGTACTTTGAATCAGATGGATTCTGGAAGTTTCAGTACTTGTTGTTGTTGTTAGTACCACATGATCATTCACCTTGTATTATACTGCACATGTGTATTCATACGAAGTCAGTAGTACCAAGGAATTAGTGTATTATTACAATTTGTTGATAAAACTTGCGAAATTTTCATTTATTTCGTCGTAGTACTAAATGAAAGCGTATTTTATACCAACTACCAGGGGGCCGTTTCACTAAACTTCCTACGACTAAAATGTTCGTAAGTGCAAAATTATGATAGTCTGTAAATTTCACATTAACAATGTTTTCTTGTAAATAATTATTGAATTTACATTTATTGAGCATAGGCTGCATATGCAGCCTATGCTCAATAAATGTAAATCCATAATTTTAAATTTACAGACGATCTTGAATTTGAACTTACGAACATTTTAGTCGTAAGAAGTTTAGTGAAACGGGCCCCAGCTGATAGCCATTAGTTGGGCAAAATTGAACTTATTAATATTTCATTTCGACACAGATCAGCATGTGCTTCAGATTTCGCGGTATGATTATTCCCGGAGATAGCACGATGTGAGACGAGAAATTTGAGATTTATATTTGCATTATATTATACCTGACCTATCATATGATGCAAGTTCAACAAGTACACGTTTAACATCATATTCGTATATAGCACAGACATAAGTACTATACAACACAATCCTCGGATATCGTAATACGTGTTGATACATTAATAACACGAACATGTGGTACTGGCCACTAATGGCGTCGATTTTTAATTAAATTGCATTTTTCCTCGACAAATTAAGAAAGTATGACGACTTAGCCAATCTTAACCCTTTCACCCCTAAGTAACTGAATGGGCTGCGATATGTTCGTTTTGCAACCAATCCAATCATCGCAAAATGATTTTCAGACTATTACATTTATAAAAAGGGAGTATTTATTTTTCTCAAAAATATGAAAATTACTTTCAAACAGTGCAGATCCTGATGAGACGGCTCGTTACGAGCCGGCTCATCTGGATCTGCACTGTTTGCATAAACCGATATAGCGGGCTTTCGGGTTCAAAGGGTTAACCAGTTATTAACCCTTACTACGCTGAATTAATTTTGTCGTCTGCCGGGAATGTTTTATTTACAATATTTCTTGACAAAAACCTGTTTTTTTTTTTAAGAATTAAGGCAAAAATGAAAAACAGCAGACTCCGGGATAGCGTCGGGACGACTTAATAACTGATCAAGACGAGACAAAATGTAATTAAATTGATGTCACTAGCGGGCAGTATCATTTTATGATTTATCTCGTCCTGACCAATTAAAGGGGCCAACCAGGATTTTTTTCTCAGAAATACTATAAAAAACAAAAACGTGTTTTCATCATGGCCCTGTGTAAAGTGGTTCAATTTTAGATATATGACGATACTAGAATCGCTGGGTTGTTTCTATTTTCGCCCATATAGGTACATACATATCGAATTTCCTATCTTGTTGCGTTCAACAAGATATAATTGTTGTTTTTTTTTCTCAAAAAATCCCGATATGCCCCTTTAATAGTAAGTAGTTTCTTGACGCGAAAACTGTGAAGGTCAGGCGACATATAAGGCGTAATAATTCGAGCACAAAAATATTTACACAATTCCCTAACATTTGATTGGCCCGTAGCAAGTCTCTGTACAAACTTTGTATCCCAGTAAACTCCCACGCCGAACAACTTTCCGTAACCGTGAGGCGCAGTTAAAATAACTCTTAAGAAAACGGAAAATAAACACATTTTCTTGATGAATTTATTTCAAATGCTGGAATTATAAGGAATGAATGGCATTTTTGTGGAATTTATCGGGGACATAAACTTGGAAAAGTCGCGGGAATACTGGACGAGGCCTTCCGGCCTTCGTCCAGTATTCCCGCGACTTTTCCAAGTTTATACCCCGATAAATTCAACAAAAATGCCATTCATTCCTATGTTAATACGACTTACTTAGGAGGAGGTGGCCGGATTAGCTCAGTAAGTAGAGTAGGTAGAGTAGGTAGAGTAGGTAGAGCTCAGTCGGTCTGCGGACCGGGAGACCCCTGGTTCGATTCCCACCTCTGCGAATGGTCGATTCGTCGTTTCCTTGGTACTAGCCTAGTCCTATCGGATGGGGACTTAAATAGTCGGTCCCGACATGCAAGGTCATCGAGCCAGTGCCGTCGTTAAATCAAAGCATTTACATTTGATTTACTTAGCACTTTATATACTATGTGGCTGTGACTGGAGATGGGGCTTAGCGGTTTTCTGACCAGTGAACTTTTGATCAAATAACACACGCATACACGGGCGATCGGCATGTTGATATGCTAGTGTATTATTACGGAGCCCCGCAGGGGACGTATACTTCCTTTCTTTTATTAATTCGTTCCCACGAAATAACAACTCGTTCCCTCAATTTAACAATTCGTTCCCACGAATTAACAATTCATTCCCACGAATTAACAGTTCGTTCGCACAATGTAACAATTCGTTCTTCCGAAATACGGCGTGGGAACGAATTATTATATCGTAGGAACGAATGGTTAATTCGATGGAACGAATTGTTAAATTGAGGGAACGAATTGTTATTTCGTGGAAACGAATTAATAAAAAAAATCCATGACCCCTGCGGGGCTCCGTATATTATACTTTTTTAGACATGTAGAACAAATAAAATGCAGTCATTCTATACTCAATGTACTATAATTATAATACATTGACTATAGAATGACTACTTTTTTGTTCTACATGTCTAAAACAGTATAATACACTATCATATCAACATGCCGATCGCATGTGCACTCATAGCCTGATAACGATCTATATTGTATGTTAGACACATGACGGGTGTTTCATTGATGGAATAGCGAACAGTGCAGATCCTGATCAGACTATGCGGAGGCACAAGCTGATCTGGTTCTACGCTGATCGTAAAACCCATAATACATTTTCTTCCAGTCACAGCCACATATACGTATTGCCCTGTCCTATATATGTATACATGTCAGTCGCCGCCATGGCCACGCTGCGCTCGGACCAAGTTTATACAATGGACCATTGAGGACGCGGATGCTTGAAGAACAGATATACATCGCAATGATGATTTCTTTTTAATTAAGCGTTTCATTTTAAATAATTGGGCCATTATTGTACCGAAGTCACGGAGTGCAAAAGACGTGAGGTAAACAACGTTTGATATTCGTTTATGTCGTATATTTATATACATCTACTTGAAACCATAATTGTACCGTGTTTGAAGAGTACCGGCGTAAAACATGTATACAAAAGATGCCCGAATGGTAGGTGAAAAGTCTAGTTCATATGTAGGACGAGCCATGGGATTTTGTACCTCAGAAGATGTGCGATATCACATGAAAATATTGATACAATTTACGATATTTCCGTAATGGCGTGACGAAATATTCAAAACAAATGTGGAATATAGAAATCAGCATTTACTATTAAAATTCGTCAGCTTTCAATATACATGTAATTTACAGAAAATGTCACAGTTTATGTAAATATTTTTCATGGAAAATCGCACATCTTTCGTACAGAATCATATGCCTTGCCTCATATGTCAACACAATATAGTAGTGCCCGCAACTAGTCAGGAGGTAGACTTGCCACAAATGGTAAACACAGACGCTAGTGTCGACTAAAGATTAGAGAGAATTCGTTTGCATTCAGAGTAACAGTTACATGGAATCGGCTGGAACCGTCACAAGTTTATACCAACATCATGAGCAGTCCTATAACGGTATTAATAAGTACAAATACGAGGGGTCTAAGAAGTTATAAACTTTTAACCACCTGATCATCAAAGGTAAATCATAAGGCACATTTCGCCAGACACAGCTATACATAGGTTGCTTGAGCCCCCCCCCCACCCCTCCCCAACCCCCTACCCCACCCCCACCCCCCCCCCCCGAATGTGGCCACTCAGTAGACATAAAATGTTCTTTATATCAGAGACATCATCTCAGACATTTTCTGGCAAAATAAACATTCATTCACCATTACCCCACGTACTGACTGGCATTATTATGCACTTTATATCAGACGTAAATTTCCACACTGATATCAGGGGCGATAACCGTGTTACCTTAAAATGTTACCGGGCATTACTATTTATTCTCTGTATTTATTTGTGATGTGAAATGATCATACTTTATAATCTGTCGAAAAAATTATTTTTTTCAAGTGACGCATTTGATTAGTATAAATAATACAATATCATGCCTCATTTGCATATGAAAATAGCCTGATACCACCGCGCGTCACTACCAGTAAAATAAACATTTAAACTAAATTATTACATCTGTATAGCGGGCACACGCAATTTTTAGAACTGGTGGAATAGTGACACAAATTTACACTTACATGTATTTAATTCCTATAATGAACATGTTGTGCCTACTGAGTGGGCATGTACCTTTAACCGTTAGACCGCTACTCACAACAATTGCTGTTGCTTTTATATCTTGCCTTATTTGTCAATAAAAACATGGTTTGACAGCACTTCAGAATCATTTCCAATGAGCAATGGAAATGATTCTGAAGTGCTGTCAAAGCATGTTGTAAATTATTATAAAGTGCTGTCAAAGCATGTTGTTGATGATAAAACGGAAAATAGAAAATAAACAGCAGACGACAACAAAATTAAGATAGCGGTCTAAGGGTTAATCTTGCCACGAAATCATTTGTTTCTGAACATATATTGGTAATCTCAAATCGCAAAAACCACCGGCAAGTTTACTCTGCCAAGTATTTATTCCCCACTCAAATAAGTGGCCATGTACAGTGTAACTTCTTTGTTACCGAGTCTGTCAATATTGTTCGCACTTAATGACCCTCTGAAGTACATATCACAGTCGTTTAAATAGATTTTGGAAAAGACCACCTCAATATTGAATGAGACAGGTTGGGAAAATTACATTAACCATTAGAATGCGGGAACCAAAAATAGTCGTCTGCTGATAATTCATATTGTGTCTGTTCTCTCAGTAAAAACATGGTTTGGCAGCGTTTTAGAATCATTTCCATTGGAAATGATTCTAAATTGCTGCCAAACCAAGTTTTTGATGAGAAAAATGGAAAAATAAAAAAATATTCAGCAGACGACACAAATTAATTCAGCATTGTAAGGGTTAAGACATTTTCGCCCAGTGGAACTATTGCATTACTCACCAATCGCATCAGCAGAGTTTGATCACAGCGTGCACTGTCCATCAGTCAGGTGTTATAGCGACTTGCGATGGTGAAACTGTATAAATTTATATTTTTAACTCAGTATATATCCTTGTATAACACGCACTATTGTACTTTCTACGATGGCGGACCAAATATGCAGTTCACGTGACTTTTCTCAATACAAACGCTGGTCAGTATGCCAGACACACTAAACACACACATGCATCCGGGGGATTCGAACATACATCACCATATCTGACTGTCCGATTAGTAGAAATATAGCAGAAATGTACAGGTGCTATTTGGGCGATAGTTGTGAACAGTAACTCTTGCAATCTACTCCCGTACCGTCCATGGCTACGGACTGTACGGGAGTAGATTGCACGTGTTACTGTTCGCAACTATTCGAGTGAGTACAGTTACACGACTACCAGCCATAGCCACAGGCGATTCTAGCGTGTCTTGGATGGTCAATTATTGTTTGTATATACATAAAACACCTTTCTAAACAATGTACAAAACAATTCAAAAGTGCCCGGGTGTAAATATAATAATACTTAGAAAGGTACAAAACTCCCATTCGCCACCATTGTAACGAAAAGCCACACAATGTAGACAATTGGAACTCGCCTATAAAACGCATTCAGCGTGTCGTAACTGCTGTTTGTGGTGAATTTTCGACATAAAGTTTACAGTTACCAATACAATTAACATAAATCTCAAAGATTTTGGCTGTAAGCTGTACTAAAAACGCGTCTTACTAACCTAAATCCGCTTTTTAAAATCATACACCTTCGTTTCCTGATTAAAAATGAAGGTTAGCCGCCATCTTTGAAAATATCGGATCACATGACACGCACTGATTTGATTGGCTAATGGAAATGACGTCAGTCTCCAGTAACCAACCAAACTACTGCGTGCACGTGATTGAAACATTTTCAAAGATGGCGGCTAATAGTCATTGAGAATGCGGAAGTGAACGTGTATGATTTTAAAAAGCGAATTTAGGTTAGTGAGACGCGTTTTTAGTACAGTTTACACTCGAAATCTTTGAGATTTATGTTAATGTCTTAGCAACTGTAAAATCTATGCCGAAAACCCACCACAAGCAGCGGTTTCGACACGCTGTAATGCGTTGTATAGGCGAGTTCCAATTGTCTACATTGTGTGGCTTTTCGTTACAATGGTGGCGAATGGGAGTTTTGTACCTTTCTAAGTATTATTATATTTACACCCGGGCACTTTTGAATTGTTTTGTACATTGTTTAGAAAGGTGTTTTATGTAGATACAAACAATAATTGATCATCCAAGACACGCTAGAATCGCCTGTGGCCATAGCTACCCCGCCACCTGCGCTAATATTGCCAATATTTGTAGTTATTTTTTATTATTTTAAAAATCCTTGAGTATTGTGCGTGAAGTCAAACATCTTGATTGGCTGAGCATGAGCTGTGATACAGCTCAGGCTCAGCCAATCAAACTGTTTGATTGCGAGTTGAGATTGCTAATAGATATTCAGAAACGTTGGCATCTGGGCAAGATTAAAGTACGGGGTTTTGTACATCACATAAGGCCATTTTCTCCGGCGGTTACCATGTAATAAACTTATAACCTCCAGCACAGGTTCATCACCTTTCTAATGGCCGGTATAATTGTGTTATATTGCTCCGTATCATATTAGGACAACGGTGTAACTGTTTCAATATTCATATACGTCCATATAAATTCCAAAAAGGAAGATGAAATCTGTATGAAAGTATTTTGGTTCTTCGATATCTATGAATCATACTACAATAGCCATTATCAGCACGTGGTTACAACAACAACAACGTCGCCCACTCCAAAGTAAGTATTATTTGATATTTTCCTTAATATGCAACGGATTTTGATGAAATATGGCGCAGCAAACGCGTCTTCATGAGCTGCATTTGGTGGTCTAGGGAGTTTGGCACAGACTTATGTCGTTTTTGCGAAGAATCGATTTCCGTGTCGGAGACGTTTGGGCGAAAATACTGAGACCACGAAATGCATCTTAACAAAACGCGTTTGATGCGCCATATTTCATCAAAATCCGTTACGTAATAAGGACACTATTAAATAATACGTACTTTGAATCGGTACTTGTTGTTGTTAGTACCACGTGATCCACCTTGGAGAATATCAACTCGAAACTCGAAGTTTTAAACTCGAAGCTCGAAGTTTGCAACTCGAAACTCGCAGTTTGCAACTCGAAACTCGATACTCGATGAAAATTAATACTGTCCTACAATGGTTAGTTGCACGTTTTCGGCTTTATCGGCAATATATTGCACTATATTACGGAGCCCAGCCGGGGACATGGATTTTGTTTTATTAATTCGTTCCCTCGAATTAACAATTCGTACCCACGATATAACAATTCGTTCCCACGATATAACAATTTGTTCCCACGAATTAACAATTCGTTCCAGTGGGAACGAATTGTTATTTCGTGGGAACGATTTGCTAAATTGAGGGAACGAATTGTTAATTCGTGGGAACGAATTGTTATTTCGTGGGAACGAATTTCTAAATTGAGGGAACGAATTGTTATTTCGTGGGAACGAATTAATTAAAAAAAAGTATACGTCCCCTGCGAGGCTCCGTACTATATCGCTACATCACAACCAACGGTATAAATGTGTGGAATAACGTTTCCTTTTCGTGCACAAAAATATAGCAATAATTTGCAGGGCGTTGTCGTTCATTCTTCGGGAGAAAATGCTACAATAATATCAGAAACTACGGAACCCCGCAGGAGACATGGATTTTTGTTTTATTAATTCTTTCCCACGAAATAACAATTCGTTCCCTCAATTTAACAGTTCGTTCCCTCGAATTAACAATTCGTTCCCACGATTTAACAATTCGTTCCCTCGAATTAACAATTCGTTCCCATGATATAACAATTCGTTCCCATGAATTAACAATTCGTTCTCGTGGGAACGATTTGTTATTTCGTGGGAACGAATTGTTAAATTGAGGGAACGAATTGGTATTTCGTGAGAACGAATTAATAAAAACTGCAAACATGTACGGTCTAACCACAGGCATTCGGCGTGTTTCTGCTTTCGTCGGTATAATTGTGAATATGAACAAGGCTTTTAACTTTGGTCGGACATGACCTCGTATCATAACACATTCCGCGATTTTATTAGCGCTAATGTGAATATTTTGGAAAGTGTGCATGTTAGTTTGAGAATTATTGTTATCTTGCTAATTTGATAATTATCGATGTCTTGCAGAAATACATAGAATGCATAGAAAATTGCAATTTTAAACATTTTATTTTGTTATGATATGAGGTCGTGTCTGAAAAAAGTTAGAAGCTTTGTTCATATATATATATACGACGCATGTATGCAACTATGGGCTGCGGTAGAGGCGGTTTTCGCACATTATGTTTCGCAAACTTGTATGAAATGGCTAAAAACATATTTGTATGTATGTTTAATGCTTAATCAATATATATATAGTTATACCGATGAAAACCGAAACACGCCGAATATATGAATATATGCCAGGGATTCCGCTGGCGATCGCCACTTTCGCAATTGGCGATACAAATAAACAATTGGCGATAAAAAATTACAATTTTCGAAAATGGCGATTTTTTTACTTTCCCCAGCGGAATCCCTGATATGCCTGTGGGTCTAACAACATGGGCCACGAACCCGGACAACGCGCATGATCCGCCAACATATATATGATATACACGTAATCAGAATATCCAGTTGAGCGTAAGTTATGGTATTGCAATGTCTTTGTGGTACATATAAAGCTCAAAATGATCCACACACAAAGGGATAACGTTTTGCGGCTATAAATGTACTTTATTCTTCAAACGTTGGCACATGAAAACCGCACGACACCTCTTAAAACTCTTTGACATTTTGATTCTATGTCACAGACGTAAAGAACATAGGGATTTGGGGGAAATACGCTCGTATAAGTTGTGATTATTATCAAGACGGGTATAAATGAATTTTGTTAACGGCACACTGGCAATATTGAATGCTGTTAACATCAGGAAATTTGCGGTTTTGAACCAGACATACACATAATAAAGCGCATTGTCAGTTAAAAGCATACATTTTATCATTTAAAATACATTTTGTATCTGTCAAACATGGAGCCTTTGTGGGACAGTTAACCCTCTCCATGCGGCGGAGTACCTATATAGGGGTATAAACTTTTTATATAAAAATCTGCATTTATGCAGTATATGTTGTGACCACTCATTTGAACCGTCTCGATGAGACGGTTCAAATGGTGGCCACACCATATACTTTTAGGGAGATACGAGAAAAGTTTTCTATCAGAAAAATGGGGAATTCCCAGCCTTTGTGGGGCAGTTAACCATGCGGAATACCCATATACAAGGTGCATGATCACGTGGTTACAACAACTACAACAATTACTGAAACTTCCAGAAGCGCCTCCGTACGTATTCTTTTATATTGTCCTTATTATGTAAGGGATTTTTATGAAATATGGCGCACGAAACGCGTCTTGTTAATCTACATTTGGTGGTATCGGTACTTTGACCCAAACTTCTGTTGTTTTTGCGAAGAATCGATTTCCGTGTATCATTACAATTTCCATGTTTACTGACACGGAAATAGATTCTTCTTTTAGGGAGATACGAGAAAACTAATCAAATATTCCTGTCAGCAAAATGGGGAATCCCCAGCCTTTGTGGGGAAGTTAACCCTCTCCATGCGGAATTCCCATATATGGGTATAAACTTTTTATATAAAAATCTGTATTTTTTCTCATTTCTCATCGAAAGTATATGTTGTGACCACTCATTTGAACCGTCTCGATGAGACGGTTCAAATGGTGGCCACACCATATACTTTTAGGGAGATACGAGAAAACTAATCAGATATTCCTATCAGCAAAATGGGGAATCCCCAGCATGAAAGGGTAAATACACGAGCATACAGTGTAACGTCTGTATTTCGGATATCGAGCAGACCTCGTGTGTTTAAAATTAGGGTCCCACCTATTAGGCACAAACTGTTCCATGTGTTTTTATATGAATTAAATAAGTGTATATTTGTGTAAATATTACACCAGTTTTAAAAATTACGAGTGCCCGCTATACATATATAATCAGTTAGTAATCTAGAATTTACTGATAAAGACGCGCGGTTGTATCACGCTATTTTGATATGCAAATGCAGCAGGACATTTTTTACTTATTTATATCGATTAAACTCGTGACCTGAATAAATATTGTTGTCGACATATTATGAAGTATGATCATTGCACATCCAAAATTAAATAGATAAAATGAATAGTTGTTTCCGGTACCCGTTTAACCATTAGAATACGGGAACCGAAAATAGTGGTCTGCTGCTGTGTCATATTTGATCTCTTTTCTCAGTAAAAACATGGTTTGACAGCATTTTTTTGACAGCATTTTAGAATCATTTCCAACGGAAATGATTCTAAAGTGCTGTCAAACCATGTTTTTGATGAAAAACAAATGGAAATAAAAAATAAACAGCAGAAGTCAATTTTGTATTCAGCATTGTAAGGGTTAAGGAACGCCCCTGATACCAACAGTGGCAGTTCTCACGTTTGATATAGTACTGCCAATTGACACGCCAGATAATGGTATATGAATGTTTATTTTGCCTGAAAAATGTCATACCTAAAGAATTTACGGAAAAATATATCTCCCTATATAACAACATGGGATATTATTTTAAATAATCGAATATATAAGCGATCAATACAGTCGAACCTGTGCTAAAGACCACCTCCGAATAGCAATCGCCTGGCTGTAAATGCCACACTTTTGTTGTCCCAAAGGCACAATTACTTATAAATAACCCTGCGAATAAAGACCACCTGTGAATAAAGGCCAGGGGCCCGTTTCACTAACAAATCTTAGTTTGTTCATAAGTTCGAACTTAAGTTATAACTTATGACAAAAGTTATGACCGACTTAAGTCATTGCTTATTTGGTTTCACAACACAAACTTAAGACGGTCATAACAAGTCCGTCATAAGTTACAACTTAGTTATTGTTTACAGCTTCGGTATGTGCCGCGCGGGTTCGACTCCCGCTCGGGGCTTATATTTTTATGATGACTTTACTTTCCCTTTATGTGTTTTGACATCTAAAATAACGGACTTGTAAGCCTAATGTTGAATATTATTAATTTTTAAAAATAATCTCATGTAGAATATAAATTTTATCTCAATATTCCTACGCCATTGAATACATGTGGATATATTTATTGCCAACTAGTGAACCTTATACTGTAATATAAATTGGCATATGACATGAAACAGCAACAAAAGAAGCAATTAACAATGTTTTTATTTTTACATTCCAATAAAATGGTAGTTCGAACATTTTTTAAATTTTACTTAGATTACCTCATAAACTCAGAAATCACGTTTCAGAGTCAGCAGAACACATGTACTGTCGATTATTAATGGTATGCCCGGTCAGATATGGATGTATCTGATACAACTACTGAATGACATATTAATATTTTATTTGAACTAGACACGGGTAATTTGTTGATTACATGTAGAAATGCATGCACTGTGTGAGTCAGTGTCACACATATAGGATTGCCCCTGAACATATTGACCAGTATAGGACTGGATTAATGCGCACGTGCATTCAGCGGACGGGTCTGAAATTTTTGTTAAATGCGTCAGGACTGTTTCTCCATCTAGTCTGAAAACAAGGTATCTCCTTATCAGAAACGAAACACAGGCTAACACTGTCCGCAAAAGTTCTACTCCACTTTCTAGAACCACTTGATTTGCTAATGTTGTATATCTCTCCAGTAACCGCCAGGAAACTACCAGTTGCGTAAAATCGAAATGCAGTCAACACTTGCAATGACACTGACAGACTGTGTGATCTCAGGTTTGACCGTATAATGTCAGCATGTGCAATGTCGCATACTTGTAGAAAAAAATCACGAGACAGCCTGAATTTCGATATTTGGTCCTTGTTATCCATGAAGTCTAGGGGATTGGTTCGGTCCTAAAGACTCGTTCCCGTCGTAAATTACGCGCCTGGATTATAGCAAATGCAGCTGCCATCGTTTGTATGTTCTGTAAAGAAAGAACAAACAATAGTCGGATAGTCAATCAGACGGATGGACGGACGGACGTTCATACATGACACACCATTAGGTGGTATATTCATCGTTTTTAAAGAAAAGAATGACCACTTAAGACACAAAAGGCTTCGGTTACGGAATATGTTGCATTGTTTTTGTTTGTCTTAGGCGACACCTCCAACCACCTAAGATCCCAAACATGTGCCCGGACGAGGGCCGAACGAGGGCAGGGCAGGGTAGGGCCGGACGAGGGCAGGGTAGGGCCGGACGAGGCAGGGTAGGGCCGGACGAGGGCCGGACGAGGGCCGGACGAGGGCCGGGCAGGGCAGGGCAGGGCAGGGCAGGGCAGGGCAGGGCAGGGCAGGGCAGGGCAGGGCAGGGCAGGGCAGGGCAGGGCAGGGCAGGGCAGGGCAGGGCAGGGCAGGGCAGGGCAGGGCAGGGCAGGGCAGGGCAGGGCAGGGCAGGGCAGGGCAGGGCAGGGCAGGGCAGGGCAGGGCAGGGCAGGGCAGGGCAGGGCAGGGCAGGGCAGGGCAGGGCAGGGCAGGGCAGGGCAGGGCAGGGCAGGGCAGGGCAGGGCAAACCAACACCGTCCTACACCAACCGACACTGACACCAAGAGACCGACAGACAAACACCGACCGACCAACTCACACCGACACCGACCGACACCGATTGACACTGACCGACACCGATTGACACTGATAGACACTGATAGACACCAACCAACACCGACCGACACCGACCGACACCGATTGACACCGATTGACACTGATAGACACTGACCGACACCGATTGACACTGACCGACACCGATTCGACCGACACCGATTCACACTGATAGACACTGACCGATTGACACTGATAGACACCGACCGACACCGATTGACACCGATTGACACTGACTGACACCAACAAACCTACACCGACCGACCGACCGACCGACCGACCGACCGACCGACCGACCGACCGACCGACCCGACCGACCGACCGACCCGACCGACCGACCGACACTGACCGACACTGACCGACCGACACCGACCGACCGACCGACCGACCGGCCGGTTTGTTACGAGCCGGCTCATCTGGATCTACAGTGGTTGGAAATGTTGTCGATAACTGGGCATAACGAATACTGGTAACGACATGACCTACATCACAAATAGCAATACACGGGTAACTAGCACAAGTGTGGCTATCTATATGTAAGCATATATGGTTTATATGGCAGATAATTGCTAAAATAGTACATATGAAGTGAACATTTACCTGCTGTCAGTGAATTGTTTTCTCCACCTCGGCTCACATGGGGGCATCCATCTTTGTTTATTTCATAAGTTCCGACTTAAATATTTAAGTTATAACTTAAGACTGCTAGCTACCTGTCTTAGTTTTTCATAGTAAATTTCGATTGTCGTTCTTGCCAAGATGTTTTGTGAAACGGACTAAGCACGTACTCCGGACTTAAGTTATAACTTATGACAAAAGTACTTGCTTAGTTTGTTAGTGAAACGGGCCCCAGATTTCTTTTTACTTCCCATGGCTGGCCATTATTCACAGGTTTGACTGTACTAACGGTATTTACGTTTGATATGTTTGAAGGTATAATGCACATTTAAACATTGTCCCATCTTTGACACATTTCCGGGTGTTGTTTCTGCATTAACACAGCTCGTGCGCAAGGTATGTGCATGAGGATGTGATAAATAAGTTAAATCACGTTTGTTCGCATGTACGAGCGATAATCCGCTCGCTAAAGCTCGCGGATTATCTCCTCGTACATGTGGACGAATCGTGATCTAACTTATACTAATTACATATTTATTTAATACTCGAATGCAACTACATGTGTGCGATAATCAAATGAAATATGCTGCTTGAAAATAGACACAAATCTACTGACATAACAGTTGTGCAACAGGTGCCCGTTTCACGTAACCATGGGGCCGTTTCACTAAGCTTCGTACGACTAAAATGTTCGTAAGTACAAAATTATGATTTATGTTTTCTTGTAAACAATCATTGAATTTACATTTATTGAGCATAGGCTGCATATGCAGCCTATGCTCAATAAATGTAAATCCATCAATTGAAATTTACAGACCATCCTAAATTTGCACATTTTAGTCTTACGAAGTTTAGTGAAACGGGCCCCATATGACTAAGAAGTTAGTAAATTTATGTAAAACTAAAATATACAACAGAATTCGCAGCAGCGGCCAATTTCGGGAGATATTTTGTGGATATTTGTTCAGATTTAATGTAGGTGGAAAATGATGGCGAATAATTAACACAATGGTTCATTAAACTACGTTAATGTGTGAAGTGAATGTATAGAACTATTCGTACGAACCTTTTTTGTCGTACGAAGTTTAGTGAAACCGGTACCAGATGAGCAATTTTCAGTCACTGCCCTTTCACTAAACTTTTGTAGTCGTTGGATTTCTTCTTTTTTTTTATTAATATTTAATCATCATGAATACATGCATGTGGGCTGTTTATTGAGACAATGGACGTTACGGCATTGACGACCAGTATAGACCCAGATCAGACTGCGTATCAGGGTCTACGGTGTCCGCCATTCAATCACTGAAGCAGGGGCCCGTTTCACTAAACTTCTTACGACTAAAATGTTCGTAAGTGCAAATTTAAGATCGTCTGCAAATTTCAATTTATGGATTTACATTTATTGAGCATAGGCTGCATATGCAGCCTATGCTCAATAAATGTAAATCCATCAGTTGTTTATAAGAAAATATTGTTAATGTGAAATCGACAGGCTATTATAATTGTACACATTTTAGTCGTATATATATTTGTTTATTAAAGTCTCATCAATGTACACACATAAGATAATACAATATAGACACAGTAAAATAGTACATCGCCATTCTATAAGAATTACAAGAGACTACACTCACTATAAAACATGTGTTTTGCCACATAAAACATGAATATGAATACATGGGTAATATGTACATACAGTTATCTAACGTGTTCGTGCCACGAGCATCTGGACGCACATGCACAAACTACATGCAACCTACTGCGTGTATCATGACTATGACGTACCCGTACACTAAAACACATGATAAACATAGACACAATCATTCATGAATATAGTACAATATCTACACTATAAGACATGGTTAAATGAATAAGACCTAACGTACGGTATATTGATCATCTATAAAGAAAACCACACCTTCTTTTTAAAATATTGAAACAAGTTTTGGCACATTCTTTCATGATATCACTATTAGCAAATAAGATTACAAACTTATCGATATCACACAAGTTCAAGAAATCCGGAACAATGTTGCAAGCTTTATCGAACAATACAGTTCTAAGATCACTGTACAAATCACATTCTAAAAGCACATGCTTTTCCGTTTCCACAGTATTAGCATTGCAAAATATACACAGCCTTTCATCCAGGGCATATTTTCGTATCGTCCGGTTTCCAGTCTAATGGGAGCAACCCCACAGCGAAACTTGGCAAAAGCTGATCTGTGCTTAAATGGAATCAAGAGCTTGCAATAAGGCTTCTGTTTCGAAGTTATTTTTGAACTTACAATAAGACCTGAGTTTATTACCCCCTTGACCCCGTATGCTGCTATTACTGTTAATACGGTCATGCCATTCAACAACGTATTTGTGCATCATTGTCGTAACTAGATCTCCTAAAAGTGCCGTTTTAGCAATAAATGTATCAACATTTAAGTATTGATTAAGTTGCAAATTATTAAAATGTTTGATAACAGTATAACACCAATTTTGACACTGCCTGCTATTAACGCTATGACACCAATTAAAAATTCTCTTATTAATTCTGTTTACACTCATATTTACACAACGACTCCAGAGGTTGGCAATACATTTCCACTGTCGGATGATAGCTGGTAACCATGCAATATCACCGGAGACAGCAGCACTGGGTGTATACTTTCCCACGCCCATATAAAAACGCATAGCTCTATACTGTACAGCATCGATACATGAGAATGATCTATACAGCTGCCCCATAAGCTATAACAGGCCATACTATTGAATCATGCAGTTTAGTGAAAACATCATACGGCATACCGCCAATGTACTTAGACTTTGCAATGATAAGACCGAGGGCTCTGCCTGCACTCTGTGCAACCATTTTGGCAGTAACATTATAGTCAAGATATTCATCTAGTACAAGTCCAAGATATGTATATTTATCAACAGTGTTTAAACTTGTATCACCACATAACAAAGTATGTGCGCTTCTCGATGCGGATTTTGGTCTAAAATGTACAATGTTACTTTTATTACTATTAACGTAGAAAGTTTAGTGAAACGGCCCCCAGGCTTCTTGTCATCAGTAAAACGATTAGCAGCTAATCATCGTGACTGAATAGACAATATGACGAAGATCTTAGATTAATTTATTTATTTTACAACGATTACACAAACAAGCGTGAGTGCACTTATACTGGGTATACTTGCATTCGCCCTTGTTTGTAATAAATATGCGTTCGTTGGCACAAATGGCGGCGTAACGGTGGTTCTTAACCTGGGAGGAACCCAGAGTATCCGGGGAAACACGCTAGTCCGCATTGGTGAGAAGCTCGCTTGTTACTGAATGTGATTTACAATTGTGGTAACAGTCACGTGGTCCCTTTTCTTAGCCGGCGGCGATCCAATTATGATGATATTTCCCGTCAAGATCAGTAACGTAAACCAAACTAACAACATGTGGGACAGCAGAACGTGACGTCATTCAAAACAAATGGAAAGTGAACGCATGTAAGTATTTCTTCGCAATAACATTATTGTAGTATTTCTCGCATTTGAAAATTCGAATTGATACAACATTTAAACTGCTTTGGAGGCTATTCGTGAACTATCACAAAGTGCCCGGATGTGGTTACTCTCGGCAAATGAAAATGCTTATAATAATGCACACAATATTACGGAGCCCCGCAGGGGACATGGATTTTTTTTTAATTCGTTCCCTCAATTTAAAAATTCGTTCCCTCGAATTAACAATCCGTTCCCACGATATAACATTGCTATTTCGTGGGAACGAATTGTTAAATTTAGAGAACGAATTGTTATTTCGTGGGAACAAATTGTTATTTCGTGGGAACGAATTAATAAAAAACAGAATTCTACGTCCCCTGCCGGTCTCCTTACAATATTGAGTTGCACATGGGGCTTCACTGTTGGAAACAAACGTACCGATTTCAATGAATCACTGATGCACATTTGCAAGACAGCCATAACAGTCACTGCCCTTTCACCGCATTATGTGTTATAGTATAATGGTTAGATATGTGGTTCTATTGATATTTACTCGTCATGTATATACACATGTGCGATGCATCGCGCTATGATATGGTTGTGATTAGAGAAATGGGACTTATGGGTTTTTGCGACCTGTGTAAATTCAGATCAGCCTCTGATCAGGATCTGCACTGTTCGTCATTCCATCAATCAAACACCGACATGCTTCTAATAAGCAATATAGATACATAGATGGCGATTAGACAACTGGCGGCCGTTTCACTCAACTTCATACGACTAAAATGTTCGTAAGTGCATAATTATGATAGTCTGCAAATTTCACATTAACAATGTTTTCTTGTAAACAATTATTGGATTTACATTTATTGAGCATAGGCTGCATATCCATCAATTGGAATTTCCAGACGATCCTAAATTTGCACTTAAGAACATTTTAGTCGTACGAAATTTAGTGAAACGGCCCCCAGGAGTGTGCTATTTGATCAGGAGCTACATTGGTCACAAATCCCATAAGCCCGATTTCTCCAGTTACAGCGACAAATCATCAGATTCGACTGTTATGCATCACAAGGAATGGGGTTTACGCACCGTGAAATAGTCATGCATACCTGTGGCAATAATTTGGTATTTAATATAAATATTAACACAAATATGTTTAATATTGACAGTAGGCGTGATTGTGCACGTTCGTATATAACGCATCACAAATCAATATAGGCCCTACACCACCGCCTGCGATAATCTTGCCAATATTTGTAATTTTTTCATTTAAAATACTTGAATATTATGCTTGAAATCAAGCAGCTTGATTGGCTGAGCCTGAGCTGTGGTACAGCTCAGGCTCAGTCAATCAAGCTGCTTTATTGCGAGTTGAGATTGCTAATACATTTTTGAGAGACGTTGGCATCTAGAAAATATTAACGCAAGAGGTTGTGTAATGCTATTATTTGCACCGTACATGGTGCGCAATTCCGTCAACCTGCATTGTATAAAACAGACTTATCAAATGTGTAAGTCACGATTTATTTCTCTTAGAGCAACTTCTGTGGCGTCCTTCACTGTAAAAAATGACGTTCCCAAATTGCACACATATTAAAACACCATTTCTGTTAAACTTTTAAAACATGTTTCAAAACAGCACGTGTAAGGCGTTTTGCTATGGAACACGTTTGACGTCTCACGTGTTTTGCTTTGCAACACCAACAGTTTGTCCAGAAAACACGAAATGTTTAGTTATGGAACGTCTAGGACGTTTCAGGTGTTTTGCTTTGGAACACAAACAGTTTGGTTAGAAAACACCAGGTGTTTTATATGGAACGTCTAGGACGTTTCAGGTGTTTTGGTTTGGAACATGTAACATGTTTAAAAACAAAACATGAAGGATGTTTCAAAGCAAAACACCTCTCTTGTTACACTTTTAAAACGCCTGCACGCGTAACATGTTTTGCTTTAAAACACAATTCAGTACAAGGTGTTTTGCTATGGAACACCTCCCAAAATAACATGAACAAGAAATGCGTCTATCGAACGCGAATGCAATCCTAGTATCGTCACATAACTTCCATTAAGCCACTTTACGCAGGGCCATGATGAAAATCCATTTTTATTTTTTATATTTTGTTTTTCTAAAATTCTATTATGCCCCTTTAATAATATAACCCATTCAAACCTGAGATTACACCACTTTACTGCTCACAATTCCAAAGACAGGTACATGTATCAGTGCTTTATCTACCAGTGTGTCGCATGACAAATACACACAATTTTGTGGTATTTGACACACTACAATTTTATATATTTATGTTTTTTTACTAGTACTAGCCTTGCGTATGTCATACTAAAATATGTGGATTTTTAAATAAACAAGCTGATTAATTGCTACACTGTGTCACAATTTTATCACATTCCGATAGTTTGATAAAAAGTCATTCCGAATATAGTCAAAATGTGTAAAATCCTCAGACCCTGCTGATGGAATAGCTGTCTTATTTACTAAATTAACTGTTAAACGAAGAAACTAACCTGCAATGATGTTACTGGATAGTTCTGCTTCAAGCTTAATACCAATTTTGCTATGCTGATCCAGCATGCTGCTCGCCATTTTGTTTCCACTACCAGATGTGCAGCATTAGCCAAAACAAATGTGACGTTGCAACACGCATGTGATGTCATACATCACACAATTCCACAAGGCGTGCTTGATTGGGACGACCTCTAAAACGCCTGCTGTTTTCTTCTATCACGCCTTCGACGTTGCCACATTGTATGGTGTTGTAAAGCAACACGCCGCCGTTCTAAAACAAAACGACTCTACAATTGTAAACACCACGAAAACAATGGTGTTTTGAAAATGCACGGCAGATGATATTTGGTGCTTTATTTTAGAACACGAACAGCGTCCTGCGGTACGTCTTAGACGTTCCGATTTTGTACAGTGTTGTCTTTGCAAATCGCGGATTTCCTTAGTTTCACGTCACGTTGCTTATCTTAAAGGTACATGCCCACTCAGTAGGCACACTATGTTCTTTATAGGAATTAAATAAGTGTATAATTGTGTCACTATTCATCAATTCTAAAAAATACGAATGCCCGCAATAGAGATATAATCATTTAGCAATATTTATTTTACTGATAGTGACGCGCGGTGGTATCAGGCTATATTTATATGCAAATGAGGTATGATATGCTTTAATTATTTATACTAATTAAATGCGTAACCTAAAAAAACAATATTTTCGACAGTTTATAAAGTATGATAATTGCACATCAAACAATAAATACAGAGAATAAGTAGTAATGTCCGTTAACATTTAAGGAAACACGGTTATCGCCCCTGATATCAGTGTGGAAATTTACGTCTGATATCAAATGTATATTAATGCCAATCAATACGTGGGGTAATGGTGAATAATTCCAGCACAAAAATATTTACACAATTCCCTAACATTATCCAAAATGTATATCCCAGTAAACTCCCACGCCGAACTACTTTCTACAGGTGCGCTGTCAGTGCTGTCATTGTAAACAAATGGCTGCCGTCTGTCAAAATAAACACATTTTCTTGATGAATTTATTCCAAATGCTGGAATTATAAGGAATTAATGGCCTTTTTGTGGAATTTATCGGGGATATTCATATAATGAATGTTTATTTTGTCAGAAAATGTCTCAGAAGATGATATAAAGTTCGTTGTGTGCATACTGAGTGGGCATGTACCTTTAAGTTAAGCAACATGACTTCGAACCGACAAACGCCATGACAGACGTCTGTTCTAACGTCGATGACTCACGGGAGCAGTTCTAAGGGAATTCACTCGTGATATTCGCGGTTCGATAATCTATTGGGGGAGATAATCCTGTTGTAAGGACGCGCGATACTGTTCCAGCAGAGTAACGGATGTAGGAAAGCATTATCTGACCATGAATAAATAAACAATGATGACTGTGCACCTATATATATATACGTAGTGTGGTCGAAGGAAATAGCAATATCACTATATATGCATACTAGTTGGCCAGCTTCGATTTCTCGAATTGCTCAAGGATATCGCTCTGGCAAACTGGCTATAAAGGTTTTATATTTTTGCTGAAATTAAATATCACGACTTTAGATGTTATATTTCGTTGTTACACGAAAGCGGTGACCGTGATACCTCTCTGAACCAGACACATCTGGTGACGTGTGTGTTTGGTTTGCAATCTAAACTTCGTACGACCAAACTGTTCTTAAGTGCAAATTCAGGATAGTGTGAATATTGTAACTGATTGATTTACATGTATTGAACATCTGCTGCATTTGCTCTATAAGAGCCCCAATGTGTCCGGTATAGAGATGTTCCACTGTAAACCAGACTTATGACTATGCCAATGTACGCGGCTGTGCTTTGCGAACTTGAACAGGCAGTATCATCATAAATATAGACCAATGAAACCCATACAATTAATGATACACGGACTGCCTGTGTGTCGGGTTAGAGAGGTTATACTGTATTGTTTTCCCAAGTGGTATACATGTATTAGATACAATGAGATTTTCAAACATGAGTACATTCATTATGATAAGGATATACATCGTAAAGCTACAGTAATGTTATATATGAGACACGCCATGTGATTGTGTACCTAAGCACTTTTGCGATTAACTGTGATATTTTCTGTAAATGTCGTTGAAAGATAACGAAATTTTCACAGCAAATGCGGAATGGAATTCCGCATTTGCTGTGAAAATTTCGTTAACTTTCAACAACATTTACGGAAACTATCGTGCTTTTTAAAATGTTTCCATGAAATTGCACATGTTCTTCGGTACAATATCACGCGGTGAGTTTCATATACACATGTAGCTCCGACAAAATAGAAGACGTGATGAGTCAGGAGGTGTATATATCAGACTGGGGATATGATGACAGGTGAGTCAGTATGGCGAATACAGGGACACCAACGTGCCCGACATTCCGACCTGCAGCAGCATGTGGCTGTTGTCATCGGTCGGGAAAAATTCCCCCATGCGCCTCTCCGCCTTTTGCCGCCTAAGGAATGGCACCGAATCTTGAAATGGCGAACAGTGCAGATCCTGATCATTGATCTGGATCTAAACTGGTCGCAAAGCCCATAAGCCCCCACATTTTGCCGCCTAATGAAACTAAGCATTGTACACATATGCGTTTCATCAGTGAAATGGCGAACAATGCAGATCAGACTGTGCAGATGCTCAATTGTATTTGGATCTACACTGGTCGCAAACTGCCTATAAGCTCCGCATTTTGCCGCCTAAGGAAATTAAGCAAGATACATATGATTTATTATAAAATAGCGAACAGTGCAGATTCTGATCAGACAATGCGGATCCATAATGCCGTCGCCTTTGGCCGTCCAAGGAAATTAAGCATGATATGTGGGTGATTCATTAATGCAATGGCGAACACATTGGTCGCAAAGCCCATAAGCCTCCGCATTTTGCCACTGAATGAAACAAAGCATGATACACGAATGTTTCATTAATGAAGTAGCGAACAGTGCAGATCCTGATGAGATTCTGCGGATGCACATACTTTTCGGGATCTACACTGGTAGCAAAACACATAAACCCCATTTCTCCAGTCAGTGCCACATATTACCATATTAACCTGCAAATCCGAACTGAATGACAAGGTCTACACTGTGAAACATACATAATGCTTATAATGAAACATTTAGTTATATTTCAGAATATATGAGTTACAGAGAGGCTCGCGATTTTACTAGTACTTGACAACACCGGGGTCACGCGCCATGACAACATCGAACGTTTTGTTTATCACAAAAGGTCCGATATAGCCATGGAGCGCAACCGAAATCTGTATGAAGCGATGTGATAATCTAGTTTGCGGTCCAACGAAAGATATGTGCAAGTGCCTAGCGAAACAGCCATAGTATTCCCATATTAACCGGCAAATCCGCACTGTCTGACCAGGTAGCCGATTTCATCAAAATCGCAAGTATACTTATCTGGCTAAGTACACTTTGAGGGAGAAATCTTCAATTTAAGGATAAATTTTGGCTGTGATAATAAATTCAGTATATAATTATGCATACCTGTACTTTTAATCATCAAATATATGCAGTCGTTAGTTCTATATGAAATAATGCATTTCGGGAAATATAAAGTGATTACTCCCTCAAAGTATACTTAGCTAGATAAGTATGCTTAGCAATTTTGGTGAAATCGGCTACAGGTCTACACTGTGGAACATCCACAGCCGCTTCTATTGAAGCGTCTGTCTTCGGAAAATACCAGCTTGCAAGTGGCTCACGATTTACACTGGACGCGCTATGACAACCTCGGACCTTGTGTGCATCACAAAGGTTCGATGTAGCCATGGAGTACA
The DNA here is from genome assembly GCA_029237695.1 of Conchocele bisecta. Lineage (NCBI taxonomy): Eukaryota > Metazoa > Mollusca > Bivalvia > Lucinida > Thyasiridae > Conchocele > Conchocele bisecta. The sequence continues at coordinate 82,377,376 of CM055270.1, forward strand.
ACCGACATCTACGTGAAGGGACACGATAATCTAAGGCATGCGGTATACAGAACACGCGAGCGTGCGAGTTGATCACGAATTAGTTACACTGGCAGAAACACGAGAGGTCCGAAGTTGTAATGGCGCGTCACCGAAATCGGCGTGCCGCGGCGTGATCTAATCCACGGTTTGCGGTCCAGTTTATGTCCGGGTTCGAGTTCCGCGGATCCGCTAACACTTGAACAGGTGCGCTGAATGATACCGTAGGCTACTTATCTTGTTATATCTACCATGGTCTCGATCCATGGTGTCAGCTTACCAACTTACCAGTTAGTGTTACTATTTATACGAAATAAATGAATGTAAAAATTATAAATAATTACCGGCGCATTATTGACTCATACATCGATCACGATCTGATAATTTCTGGTCAGTGTAGTCACATATCAGCCTATGTATCCGTGCAGTCTGATCAGGGTTTATAAACATGTCCGCCATTCTGTGAAACATTAAATATGCGTCCAGTGAAATGCAATGTTACTATTTATAGAGCAAGAGTGCACAGTCGGACCATGGTCTACGCTGGTCAGAAAGGAAATAAGCCACGTTTTGTCAGATCGCGGTCCGAATTAGTTCTACCAGAATAAATATAACAAACACCTTACGTGCAGGAACTTAATTAAGGTCTCTAATTTGGCCACACCCTGTAATGGAACACGCACATAATTAGTTGTATAGTATATTAATAGTAATTCAATTGCATGTAGACCGATTATGTCGTGAACTAGGACTTGTGATCTTTGCGACCAGTGTGGACCCAGTTCAGACATCTGGGGGCCGTTTCACTAAACTTCGTACGACTAAAATGTTCGTCATTGCAACATTTTGATATAGTCTGTAAATATCACATTAGCAATGTCTTCTTGTAAACAATTATTGGATTTACATTTATTGAGCATAGGCTGCATATGCAGCCTTTGCTCAATAAATGTAAATCCACAAATTGAAATATTCAGACGATCCTACATTTGCACTTACGAACAATTTAGTCGTACGAAGTTTATTGTAACGGGCCCCTGATCAGAGTCTGCACTGGTCAACCTTAGTTGTTGCTGGGACGTTAACTCCACACTATACATGTACAAACCGTTCTCCCGTGTCAGGCGCGCCATGTGATCATGAGCTAGGCTGGCCACAACTGCCATAAGCTACATATCTACAGTGACTTACATATCTGCTCTAGATCTATATGGGCCGATGGCTAATCTATAATAATTTCCGGGTACTTTATGCAAGGTAAGTTCCCACCCTTAAGGTCTATACTTGATCATCGTTCGATTCAAAGATAATTGCTTCTTAAATGCGATGGAATATATGTATTACGTATATGTGAACACTGCCTCGTTACTGTATCCTATGCGGCACATGGAGTGGCCAAGTCGGCCATATTTGTGTGTTCCAGCCATCAACCAGTTTCACCTGTTCCGCCGTTTGACAAAGAACCCAAAATGTGAAGTAGAAGATATAATATAATGTAGCTAACCACATGTAGAAAAGCCGGGAGAACGGACTCCTATCACCAAACTGTACACTATGTTTTATGGACAGGTTTGTGCCTGTGTTTTGTTTACAACATGAACCACAATAATAAATAGTCTCATACACAGAAAATCGCCAGTGTATCACTTTTACCTGGCAAATCACACAACACATACCATATACCACATACCACTACTGTACTCTGTCATTATCTATCAGATCAAGTGACATGTGAGCAGTTACCTGAGTGTATTTTCCTTGGTGTGTACTCACCTACTATGCGAGTAAATATGGCTATACCTATGTATAACGTGTACACTAACATAGGATGTGCATCTGATTGAAAAGTTTACACATCAAAATTTATTTTGAGATTGATGGGAGAAATGCTCAGATATCTCGTATTTTGTATAGTTTGCTGGCATAATATTTATAGCACGCCATTGTCATATATGTCTATTATGTATTTAGCCATTTTATATTTGGTTTACTGTCATATTATTTGCTTTATCTGTCAAACGCACGAAGTGGTGAAACTGTACGATGACTTGTACATACAAAGATGGCGGAGATGGCAACTCAATGCCCCATATAGTTTTCAGTAACAAGACAATATTCACATATGTTATATTCATATATCACACCTCTCTTATGAAGTAATTATCATTAATGCCAAGTGTATCTATCTATGACATAATACCTTAAATATCACATAACTAACAAACTAGCTGTCTACAAAAATAGACTGACTGACTAACTAACAAACATGTTCGGGTATGGACGGTCTCCAAACCGAATCGCGAATACACCTGGTAATAAGAGATGGGGGGCGTTTCACTAAACTTCTTAAGACAAACATGTTCGTAAGTTCAAAATTATGATAGTCTGTAAATTTCACATTAACAATGTTTTCTTGAAAACAATTATTGGATTTACATTTATTAATCATAGGCAGCCTATGTTCAATAAATGTAAATCCATTAGTTGAAATTTCCAGACGATCCTACTTTTGCGCTTACGAACATTTTAGTCGTACGAAGTTTAGTGAAACGGTCCCCTGGTGCCAATGCTAAACTATTGTTATCTCCTAATTACTAAGTCCTCATTAGGAGATACTACGTCCTAATTAGAAGATATTAACTCCTAACTAGGAGGACTTAGTATCTCCTATTAGGACTTGGTCTCTCCTAATTATAATTAGGACTTAGTATCTCATAATTAGGAGTTATTATCTCCTAATGAGGACTTACTATCTCCTAATTAGAACTTACTATCTGTGCCGATGCTACAAAATAATTTATCTCCTAAGTAGGAGATAGTAAGTCCTAATTAGGAGATAATAAGTCCAAATTAGGAGATACTAATTCCTAATTATGTGATACTAACTCCTAATTAGGAGATATCATCTCCTAATTAAGACTTAGTATCTCCTAATTAGGAGATAATAAGTCCAAATTAGGAGAAACTAAGTCCTAATTATGTGATACTAACTCCTAATTAGGAGATATCATCTCCTAATTAAGACTTAGTATCTCCTAATTAGGAGATAATATATATTTTATCATTGGCACCAGGACGCTTCCATAGAGATGAAATGTAGTGAAACACATCAACTTTAACAGATTGAGGCCCACATAGTTTTCGGTTTAACGAGATTCAACTGTAATTCAGGTATACTTTCACCAAATGTCATATTTCTGTGCTTTTGAATCACGAACGTACATGCTAATTACTCATTCGTGAAGGAATGCAGTGAAACACAACAATATCAAAATGATGGCTGTGTCTGGAGAAATGGGGCTTATGGGTTTTGCGACCAGTGTAGATCCAGATCAGACTGCGCATCCGCACAGTCTGATCAGGATCTGCTCTGTTCGCCATTCCATCAATGAGACACCGGTTATGTTTCTAACAAGCGATACATTTTTTTCTCGTAATTACGCTACAGGAGGGAGTTATATGATCAGGAACTATACTGGTCATGAAATCGCATAAACCCCATTTCTCCAATCACAGTCACGATTAAACAAATAGTGTATTCACTGACAACTGCCGCATTATTCGGTGAGTGTGTGACAGTGCGGTATTTGTGGACACATAGCAGTAACTCTGGCTTGTTCTACGACGGTAGTGTATTAGAGTTATCTTTCCGCATCTAGACCGGCATACGGTTTAATAAAGAGTTGGAACGTTTGGAAAATAGTTTGCATGCAATTAACATGAAATCTCACCGGGTGGGGGTGTGTCGTTTCACTAAACTTGCACATATAAATACAGGTTTTGTATAAGACCGGAGTACGCTGTGCTTGTATACACCAGCGATCCATTATAGGAATGAATGGCCTTTTTGTGGAATTTATCGGGGTATACACTTGGAAAAGTCGCGGGAATACTGGACGAGGCCTTCCGGCCTTCCGGCCTTCGTCCAGTATTCCGCGACTTTTCCAAGTTTATACCCCGATACATTCCACAAAAAGGCCATTCATTCCTTACAATTCCAGCATTTGAAATAAATTCATCAAGGAAATGTGTTTATTTTCCGTTTTCTTAAGACTTATTTTAACTGCGCCTCACGGTTACGGAAAGTAGTTCGGCGTGGGAGTTTACTGGGATATACATTTTGGACAGAGACTTGCTACGGGCCAATCAAATGTTAGGGAATTGTGTAAATAGTTTTGTGCTGGAATTATTCAAGGGAAAAGCGGAAATGTGTGCGTCATGTTTGTGCAAAGCCGACCGATCGTTGACCAATACATAATCAGTCGCTAGACGGCTCCTTCAGGGTCAATATATGCTGGTAATGTCCGTCCGTCTGACGGCCGGTCTGCTTTGCGAGGACATGATACACACACCATACCTATGTCTATATATCTATGTATCCCGTCAACACAGTGCGCCTGTGCCGTGAAACACGGTGCCGTGAAATATGTATTATACCCTGTAAATACGACATAATCACTGCGTATGAATATGTGCGGTGGCTGGGGTTATTTTTATTGCATTTTGAAGCTATTTATAGATGCTGACGGGATAAATAGAATAGTAGGTTAGTGCCGTGAATGGAAAAAATATCTGGCGCGGCACGGAAACGGGATGTGCACGGCAGAGCCTCGCCCATCCCGTTTCCTAAGCCTTGCCAGATATGTCTTCCCATTCACGGCACTAACCTACTATTCTCTATCTATTCATCCTGCATCACCTTCTATCGAGGATATTGTACAGCTGCCCGTATGTGCATGTTAGTAGAGTGACGAGAGATGGTAAAAGAAAGCCAGTAAGACTGGAATAAACGTATACAATGTTATGTGTGTTAATTAAGGTAGAAACACAGGTGGAAGACTCGGACCTAGGACCCAATAATTGGCTCATTTGAAAAACGTTACCCCACCCACCCATCTTAGTTTCGGGCTCGCTTAAGCACAACACGTTTCCATTTTTCTGCTGACTTACGTCTCTGACTAGAATGCTTCTTTTAAATATACTCAAGTGAACAAGTCTTGTCCCCTTTTATAATTTCATATTTTGAGATGAATTGATGGTGTATAATTATAAAATTATACACAAAAAATCGCACGGGATATCCATTTGCGAAGCCCGGTTTTCATTGAATTAATTCACCTGTAACGGCACGTGCGCCACGAAATTGACGTTTTATCGTTTTGGCATGTACGAGGTGCTCGTGCAGTATTCACTTCGATATTATTGTCCATTACGAAGCATACAAGTCTGCCAAGTAAGAAAAACACGAAAATGGATGGTTGGATGGTGGGGCCTGACAAATGGATGTCGCACGTCAATTTGGAGTCCATCCGAAGAAAATTCAACGATTGAGGGTGAAATTCCGGCGAACAGGCTCCGTCAAACACTTGCCACACAGCGGGAGACCGCGTGTGACATCACGACGTCAAAGTCAGTACATACGAACTTCCCACTTGCGTAACAGGGTGGAAAATGCTGCGTCGACGTCGAGCAGGATTTTAGGGACAGCCGGTCGTCACGTTAGCAGGGCCACCGTCAAAAACCGGATGAGGGATATTGGCGTCAGAGCGCGGAGACCATACGTTGGGCCTATCCTATCACGACGGAATCGGAACAATCGCCTTGTTTGGGCCAGAAATCATCTGCGATGGACTCGGAGACTGGAATAATGTGTTCTCCGACGAATGCAGATTCAACTTGTTAACACACGACGGTAGGACGCGCGTATATCGACACAAGAACGAACGTTACGCCGATTGTTGTGTGTTAGAGAAAGACAGGTACGGCGGTGGATCGAAGATGCTTTGGGGATGCATAAGTTTTCACCACAAGACGCGTTTGAAGGAAATTGAAGGAAATTTGAACGCAGCCAAATACAGAGATGTTGTACTGGCGCCGGTTGTTGTTCCGTTGTTTGACGTTAACCGTAACATGATGTTTCAGCAAGACAATGCCACAAGCCACACTGCTAACGCTACTACACAGTTCTTGGAGAGACATAACGTGAATGTTCTTCAATGGCCAGCGAGAAGTCCGGATCTAAATCCTATCGAGCATCTATGGGACAACGTCGAACGTAAATTACGTCAACGTCCACATCAGCCGAGAAACGTCAACGAACTTCATGCGGCCGTTTTGGACGAGTGGGCCAACATTCCGCAAGGAACAATTCGCGACCTTATCGACTATATGAGGAGACGGTGCAACGCAGTGATTCAGGCTAATGGGGGACATACACGGTACTGACTTCTGTGAATTTGGGATTTCGACGTGTTCATTTGCATAACTGATATGGTATACACACGATTTTCATATCATAATGAATTTCACACCATTACATTCGTTAATGAATACATTTCATATTAAAGTTGTGTTTTTTTTGTTTTCACCCACGATAGACCTACAAACCGCAATCTAGTAGAGGAGACAATACTTTTTTCACTTGAGTATATTTACACAAATTTACGATCGTCTTTTTATGATAAGTAGCTAATAGCGACGTAAACTTGAATACGCTTGGTCTCAACATGTAGAATGAACCAATATACTGCGATCTGATGAGTGTGAGAGAGGGACATATGATAATAAAATGATAGGCGTCTTCGATGTCTCCTGAATCGCACATAGTGCATACTCTTTGATTGCGCTCTATGCGATTCCTACCATATCTCCCTGTCTCTATCCGCAGCCCATGTGGGCCCAAACGTATTCTAGTTAGGTACTTCCTTAGCTCATGATTGTACACAATACTTAAATAGTTGTCAAATTCAAAATTATTCAAACACACTATGGTCAATAGTTCGCTGATGTAACCAAGCATCTCCAAAACCGAATATATATAACAAGTCTTTTAACCTTGAGACCCAATTTGTTTTACCATCATCAGCTTCCCTCATAGTAGCAATAAAAATTTATGTAAGATACAATTGTCAGTACTGATCAGCTTGCCCCAATATTTTACAATTCGTATGTATCTCTGTATATACAATGGGTAACGTGCAAGTTCCCCATAAATGCCTGCGTTGCTAGTTGACGCCTTCACACCCAGGACAGACTTGCAGAATTTGAGCTGAATTCGTTCAAGCTCTTCTGATTTACTAAAACTCCAAACTTCACAAGCATAATTTAGCGTTGATGAGACAAAGGCATCAAATAGCTGGCCCAGGTATTTCGGAGGAATATATTCGGACATACAATTATCGCCTTGTCTTTGGTAGCTAATTTGCGCGTAACTAACGAAATGCTAAAAGCTACGGAGTCCCGCAGTGGACGTAGAATTCTTTTTTTATCAATTCGTTCCCTCATTTTAACAAAGCGTTCCCACGAATTAACAATTCGTTCCCACGAATTATCAATTAGTTATATCGTGGGAAAGAATTGTTATATCGTGGGAAAGAATTGTTAATTCGAAAGAACGAATTGTTAAATTGAGGGAACGAATTGTTAATTCGAGGGAACGAATTGTTAAATTGAGGGAACGAATTGTCATATCGTGGGAACGAAGAATTGTTAAATTGAGTGAACGAATTGTTCTTTGGCGGGAACGAATTAATAAACAAATATCCATGTCCCCTGTGGGGCTGCGTAAAAAAACATATGTTTGAAGTGAATATATTTGAATACCTAAGACATTTATCGATTATCAGAGACATAAATCAGAAGAAAAATCGAAATATGTGGTGTTTGAGCAAGCCCGAAAAACATTGGGTCCAACTCTACTGTAGCCGATTTCATCAAAATTGCAAAGTATACTTATCTAGCAAAGTATACTTTGAGGGAATAATCATTTATTTTTCCCAAAATGCATTATTTCATATATAACTAACCGTTGCATATATTTGATGATTACAAGTATGCAGAATTATTATACTGAATTTATTACATTATCAGAGCCATAATGGCTGTGATAATGTAATAAATTCAGTATAATAAAAATTAATAAATTTATCCTAAAATTGAAAATTTCTCCCTCAAAGTAGACTTTGCTAGAAAAGTATACTTTGCAATGTTGGTGAAATAGGCTACTGGAGTGGTGCACCCCTCGTACAGCCCGCTTGAAAGCTTGAAGACCGGTCTGCACGACAGGTTCATTTACCCAGATGCTATTGCTTCCAGACAACCTACCATATGCAGTTGAATTTCACTCACCACTCCAGGACATTGTGTTCTCACTACCATTAATGATATAGTTGGAATATATAGGCTATACACATTGTTTATGTTTAATGCTGAATACAATTATTTGCATTGTATTTTTGTTTTGTCATGTGGAAGAAAACCGCAGTGCCCGGAGAAAAACAATAGCAAGTTTGCACGGAACAGACAATACCGTCCGGACATAACTCAGTACAAGTACCGATACATTGGTCCAGTTGTTCGGGCATTGAATACCCACAACATACAAGCTGGTCACGGGTAGAATCAGGGCACCGAATCATTGTTAATCAAGCTGCATCATTGAGTGGAGTGCTACCAGCCCCGTGTTTCGAATTTGTAATAATGGTTACTTCCCAGTCTCAAATAATGTTAGGTTAGCTCAACGGTGTGCAGAGAAAGCTCTGACTCAATCTCTGCAAACAAGTTATTGTTGTTGTTGTTGTTATTGTTCCATTGAGTCCGCCATGCCACATTATCCCACCCACTTATCTTCACTGAGCTCAATAAAAACACTTATCATGCAAAAACTGTGCAGCATGCATACATTCTAAAAATGCAACAATAAAGCATGTGTACCAGGCCATATTATGGCCAATACAATAAAAAACGACTGCAAAAGACACAAACATTAATATGACTCGGCGAAAAAATAATTACCAGCCAGCATGGACGGACTCGATTCCACCGCTCCATCAATTGGAGTAGTGCAGCATAATGATAAACTGGGCGCCATGACACAGGTCAGCCACCGTATATTTTTATTCCATCGGTAGCCCAGTAGCGACCTCGTTTGCACTGCCGTGCTAAAGTAATATCGGTTATTCCTGAGTGAAAAAGAAACCCTGGCGATGGAGCTATGTTGAAAAACAATAGCAGACACTGCAATGGAGATATATAGGCATCTCACTGGCTCACTCGTATTCTGCTTGATCTAGGCAGGCTGCGAACTCTCTATTATTCTCTTTGTCTGTATATCTCCTAGGTGGATACTATCCAGTGAACTTAGAACTTACTTTGAATGTCTATGGTCACTCGCGGACTATATGGGGATATTTTGTGCCATGCAAAGCTGCTAACGAAATAGACTTCCTGGGATGACATAGAAATATGGCTTTTATTGGACATTGTTTTGCGTTTCTATTATTTGCAGTAGGTGAGTACAACGCTTTATTATTATTATTATTATGTTCATCTTGCATATGGTAATGTTTCCATGAATGACCTGGCTGCCAAATGATATGCAAAACAAACGCGTTATTGTTATTTTGCTCTGGCGACCTCACAAAGCCTCCATCACTATTGACATGCTTTCAACGCGCGCTATCATTAAGCATTCAGCAGTTTACGAGGTCTTCTGGTTCGCGCGCTGGTACAGTGAGCCAGATATACATATACATTGATCAAACAGAACAGGGGGCCGTTTCATTAAATTACGTACGATTAAAATGTTCGTAAGTGCAAAATTATGATTGTCTCTAAATTTCCTATTAACAATGTTTTCTTGTAAACAATTACTGAATTTACATGTATTGAGCATAGGCTGCAGCCTATGATCAATAAATATAAATCCATCATTTAAAAATTCCAGACGATCCTAATTTTGCCGTTACGAACATTTTAGTCGTACGAAGTTTAATGAAACGGCTCCCTGGAGAACATAGTTTAACTGTAGATTTGTATCGTATTTCTGAACCCAATTGGACATACAAATCGCGTGAAAAAAAATTGGGGATTTATAAAAAAATATATACTTATAATACTGAAAACTTGCATGTCGGGACCGACTATTTAAATCCCCATCCGATAGGACTAGGCTAGCACGCAGTTGTCTTGCCCAGAATAGACCATTCGCAGTTGTCGATGTGGGAATCGAACCCGGGGTCCGCAGTCCGACGCTCTACCTACTGAGCTAATACGGCCACTTCTGAAAAATAACTTGTTATTGTTCAGTATTATAATCATGGTTTGCAATCGATGGTTACTATTTTATATTAATTAGTTTGTTTAAATTAATTACACTGGCGTCTATAATCGAATCTTCGTTACAAAGGTTGATATAGTATGATCCTTTCACAATATAACATAAAGAATGTTTACTTTTTTTTCTTAATGATACATGAATAGCGAAATACCTAAGTATGCCGAGCCAAATTATCTTGCCTGCTTGTCACAGTTTCTGATAACATGTACTTGAATTTAACGCGTGTTTTGAGGAATTTGATCAAATAAAGCGCTGCCACTCAAAATACACTTACTGAGCATGACGGAAAAAAAGCACATAGTGGATATCTGAGACATCATCTGAGACACAGTCACCTTATAAACACACGGTATGCATTACAAGTGATAGTTGTTCTGTAATCAATGTTTACCGATTAAATTTCATTTGTATTATTTATATCACTTAATAACCCTAAGTAACTGGAATGGATGTTGATATGTTTATTTGCAACCTATCCAGCCGTCACAACATCGTTTTCAGACTAGTCCATTGATGAAAAGGGGGGTGTTTTTTGTTCTCAAAAATATGAAAATGACTTTCAAACAGTGCAGATCCTGATGAGACGGCTCGTTACGAGCCGGCTCATCTGGATCTGCACTGTTTGCATAAACCGCTATAGCGGGCTTTCGGGTTCAAAGGGTTAAACTGGTGTGCCGAATAAATAAAAATTATTTCTAAATTTGGTATTGCATGATCAGCGTAAAAAAAAAGAATGCAGTAATTTCTTAAATGTTCATTACTTGTATGTGTTTTGCGGAAATGCATAACGCAGTTATCACCCATTTTTAACACAATTTCTGATAGCGTATACTTGAATATAACATAACGTACATTCGTCTGTAATTCGATCAAATGAAATGGTGCCGTTGATTGATAAATGTCATTTATTGTTTGCCCTAGTTTCTCGAGAATTTCATCTCAATAAATCGCATATTGCGACGCTTTCGCCAATATATATTAAATTAATAATTAAATGTTCAGCAGTTATATTTAGAACCACATGCCCCGCCTTGTTGACGCGCACCATGTGTACGATCGTTTCAGTGTCACACCATCAATCACGTAGTAGTATCGTTGTTGAAAACACGTTTATCGGCAGCACTCCATTATAATAGATAGGTGCCCGCGATGCGGCAACCAATAAGTTAGTTATAGTTCGCATATTGAATTTTTAATAATAAACTCATTTATTAAAAATAAACAGTAATTTATTCTAGAGAAAACGTATGTATGGGAATGGCTTTACATCATCACAATACATTTGCCTCTGGATGATGATTAAGAACATATGCAACTTTCCGTCTCTAGTTCCGCAAGTGATCAGTGTTTGTGGAGAAACATATTTCAGTACTTTCAGTACTTTGATTTGTATATGGCAGTGCGTTTTTGCAGCCGCCGACTGTATTAATAATGAAGGCGTATGCATGGAAACGGATTACACTCACCTCGAGACCGTTGTCATGGTAACTATGGCATCGAATTCAATGACAGCATTATTAAAGGCATTTTATTCGCCACGGCTGGCCGAATAAAACAGCTGTATAATTGGTATTCAAATGGAATTCGCAGTATATAGAGCACACATTAGGCAATGTGCATCCATGACGATAGGAGAAAAGTATCCAGGGGCGGTTCCAGTATTTGGGGAACGGGTGGGGCGGGGGAGGTTGTCTAGTTGCGAAGGTAACTGTTGCAATCTACTCCCGTAGCTAGCTATGGACGGTACGGGAGCACTTGCAAGAGTTACCGTTCGCAACTAGGGGGTTGTCCTATTTTTGAATGGCTAAGGATGATCAAATGCCTGATTTACAGTGAAACCTCTCTAAGCCGGACACCCTGGGGACCTCCCAGGGTGTCTCCGGTTTAGAGAGGTTCCACTGTATATGACATTTAGTGACGTTCTTTTGGTTTTGTAAACATAAATACGTTAATTGTGTACATTTTACAATCTCTACGACTATGCGGGTTATTGAGCTGTGTATTGCAGCAGAACAATCTAAGCCGGGTATCAGAATGATACTTACAGTTACAGGGTACCAACATCTCACAACGCCAATGACACAGCGTATGCAAAGCACATTTGGTACTATTTAGCCTAGCTACAATATTTCGCCTCCGATATGTTATCTAGGGCTACAATTTGACCCATTCAAAAATGTGAGCAACCGAAGTGCATATCCAAGCATGTTGTTGTTATGTCAAAATTTAGTAAACTGTATATTTTAAACAAATAATCTTTGATGTATAACTAGTAAATTGACAAACATAATAGAACAGGTAAATCATGTTCCCATGGCAGCTATCTTTTCTCTAGCTGTTGTTCAACATTCAACATAATGAAATGAAACTATCAAATGTACATGATATACATGTATATGTAAATGACACCTTGGCACAGTAAAATAACCAAATTCCTGCATGTGTATGTTCTTTATTAATAATTTATTGATACAGCTTTGACAGTTTTATATCAATAACATATCAAACACGCCGGATAACTGATTGCAAAAATTACTTTCCATGCGTTACATTAAAGAGATGGGGTTAAATTGCTACCCTTGCGAGAGGTATTGAGCGGGGTAGCAATTTTGTTTCCATATTTAACCCTTAGAATGCGGAAACCGAAAAGTTTCGTCTGCTGTTTCATATTTTGTATTTTGTCTCAATAAAAGCATTGTTTGACTGAATTTTAGAATCATTTCCATTGGAAATGATTCTAAACTGCTGTCAAAGCATGTTTTTGATGAGAAAAAATGAAAATAAAATGAAAATAAAAATAAGTAGCAGACGACAAAATTAAATTCAGCATTAGCAGGGTTAATGACGTTCGCTACCATTAATTCGGCTGGGAATGATCTATCAATGTCTGGCGTTGCTGACAAGTATTCCCGGGACATAAATATATAATAGTAGATAATTGTGTTTGTTTTACGACTTACAAATGTGTTTTCTTCTCCATTTGCTGGGAATTCTTCCTTTCGGTACATTGTAACTATTCTATATAAAACACATATGAGACACGCCCTGTGATGTTGTACCTTCGGACTTCTGCGGAATTTTATGAAAGACGTTTACAAAATTTACAATATTTTCCGCAAATGGCGTAAAAAGTTGGCAAAGTTTTCAGAGTACATACGGCACATACGCACTGCCTTGACGGGATAATAACACAATCTGGCTTTTGTTCACATATAGTCTTTGCTTGCAGGTTCATTTATGTAGTAATTGAATAATTAGAAAATAAAAGCATGGCTGCTATTGACAGGCAATTGCTATTCGGAGGTGTCCTTTAGTACAGGTTCGACTGTACGTACCACGTACCAACTTGACAAACATTCATTTCTGTAAAGGACATTATTAATATTCAAGATTTCCCATGGACCCATTGTCGCTGACAGTCATTATGGGTCACTCACTCAGGGGTCACGAACTATTCACAAGTAAAGGACTATGGTGCCATGTGTGTATAATATGGTATAAATATATACTATTTGAGTCTGAATGGGTGATATCAACTATTTGAATGCGTGATATCAACTATTTGAATGCGTGAGTATCACCCATTTGAATAGGTGTTATACAAATGGGTGATATCATCCATTCATTTGGAATTGGTGACAGGGGTGGATCTGGAGTGGGGGGTGGGGGGGTCCGGTGTTGCAACCCCTCCCCCCCCCCACCGTTAAGCCACTGAGTTTACATAGATCACAGTTTACCACCAGTTGGAATCTGAATTTAAGAAATCAGTTTGAAATCCGATAATTGTCTACTTGGTGAAACTTGGTCAAATATTGATTTTATTGCGAAATATGATTTCTCTATGGGAATTTAACATGGGGGAAAAGAGCTTATACCTTTGATATACCTTTGATGATCAGGTCGTTATAAGTTTATAACTTCTTAAACCCCTCGTATTTGTACGTATTAATACTGTTTATAGGACTGCTCATGATATCTCATTATGTTGGTATAAACTTGTGACGGTTCCAGCTCGTCTCGTTCAGCAGGGATTTGAAACTGTTGATCGTCTCCTCGTTTACAACTCGAGCAGGAAGCCGATTCCATGTATCAGTTACTCTGAATGCAAATGAATTCTCTCTAATCTTTAGTCGACACTGGCGTCTGTATATCTTGAAGTTATGACCGCGAGTGATAGACTCATTCAATGAAAAAAGATTCCCAGCAGTATCGTCAATATTATGCATAAATTTGTACACTTGAAGCATATCGTATCTCGCCTGTCTGTACTCTAACGTAGGAAGCCCAAATCATGCGTTCAGTATATGGTCTGTTATAAAATCCAGGGACTATTTTGGTTGCTCGACGTTGTACTCTTTCAATCCGTTTTATGTCTTTCTTTAAGTGTGGATTTCAAACAGATGTTCCAGATTCAAGTCGTGGTCGGATTAAGGATTTGTATAATGTAAGGAATGTATCTTTTTCCAGATATTCAAAACTATTCCTAATTACACCAAGAACTATATTTGCTTTGAGTACACTATTGTCAATATATGCTTGTCAAACGTCAGGTTTGGTTGAAATGTCACACCGAGATCCTTCTCCTCAGTTTTGGATGAAATATCGGATTGTCCATTATTATAACACATATGATACGTAGGACAGTTATTGTTGTAACCGAAATGCATCGATTTACACTTTGAAGCGTTAAACTTAAGCTTCCATGTCTCTGACCAGTCGCTGAAATTATCCAAATCGTGCTGTAATATTTCACATTTATGTATACTTTCAACAGAGGTGAACTTTGTTGTGTCATCAGCAAATATATTCACAAACTGAGTGACAACGTCCGGAAGATCATTTATAAATATCAAGAAGAGAACAGGACCAAGTACGTTGCCCGGTGGGACTCCAGAAATAACATCGAGCCACTCCGATAAGTCTTTGATCCAAGCAAGAACCCGTCCTCTGATACCATATCGGTAAAACTTTATGCATAATCTTTGATGTGAAACCGAGTCAAACGCTTTATTGAAATACAAGTATATTACATCAACCAGTACCGAGTTATCTATATATTCCGTCCATTTATCCATGACATCTATAAGCTGAGTTACGCAAGAACGATCTGGTCTAAAACCATACTGATATTCGGAAAAGATGTTATATAAGTTCATATGATCCATGATATTGTCTCTTATTATTGTTTCAAGAATCTTACAAACAATTCATGTCAAACTCACAGGTCTGTAATTGCCGGCAACTTTCTTATCTCCTTTTTTAAATATGGGCGAAACATGAGCATCCTTCCATCCAAATGGCACTGTACCAGTTGCGAGTGACTGATTGAATAAAATATATAATGGATCTACTATAGAATTCCGGATTTAATATAAAACCTTTGGGTGGAGTTCATCTCTCCCAGCCGACTTGCTCGTCTTCAGATTGGCAAATTATTTACTTATTTGTTCACGGGTAATATGAATGTCATCAAGTGACCTATCGAAAATCCCAACTGAGTCTGATGCCTCGCTGTCCATGTCCGCGGTTCTAGTAAACACACTAGAGAACAAGTTATTTAGCTCATCCACTTTTTCTTGGTCACCAATAGTTAATGTCTTTGATTGCACATACAATGTACTTCCAAATAGATTTTGGAACCGTCTTCGCCTCATTGGCAATTTTCCGTTCATATTCACGTTTAGCTAAACGAACTGTATTTCACTGTCGTTTTACAGTATTTGTATTTTTTCCATAATCTTCTTTTATGTAGAATAGCATTATACACTTGCTCATTCATCCAAAGTGGTTTATCTACAAACTTTCCTTTGATTTAGGAATATGTTTTTCCATAAGGTTTGTTAGTGTCGTACCAAATAAGTTCCAATTCACATTTATGTCAATATTACAGAGTAAATTATCCCAATCGCAAATATCCATCTCATTTGATATATTATGGTAATTTCCCTTGTAATATTTGTATTTGGGAATAAATGTATCATTATCTGTATCCAAATAGCAGACAAATTCAAATTTCAGAAGAGAATGATCACTAGCTCCTATGGGACTGTCTATTTGCAGCGAGTCAAGCATATTCTCCTCGTTTGTAAATATAAGATCTAATGTATTACAACACTGGTTATCACGGAATCGTGTAGGCTCATTGGCATGCTGATATAAGAAACTATCAAGCACACACTCGAAGAAATCATATGCTGCACTGTCTTCTGGTGTATTAACAGACATAATTGACCATTTAATATCTTTGTAGTTAAAGTCACCAACTATTAAACTGTGGCTATAATCGGGGTTCACTGCACGTTCAAATAGATCGTTTAACAATCTATTGTTTTGTTCGCTACTTGAGGGGCTGCGATATATGCATCCAATTAAGAGTTTATCATTATTGTGTAGCGTTATAGAACACCAAACTGATTCAGAAAAACCAGAGTTAGTTAGATAATCTTCTCTTGTGGGTTTTAAAGAAGTATGTATATATAAAGCAACTCCTCTATCACCTTGTACATCAGGAACAATTTTCTCATAGTTCTGGATATTTAGTGCACTAGATACCTCTTTATCTTCACATGTCTTTGAAAATATTTCGCATAAACTAATAATTCATCTTTTTTGTTTGACAAAGAATCAACATTTGAAAAAATAGCTTTCAATTTGTATTTTCTCAGAATATTAATGTCAACTGAACTGTAACTATCACAAACAATAGAGCTATTTGAACTTAGCCCATCAACAATAACAGAACTGTTATAACTGAATGCATTTACATTTTTACAAGTGGCGTTTTCATCTTGCTTACTCCCCAGGAAAAGGACCTCCGGAAGGCGAGTCCAACTTCCCAGCACTCACTACCTGGTCGCCACGAATAATCCACTTCATTGATGGGTCAGTTTGTCGTTTTTACTTCAGGTGATCCAGCAACTTCCTGTATTCTTCTCGTTGAGACTTTGTCTGGTCGCGAGATATAGCGATGCGTTCAAATTTTCCGCCGTCAACCGTTTTCAAGTGCCGTGCGTTCGCGAGTATAGCCTGACGAATTCCATTGTCACTGACCGTTATTTGTAAGGGTCTCGAGTCTGTGGATTGGTTGAATTTCGTGTGTGTCACTGATCCAAAAATGTTGACACCTTCAATACCCAATGCTCTGCAAATATCTTTGATATAAGTCCTATCATGGGATTCTCTAGCAGTTTCGGACTCATCAGTGCTCTCTGGTACTCTGAAGAAGATCAAATTTAACTCTCGTTTTCTCTCTCAACCCGCTTTGTCATTGCTAAACCGACTTGGGAGCTGATCAGCTTGTGCATGTGCATGAGGAGTCGCAAAAAAACTCGTAACATTTTGGAATTTTACCCTGAAACCTGACTGTATAGCTTGGAAATAAGGAAACAAAAGTTACATTTTGAACATCGGTCCACTATTTCCGAAATTAGAAACATCCCCCCCCCCATGTTAACTCCCCATAGACATCTACACTCTATAGAGATTCAACATGAGGAAGTGATTTGCTTTTTTTTCGCAAATAAAATCAATATTGGACAAAAATAAAAAGATGGCTCATTCTCAAATGTTGATAAAATTTAATATTATAAAAAATATATTGTTTTTCCATTGTGTTTATATCCGTAGTATCAGGGGCGTCGGACGCATCATATAATTGGTCCGGCGAAGGAAAGGGATGCCTTCCGCGCCTTCACCCAAAGTATATGTTGTTAACACTTAGTTGAACCGTCTCGTCGAGACGGTTCAACTGAGTGGTAACAACATAAACTTTTGAAGAGAAATGATAAAAAAATCCAGGAAAAAATATTGAGAAATATGTACCTGATGTACCTGATATACCTGATATACCAAGTTCATATTCAAGTCAACAGTACTAGTTGTGCAATGCGATCGGGAACATACATTATCACCTGAGATACATGACCAAGAAACTCATCAAACATAAGATAACATGTGTTTTCTTGGTGTCCGGTTCAGAGAGGTTCCACTGTATAAAAGGCCTATATAGTTATATTTAGAAACAAGCAAAACGTCAAAAAATACACTTAACACTGAAAACCAAAAGTACTTCACTAAAGGCCGTTTATAGAAGAGCTATACTACGGAGACCCGCAGGGACATAGATTTTTTTTATTAATTCGTTCTCACGAAATAACAATTCGTTCCCACAATTTAACAATTCGTTCCCACGATATAACAATCCGTTCCCTCGAATTAACAATTCGTTCCCTCGAATTAACAATTCGTTCCCACGATATAACAATTCGTTCGCACGAATTAACAATTCGTTCCCATGGGAACGAATTGTTATATCGTGGGAACGAATTGTTAAATTTAGGGAACGAATCGTTATTTCGTGGGAACGAATTAATAAAAATAAATAATTATACGTCCCCTGCGGGGTTCCGTACTATACCACTATGGCGACACCGTTGAAGTACATGTATGTGAATGACCATTGTTGTTTGTTTTTAAACTGGATGCTGTTGCCACTTTATTCTCATTATCCCGCTTGTCAACATTAGTGGCAGTGCGCTCCATTAGCTGATAGGAATCTATACCGCGCGACAAAACTGCTTAAGCCGTAATTAGATAGAGCTTCAAAAAACCATCAAATATTGAGCAAGGTAATTTGCAATCATCGGATGCTGCATAGAGACTTAACAAGTATCTGTAACCGTCGGCTGGTAAAGAGGACCTTATAGTCATGTATAACAGTTGAAACAGTTGGAGATATTGGACATTGTGTATGATCACGTGGTTAGAACTACAACAACAATGGGTACAAGTGTTGAAATCGGGCCCACTCCAAAGTAAGCATTATTTGATAGTTTCCTTAATATGCAACGGATTTTGATGAAATACGGCGCAGCAAACGCGTCTTCATGAGCTGCATTTGGTGGTTTCGGGACGTCTGCACATAACATACTTATGTCGTCTTTTGCGAAGAATCGATTTCCGTGTCAGTAAACATGGTAAACACGGAAATCGATTCGTCGCAAAAACGACAGAAGTTCGGGCCAAAGTACAGAGACCACAGAATGCAGCTTAACAAGACGCGTTTGATGCGCCAGATTTGAGCAAAATCTGTTACATAATAAGGACAATATAAAAGAATATGTACCTTTAGGCGCTTCTGGAAGTTTCAACAATTGTTGTTGTTGTAGTAACCACGTGACAATGCACCTTGGTATTTGGTCAGTATGGGTTTCATCGTTTTACTGGTGATTTTTAAAATGTTAACGACAGTTATCACATCTTTGATACATTTTCGAGTTTTGTTTCTGCATTTACACAGCACATGGGCAATGAATGGATGATGTGATAATACAGTTAGATCATGTTCGTCCGCATGTACGATCGATAATCCACTCGCTAAAGCTCGCGGATTATCTCCTCGTGCATGCGGACGAACCGTGATCTAACTGTCGCTTAACAAATTAATATTGTTCGAATATTATTGGGGGAAAATGTGCATGACAAACACTTCCTGAAGGTCTAACTGACGAATGTTAACACGCTCGCCCAAAACAGATTCTTAGAACTTGTTGTTGCCTACAGATGATGGATAATTATTCCGCCGACGCAGTGTCTTGTAGCAAAATTATATTAGCTACCAGGTGGATAATACGGAGGGGGGACGTATAATTCTTTTTTTTATTAATTCATTCCCACGAAATAACAATTCGTTCCCTCAATTTAACAATTCATTCCCACGAATTAACAATTCGTTCCCACGAATTAACAATTCGTTCCTTCAATTTAACAATACGTTCCCACGAAATAACAATTCGTTCCCGTGGGGAACGAATTGTCATTTCGTGGAAACGAATTGTTGATTCGAGGGAACGAATTGTTATATCGTGGGAACGAATTGTTAATTCTAGGGAACGAATGTTAAATTGAGGGAACGAATTGTTATTTCGTGGGAACGAATAAATAACAAAAATCCACGTCCCCTGCGGGGCTCCGTAGAAACCAGCAGAGTCGGGGAAATAAAAACAATTGCCATGACATCAAAATATCTAAAGGCCTATTATTAGAACTCTAATAATAGGTCTATATAAGCGATACTTATTTGTTTTAATGGCATTTCTTATGTCTCTTTATGACTTTCTGTTAGTTTATAAACATAATTATGACGTTTTCACCATTTTCCCATCACTGCCACGCATTTTCAACCCGTGTTAGCTAGTATACACTCCGGACCTGGTTAGTGAAAACCACTACACTGTTAGCTTAACGGATTGTTAAATCCAACTAGGTTAAGGATTTAACAATCCGTTGAGCTAACATAGGTTTTGAGCAACCGGGCGCCTGTGGTTTATTTTCTCTGCCACCTGTGGGTGTGCCATGCGTGCCAGCAAAGGATGGTTAATAAATGGAGGCGACGTGCCATTCTCACTGGGAATTACTTCCGGGATTCGCTTCCAATTCCCTAATTATTAAATTGCACTACCATAAATTGCACGCTTCCCCAAACACCGTTAATTACGTTCGAGGTTTTCAAAATAATTGAGCCATCGCTGTACAAAAATAGATTCAGTCGATTATGGTTCATGGTTGGTGGGCCGCCATTAGCCTCTGCCCAGGGTACACATTGTACCCTATTATGTCATGTACCCTATTATGTCATTGAAAGATGTAAATGTGCCGTCATATATAGTGTACGCACGGGGTCAAAACTAAAAATGCAGGCTCACCTATATATACATTGTTATAGGTGCACGTGTAATTTTAGTTTTGACCCCGTTCGTACACCATAGTCATATCCAGCAAACAGACAATACAGCATGTAATGTTTTTTTCTCAATGAGCATGATTTGACAGCGCATGGGAACTGTGATTAGTGAAATGGGACACATGTAATGTGTAGCCAGCCTAACCCCTACACTGATAGCACGTTGTGGCAGCCTGATAATGATCTATATCAAGGTGTATGCTCACGTGGTTATAACAACAACAACAACAAGTACTGAAACTTCTAGAAACCCTCCGATTCAAAGTACGTATTATTTTATTTTGTCATTATTATGTAACGGATTTTGATGAAGTATGGCGCATCAAACACGTCTTGTTAAGTTGCATTTGGTGCGCTCCGTACTTTAGCCCAAACTTCTGTCGTTTTTGCGAAGAATCGATTTCCGTGTCTACTGACACGGAAATCGATTCTTCGCAAAAACGACATAAGTATGTGCGGAACACCCGGGAATACCAAATTCAGCTCATGACGTCGCATTTGCTGCGCCATATTTCATCAAAATCCTTTGAATAATAATAAAATAATCAAATAATACTTACTTTGGAGTGGACGCGATTTCAACACTTTCAGCCATTGGTGTTCTTGTTGTAACCACGTGATCATGCACCTTGTATATGTTGATTTTTATAACCGTGTTTTACTGACTGAATGTTGAACGATGCAGACCCCAGAATGCGATTATACACAGGTCGCAAAGGTCATAAGATCCGTTTCCCCAGACAACCCCACACGCGATGACGATGGCAATTGAGTGATATACGTTGCAGTAAGGGTCCTTTTTATGTTACTTATACAGTGGAACCTCCCCAATACGGACCCGCTGTGAGATCCCCAGGGTGTCCGGTTTGGAGATGTTCCACTGTAAATCAGACATGTTAGCGCTTCATTCTAGTGTTTTTCAATCATGAAAAGTCACCGTTATCAGAGATACATAACAGCGAAACGCGTCTAAGTTAAATAGCCATGTCCGGTTTAGAGAGGTTCCACTGTATCTAAATTTAGTCGCTGCTTGTTTTGAAAGTCTTTTAAAATTTGGCCTGGCATCTGGCATTTCCATGGCAAACAATGTACCTAATGATGAAGCTTGATAAACCGATTACGATATGGCTTGTTGGCAAAACGACTTGTATACGAGCCTTCGGTGGATTTGCGTTACGGCGGCGGCATGGTATATTAATAAGCTATGCCATCTGCTGCCAAAACGGACCATGCAGCATTAGCAAGAATTGTAGAGCAGGGGCCCGTTTCACTAAACTTCGTACGACTAAAATGTTTGTAAGTGCAAATGTAGGATCGTCTGGAAATTTCAATTGGTGGATTTACATTTATTGAGCATAGGCTGCATATGCAGCCTATGCTCAATAAATGTAACTCCAATACTTGTTTACAAGAAAACATTGTTAATGTGCAATTTATAGACTACAATAAGTTTTCACTTACGAACATTTTAGTCGTACGAAGTTTAGTGAAACGGCCCCCAGGGCCATATACATTAAAACAACTGATTTCGGATGGTATCTATTTGCGGACGACATTAGTGCTGACATCGATGACTGAATGGGAAACAGCGTAGCACATGTCAGACTGCGCTGATGCTGAGCTGGGTCTCCGCTGGTCGCAAACGTCGCCAGGTCCAAGCTGAAGGCAGAATCGCGATCTGGTATACCGATTCACTGTCTATTTTGAAACGTATGTCACGTGTTCATCAAATCGGATTGCAAACGGAATTACTCCTGCTGCTTCATCAAGCCGCCGAAAGGATTAGAAAGTATGTTTTTCTTAACGAAAATCCATCTTTAAGGATTCATATTTCAACGGTAAATGTTACTGGGATTCACACCTGATCCAGTGCTGTAAATGTGCCTGAGTTCTGAAGGTTTTAATTATAGTTTCAGCCTGAATGTACGGTACTCACCCCACATCACCCTCCTCTCCGCATACAGGAGATATCTCGCCTTTTGTATAGCTTGTTGGCGTAATATTTCTAGCATGCTGTTGTCATGTCCGTCTATGATGTATTGCACCAAATTTGATTAGTTTTACTGTCATAGTATTGCTGTATGTGTCAAACGCTCGAAGTGGTGAAACTGTATGATTGCTTGTACATACAAAGATGGTGGAGATGGCATATAAATGTACCATATAGTATACAGTAACAAGTCAATATTCACATATCTAAATATATTCATATATATCACATCACTCCTATGAAGCAAGTATCATTGAAGTCAAGTGTATCTTTCTATAGCCTATGTCCTTAAATTAACCCTCGCTGACACCGCAGCATTACAATAGAACGTTGAAATGGCGTTCACTGTCAGCCATACCATGGCAGCAGGATTGACAGCACACGCACGTGTCATCAACTCGAGAGCAGAGATCTGAATGCCTATTAGTATGACCGGACCTAGTTAGCCCTGGCCGGAGAATGACAGGCTGTAATAACTGTAATTGACAGGGAGCTCTGCTATATCTCCACATCACATAGGAGACAACACATGTGACTTTGTACGTAGGAAAACGTGCGATTTTTCATGAAAAGTATTTACAGAAACTGTGATATTTTCCGTAAATGACGTCGCAAGGTGACGAAATTTTCAAAGCAAATGCGGAATAGAATTTCGTCACCTTGAGATGTCATTTAGGGAAAATATCGAAAAGTTTGTAAATATTTTTCATGAAAAATCGCACTTCGTCTGATGTACAAATTCACTTGGCTTTTCTCATATGTTATATCATGTATTCTATGTCTATGGTTATAGTTGACAATACAATTCAAGCCATTTCGGGCTTCTATGGAACGTTTCGTATGTTCGTGTAATGTCTGGGGACCGTTTCACTAAACTTCGTACGATAAAAATGTTCGTACGAAGATATTTATTAATTTGCTTTTCACATGAACGTGGCTAACTAATACTACCATTTTCCGCAGACACATCCACTACACAATTACCAACATCGTTTATCAGTGTAAATGTTCTAATTTCCAATTTCGCACTTACGAACTTCTTAGTCGTACGAAGTTTAGTTAAATGGGCCCAAGGAATCCTTGTAAATACGGGTAGACTACGTGCACAAAATGTCTGGACGAAACGAGGCAACTGACATTTTGACCATTACAGTTTTCACAGATATTGACAATATCTGGTTGTCCCATGTGATCAGGCTCTATTTTACACACCACACCGCCTGTGCAAATATTGCCAATATTTTGTAATTATTTTTATTTAAAACATACTTGAATATCATGCTTAAAAATCCAGCAACTTGATTGGCTGAGCATGAGCTGTGCTACAGCTCATGCTCAGCCAATCAAGCTGCTGGATTGCGAGTTGAGATTGCTGATGGATGTCGATAACCGTTGGCATTTTTGCAAGATTAACGTAGTCGGTTATGTATGATGTAACGTGGATCGTATTTATATATCATGATAGTTTAATATGCATGTCCCTATGATGGAGCGATCTTCCACCCCGGTGTGGTCGGGCACTGTGACATTTACTCCTTAATTACTGATAATGGTGAATTAATATCCGACGATAAGGACCACTTCAATCTCATTTATATCGCTGGACAGGTCGGTCAACCAGCGCAGTTGCCGTAATTATAGACCACATAAGTAAGATCTAGCCCATCACATGAATACAATATTACGGAGTCCCGCAGGGGACGTAGCATTTTGTTTTATTAATTCGTTCCCACGAAATAACATTTCGTTTCCACGAAATAACAATTAGTTCCCTCAATTTAACAATTCGTTCCCACGAATTAACAATTCGTTCCCGCAATTCGAGGGAACGAATTATTATTTCGTGGGAATGAATTGTTAATTCCTTGGAACGAATTGTTATATCGAGGGAACGAATTGTTAAATTGAGGGAACGAATTGTTATTTCGTGGGAACGAATTAATACCAAAAAAATCCATGTCCCGTGCGGGCCTCCGTACAATATACAGTGTTAGTCGTTCTAGAATTAGTCTGTAATACCAATGTTATTTCAAAAGTAATTCCGTTTTTCTCTGCCTTCCACAAATTGCATAACTTTTCGAAACTCCTTGTAAAATTGATCTTTTGTAATACGTTGTATGTTCAACCATTTGAACCCGAAATCCCGTGTTTGCAAACATTGCAGATCCAGATGAGCCGGCTCGTAACGAGCCGTCTCTTCAGGATCTACACTTTTTGCAGGTAATTTTCATATTTTTAGAACAAAAACACTCCATTTTCATAAATGGAATAGTCTGAAAAGCATGTTGTGACGATTGGATTGGTTGCAAAATTACCGTATCAAAATCCATTGCAGTTATTTAGGGGTGAAAGGGTTAATGACCATAATTATAAAGGTAGAGATTGACTGAGTCACTTTAAGGACACGAATTGAGATCCGCATCTTCACATCACACATTGCTCGTATGCTAGTATTTTGATAGCTGAAACAACAGACACGTGTCACAGGGCGAGAAAATG
The DNA here is from genome assembly GCA_029237695.1 of Conchocele bisecta. Classification (NCBI taxonomy): domain Eukaryota; kingdom Metazoa; phylum Mollusca; class Bivalvia; order Lucinida; family Thyasiridae; genus Conchocele; species Conchocele bisecta. The sequence continues at coordinate 82,402,741 of CM055270.1, forward strand.
CATATCCTACCACGGGACTCGAACCCGGTAACTCTGGCTTACCGTACCATCGCTCTACCGACTGAACTAACCGGCACGGAAACACCCCTTATCCCCATAGCAACTATCTGGCACATTTCACCGCCAAATTAAAATTCGTCCACGAATTCTATATTTCATTCGTCTCTGTATTCCATAGTGTTGGTACATTTTGGGCAGTATTTATCAGTCCCTGTCTCTCATTGGGAGCTAAATGTCACAGGGAGAGAAAGATGCATATCCGACCACGGCCTCGAGCTCATGAGCTCTGGTACCATCGCTCTCATCGATAGAGCTAATAGGGCACGAAAACACATCTTTCCCCATAGTGAGTTACGTACCGTGATACAAACGCTGCAAACATGTACTGTTTAGTGTGGCATCCGTCGCGAAAATGTTCCTTTAACTCCAGCAATACAATGACTGAATAATGAATGCATTTTGTCACTTGACCTATTTGTGGCGTCTCTATCTATCATCGCAGCGTGAACTCTCTCAAATGTTTCCCAGAATGTTCTGTGTTTGTTGTTGTTGTTGTGGGCCATATTCGATCGGCTTCTCGTTACGGAAACAAACACGACAGAGTTCCCGCGGGCGATAATTGACACAACACGTGACATCTACCGTTATCCTCTGTACATATTGCATTCGTAGTAATTACAAACTAGACGGTCGGTAAATCCGACAAATGCTTCCAGATGACGCCTGGATTGAAATTCAATGTCCTTGACCCTGGCGTATTGGTGTAGTATGCTTATTAATCACAATAAATGGTGATGAATGTGTATATGATATTTCAAGTTGATATCGCAAGCGGTCACAGAGATATAGCAATTTAAAAAATAATTAACAAAAAAGTTTAAAGTCATTTGACGTTGGGCTCCTGGGCAGCATGGGTAGGGTATACAATTAAAAGATTAGATGGTCGATAAATCCGACAAATGTTTCCAGATGACGCCTGGATTGAAATTCAAAGTCCTTGACCCTGGGTATTGGTGTTGTATGCTTATTAATCACAATAAATGGTGATCAATGTGTTTATGAAGTTTCATGTTGATATCCCAAGCAGTCACAGCGATATAGCAATTTGAAAAGCATTAACGTAAAACTCGGACGCCAGACGCCGGACAAAGCGGTAACTACGCTCCCCCTCGGGCAACATAAACAAAAGAAATTATTTAACATGGTAGAACAGATTATGTACGAGCAAGGTTGCGGTATGAACATTACTGGAATAGACGCAATATGTAAAGTCGCATCATAAAATGAGCATCATAAATTTAGCACTCTTCACATTGCCCTTGAAGAGACGAAACTCACACTCAATGGGGTTCTTTCCGTTGGTGATATGAATGTACATGTGTCATGTCGCGGAGATCGGATGTATGAGACGCCATGTGATTTTGAACCCTGGACATCTGCGTAATTTCATGAAATACGTTTACAAAATTTACGATGTTTTCCGTAAATGGCGTCAAAAGTTGAAAATATTTTCAGAGTACATGTGGAATTATATTCCGCATGTACTCTGAAAGTTTTGTCAACTTTTGACTTTATTTATGGAAAACATTGTAAATTTTGTAAATGTATTTAATGAAATAACGCAGATGTCCGAAGGTACAACATTGCATGGCGTCTCATATGATAGTCAACTTATCGCACGGAAAGGAAACTTGTCTACTGACAGACGGACATGGTAAACAATATATCCCGGAGAACTATCTATTGACTAGCATTAGTCTAACTAAATGTCTTTTTGCTTAGCCGGTCGTTTGAGTCCGGTCCAATTAAGCCTCTCCCAAATTCGCCACCCGACCAGAAGCCTGTCATTACCAGCGTCGCAGAGGCATTCCAATTTGTGAATGTCTTTATAATCGGGTTCCATTTTGTTTATATGAGATCCCGGTTATGTTTCCGCGGATTTGTGTATCGATCGCGTCTTCCGGTAACATTGGCGCACTTTAAAGATGCGGCTGTGCTGGGGAATACTACGTCCTATCGATCCGCCATTGTATGGAGAGTGCGTGCATTCATAAGCTATATGAAGTATATTTAGTTGTCTTACATGCCGTCTTGATGCTCGACTTAGGCCGTATATAGAAGTTCTAATCATCAAGCTATCAAAGGCTAATCAAGTAATTCAAGTAATCAATATCGATAGCACCATTCAACACGTCATCCAGTAATTGTAACATATGCGACATTGTATGGTGGTGTGTTTATGTATTTCACACGCCGATCCATGGAGCTTACTTATGTAAGCGTCCTAGGTGCCGTTTCACTAAGCTTTGTACGACTAAAATGTTCGTAAGTGCAAATTTAGGATCGTCTGGAAAGGTCAATTGATGGATTTACATTTATTGAGCATAGGCTGCAAATGCAGCATATGCTCAATAAATGTAAATCCAATAATTGTTTACAAGAATGCATTGTTAATGTGAAATTTACAGACTATCATACTTTTGCACTTACGAACATTTTAGTCGTACGAAGTTTAGTGAAACGGGCCCCTGGTTCCATCCAATGCTAAAATAAATCTCCTAATTAGGACTTAGTAATTAGGACTTAGTAATTAGGAGATAGTAAGTCCTAAATATGAGATAGTATCTCCTAATTAGGAGACAATATCTCTTGATTAGGAGTTTTTAACACATAATTAGGACTTACTATCTCCTAATTAGGAGTTAGTATCTCCTAATGTATCTCCTAATTAGGAGATAATACGTCCTAATTAGGAGATAGTATCTCCTAATTATGAGATAAATGTATTTAGCATTGGCACCAGGATGCTTCCGTACTTACTTGATTCACATTTTCTCGTAAAAAGTAATTACTACTGAGAACGTTAATGTCATGATGAAAGTGAGAATATAATCTTTCTAGCAACATTTGCTAGAACGAATACACTACACGTGGCTTAAATTCCGGGATTTGATTCAATTTGATCATTTGTACCACAGACAATTAAGTCAATTTATCCCCGGCAAATGGCACAAACGCCGCATTAGGCGCAAGTGGTCAGCGATTAGAAAACAGAATATGACCAGTCTGAATGACATAATAATGTGAAGAATAAAATAACTCTGTGGCTGCAGAAATGGGGCGTATGGGTTTTGCGACCCGTTTAGATCCTGATCAGCCTGTGTATTCGCACAGTCTGATCAGGATCTGCACCGTTCGCCATTCCATCAATGAAGACGCGTTATGCTTCTAACAAGCACTATAGATCGCCATCAGGCACAGTAACTCTGCAAAGCTCCCATACCGTCAGAAACTTTGCAGAATTACCGACTGCAACTATTCCGACACATGCATGTAACATATCAACTATTCCGACACATGCATGTAACATATCAACTATTCCGACACATGCATGTAACATATCAACTAGTCCGACACATGCATGTAACATATCAACTAGTCCGACACATGCATGTAACATATCAACTAGTCCCGACACATGCACAACTAGTCCGACAAACATGTGCATGTAACATATCAACTAGTCCGACTCAAATCATGTAACTTATCAACTAGTACAAACATGCATGTAACATAGCAACTATTCCGACACCATGTAACATATCAACTATTCCGACCCATGCATGTACATATCACTATTCCGACACATCATGTAAAACTTCTCAATATTCCGACACAAATCATGTAAATATCAAACATTCCCCGACACATGCATGTAACATATCAACTATTCCAACACATGCTTATAACTATTCACTATTTCCACACATGCATGTAACATATCACATATTCCGACCCACAGGTAGTCGACACATGCATGTAACTATCAACTACATATCACTATCGACATGCATGTAACATATCAATGTACATAATCACTATCGACATATGTAACATATCAATATTCCGACACATGTAATCCGACATGCAGTAATATAAAATATAACTATTCCGACTCATGAATGTAACATATCAACTATTCCGACACATGCATGTAACATATCAACTATCGTTATCACATCTTTGATACATGTTCGCGTTTTGTTTCTGCATTTACACAGCACATGGGCAATGTATGGACATGAGGATGTGATAACACAGTTACTGTCTGTTCCACGTTTTGTTGCTGACGAACTTTTGCTGCCGACGAACACATTAAATCTAAAAAATATTTTAAAGTAAGTACTTTTTTATCAATAACAAAAAAAGACACCCTCCCCAATCCCCCAAAAAAAAATGTGGATGAAATTCCATCAAATATTGATTTTATTGCGAAAAAACGATTTTCCTATGGGAATTTTTAAATATATTTTTATTTGTGGACCGATTTTCAAAATCTAACTTTTGTTTTCTTAGTTACATCATGTTCAAGATATCTCGCCAGGTTTCGGAGTCAATTTCCAATTGTTTTGGAAATTGACTCCCCACGATGAAAATCGTTTTTTTTCGCAATAAAATCATCAAATAATTTTTTTTGGAGAGGGTGACTTTTTTGTTATTGATGAAAAAGTACTTACTTTTAAATATATTTTAGATTTAATGTGTTTAATGGCCAAATGTTCGTCGGCAGAAAAACGTGGAACAGACAGTAGATCACGTTCGTCCGCATGTACGGTCGATAATCCACTCGCTAAAGCTCGTGGATTATCTCCTCGTACATGCGGACGAACCGTGATGTAACTGTGGCTTGTCGTCAAATCCATAGGTACACCATGTGATGTCTATGGCACAGATATTCTATCATACAAACGACAACTATTCGTATAATTCAGGCTACAAACTGGCCCTAGGTAATCTTTACGTAACGATTCTGTATTCGTATCTACATGCATATTAATGATGTGTTATTGATGGCATTTTCCAGACCAATCGTTTCGCCACTTGGATGAATACCAAATAGTCGTAAAGAAAACACAAATACACGGAGACCTGACACAGCGGGTTTTATGTCATTACGGATACATGTAGATCCTAGTCAACGTACGCTGATCTACGCAGTTTCCCGCATATTGCGAGATATCCTACGTTTTGCTGGAAATAAAGTGGGGTGCACTATGGTTTGAATTCAGGTTTTGCTGATGGATTGGCGAATATGCTGTATTAATGCATGTTAACACTACTCTATCAGGGCCTGTGGGTGTTTTTGTTTGGTGACGTGTATTTTCTACCGATTTCATGGCATATTTTGGATCCGAGTGCTTCCCATCTTTCATTATTTTCAGCAAAACATAGGATGTTTCGAAATAAATATTAAGCAGCCAAATCGACGAGGACATCGGCAGAAGTTGCTATTCAATTTTCCGGGGTATCGCATCAAAATCGCTTCAGTAGTTGCTGATATATTACATAATTATGACCTGAAGTGGAGGATGTTTCTGACACAGTCAGTGTACCCCATCCAAATAGCGGGTGTCCGTGACGTACGTACTATACCCACCGTGATTACCAATATCTCAAATTGCTACAAATGTCGTGAGGTACTATTTTGTCTCAAGCAACGGCCCCGCATTGTCAGAATACGCAGAATACAGCCCATTTGTACCGAGGGTTCGACACTGTGACGAGTTCATTAGGTTTCCGGGAGATTTCCCGATGTGATTTTACAGTGGCTGGTTTTGTGCGAGGCGGAAAATGGCGCCCGGCCTTGACCGCAATATGGCTCACCAACAGCGACTGGCACAATGGACCAGTTTACCCACACCGCCAAACATGGCGGTGACTGAGGAAATGTGGTTGGTTTTGCGACCGGTGCAGATCCAGATCAGCATGTGCATCCACACAGTTTGATACAGATCTACACTATTCGCCATTCCATCAATGAACCACGCAGCATGCTTCTAACAAGCAATATAGATCGTTAATAGGCTACATGAGTGCGCTATTTGATCAGGAGCTACACTGGTCACAGATCCCATAAGCACCAGTTTCCCAGTCAAAGCCACCGATATAACTGGAACACATTTTCTAACATACCGAAGCAAAACTGCGCGACCCAATTTCACCAAAATTGCTAAGTATACTTATCCTGCTAAGTACACTTTGAGGGAGAAATTTTCAATTTAAGGTTAAATCACTAATTTTTATTGTACTGAATTTATTACCTTATCACAGCCAAAATGGCTGTGATAATGTAATAAATTCAGTACAATAAAAAATTTCAATTTAAGGATACATTGATTAATTGTTATTATACTGAATTTATTACATTATCACAGCCATTTTGGCTGTGATAATGTAATAAATTCAGATAATAAGTATGCATACTTTTAATCATCAAATATATGCAGCCGTTAGTACATTGTATATGAAATAATGCATTTCGGGAAAAATAAATGATTACTCCCTCAAAGTACACTTTGCTAGATAAGTATGCTTAGCAATATGGTGAAACCAGCTACTGGTAAATTAATTTAGTAACATCGGTTACTGACAGCCAGTAATTTCATTTTTACTCTCAGTTTGAAATTGTTTTGGCAGGAACGTCACGCTGCATTCTCACATCCCACAATTCAATGCCTTACAAATGACACGAGCCAAGTGATTTTGTACCTAATAAGATGGGTGATTTTTCATGAAAATATATTTGCAGAACCTGAGATATTTTCCGTAAATGACGTCAAAAGCTTACGACATGGTCATAGAAAATGCAGAATTAATTCCTCAGCTTTTGACATCATGTACGGAAAATATCGTAAATTTTAACCAAATAGCACATTATTGTAGCCTGATAACGATCTATATTGCTTGTTAGTTGTTAGTATGACGTATGTCTCATTAATGCAAAGGTGAACAGTGCATACAATCATCAGACTGTGCGGATGAACATGCTGATCTGGCTCTACGCTGGTCGCTTTGTACTGGCTGAATACGTAATGACTTATAACATTATGGCGTATCAGGCCTGATGCGAATGCCCGGGTTACAACGGAACGAATTGAAACCTGACGTTTCATTGGTCGAACGGCGTCACGTGACTTCCGAGTGACGTCGGGGTAATCACGCAAGATAAACAAGTCCGCGTTCTTTTCATTAGCTCTTTCTGTAGCGTGAACAGTTATCTGATAAATATAATACCATGCTAGTGTCTTTTGATATCAAGTTTATCAGGCTCGGCTCGGAAACGTAATTCCTCGGCGAGCCCGTTTCCTGATAATTGTCGGATCAACTTGATATCAACTGACACTAGATACAGGTTGAAGTAACGGACCAAGGTTCACAAGGACAGAAAATAACAAAATAAAGCTAAACAATTTTGTTTTACTCCCACTTATAACACAAATTCAGAATTGTGTTGAACAACATAATCCATAGCTCGAAAACACTAGACTGGTATTCTCTATATACACATTTGTGGTTTTGAGTGAATAAAGGCAGTGTATTGTATTTTTCATAAGTCACGAGGCTATGCACGTGTATTTACATGCTATGTCACATGTCTTGACTATATACCGTGTCGATGGACCGTGCAGAACCTGTGACTATTCTGTCACTCGTGTATTTGCAGGCTATGTCACGTGCCTAGACTGTATATCGTGTAGCTGGGCCGTGCGGAATCAGACCGTGGACCACAACTGTCTAGGCGCCCCCTACAAGTCTCCGGGGGCCACGTGTCCGATGGGCTCACAGGGAGAGGTGTACGTGTGTCAGGTAACGTATATGTGGCTGTGACTGGAGGAATCAACGTGTCCCATGGGCTCGCAGGGCGAGATGTATATGTGTGTCAAGTAACGTATATGTGTGTATATCAGGCCCGTACGCAGGTGGGGGGGGGGGGGGGGGGGGGGAGAGGTGGGGGGGGGGGGGGTGCGACGGGTGCGTACGCACCCCCCTGAATTCGCCGAGGTCCGCTATTTTTCAAACAGTAATCTCAACAAATCTTGAAATGCATGAAATCCGAATTTAAATGAGTGCATTTCAGCGGGGTGCGTCAGGGGCGAGCCCCATGTAGTGGCGCGAGTACGCTAGGGGGGTACCCCCTAGCGTACTCGCGCCACTACATGGGGCTCGCCCCGACGCACCCCCCTCCCCCCTGACGCACCCCCCCCCCACCCCCAATAGAAAATCCTGCGTACGGGCCTGGTATATGTACACGGTTGAGGTGAGAATCGAAACCGGGGTCTCCCGATACGTAATCCGACGCTGTACCTACTGAGCTAATCCGGCCACCTTATTAATGACAGTGTAAATATGTTATCTTATAAAGCTGCTATTTCAACTTTTGTGAACATTAGGATAAGTAAAAGTAAGCTTTTTATAGAAGAGAGTAGATTCAGAAAACTGCCTGTAAATGAACAAATGTGTCCACTTTGTAATTCTGAGGTTGAAATAGAAAAACATTTTGTTGTCAGATGTGAGAAACTAAATTGTATTAGATAGGACATATTTAGTAAGATACAAGACATAGTCCCCACTTTTATTAGCATGAATGATGATGATACATTTTATTTTTTTATGAGTAACATTGAATAAGATATTAGTAAAATGTGTATAGAAGGAATTCATAGGATGTATATATTTAGAAACCTGATAATAAAAGAAATTAGATACTAAATTAGACATACTTCGCTTTAGTATTCGTCAGGTGTGATACAGTAGAATTGTGTTCTTACATGTTGTTAACTTGAACTAGTCATATAATGTTTGATACATGTGTAATAATTGTGTATGTCCATTGTGAATGTATATGTCTATATCAATGTTTTATGTTAGTTGGCATCAAGCCTTTGCATTAGGTTGTTAAGCCATTCAATTTGATTTCATTTGATTTTATTTGATTTATATACACACAGCCATAGTGTGTTGTTGCCATCTAAAACTAATTCCCCGAGGCAGAATAACAATGAGAATACAAAGCATATTGCATATTATCCCGTCAACACAGTGCGTATGTGCCGTGAAACACAGTGTCGTGAAACATTTTTGATATCCAGTCAATACTATTTTTGCATTTCAAAGCCATTTTTAGGTGTTGACGGGATAAATAGAATAGTAGGTTAGTGCCGTGAATGGGAAAAATATCTGGCGCGGCACGGAAACGGGATGTGCTCGGCAGAGCCTCGCTCATCCCGTTTCCTCAGCCTTGCCAGATATTTTTCCCATTCACGGCACTAACCTACTATTCTCTATTTACCAGTCGACAGACGCGCCATGTTTTACACAGTACTGATGTACACAGACGATCCCACAGAAACGGCGCGGAAACACTGTATAGTCGATATAATACCCGCGAGGGGAGTTCGGCCGTATATATAGAGAATATTCCACTAGCATTTCGAAATACAGGATTTATTTCTCCTAGACACATTGATTGATTGCGAGTTGGCATTGCCAATGTATGTTAGAAACGTTGATAATCTCGGCGAGAAAAACGCAGGCGGCTGTCCATCGATATACTAAGTTTCATGTCTGTAGCTAGTACGGTTTAAACGATTTACGAGTTACGCAGCAAAATTGGGATATTCTAAGTAGAGAATGGGGAGATCATCCATGACCCGGGGTTGAATCAAAAGTCGAAATAATCTGTGTACATCTACTCATCATGGGGAAGCTACATACCAAGTTGCAGGTGTGTAGTTATTCCAAAATTGGAAAATTATAAGTCCAAAAGGGGGAGATAATTCATCCATGCCCGGGGGTCGAATACAAAATTGAAATAAACTGTAAATAATCTACTCATAACAGGGGCGGATTCAGCATTTGGGGGGGGGGGTTGTCTAGTTGCGCAACTCTTGCAATATACTCCCGTACTGTCCGTAGCTAGCTACGGACGGTACGGGAGTAATTGCAATTACAACTAGGCGGTTGTCCTATTTTCGAGCTCTTCGAAATGCACTTTCCTGTGTTTTACGGCATTTAAATCAGACTCCAACTGGTGGTAAACTGTGATATATGTAAACACCGTGGCTGAACGGGGGGGGGGGGGTGTTGCAACCCCGGAACCCCCACCACTCCAGATTCCAGATCCGCCCCTGCATCATAAGGAAGCTACATTCTTTATGCTACTATTGATATTGTAACGCAAATTTTCTGACGCTTAATTACAATTACAAGACCCGGGGGTCGTTTCACTAAATTTCGTACAACTAAAATGTTTGTAAGCGCAAAATTATAATAGTCTCTAAATTTTACATTAACAATGTTTTCTTGTAAACAATTATTGGATTTGCATTTATTGAGCATGCAGACTATGCTCCATACATTTAAATCCATCAATTGAAATTTCCAGACGATTCTAAATTTGCACATACGAACATTTTAGTCGTACCGTACAGAGTTGACTAAAACGTGCCCCAGGTCAAGAGATACATGATACTCGCCGAACACGACTATTAAAGTACATGTGTATGTGCACTCGACATTGTAAAATTAAATCACTACACATATTATTTATGTACATGTACATATATTTACAAATAGATTCCGTGACGTAAATGTTGTTTCAATTCATATTTCTCCCAGCACCATCGATACCTACATTAACCACAGACACTTTGTGATGTGAACGACACAATTATCTCTAAATCATACCCACTTTTACTCCTAGAATTTTACATCTAGAAATGAAGGACATTCACCATTCTTTTATCAACAGGGGGCCCTCTGTTGGGTGGCAGGTGAAGCAATGGCGATTGTGTGATTTTTAATGATCGGGATTTCATCCTTGTCGGAAATCCTGGACTGGAGACCTGTAGCCGAATTTCCACCAACCATTGCAAATAGTGTACACTTTTCTAGCAAAGTATAACTTTGAGGGAGTAATTCATTTATTTTTCCTGAAATGCATTATTTATCATAAAAATAAAAATCTTTAACCAACATGCATGCATATTTTTGATGATTAAAAGAAGTATGCAACCTTTATTATACTGAATTTAATTATACAAGTTAATCACAGACCATTTTGGCTGATCGATAATGTAATAAAAAAATTATTCAGTAAATAAAAATTAATTTAAATTTAAATTTATCCTTAAATTCTTCAAAATTTAATTTCTCCCTTCAAAGTATACGTTAGGACTAGGAAAAGTGGTACATTTGCACAATTGTTGGTGAAATCATAAGGTCTACTGGTTTATTGACCCTCAGTATATGTCGTTGGCAGTTTTTCTTGTATGTGAGAGTTGTTGAAAAATTCATTCCGTTCCTGAATTTTGGGATCCCCCCCCCCCCCCACCCCAATGCAGCAGGTTAATTATCGGGATGCTGAACCCGTTGGATCGGGCCTTAAATAACCCTTAGCTGTTGATAAGAACCGTTAAACACCCAATAAACTCAATCAACAAATGGTCCCGGGCCCTTCCGCGCTAGTTTACAATTACTAACCAGGGCCTATCAATTAATCGGTAATATTCGACCCAGGCAATTACGTACTTAACGGAGCCGGGCCTAATTTCCGGTGCACTGTTAGTACCTACTTTCCGTTTGTTTGAAACGATACCCCTACATTTCTAGATTGATTTAATATCGAAGTAATGAAACTGGAATCTGCTTTGCAAGAGGATTTTTGCGTTCATACCACTAAAGTGCCTGTGGTAATTCGAAACCTATTTCCTGTGATTCGTTTATTAGCAACGTGCAATTAATCATTTCAATAATTTAGCTTGCTGACTCGGGCCGGACTTTTAGACGTCAGTGGTGGCAATCATGAGTTTAGAAGCTACTGGAGCAGGGAACTGTGCTGTCAATACAGTTCCAAGTGTAACAATACGCATGCGCAGTCGACTCGCCCAAATGTGTTTCCTGTGTTGCGATGACAAACGACAAAATGTAACGGGTTTACCTGTTAGAGCCAACATCGTGGTCAGCAGCGCTGTACACGTAATGCATTAATCGATCCTAATGTGTATTTAGTGGCTGCTACCTCGTGGGCTGTGTTGGTTCTAATGCAGTGGCTTAAATTGTGGTGAAGCAAAACTAAACTAAATATTGAAACCAGGTGCCCGTTTCCGTTTCCACTAAAAAAAAGAGCATCATACCGGACTAAAAATGTTCGTAAGTGCCAAACTTATGAAGTCGTTGTAGATTTTCCACATTAACAATGTTTTTCTTGTAAATAATTAATTATTATATTTACAATGTATTGTGCATGATAGGAAGGCTTTGCACTATGCAAGCCTATGCTCAATAAATGTTAAAATCCATCAATTGAAAATTAACCTGTCGATCCTAAATATGTGCACTTACGCATCATTTTTAGTCGTACGAAGTTTAGTGAAACCGCCCCCCCCCACCCCCCCCCCCCCCCCCCCCCCCCACCACCCCCCCCCCCCCCACCCCCCCACCCCCCCTGTCAGTACCCTTACCGATACAACCACGTACGTCTTTTGTTATTCATGAAATATTGTTCCCCCCGCTCTCGGTAATACTCAACGTTTTAATTTGGGTGAGCGTTCAACACATGGCAAAGGATTTTAAAAGCATTTGAAGCTTGTATTAATAAATAATCGAGTTGTCCAGCCATATTGAATAAACAAATTCCGCGTTTCGGTAATTCAAACATTCTCCGGCATTTGGCGGTAAACTATAGACCCAGGCGTTTGATAAGTTCGTTTTACGTTTACCTCCCGTTATCGGTTTTGACACTGTAAGGTGTAACCGTCCCTTGAACAATTTCCTTTTCTTTAAATCCACTTACAGTAAGTTTATAGTCCATTATTTAAACATAACGCTTAATGCATATTTTGAACGTGAAATAACCCTTTATATGTTTTGTGTCTTGCTGTTTATTATTAGCTCAGTTCATCGAGAAATATTAAAACCGGACAGTAAAAGCAGGATTGGGTCTACTGTCCTGATTATGACCCATGTCAAACAATACGTTGCTGATATTAACAATATAAATTTTTATTTTATTAATTTTTGTGTATGTTTGTTTTATTCTGTTATTCAATGTTTCGTTTATTGATTTTTCGTTAGTGTTATTCAATTTTGTGTTCGTTATTGTTTATTCAATAGTTTTAGTTTATTTGTTATTCAATATTTTAGTTATTGATTTATTCTATACTTCGTTATTGAGTGTCTGACCATTTGTAAAACTTGTCATTTCGTAAATTATTATGTCATGTGATTGTATAATTATCTTGTTTATTCTTATTTCGATTGTGTGTTTTTATTTTCCTGTTCGGAAATGATGTAATTGCGTTTCTTTTCTTGTAACAAGGTAATTTCAATTGGCTTGTCCATAAACGAACGTAGTGCGCGTGTACTAACAGTTTTTCTGGTAAGATACAAAACAAGTGTTCCGAACATTTATTATGGTCCCCTCTCCCCTTCATGGGCCAGGGGATTGTGCCTTCGACGGGACTCGTGCGTACACCTTTGGTGCAAGTTGTAGTGGTTCCGGTAAACATGTTTGTACTTCTACCCAAAAACATGTCGTAAAACTAAGAGAAAGTGGTGACATTCCTTGTTTCTTCGAAAATTTTTATTTTGGTTTATGACAAGCCAATGAAATGCCCTTGGTTACAAAGGGAATGGGTAAACGCATTTATTTCAGATCATTTCGAAGGATAAAAAATAGCACAACATCGAATAAGAATTAACCAATGAATTAATTATACAATTCACATGACATTGAAAATACGAATGACAAGATTTACAATGACAAAATAACGAAGTTAATAGAATAAACAATAACGAAATCAATTGAATTACTAATAACGAAACATTGAATAAGAAAAAACGAAATTACATTGAATAAGAATATCGAACATAAACAATGACAATAACGAAGTAAGTAAGAATAACAATAACGCGAACAATTGAATAACAATAACGAAAACATTGAATTTACAATTAACCGAAAGACATTGAAATAAGAAATACCGAATCATACAATGACAATAACGAAACATTTGAATAACAATAAACGAAAATATAACGAAACATTGAAATAACAATAACGAAACATTGAATAAGAATATCGAACATAACAATGACAATAACGAAGTATAGAATAAACAAATAACGCAACATTGAACATAACAATAACGCTAAACAAGTTGTGAATAACAATCAACAAAACATTGTAATAAGAATATCGAACATACCAATGAACAATAACGAAGTAATAGAAATTAACAAAAATAAACGCAACATTGAATAACAATAAAACGAAACATTGTAATAACAATAACAAACATAACCAATAATAATAATTTAATAGATATGAATTAATATCAATACGTTTGGACATGCCCATAGTCTTGTTGCCAAAGATTTTAAATAACGGCTATATAAATACAATGCAAATACATTTTTTTCGATTAATATTAAATGTTTATCTCAAAAATTTAAGAATGGAAGCCTTCTTTTTATGTTAGGCGTGAAATTTGGTACCGATTTATTGAATTTTATTACGAAAAATCAACTTCCCCATGTTAAATCCCCATCATAGACAGTGAAGATGTCTATTGGGGAATTTTAATATGGGGAAATATGTTTATTCTAAAATTTTTTTCTTTTATTTTTTTTTGACTCCTCCACCAGCTGCCTTCGCCTTCCGTTATCCCCCCACCATGTTAAATTCAATTATACAGCCTAATTGTTCTAGTAGTTATTAGAGGGATTCAAAACTGATACCACCTAAACGGTGGCATCATTTCTCCACCCTCTATCTACTACCTCCACCCATCCCCCCATGGTGGCTCCTTTCCGAAAAAAAAATTGAAAAAATTGTTAACGAGGGAAAATTGTCTCCCACCAACCACGAAAAATTCAAAATTAATTGGTGTCCATAAAATATCATTCATGTTGTTTTCACCGTCCAATTGAAACATATAAAATTTAATAGGTTATAGGAGTGTTTAAAAAAATACTTCTAGCCAACCTAAGTTTTTCGGCAACCATTCTATCTCTAAAAAACAAAAAGTGGAAAAAACGGATTTCCGAAAAACCCCAAAACTAACATCGAACTACAGGCAACTACAAACCAAACCACAGAACGAACGATAGATTAGAAACTGCGTTACGAGAACAATACTCGTTCTTACTATTTCTTCTGGTGTAGCTCCTCGGAAGCAGACTTCCGCCCTATTTTTCTTTTGGGTTTTTCGTTTTTTTTTTCTTGTTTGTCTTAGGGGACGCCTGTAGTTCCGCAACCTGGCTTTCTAGTTCGATCAACCCGGCTTTCTTAGTTCGGCAGGTCTGGTGTTGTGTTCTCGAGGTGCGGTACACCAAACAGTTTCTGTTTGTGTCTGCAAGCAAGGTCCTGGGAAACTGGAGAAATGTTTTTCCACAAGCCTTCGCACAGGAAATGCCAGGGAGTTACTGCATCTCGTCTTACTCCCGATGGTGCCGTTGCAAGGTTGGTGCCTTCTTGGCAAAATGTTTCTAACCACACGTTTCGCACTCCATTTACCCAATAGTATTTTTTATAGGAGTGTTAAAAAAATAAAATATCTTCTAGCAACCTAGTTTTGTTCGGCAATCCATTTCTATCTCTACAAAAAGTGGAAACGGATTTTCCAGAAAAAACCCAAATACATCGTAAAATGACAGGCCACTACAACCAACACAGACGAACGATAGATAGAACTTGCGTACGGAGAACAATCTCGTTCCTACTATTTCTTCTGGTGTAGCTCTTCGGGAAGGCAGGACTCCGCTATTTTTATCTTTTGCGTTTTTCTGTTCTCTAGGGAACGCCTGTAGTTTCCGCAACCTGGCTTTCTAGTTCGTCTAACCCGGCTTTCTAGTTCGGGACTCAGGTTCCTGGGGAAGTTGTGTTTTCCTCGAGGGTGTCGGTTACAAACCGTTTCCTGTTTGGTGTCTGCAAAGCGTCTGGGAAACTGGAGAAATGTTTTTCCCACAAACCTTTACTCACAGGAATGCAGGAGTTCCGTGCATCTCGTCGTTTTCATCCCGAATGTGCCGTTGCAAGTTGGCCTTCTTCTTGGCAAAAATAGTTCTAACCTCCTCGTTTCGCACTCCAGTTTCCCAATAGTAATTTTTTATAGGAGGTTTAAAAAATTCTTCTAGCAACCTAGGTTTTTCGGCAAACCATTCTATCTCTACAAAAAGTGGAAACGGATTTTACCCGAAAAACCCAAATACATCGAACTACAGGCACTACAACCAACACAGTCGAACGATAGATAGAACTGCGTACGAGAACAATCTTCGTTCTAGCTTTTTATTTCTTCTGGTGTAGCTCTCGGAAGCTGTGGACTTCCGCTATTTTTCTTTTTGCGTTTTTCTGTTCTCTAGGGACGCCTGTAGTTCCGCAACCATGGCTTTTCTAGTTCGCACAACCCGGCTTTCTAGTTCGGCAGTTCTGGGAGTTGTGTTTTCTCGAGGGGTGCGGTACAACCGTTTCTGTTTGTGTCCTGACAAAGCGTTCTGGGTGAACTGGAGAAATTTTTGTTTTCCAACCAACCTTCATCAGCAAACAGGAATGCAGGAGTACTGCATCTCGTCTTTTCTCCCGATGGTGCCGTTGCAAGTTTGGACCTTATCTTGGCCAAAAGTTCCTACCTCACGTTTCGCACTCCAGTTTCCCAATATTGAATTTTTTATGTTCAAATGGGAAAAATCACAAAAGATTTTTTTTGTCTCCCAAGAAGGCAAACAAAAAATGATTACCACCCAATTGTACACATTTCGGAACTTTTGGGTAAAAGTGTAGAAAAAATTTAAATTTGTCTCCCAAGAGGCAAACAAAATTGAAATACCAACCCAAACAATTGTACCACATTTGGTCTTTTGGGAAATGTCGAAGAAAATCGTCTCCCAAGAGCAAAAACTAAAAATTGATACCACCCAATTGTCCACATTTGGGTCTTTTGAAAAAAAGTGTAGAAAAAATTCGTCCTCCCAAAGGAGGCAAACAAAATCTAGACACCCAATTTGTAACGACATTCAGAACTTTTGGGGAAAGTCGGAAAGAAAAATCGTCTCCCAAGAGGCAAAACAAAACAATCCTAGAACCAACCCAATCGAAAAACAGAAAAACCTACTACCCTAAAGGAGGTAAAAGAAAGAACAAATCCGGAACAGGAAAAGACAACTCGGTACACCTCAAAATGGCTACTCCATGCTAAAACGTACGGGTCCGCGAACTACCAAGAGTGCTGGTGTACGTAGTCGCTAAGTTTTGGTTTTTTTTCCTTCGGTGTAACCGGACTGTTTTTGTGGAGTGCACGGAACTGGGGCGTTCGGGGTCTGTTTTGTTTCTTTCCAGAAGTCCTACAAGACCTCTAGGGGACACGAATGGGGAAACAGTGGTTTGCCAGACCGGCGTACGCCACCACGTGAACCCCGAGCCACCACTTCGCATTCTCTACGGTTTTCCAGATGTCGTGCACCTCCCTCCCGGAATTCCGTTCCTGGCACTCTTCTTTCCTCCGGAACACCGTCTTTTCTCCGGACACTCGTCTTCCTCCAGGTCCGTCTTTCCTTCGGATCGTTGGAAATTGCATCCAACAGTCCTGCGTTCCAGTGTAATTCCAACCGGCGGTTCTCCAAACGTCTTCCTCCAGTGTCGGACAGGTCGCGTCTGAATTCTTCGAACGAGCGGGTATCATTCTAGTTAGATTCAGTTCGTGGGAGCGTCGGTTTGGGGCCCACAAAACCAGGCCGCGGTGTAACCCTGTGTTCTTACGGGGGGTTAGGAGTTTTCATTGTTTCTTCTAGGGGTTCTTCGGGCCTTTTGTTACTACTCTCTAACAATCGGCATCGTCCCAGATTTTTTCGAAGTCTACCAACTTACCGATCCCCGTATATTCCTTTCTTTGTTTCGTCGGCTGTTAGTTCTTCCGCCGGGCGGGTGGAAAATAATTTCTCGGAATATTTTTACGGAGACAAGTAGGTTTTTGGTTTTTGGCATGTTTGCAAACCGGTTTCTATTCTAGAAGGGGGCATTTTGGTCCAACATGGAATTCCCTAAATCGTTTCGAAATATGGTCGAAAAACTTACCTTGTTCCGCGGTTGCTCGGATTGCTCCGGATTGCGCTCCAGAAATTGCTCGGATTCGTGCACCAGGAAAATCCAGTCCGCTCGGGAAGGTCGAAATGCCATGCTCGCGATTCACCAGGGGGCTCGGGTTCTCCTAGGTGCTCTGTTTGCTTCCCAGGCCCATTTCGTTTTATTTTTTGCTATCCTTGTTGGCGTAGAAAAGGAGAACCCGAGCCCCCACCCTGGTAATGCGCGAGCATGGCATTTCGACCTTTCCCGAAGCGGACTGGATTTCCTGGTGCACAATTCCGAGCAATTCTGGTGCGACAATCCGAGCAATCCGAGCACCGCGAAAAGTAAGTTTCTTTTTCGGACCATTTCAGAACAGATTTGGGAATTCCATGTTGGACAAATGCCCCCTCTAGATAGCCAAACCGTTTTGCTAAATCAATGCCCAAAAAAACCTACTTTAGTCCTCCGAAAAAATTATTTATTCGAGAAATTATTTTCCACCCGCGGGTGAAGACTACAGGCCGACGAAACAAAGAAGAAAGTTACGGGATCGGTTAGTGTTAGGACTTCGAAAAATCCCTGGGACTAGGCCGATGTAGAGCGTTAAGTACAAATAGCCCGGAAGAACCCCTAAGAAAGAACAAGAAACTCCTAACCCCCGTTAGAACCACAGGGTTGAACCGCGCCTGGTTTTTGTGGGGCCCCTCCGAGCTCCCCACGAATCTACTTAGAATATAACCCACGCTCGTTCAGAAGAATAGAACGCGCCTGTCCCAGACATCGGAGAGACGTTTTGGAAGAAACCGGTTGGTTAGGAGAGATTACACTGGAACGCAGACTGTTGGAATGCAATTTCCAACGAATCCGAAGAAAGGACGACCTGGAGGTAAGACGTGTTTGTTGTCCCGGAGAAAGAACGAGGTGTCCGGAGGAAGAAGAGTGCCCAGACGGAATCCGCGGGGTGGGTGAGGTGCACGGACATTCTGGAAAACTAAACCGTCTATGAATGGCGAAGTTGGAGTGGCTCGGGGTTTCTCGTGGTGGTGCGTAACGCGGGTCTGCCAAACCACTGTTCCCGATTTCGTGGTCCCTAGGTGTCTTGTTAGACTCTGGAAGAAACAAAAAAACAGACCCCGGACGCCCAGTTCTGTGCACTCCACAAAACAGTCCCGGTACACCGAAGGAAAAAACCAAAACAAACTAGCTGACTTTTACGTACACCAGCACCTTGGTAAGGTCGGCGACCCGTTCTACTATGGAGTAGCCATTTTTGGGTTGTTACCGGAGTTTGTCTTTCCTCCAGTTCCGAGTTGTCTTTCTTCCTACCTTTGGGTTTGGGGGTGGTTTTTCTGTTTTTCTTTTTCGATGTTGGTCTAGATTTTGTTTGCCCCGGTTTAGTCTTTGGGGAGGCGCGATTTTTTCTTCGACTTTCCCAAAGTCTGAATTGTGTACAATTGGGTGGTCCTAGATTTGGTTTGCCTCTTGGGAGACGAATTTTTTCTTACCACTTTTTTCAAAAAGTCCAAATGGGGACAATTGGGTGGTAACTATTTTTGTTTTGTTTTGCTCTTGGGAGACCAGATTTTTACTTCGACCTTTCCCAAAAGACCAAATGTGGTCAATTGGGTGGTATCATTTTTTGTTTTGCCTCTTGGGAAGACAAATTTTTTGTACCTTTACCCAAAAGTTTTCCAAAAGAATTCCGAATTGTGTACAATTGGGTGGTATCATTTTTGTTTTGCCCTCTTAGGGAGGGACAAAAAATTCTTGTGAATTTTCCACATTTTGAACATAAAAATTTAACTTATTGGGAAATGGTGGTTAGGCGAAACGTTATGTGGATTATGTGTAAGTAGTAACTTTTTTTGCCAAAAGGAAGGCCAACTTTGCAACGGCAAACATCGGGAGAAAGACGAGAATGCAAGTAACTCCTGTCATTCCTCTGTGGCGAAGGTTGGTGGAAAATAAATTTTCTCCTCAGTTACCCAGACGCTTTTGCAGACACAAACAGAAAAACGGTGTAACCGCACCCTCACGAGAAAATCACAATCTCCAGACTGCCGAACTTAAGAAATCCGGGTTTGTTGGTCGAAATAGAAAAGCCTAGGTTGCGGAAATAACAAGGCTTCGTCCCTAGAGACAGAAAAACGCAAAATAGAAAAATAGCGGAGTGAGTCCTGCTTCCGAAGAGCTACACCTAGAATGAAATAGTAAGAATAGAACGGGATTGTTTCTCCGTACGCAGTTCTATCTATCGTTCGTCTGTTTGTTGGTTTTAGTGCCTGTAGTTCGATGTATTTGGGTTTTTTCGGAAATCCGTTTACCACTTTTTTGGTTAGAGATAGAATGGTTGACCGAAAAACTTAGGTTGCTAGAAGATTTTTTACACTCCTATAAAAAATACTATTGGGGAAATGGATTGTGCGAAACGGTGGTGGTAAGGAATCTTTTGCCAAGAAGGCCAACTTGCAACGGCACATTCGGGGAGAAAAGACGAGATGCAGTACTCCTGCATTCCTGTGCGAAGGTTTGTGGAAAACATTTCTCCAGTTCCCAGTCGCTTTCGCAGGACACAAACAGGAAACGGTTGTACGCACCCTCGAAAGAACACAACTCCAGGACTGCCGAATCTAGAAAGCCGGGTTTGTTCGAACTAGAAAGCCAGGTTGCGGGAAACTTACAGGCGTCCCTATAGACAGTAAAAACGCAAAAGAAAAATAGCGGTGAGTACCTGCTTACCGTGAGGCTACTCCAGAAAAAGAAATAGTTAGAACGAGATTGTTTTCTCGTACGCAGTTCTATCTAATCGTTCGTCTGTGTTGGTTTGTTGTGGCCTGTTAGTTTCGATGTAATTTGGGTTTTTTCGGTAAATCCGTTTCCTACTTTTTGTAGAAGATAGAATTGGGTTTGCCGAAAATATACTAGGTTGCTAAGAAGATTTTTTACACTTCCTATAAAAAATTACTATTGGGAAAATGGAGAGTGCGTAAACGATGTGGTTAAAGTTTGTTTTGCCAAAGAAGGCCAACGATTGCAACGGCACATCGGGTGAGAAAGAATAGACGAGATTGCCAGTACTCCATGCATTGCCATTCTGTGCGAAGGTTGTGAAAACATTTCTCCAGTTAACCCAGACCTTTGCCTTTAGACTGACAAAAACAGAAACGGTTGTACCCGTCACCCTCGAGAACACAACTCCAAAGACTGCCGCCGAAACCTAGAAAGCCGGTTGGTTTGTCCGAACTAGTAAAGCCATGTTTTGCGGAATAACAGGCGTCCCTAGAGACAGGAAAAAGACCGCTAAAAGAAAAATAGCGGTAGTCCCGTGCTTCCGAGAGACCTACACCAAGAAGAAATAGTAAGAACGTGATTGATTCCTCGTGACCTCAGTTTTTCTATCTATTCGTTCGTTCTGTTTGTTAGGTTTGTAGTGCCTGTTAGGTTTCGATGTATTTGGGCGGTTTTTCGGAAATCCGTTTCCACTTTTTGTTAGAGATAGAATGGTTGCCGTAAAACTTAGGTTGCTAGAAGATTTTTTACACTCCTAAAACCTACCTTAATTAAATTTTATATGTGTCAATTGGACGTTGGAAAACAACATTGATGTAAAAAAAAAAAAAAAAAAAAAATTTAATGACACCAATTTTTTGAATTTTTTCGTGGTTTTGGTGGGAGGACAAATTTTCCTCGTTAACCAATTTTTGTTATTTTTGATTTTTCGGGGGGGGGGGTGGGCTTTGGTGGAGTAGTAATAGGGAGGGTGGAGAAATGATTGCCACCGTTAGGTGGTTATCATTTTTGAATCCCTCTAATTACTAGCTGTTCTTAAATAAAATCAAAATTATTGGGATCCAAAAATTATGTTCACGAAATAAAAAAGAAAGCTCATTTTGAAATTTTGCTAAAATTTAATATTATCGAAAAAAATATTGTTTTTGCATTTTCTATATGGCCGTAAAATTTGGGCAGGTTTCGTGTGAAACAGACAGTAACTATCTATGCGAACAGGCAACGTTTCATGTAGATATATGGGTCTGACAGGCTGCCGAGTTTATTATTACCTCAGCAAATGCTATTCTCACACAATGATATTAATTCTCATCACATGATATTATTCTCATTGATTTAAAATACTTTTTGGCAAATTGATATTTCATGTAATTCTTTAATTCACATTATACTCACTTGTGAAAATCACTATTTTATAGAGGCGGACTTCAGAGCCTGGTATAAACTGTTGTCACAAATATGTAACCTGTCTAAAACTGGTATTAGCTGCACTATTATTAGATCAAGATTATTAGCGTGGTTAATCGATAGTGTCATCACCAAAATTGTGGTAAAATTCACCCCTTGTTGTTACCCTACTAGTGGTCACGCAAAATGCTGTACAATATAAGTAAAGGTTCGACAAGGTTCAGCCGTATGTAAACGTTTGCCGTGGCACGAGGTAAATGTTTGAACCCCAAGGCCGTAGGCCGCGGGTTCAAACAGTTCCCGAGTGCCACGGCAAACGTTTACCCACGGCTGGACATGGTCGAACGTTGTTACATTTCCGTCGGAAATATCATGTAATTTGAGCATATATGCCGTACTTTTGGTACTTTGATAATCTGCTCTATTCAAACAACGGATTGGCACATACATATTCCGAGGCCACAGTACACGTCGCGTGATGCAACCGCATCAATCTCAAAATTTCAGTGCGACTGTTGTGAACTGGTCTGGTGACGTAATGGCGCGTTCTACTAATATAACGTCATGACATACATGCATTACGTAGGTGTTGACTTGGCCCCGGAATGAGCATTGTCTACATGGCCAAACAGCACGCGCTGTACGTTTGAACACGGATGTGAGCGGAGTCGAACAACAGTAGTTAAGTAACAAATGGTATTACCTCACTATGTTCAGTATGCTTAACATCACACATTTATATAACCTCGCACATTTGTATTTATGCCTCCAAAATGAATGTATTCACAGTTGGTAATCCCAAATTATCACTCTGAATATGCTTTCAGGTTTGAATATGCTCTGAAGGTAATTCACATACAGAATAGTAGGCTAGTGTCGTGAATGGGAAAAAATATCCGGCAAGGCTCAAGAATTTCTTTATTTCTCATCAGAAGTGTATGTTGTGACCACTCATTTGAACCGTCTCGCCGAGAAAAAATATCTGGCAAGGCTCAGGAAACGGGATGGGCGAGGCTTTGCCGAGCACATCGCGTTTCCGTGCCGCGCCAGATATTTTTCCCATTCACGGCACTAACCTACTATTCTATTTATCCCGTCAACATTACAAATAGCTTTGAAATTCAAAAAATAACCCCAGCCGCATCTCCAAATCGTATTGACAGGATATCAAAAATGTTTCACGGCACCGTGTTTCACGGCACATACGCACTGTGTTGACGGGATAAGCACAGATCTTGTGTCGTGTCTTCAGTTAAGTGACACTTGTCAGTTATCTTATATTTATGGTAGGAATTGGCTCGCAGACCTTCCAAACCCGGGCATATATGAGCACAGAAAATGTGTCACAGTCAAGCCAATGGCCGTGGGCCCGTTTTCATTTCGAATTTAGTATTGGTTGCAATGCAGTCAAAATGTGTGCTTTAAATTAAGGAGGTTTTGAGACGGTTAATTTAACCTAGCTAGTTCATTCTCCTACCGCACTAATGTGAAAATTGTGCACATGCTATCTACATTTATAGTCTTGTCATTTTCAGACACGATTCATTATTCAAACTAGTTAATCGATAAGGGCGGTAATGCACAACGACCGGTTCACTTAAATATACTTAAGTACATGTACACGTTTGTGAACGTGTAAGTGAATGGGTTTAACGTCCCAGCAACAGCGAATGCCATTTAGGGACGGGACCTCGCTTTCAAGTCTCATCCGACATACCAAGGGATGGAATTGTTGATGTATGATACTAGGTTTGAACCCACAACCCCGGATTGCCAGTCAGGGGGGCATTTCACTAAACTTCGTACGACTAAAAATGATCGTAAGTGCAAAATTATGATAGTCTGTAAATTTCACATTAAAACTGTTTTCTTGAAAACAAGTATTGGATTTACATTTATTGAGCATAGGCTGCATAGGCAGCCTATGCTCAATAAATGTAAATCCATCAATTTAAATTTCCAGACAATCCTAAATTTGCACTTACGAACATTTTAGTCGTACGAAGTTTAGTGAAACGGGCCCCAGATACAGACAAATTCTTGACTTACCCATTTTCGAACACCTAAGCCACAACTCATCCCTACACGTTTGCGAGGTTATATGCGATGAAAATATTAACCCTTAGACCGCTACACACAACATTTGTCGTCTGCTGTTGCTTTTATATATTGCCTTATTTCTCAACAAAAACATGTTTTGACAGCATTTCAGAATCATTTCCATTGGAAATGATTCTAAAGTGCTGTCAAAGCATGTTGTAAATTATTCTAAAGTGCTGTCAAAGCATGATTTTGATGATAAAACAAATGAAAAATAGAAAATAATCAGTAGACGATAAAAAAAATATTAAGATAGCGGTGTAAGGGTTAATGTAATATCTCCATGTACGGGCATATTTTACTGTTGTATGTGTTAACTTTGTTAAGGTTGTGCTAGCGTTAGGTATTTATATATAGATACACTTTAAATGTGAATGCGCATAATTATTACTTCATTATACATTACATTATACTGTGGATGTTTGAGTAACTGTTCCAACGTGTGAATGGGAATGTTTTCTCTGTGTATGTTCCCAAGGTACAAATATATCGAGGTACACTTGTATATATCACATATCTTCCGTTCACGGTGTATATTATATCCGTAGAGCCAACACAATTAATTTCATTTATAGGACAATATATCTTGCCCATTATTGTTTTATTACGGTACGTAGTCTACGGAGCCCCGCAGGGGCCGTATAATTATTTATCTGAAATTTATATAGACTATCATATTTTTGCATTTACGAACATTTTATTCGTACGAAGTTTAGTGAAACGGCCCCCAGGATAGTATGCTGGATGCCTTTTATGGTCCTTCATCATCTATCCAAGCAAAATGAGGTTTAATTCGGTGGCCATTTTGAAATTCAGATGCAGAAATTAATAATTTGTTTTAAATTATTTACTTCTTTAGGTACTAACACAATGACAAACGTTTGATGGTTAACTCACGGTATGTGTTATTAGTTTGTGAGCGTTTTTATGAGGCAAACGTGTCCTATGTATTAGTTTTAGCGGCCATCTTGGAAAACCACGCTTTCACCTTGACATATGTATTTTTAATTTAATACCTTTAATTTGTTTGTCAATACATTCTTGGTCGATTAAAAACGAAGTATAAATATAGATTCATTAATGGCTCAAGTTGGCGTCAATTTTGCATATATCTCGGAAACCCTAAATTTCATTGATCTCGGTATCTAAAACGTGGCAACTCGAAATCTTCGGTGGGACCCAAAGATCATGCGTCTACAACCTTTGGTGCTTTAACCCATATAATGCGGGACACGAAACTTGTCGTCTACTGTTGTTATATAGTTGATCTTCTTTCTTAATAATAACATGTGTTGACATCACTTTAGAATCATTTCCATTGGAAATCATTCTAAAGCGCTGCCAAACCATGTTGATAATGAAAACAATAGGAAATAAAAAAACACACAAAGGCCCACTGAGTAGACACAAAATATTCTTTATATGAATTAAATAAGCGTATAATTGTGTCACCAGTTCTAAAAATTATGAGTGCCCGCTATACAGCTATAATCATTTAGTAATATGAATTTTACTGATGGTGATGCGCGGTGGTATCAGGCTATTTTCATATGCAATTGAGGCATGATATCTTTTTAATTATTTGTACAAAATAAATTCATCACCTAAAAATAGTATTTTTGACAGATTATAAAGTATGATCAGTGGACGTCAACAAATAAATACAGAGAATAAATAGTAATGTCAGTTAACATTTTAAGTAAACACGGTTATCACCCCTGATATTAGTGTGGAAATTTACGTCTGATATAAAATGTATATTAATGCCAATCATTTTTCATGCTCATATTTTCTGCCTACTGAGTGGGCATGTACCTTCGATAACATTACTGCAACCAATCAACGTTTAGCTAACATAGAAATTATTGGCTAAAAAGTGTGTTTATTATAGTGTCACCCCTATTGAAAGTGCCAGTCATATTTGACTTATGAGACACTCTATCAAACAATCAGTATTTCTCAATTACTATCCTTTATATCATTATATCACCCGGCAGGAAGGCAATTTGTTATATTTAACTAGCTGTCGGCTCACCAACCGGTCACATCAGTGAGAGTGGGGCTCGAACCTTCGACCTCCCAGTTGCTATGCGCATGCCTTATCCACTAGGACACAGCAACCAGTCGAGTCTATATCAAACACGTGTACTAAAAAACTGCACCAGTTGTATTATTTTACACCTACATCACAATTCGGCCATGTTATACACCATGTAATATAACTGCACGTGTTCTGCTTTATAGGCAATATGTTGCACTATATGTATATCGCTACACCACAGTCAACGGTATAAATTGTGGAATAAGGTTTCCATTTCGCGTACTAAAATATAGCAATAATCTGCAAGGCGTTGACGTTCATTCTTCGCTATACTATGAGACGAAAATATTATCATACTCTCACCTAATTAAGTGTGTACATGTATTAGCAAAATTCGGAGGTCACTCTCCACGAAGTAGAAAGTAAACTAAAAGCGCTTCAAACGCAAATTTGAAAATACTACTCCGGCATAACGCTTGTGTAATGTAATGTACTTAGAGCTATGTACTACATGCAATACTGATTACTTACCATGCCATATTACACCTTCCTGTATGACGGATTTCTTCATCCTAATTGTTATATATGGCTGTGAGTGGAGAAATGGGGCTTATGGATTTTGCAACCAGTGTATATCAAGATCAGCCTGTGCATGCGCACAGCCTGATCAAGATCTACATTGTTCGCCATTCCATCAATGAAACGCCCGCCATGCTTCTAACAAGCAATCTAGATCGTTAACAGGCTACATGAGTATGCTATTTGACCAGGAGCTACACTGGTCACAAATCATATAAGCCCTATTCCTCCAGCCACATACACATATATGCCCGTTATTAGAGATCGATGCAAACATGTACATTGCATTACTGATTTCCACAATCCTGCCATGCCATATTACACCTTTAGTTACTGTATTTTATCAAACTACTCTGACATGAACTTATGTATGTTCCTAACCCAGAAATCAAAGCTTTGATGCACATATGTACCAAGGTGTATGATCACGTAGTTAAAACAACAACAACAAGTACTGAAACTTCGAGAAACCCTCCGATTCAAAGTATGTATTCTTCTATTTCGTCCTTATTATGTAATGGATTTTTATGAAATATGGCGCATCAAACGCGTCTTGTTAAGATTCATTCGATGGTCTCGGTACTTTGGCCCAAACTTCTGTCGACATAAGTATGTGCCGCACTCCCAGTAGTTTCTTTCCTATTTTCTTCATTTCTCAAATAAAGTATATGTTGTTACCACGAGACGTCGAGACGGAACAATTCAGTGGTAACACCATATATGCATGTACTTTTGATAAGAAATGATACAAATACATGTAACATTTCTGTTATACGTGGCTGATAGTTTATCCTTGACATGAAATGACACAACAGAAAACATTGAGATGGAAAAATCCCAATTTAGTGCGATTTTTCCCAAAATTGTTGCAAATGGCCCCTTCCCCAAATGGCTTGCTGAATCCCTGGGTTATACGAAACGTACATTGCAACGTGTATCAGTAACGTCGTCGATCCAGACTGGTTACGTTTGAGACGCCAAGCTAACCAGATGAAACCAACCCAGTGGACACGTCGGTTCCCTGTCCGTTCCAAGGCGGTATCATTGCCGGCATAAATCCCTGTGGCGTAGCTTGGTGTTATTATGTTCTTATAATACTGTGGTTTCTCCGGTATTTCTCTGCGGTGTACTAACTTGTGGGACTTGTGTTGCTGTTGTACAGTGCTATTGATTATGTCGTGTTTCGTTTATTATCGAGAACTGCAC
Organism: Conchocele bisecta; assembly: GCA_029237695.1. NCBI lineage: Eukaryota > Metazoa > Mollusca > Bivalvia > Lucinida > Thyasiridae > Conchocele > Conchocele bisecta. The sequence goes on from CM055270.1 coordinate 82,430,769, forward strand.
GTCACTGGTTACTCGTAATGTTTCTAAGTTAGGCAACCGTTCGTGTGTTTTTATAATATAGTAAACTATTCGTATTACATGTCAGCCTATTGATTTTCAGTCAGTTATCTACCTTTGTTATCTAAATTGTATAATCGTTGGCCAAGTAACACTGTTTCAGTAATGTTTCATGCAACGTTTGGAGTTCAACATATGTTTAGCTAGATAGATAATCAAACTACAGTGAATCTTCTTGAAACCAGACATCCTGGGAACTCTGTCTCCTTCCCCCCTCCCCTCCACAACACACATACCCCCTTCCCCAACACCCACTCCCCCAACACCCATACCCTCCCCTCCCCTAACACCTATACCCCTCCCCAACACCCATACCCCCTCTCCCAACACCCATACCCTCCCCTCCCCAACACCCAAACAAATACATACCCTTCTTCATACCCTTCCTCCTACAACACCCATACCCCTCCCCCAACATTATACCCCCTTCCCCATACCCTCCCCTCCCCCAACACCCATACCCCCTCCCCGAACACCCTCCCCTCCCCAAACACCCAACGCTCCTAATCAAATAGCACACTCATGTAGCTTTATAACGATCGATATTGCTAGTTAGAAACACGGTGGGTTTCATTGATGGAATAGCAAACAGTGCAGATCCCGATCAGACTGTGCGGATGCACAGGCTGATCTGGATCTACACGGGTAGCACAATCAATAAGTCCCATTTATTCAGTCACAGCCACACATAAGTCTATAAATTGAGACTTGCTGGGGGTCCGGTTTAAAGAGAGTCTACTGCATACAGACCCCAAACTGTGTGATTTCCATGCGTTATAGTGCGAATGTTTGTTGTTTTGACTATTCAGGTTCGGTGTTGTGATTGTAGCTTTATTCCAGTGTTGTGTTGTTGCTGTTACATGTACAGTCATTGTGTTACCGTTTATATCATAATATTCAGATATTTAATAAAGAATACATAAAATGATACATATCATACTTTGTAGTTCCTTCATGTCCATATTATCACTTCAGCATCTGATCAAACAGTAGATAACACACATGAAATAATTACGTATTATCTCAGACCTTATGTGCGCCATTTCGGTACCACTCCGAACAATGTATACAATGTTTCCTACCTATTGTTCTGATGTCCTGGTTGGTGTTCCAGGACTGTTCTAGTTGACACTGCTCTGTGTTGTGGCGTCGATAACCGCTCTTCCCGTATGTAGCAGTTGTCGCTCTCGTGGAATCCGGAATCAGCAGCCCGATTTCTCAAGATAACACTGAGTTGCACCGAAATGTTTCACAATATTCAAGTCTTATACCACGATTACACTCACAACTTAATGATCATGGTAATTAGATATAGCTAAATGTGGATTACAGATAGTAGTAAAGTGCAAACTATTAATATATGCCAAAATGCTATGGTATTGGGAGAAAAAGTCAATGCATATCCCAACTCATAACTATAGAGTAATACTCAAACTTTGATAAATGCACATCTACCAAACTAACTATACAATATCTAGTACTAAACCGTCATATGGTCATAGTGAAAATTTATAGAGTAACAACTCTAACACTGGTAATATACAAAAATACCTAATGAGTAATGACCACCTTCACATTGGGAGATATAGTCCGTACACATCCCAATTCACAAACGGTATTCATAAAGTGTACATCTTTACTAATGATTTATTCAATGCTTGACAAAATAGTTCACCGTTCCTGCAAGAACATTTCCTGCAGCAACCACTACGTACGGGGCGCCAAGTGGGACATGGCTCAATTTTGTCAACAAAATTCATTTTTGTGCCACAAAACTCAATTCTGTGTCACAAAATTCACCTTTGTGCCACAAAACTCAATTCTGTGTCACAAAATTCAATTCTGTGTCACAAAATTCACTTTTATGCCACAAAACTCAATTCTGTGTAACAAAATTCAATTCTGTGTCACAAAATTCAATTCAGTTATGTGTAACAAAATTCAATTCTGTGTCACAAAATTCAATTCTGTTTTTCACAAAATTCAATTCTGTGTCACAAAATTCAATTCTGCACACGCATGTAAGAAGGACTACCATTGGTCAGAAACTGGACTGGGAGAAATGGGATACGGTCGCCGATCAGCGATCCAAAATGGCGTCTGAAGAAGTAAGTTTCAGAGAACGCTGGATGAAACACACTTGTTACTGCTTTGTAGCTTAGTGTTGCAAGGTATTCTTACTGTTTCAACGTATACACAGGGTGCTAGCAAGGTCCCACGATAAAATGGTCTCGTGTGGTGGTTACAATAAGATTAGTCACAATAAGATTCTTGGATAGAACTAGAGGTATATATTTTGTAATCATAATATAACCAAAATAACTTTCCATAAAGAAATATAATATTGATATATTGGGTTATATTTTCGCATTGAAATATTTAATCCTGCAAGTGTACTCCACCATCTAGTAAAATGGACTAAGACCGATCTCAACCAATCAACGTAGAGATGACATAGACTATCCTACGCAAACTAATTTTTGTGGACAAAACTGACTTTTGTGGACAAAACTGAATTCTGTCCCACAAAACTGAATTTTGTTCACAAAACTGATATTTTGTGCAACAAAAACTTCAATTCTGTCTTACCAAAATAGAATCCTTTATAACAAAATTGAATTTTGTATATCAGAATTTTACATAATTGTATTTTGTGATTTTTAGTGTTACAAAGCTCAATTTTGTCTGGACAAAATTGGTTTTTGTATCAGAATTTTACATAATTGGATTTTGTGATTTTTAGTGTTACAAAACTCAATTTTGTCTGGACAAAATTGGTTTTTGTATTAGAATTTTACATAATTTGAATTTATGATTTTTAGTGTTACAAAACTCAATTTTGTCTGGACAAAATTGGTTTTGTACACATAATTAACCTGTCCTGCATGGCGCCCCGTAACCACAGGCCCGTACGCAGGATTTTCTATTGGGGGTGCGTCAGTGGGGTGCGTCAGGGGCGAGCCCCATGTAGTGGCCCTCCCCCCTCCCCCTGCGTACGGGCCTGAACCAAGGGACCTAATTTGTATATGTCTCCACACTGTTCCGACATAGATCTGAGATACAACTTTGAAAAGGTAGTTTGTGACTTCCAAGAAGCGGCCTTCATTATATGAGCTAATGGAACTCTGTTTTGGAAAGCCCATGAGGTTGCCACTGCCCTAATCTCATGGGCTGAGATCTTAAGGTTCGTATTGTCTTCCTTTGAGACATTCTCATATGCGCGCCTGATAGCCAACGTGATCCATTATGAAATTGAGGCTTTGGATATATCGTGACTACCCTGAATGGGAATAAAAAGTGTTTTTTTTTTGTTCCTAGTCTTTTTTTGTAATTCTCAGGTAATGTCTGACCGCTCTCACCGGGCAAAGATTGGTATCATTCCTCGATACCCTTCGCCCGGATTTAATAACCGGGACCACAAAAGGGAGAGTCACCTCACCAGATGCATGTGTTTTGGGCAAAAAACCTGTCTCATAAATTAAGGTAATGGAATCATTACCCACCTTGAAACCTGGATCATTAATAATCAGCGCGTGAAGTTCTCCTCTACGCATCGCGGTAGCAAAAGCAAGTAAAAAAAGCCGTTTTGATTGGCCAATTCGCGACACTGGCCCCTTTCATAGGTTCAAATGGTTATTTTGATAGAAAACACAACACCGCTGATAGGTTCCACTTTGGCGTAATATATCTGCCTACTGGTCTCTCCCTTCCGAAGCTGACTATCATCTGAGATAATCTTATATCGGTTCCGATGGACCTGGTCCTGTTCTTGCCAAACCTGAGTGAACTAGACAATGCTGATCTGTAACCCTTTATGGTTTGAATAGATAGTTTCCTGTCCTGGAAGAGATAGATAAGGAAATCTGCCACCTCTCCTAGAGCTGGTCTGCTAGGATTAACTTGCCTTCCACCACACCAATTCTGATCATAGCACTTAGCAGTAGATCCTCGCTTAGCTATGGCGATGATCTCGGCAGACCTGTCAGAAAATTTCTCTGCTCTAATGAATTGCTGGATAACCTCCAGGCGTGAAGGTTTATAGATTGCAATCCTGGATGAACTGTCCTGCCTTCGTGCTGTGTTAGAAGTTTATGTGTCACTGGTAGCTGTACTGGTTTCTCCACCAGTATACTCAGAAGGTCCGTGAACCAACTTCTTGTTGGCCAGCATGGTGCAATCAGAGTTATCTTGCACTGTTGGGATTGGATCTTCCTTAGCACCTTCGGAATCAACACGAATGACGGAAAGGCATATCCGTCCAGTTGGTTCCACGCGAAGGATAGTGCGTCTATTGCCCACGCATGCACGTCTGGAACTTGGGATACATACAGACGTAGTCTGTTGTTCAATCGTGTTGCAAAAAGTACAGCATTGCACACCGATTGACACAGTGTCCACTCTGTCAGTACCGGTGTGTTCTGGCGAGACAGATAGTCTGCCAGAATATTGCTCCTTCCTGTGATGTGTCTGGCAGTCAACGTAATTCCGTGACTGTGACACAACAGTAGGAGCTCCTTCGTCTCCAGGCAAAGAGGAAATCGAATGCGTTCCTCCCTGTTTGTTCAGGTAAGCGACAACTGTAGTGCTGTCTGTCGCTACCTGAACATGTTTGCCTGTGATATACTGCAGAGACTGTTGTACTGCCAGTACTACAGCTCTGAGTTCCAACATGTTGATATGCTTCCCCAACATATATACTGACCAACTCCCCTTCATCATGTGTCCCAACGGTTCCAGATGAGCTCCCCAACCTGTGTTGGAGGCGTCTGTGGAGAGAAACATTTCCGGTTCCTTCTCTACCATTGGAACGCCCTGAAGGTAGCGTGACTTCCTGGCCCACCATCTGAGATGCCTCTTGAAATCCCCGGACAGTAGTATAGTCATGTCCAAGGGATACAAGTGTGGTCTCCAATGGTACGGCAGATATATTTGTAGGGGACGCATGTGTAGCCTCCCCAGACAAATCAGATCTGCTGCTGAGCCCAGAGTGCCCAGTAATGACAGAACGCCCCTGGCAGACATTCGAACCGAATCCAGAGCTTTGAATACTGCTTTCAAAGTACTCTGAATCCTGTCCGATGGAACTCTGACTCTGCCTACATCGGTAAGGAAGTTCATCCCCACGTAGCAAAAGTCCTGAGATGGCATAAGATCCGACTTTTCCCCGTTTGGAATGAGACCCAGACTGGTCACCAGATTCCACACTCTGACCAGGTCTCTTTGCAGGTTCGCCCTCAACTGGTGATGTATCAGCCAGTCGTCGAAGTACTGGAGCAGAGCAATGCCTAATTGCCTTGCTGTTGGCGCCACTACCTCCATCAACATGGTGAACACACTGGGCGCCGTTGAGATTCCGAATGGGAGAACTCTGAATTGATAGATGTTCTCCCCCCATCGAAACCTAAAAAACTTCCTTGACGTGGGGCGGATCGGGACATGGAAGTAAGCGTCTTTGAGGTCGATGGAGACTGACCAATCTTCCACTTTTATCGCTGTGCGGATAGACCGGGCAGTCTCCATCTTGAACCGGTCTATTTGAACAAACTTGTTCAAATTGGACAGATCTAACACGGGGCGCTGCTTTCCGTTCTTCTTCGGAACAACGAAAAGCCTACTGTAGAAGTCAGGGGTGGTTTTGTCCCTGACTTCTTCGATCGCGTTCATTCTCAAGAGATCTGTAATTTCCTTGTCTAATGCTTGTTTCTTGAGCAAGTCCTTTGGAGGGTCCCAATCTGGACAAATCCTCCGAATTGGTGGGGTTGAATGGAAGGGTATAACATACTTTTTCTTGACTATCCCTAGCGTCCATGGACAATTGGTAATCTGTTGCCACTCTGGGAAGAAGATCATCAACCTGCCTCCTACAGACTCGCAGGGCTCTGGAATGTTCAACCCCACCAAACACGAAGCGCCCCCCATGCCTTCAGTAGAAGGGTCTGCGAGGCCTCCTACCGGAGACCCGACCAGCTGATCCTCTTCTAGCCCCTCTACCTATCCCCCTCATGGGAGGTGTGGGTCTCTTAAACTCCTCAGCCACTTGTTATTGGACTGATAATTATGAGTGGGAGAGGGTTTTGGGAGTTTACCTCCCCTGCCCCTTACCCTACCTGCCCTAAAAGGCGGTCTGGTACGGCCACGAAATGTCTGAGCGCCAGTTAGCTTGGCCAACTGTTGTCTCCGCTTTTTCTGCCAGGTCAGCCTCCGAGACCTGCGTACACTTCCCACCAAGCAGTGTCTCTGACTGGAGAGGTGCCGCTCTAAGTGTCTCTTTGCTCTAACTGACGATGTCGCAAGTGACGTCGTCAAAATATGCTTATTTGTTCTTGCTGCGGATTGTAGCAGAGCCTGGACTGCTATCGAGTCCTCGTGGTCAATTGCAACCTTCGTTGCTGCAAGGGCCAGGTCCACCGGAGATGCCATTGCCAATATGGCTCTCGTGCGGGAGTCAATAGTCTCCGTAAAAGACGGTGATAAACTCGGAGTCACTACCTTCTGAATACCGACCCATTGGGCATCTTTGTCCAAAGGTGGTGGCTTAAGCGGCCATGTTGAAGTATGATTTTTATAAAACTTCAATGAAGCCGCACCTTTGAGATAATCTTTGGGAACAAGTTCCCCCGATTTCTCCATATTAAACCCCGGTACCATCTGCATCTCATCGAGAATCTTCCCTATTGTGAGTGACTGAGGTAACATGGGCATCTCTTTGGGAGGCTCCCTCTCTAAGTCAGCTTCCCAAAGCGACATAACCCTCGAGGGTCTCACCGGTTGTGGAGGGCACAGCTCTGCAGGTAGATACCTGTATATAGCCTCAATTGACTCCACATATGATAGTGGGGGCATCGATAGTGGGGGCATCGTCCGAGTCCTTCACCACCGGTTCATTGAAGTCATTAACTTCATAATCGTCCCTCATGGTCTCCTCAACCACCGGTGCCTCCTGAACTTGTTCAGGTTCCGGTTGTGTCAAGAGAGGTTGTTTGTCCACGATCGCAGACATCATTCTCTGCAGATTAATCAACATCTGATTAGTCTCAGATTCGCCTCGTTCCCTGTCCCTAATAGGGGATCTGTCCCGTCGGTGTGTCAAGTCACCATGTCTGATCGACCTGTGACTTGAACTACCGTGACTCCCTCTCAGACTGTGTGAGTGTGTAAGTGGGGGCGTGAACTTCCCCCAGGAGTTTTGGACTTAAAAGTACCAGTTTTCTTTTTCTTCTGGTACGTCCTTACATAATCTAAAGTCGACCATGTATCTCCAACAACTACAACAATGGCGGAGAGTGTCATAAAATTTTACCGCTGCGTGGGAAAATAATTTTATCTGTAGTTTTCAGGGCAAATTCACACATACAAAGGACATATTTAGTGTATTTGTGACGCCAGTGTTTGTATATGTAACATTTATCGCTTTTCGTGCAACAACATGGCAACTGAGAGTGATTATTCAGTTGATGTGCAGAACAGTTTCGCGCCTTTATTTTCTACAATGGCGGAGGGTAGCGAAGGTGAATTTACGTTGGTGCGAAATAAACATACCCCGGTACACACAATCGGCTCATTACGGGATACTTTCTCACACGTCAATATTGAGGATAAATTCGGCATAATCTACTACGACCTACAGGAAATCAAAGAACGCCAAAACAGCATGACTAAAGGTATGGACCTGATAAATGACTATTTAAAATGCACTCGTATTGACATTTCAAATGTTATGAAAGCCACCAACCGATCGATTGACATGATACGTGTGTTATCCTACAAATCCATAGATATCGAGGCACGCAGCAGACGCAGTAACCTGATATTTAGGAACATGACAGTGCAAAGGGGTGACAGTTGTTTTGGAGTCATTAGGCGGTTCCTTGAAGGCGATCTACATGTAGATGGTGATAACATGTATCTAGAACGCGCGCACCCCTTCGGTTCCCCTAAGCCACAATTGAATACACGTGACGTCATTGTATCATTCCGTGATTTCGCCGACACAGAAACAATTATGAGTAACGTGGGGCGTCTACGGGGCACCCGCTATGTAATTGACCGGGACTATCCCAGAGAGATTGTCGATGCCCGTAGACGACTATGATCGCAATTCAAGGAAGCCAAAGCCAAACCAGGGTCAAAGGTGTCCATACAATATCCGGTCAAGTTAGTGGTGGATGGTAACGTGGTCCGAGATGAATTCCCCGATTGGTACAGGATCATGAATGGGAGTGTCAACCGTGTCAGCCATTTGCCACATGTAAACACCGAACCCAGCCATAACCCCACCGGACCCTCTCGTTCCTCGGCGATACACACGGACACCTATATTAACTCAACACCAGTGGCTACGGATTTGAGACATCGCAGTTACCACACTTCATCCCAGAGCACACAGCGTACCAGTATCGCCACGAGCCTGATATCTAGCCGTATGCCATCCAGCGAGCAGACAGGTCTATCCGCGCCTGCTATTATTCCTGGCACAACCCATACTCCACAAAGTGTCCCCGTGTCTAGTGTTACACATATCCTCCAGTTGAACACACCACAGTTGTCTGCCCCATCGAGTACACCGTCATTGTTTACAAATGCTGGGCCGAACTATACACAGGTAGACAGTTGTCCAGTTTATCCCGTGCAACCAGCGCGCCCCACTGACCTATCCGCCGGCCAACATAGCGTGTCGTCTCGCCGCACTGACAATAGTATTACTCTTACACAGGAAAGCGTGCCTTATCTACCACCTCCCACTCCGAGCCAACAGTCTATTTTTGTATCATCTGCGCCGTCCAATACCCCTAAGCCCAAGAGTGTACCCACTTCTATTGACCCACAGACATCGGACAACGGCGTCACACGATCTAGTGCTGGTAAAAATGTAAACAATCGTGAGCATAAGCCCCGTTCTGTATCCCGTCATACCATCGCAAGACCGCCATGTGACAGCCGTTCTCCCTCTGTCAGTATTTCCCGTGCGAAACACCAGCGATCAGACACTATTGAGCAAAAGCGAGATATTGGTGGCAGTCCTCCCGATTCGCCGATTGGGCCATCTGACTAGGAATTAGGGGAGAGAAATTCCTAAATATTGGAACTTTAAATACATGTGGGCTGAAAACACGTTGCCAATATCAAGAATTTATTGAAATGTTGAATGATTGTGATTTATTTTTGTGTATCTGAAACAAAACTTGATCAGTTTGATGTTATTTTCCCATTCCTAATTACACATTCTTCTCCAAACCTAGAAACAAAAATAAGCCCGAAAATCCGGGGATAGGTATATTTGTTAAGAATAATTTACTTGGTCCGTCACAAATTTAAACACTGACTGTGAATATGTGTCTTGGCTAACAAGTGTGTAAATCCTACACCAAATAACATTTGATGATATTATCATAGGAGTATTATATATCCCGCCAAGCCAGTCTCCATTTTATAATGACGATCAGATGATGCAATTAGAATTGGAAATAACAAACATGTGTAGTTCTCATAGTCACGTGATGCTTACAGGCGATGCAAATGGCAGAACAGCCGAGTTAGCTGACTATATACAGTATCAGACAATTTCCTGTCCAACTATTTCAGCTATGACGATGATACTATAAACTTTTTCGATTGTGTGTCAAATTTAGATGATAATCTCACACTTAAAGACAGAAAGTCTTGTGATAAAAAGAAAAACACTTCTGGATATACGCTGATTGAACTTTGTAAAAATAATAATTTGTTTATCCTGAATGGTCGCATCAGCAAAGACAAAGGTATAGGTAAACTTACATTCAGACATCAATCTCTAATCGACTACACAATAGCCACCCATCAGTGTATGAAGTTGGTTAATTACTTTGAAGTTTTAGATACAGATACCTTGCTCTCAGATGGACATTCACTTTTAAGAATGAGCTTAACTTTAAAGCAACAGCCTACTTGCGGCCCCGATAAAGCACATACATCTGAAGCAAATGAAATTAAGTCAAAGTGTAAGTGGAACGAAGACAAATTATTAGAATTTGTCAATAACGTTAGTCAAGCCGATATGTCCGAACTACATGCAGAATTAGCAGACTGTAACATAAATCCTTCTAAACATAAATTAAACCATATAACACAAACAATATCATCAATTTTTGATGAATCCGCGAAACGCACATTCTCATGTCCGCATAACCATGTCAATAATAAACGTAATAGTACCGACAAGCCGTGGTTTGGGCACCATGCAGAAATGCAAGAATAATATATAAACCAGGCTAAAAAGAAGTTTGTTCATATTAGCAAACAGGAAGTGGATAAAAACTAACCTACTCGTGCTTAGCAAAAACTATAAAATGGTTATCAATAAAACATATACGCAAATATAACCACGTATCGCAACAAAAACTGAGAAACTTACAGAAATGTAAACCGAAATGAATATTGGAAAATTCCTAAATAAATTCAAAACAAAAGGTCCAAATAAAGCCCCACCGCTCGACGACGTTATACAACTATTTTAGAGAGGTTAACGCATCTCAGCATAATGACAGCGATTGAGGATGATCCGCTAGTAAATTTTGACGTTAGTGTGGATGACGAAAAATACTAAATTGTCCAATAACTGAGCGAATAGTAGATGTAATCAAAACACTAAAGACGCGAAAGCCTGTGGTACTGACAACATTTTAAACGAATACATTAAAACCACACAAACTATATTGCTACCCGTATATGTATCACTTTTTAATATCGTGCTTTCAACAGGTATACTGCCAGAGTCACGGCTAATCGGGACAATTAAACCTATTTTCAAAAACAAAGGTGACGTTGAAAATCCTGCAAATTACAGGCCAATCACAATCCTTAGTTGTCTGGGTAAATTGTTTACTGCGCTACTAAACAAACGTTTAACGAAATTTGTCGATTATAACGAATATTTGTCAAATAATCAAGCTGGTTTTAGAAAAGGATACTCAACAACTGACCATATTGTTGTGTTACATTTATTAATAGAACTAATGAGGAAACAGAAAAAGAAGTTATTCTGTTCATTTATTGATTTTTCCCAAGCCTTCGATTCTGTCTGGAGGATAGGACTATGGCGAAAATTGCTGAGTACAAACGTAAATGGTTTATTTTTCAGAGTTATATATAATATGTACGACGGTATTAAATCGTGTGTTTCAAACAATAACGAAACTTCCCAATTATTTACAAGCTTTTGTGGAATCAGACAGGGAGAAAACTTGTCACCAATATTGTTTTCACTATTTTTGAATGACCTTGAAATGTCACTATCGGCCAATCAATAATGACGGTAATCAAAATTTCACCACCGAACGATAGACTCAATCCTTTTTCATTCATAAAAATAATAGTTCTGGTTTTGTAACGCAGACGATCACCATAATTTAATTGCCGAAGGACGAAACAGTTTTCAAAGGTTGTTCTAAAACGAATTTCCAGCTAATTATGCAATGAATGGCAGGCTAAACGATAAACATATAATCAATGACTAAAGTCATAGTATTTGGTACTAACAATAATAAAAAAATATAATTTTTGTATCGGTAATGAAATAATAGAGATAGTTAATGAGTACAAATACCTTGGTGTATACTTTTCAAGGAGCGGAAGTTTTCTTAATGCCCGAAAACATATAGCACAACAAGCAAAAAAAGGCAAGGCACATTTTTTACTATATCACGTATTAACAACTTGGATCGACCATTGATCTCCAACTAAAATTATTCGACCATACAATCCTACCAATTCTGACATACGGGTGTGAAGTTTGGGGCTACGAAAATCTAGATATCCTGGAGCGAATACATACCGACTTTTTAAGACGAATAACAAAAGTCGTAAATCCACACCGTTATACATGTTATATGCCGAGCTCGGTAGACATCCAATATCGATTACTATTAAAACCAGGATGTTAGGTTTTTGGAATAGAATAGTAAATGGCAACCAGACTAAATTATCATATCTGATGTTAGAATATATTTCGAACCTTGAAAACACTAATTTTAAATGGTTGCAGTTCATAAAACATATAGTAAATGAAATGGGGAATAATCTAGACTATAATATGCAGGAACTAAGTAAAAATAAAATTAAACGTACTCTAATGGATCAATTTATCCAAAACTGGCATTCACGTGTCTCGGAATCTAACAAAGGTAAGATGTATAATTTATTTAAAGATAACACAAATATAGAAGGATACTTCACATGTTTACCACAATCATTGTACTATAATCTTGTAAGATTTAGAACAGGTAATCATAAACTCCCAATCGAGACAGGTAGATGGTTAGGGATACCCCATTCTGAACGTAAGTTTACCATATGTAATAAAAATGATTTGGGTGACGAATTTCATTATTCTGCTAGTCTGTCCACATTTCTCGGATAAACGAAAATTGTATCTCAAACGTTACTATTATCGGCATCCAAATGTTATAAAATTCAAAGAACTTCTCAATTGCAAGTCAGAAATACAGTTACGACGGTTGAGCATCTTTATTGCTGAGATTATGCGTTTTTTCCAATAACTATTGACTTAAATGTACCTCCTAGATTATAAAGTAATTCACATGTTCATAATTTTGTTATTTATGACTTTTGTATTATAGTTCAATAGTAATCATACATCACAGAGTCATTCACAAGTGGTGCAGATCCTGTTGGGATGGCTTACTTTGAGCAATCTCATCCGGGGCTACACTAATTGTAGATATTATACACTGACAATTATGAGTAAACACAATACTGTTGTTCAGTCACATACTAGTAAATCAAGATGTACATTGTTCACACCTATCAATATGCATGAAAGATTGATGATATGATGCATGGTAAATAACGACACGATATGCATGCTAGTGGAGGGTGAAGACCGCATACACAAATATGTGAGTTGTCGTTGTGCGTGCGGTCCGCATCCAACCAATACAGGCACACCCATACTACGATGTCTAACTTACGAGAAACTGTATAATAACTTATGTATTAAGTGGCATACATACTCTCACCAACTTTAGATTTTCGCTATCTGATGAGAGTGTGTCCCACTACAATTCACCGTGTATTCATCTTGACATGCCCTGTCTCGTTCTCCATATTCCTGGAGACTGAGACACACAGGGTGTGCGGGTCTTTTTTGCAATCGAATATACTTGCAACCCGTTTTCTATATGCTTGTATACTTAATTGTAAAATGTTTGACGTAGCATTACATTTTACCAAATCTAACTCCTATAAACTCGTAGATGAGTTTCTAAGAATTGGGAATTATTGTCAAAACTATGTTTAAACAAATTGTTCTGATTCGGATCCAAGCTTACTGACCAACGTTCCTTTAATATATAATACTTGATGAATTTCTCCCTTTTCCCAGTCAATACTCGCTACTGATAAATACCATCAAGCCATTCGAATCATTGCAAAATATATAGATGTTGACTATTTAACTAAATTTGCCTGCAAACAAGTTCGCTGATAAATTAGACCGAGTACAGTACTTCCACATAACTCTCGCCATGCTGTTGTTGTTGTTCATAATTAAATATATGCTTGTACTTGTATGTACTCATATACCACTAAGTGGTCTGAGATCATTGCCAAATAAAGGATATGTTCTGTTCTGTTCTGCACTCCAAAGAATCGATACGTCGCACGGAATCGTTGGAGAACAACCACAGCACTTGCGGCAATTGGCGATATGGGTATCTAAAGAACTCGCCAAATGTCCGCAAGTAAAGCGAGACTGACCAAACCCTCGAGTTTTGCCAGGTCGCTTGCTAGCCATAATGTATCCAGAAGTATGCAGTGATATTAAAATCAGTATATTGGCCTTACAAAAATATCACTAATACCAAAAATAATACAAAAATGACTTGTCCGAACTTTACTAAGTACGAATCATTTGGGACGAACTGGAGTGAGTACTAAACGATATGTAAACAAAACGTAAATTCTATGTCACAAACTACATACTTGCTACCTCCTCTAGCTTCTGCAAAGTAATCTGCCTGAACCGCCATCTGATCTATCGAGTCAAATGTTTTCTCTTTGAGAAATAAGTAGAGCTCACGACTGCATATACTTAACATCTGATCTCTGATCATGTAGTCTAGTACTCCTTCATATGTTCTATTCACCTTACCTAACTCAAACCATCTATCTAAATAGTTCTTTGACCGACTGACATATTGCCACAATGATTCACTGTGATCAGGTTTGGTGTTTTTGAACATGGCGCTGAAACCATCTTCTGTTAGAATCAAAACATTTCAAACAATGCGGATTTCAACTTGTTATCATCCAGTCAAGAGCATCATCAATAGGTAGTCTAGAATATACATCTAATGCCTTGCCCTTCAATAAAGCACTCAAGTGTAGTGACCACTTATCTCCCCCTTCCCCCCACTTTGAATTGCTGCGTACTCTCAAATCTAGCTAAGTAGCTATCCATGTTGTCATTATACTGATCAAAATGTGGCAGCTTCGGACCGATACTCTGCCATAGTCCCTATCATGTCTAATCTTTCATCTACTACTCACCCCTTTCTACTTTTGCCATTTACTACCTGGTGCTTAGTAGTCTAGTTCTTCGCAATTTGAATTCATAGAGCTAACTGTGGGCTTCATTGGCCTAAACGATGTGATTCATTATCTAACCGCGCTGCGCATCAACCCTAATCTAATCTTTCTCCAATCCTGTCTGCTCAACTTCCTTAGCTAACTGCTCAGCATCTAACCTATGTTTAACTCCATCTGTCGCTCACCTGCTAACTTATCTTTTCTCAGCCTGCCTAGCCTTCTAAGTCTTTCCTGTCTTTCTCTCTCCTGCTCTTCTTTTACAAAGGCCCTTAATCTGAATCTGCTAGCCCTAAGCTTTTGCCTATGTCCATTAGCTCCTTAATGGACGACATTCTCACTCTCTACTCAACTCCGGATTATCGATTTACACGCTTTACCCGACGGTACACAAGGTCTCTAGCACTCAAATCACTTAGTGATTTGTGCGAGTCTCTTGCTTCACGGTCTATAAGGTTAAGGTAAATCAATCCGGTCTCTACTCCTAACGACGGTATACGTTTCTCAATTCGGGTAAGTCAATCCGGTATATGTATAGTCTAATGAATGGTATATTTACAAATTCCCTCTCTATGGTATCTGGACACAAATATTGGGGGAGCTGGTTATAGACACCTGGCAGGATATAATATTGTTCATAACACAATAATAATAGTGGTAGTAATCTCGCTCAGATGCAGAAGTGGTCTAGTGCTAACCTAGACACCCACCCGCTGTGCCATCATCACAGGGAGGTTACTGTTCAACAAATCCAAAGTTTAACAAATGACCTTACATCCACTATCTCACCAGATCGTCTCAACTTCTATACTTCTGTACCTAGGTAGTCAAATCATGTATGTGGTGATTGTATTAGTGCCTAAGTGTTGGAGTGCATCTTACATTAACTCCCAAGGGGGGGCCAAACAAATACAAGATTGAATTTTGACGACACTAGGGGTACCAGCTATTCTAGCCTCCTTACTTCAACTGCTTTGAAGAAACTGATTATAAAAAGAGGAAACAATAACCCCACTTCTGACACCATTGTCAAGGTCATTACCAAGGTCAGGAATGATCGAGACAAATTGTCTCCCCCAATTATCATATGAACCAAGTATATTTCAATTGTTATGACGTTATGGCCAATATAGCTTGATCTGACGAACGAGTGGTGGAACAATGCAGTTGAAGTGTAAGGGATAGGCCAGAGTAGATAAGTACACGTTAGTCACTTAATCACTTATAATGTTACATCTATTACATGGGGAACACACAGGAACTACATGATACATTGATATGCGAACATCACTGTACTGTGCATGAATACTATTCTTAATTACTACAAGGTTGTAAGCCAATCGACTGTTATACTTTAACGCAACTTAAAAGCTATAAGACGAATAAACTCGGTATGTGGTTATCTCAATGGTCCCGTAGTGGACAATAGTATGAATGCACAAGTACTTTGATGATCGCTAATCAAAGTGAAATAACATTACAAGTATAACATGGCATAACGAAACATTGGAGGACAAATGACAATCATCTGAGCTAACCCCAGTGCTGGCGTATCTCAATAGATAGTGTAACCTCTGGAGTATCAATGGTCCCAAGGTCTGCCTCACCGCAATATGAGGTCTAGTCAACAATATGGCTATAATCCAACTTCAAGTGGATTAATCCATAAACAAAATATATGTAGTCTTACTACAATCCTTTAGCCATGATAATGCCATGATAGGAGTTTTATTACCATACACTATCAAAGTATACATATGTATTGCCTATGCAATATATTTCCAAAGTATGAATGTCAAATTCAAAGCCGGATTGTGGTTACATCACATGATAGTCAATAACGATAATGTTCCGGAAGCTGGTTCCCGGAAGTAAAGTTCCACAGGTAGTATTATCTCCGGAAATGGTGGACCAGATGTAAAGTTCCTATGGTATCACTCGACTGTAGCAACCCCGGATGTAGTAGACCGGATGTGAAGTATCCCATGGTGAATCAATGGGTTGTAATACCGGAAGTGGTAGACCGGATGTAAAGTTCCGATATAATACAAAATGGCGATTATCCACGTTGGCTAAGACGCCGGGAAAAGTTTCACTTAGGTGACATTCAACTCGGTGGTAGTATAATGATTATGATATGTGGTGTATGGCGTTTCACTTCACTAAACTATGGCTGTGACTGTCTGCTGAACGCGAGGTAGCTATCTCACACTGCTCTATACAGGCCTGTACCGGAGCTGCTACACACACTGCGCCAGACAGACGTACGGACACTCGGACGACCCGATACTCTGCACTGACTGGGGTCTGCCCTCAAACGAGTGGACCAAAACGTCCAAATGTGGCTCGCTGGAGCGTTCTCAAGAGGCTACAAAAATGAAAATGAATCTCCAATTACTGGACGAATACGCACAGACAGACAGACCAGGATGCACAAACAGACTAAAACGGGAATCGAACAACGGCAAATCACAGCTGAAATAAAATGTTCTAGGTACATACCAAAATCCTCCGTGTCACTGGTGAATACAGTACTAGTCTTCTGTAACCAGAAAATATGTGTCCCGCCAACACATAGCGAGACATCGCTTATATACGCACCAGTGAAACCATGCACGGAATAATGAATATGCCTACCCCTCGTACGACATCTCACATAAATACTACAAAACCCTGGCTTTTGCCATGTCACCCATAGGTTATATTTGGCATAAATATATGTTCCCACGCCTTAAATTCAACCAAACCAGTGTACAGCCCTCGTGGAATACCCCACACTACCATAAATCTGCACACTATAGACCCAGATCTCATAATCCGAAATCTACTCGACTGGTCTCGACAATGCGAAGGTCGCTTCTTGGCCCCGCCAAAACCCTCCATAACGGTCCTACGGCTATACACTCAAATGAGAGTGTAGCACATACTAAACTCAAATATCGTGGTCATTTACGGAAATATCACGACACAAAACATCACCATTATGGGATCTGATATATCCGCGTTGGCCAGTACCAGGCTATGATGAAACACTAACCCGCAGCATACATAACAGGGCAGACCATGGTATGGTCTGCGCTATAATAATGGCTTCACCTACAGAAGGTCCCTTATATGGTGAAACACTGACACGCGGACAAACTCGGCTGGCACGGACAGTGGACATCCGTAATACTAAAAGGTATCTTTTCCCTAGCGAAACCAGCACACGCAGTCAACGAGTTCTCTACCACACACATGCATAGTCTGGTGGCAATTATGGCGTGACATCAGTAAAACATTGCTCATAAATAGACGTATATTTAAATAACCGCAAATAGGACACGCATAAAAGTATCTCCACCAATAACAACATAAGCCCCCATTATTACACGCACATTGTACATGGCAAATGTACATGCTAAAATCACAGGTGTGTAAAAATCACAGGTGTGTGAAATCACAGGTATGTGGAATCAACAGGGATGTGAAATCAATAATACGCACAACACTTACAACACAGTACCACATACACAAATATACAAATTATACGGAATCCAGAATGTTACAAGAATGCACGTGTCCACACGACATATCTCCCCCCATAAACAAAAAAAAAAGTGTTTACACTTTCGTGCATAATCGCGAGACACGTTGACACAGCTGAATCTACCCCGATATCCTGCTCAGGTTAGTCTGCCCCCAGATTGTCGGCCCCTTTTATCGCAACAATACGCATTCGGTAAGGTTGCAGTATCAAGGCCCACCTCATTAGTCGGGAATTTTGCAACCTTGGCTTTGTTTTATGGTAAAACCAACGGTTGGTGGTCCTTTCCGTTTCTAGGATGAATTCTCCCCCGGGGGGGGCCCCCAAACAAATAATCGGTGGAACTTTCTCGACCCCCCACACGACTGCCAGGCACTCCTTCTCAACTACCGAATAATTGCGTTCCCTTGGCAACATCTTTTTGCTGGCTTACGCTTATCGGAAGTGGGATACCATTCCTGCTCTTGCAACAGTATTGCCCCTAACCAATGTCGGAAGGCATCCGTCCTGAGCACGAAAGGTTTTGTCTAGTTCGGGCAGTTTCAGAACTGGGTCCCTGGTCAATAATCCCTTGAGGGTAACGAAAGCTGTCTGTTGGGGTGACCCCAGTTGACCTTGTTTGGTTGACCTTTCTTAGTAAGGTCAGTTAGCGGGCTCGCTATCTCTGCGAAGTTGGGCATGAACTTCCTATAGAAACCCGGCTAACCCCCAGGAAAGCCCTGACTCCTTCTTTGTCTCAGGGACATTAGCTTCATGAACTGCCTTGACCTTTTCGGGATGGGCCCATTAGTTCTTTCTTACTGCTGATAGTATGTCCCAGGCACTCAAGTTGCCTGTACCCAATGCTGCACTTGGAGGGTTTTGCCGTTAGATTTGCATCGGACAATCGGGAGAGGACTTCACTCAGAGCTCCCAGGTGTTGTTGCCACGTATGGGAGAATATCAAGATGTCATCAACAAAGCTGTCTGCATTGTGGACCCCCTTTAATACTTTCCTCATGAGTCTACAGAAAGTGGCCTGTGCCGTGACCATTCCAAAGGGCATGACCTTGAACTGGAATAGACCCTGGGGTGCCTCGAAAGCGGAATATTCCCTGGAATTCTCATCCAATGGGACCTGCCAGTAGCACCTTACTCAGGTCCAGCTTTGTTAAAAGTAGCTATGTCCCGCCAACTTAGAGAACATCTCTTCAATATTTGGCATTGGTTCCGCGTCAAACACAGTGACTTTGTTAAGTTGCCGGGAAATCAATGCAGAATCGGAGCCCCCCCCCCGTCCTTTTTCCTAACCAGAATTTACGGGGGATGAGTAGGGTGATTTTGAAGGTTCTATGACACCTAGCTTCAGCATCTCCTCTCTACTTCCTGGCTGACTGTTTCCCTGACCTTAAATGGGATAGGGTACCCCCCTAATTCTTAATGGGTCTTGCGTTGACAACTTTATCTCATGTTTCTCTATATGGGTGTGTCCTGGTGCGTCCTCAGGACATGGGTGAATTCCCGTAAGATCTCTTTGACTTGCGTCCTTTTGTTTCCTGCCTAAAATCAAGCGACAGGTCAACTTTGCTCTCCGTATCGGACTCTAATCCCCTGGGACATAACATGTTTTCTTCGGCACTACACCCACTTGGACTAGGATCCCCTCATACTGTGTCTTCTATCACGGCCGCATTTATTACCAGTGAGTATTCCCTTCCCCGGGTGCTCAGGCCTAGTCTCGTACCTCTTTAACATGTTTGCATGAAAGGTTTTCAACTTCCCTCCCATGTCAACCCTATAGTCCCACTCATAACTACCTCTGTTAGGGGTATGGTCCCATGTTCCACCTAAGAAGCAATTTGTTGTTGTCTGTCGGTAGTAGTACAAGTACCTGATCTGCCACTGCATACTGCCTACTACGGGTCTTACGGTTGTAGTACTTTGCGTACTTTTTGGACGCACTCTTCAAGTTCTCTATGCGCGATTTCGCACGTTTTCTCGAGCCGTTTCGCGCAAGTCGAGGACGTACTAATACGTCGTTTTGACGTTGTCCTCTATGTCCTTCTCGGACCACAGATCTCTTGGTATGCTCAATGGACCTCGAAAACGGTCCTTCCGTACAATAGTTCAAACGGTGAGAAAGCCAAAACTTTCTTGAGGGACTTCGCGATACGCGAATAAGAGCGCGTTAATGTATTTGTCCCAATCTTTGGGACGTTTCGCTTGCCATTCTACGAAGCATTTGCTTTAAACGTACCATTGGAACCGTTCCACGAGACCGTTTACACTGTGGGTGGTACGGTGTCGTGGTTAATTGTCTCAGCGATAACAATTACTAAACTTCCTCCATGACTGCCGACGTAAATTGATTACCCTATCGGTGAGCATCTCGCTCGGGGGATACCAGTCTACTGAACATATCCACGAGAGCTTCCGCGACTCGTTCGGCCTCGATGCCTGGTAGTTGTACCGCTTCTGGGTACCTAGTTGCATAATCAACTGCGTTAGTATGTACGATTCTTCCGATCGGTAGCTGGAAAAATTGGCCCATACAATATCAACTGCGACTCGTTTGAACGGAGTGTCTATCAACGGCATAGTTCCTAACGGAACCTTGGTGATGTGTCCCTTTGACACAGTCTTTTGACATATGTCACAAGACCTACAAAACCGTGTAATGTCACTGCCCACGCCTGGCCAATTAAAATTCTGATAACACTCGATCAGTTGTCTTCTTAACCCCTAAATGGCCCGCCATGATCGATTCATGTGCCACTTTCATCACGGTAGTCCTAAGTGTTTTTGGGACTACCAGCTGATGGTACATCCTACCTGACCCTATCGATTCGAAATTACGATACAACAAGTCTTTTCGGTATGCGAATTTCGATTTGTTTCCGTTCTTACTTGACCGTACCGTTCCGTCTTTTGCATTATTTCGAACTGACGTCAATGTGACGTCATGTGCCTGCGCCTCTTTGAATTCATCGCGTGATACGTTCGCGATTGCGGTAGGGACTTTGAGGGTCTTATATGATTCGTCTCGGGCTGTCGTTTGTGACCTAGTTTCAACTGCGCATGATTTAGCGCCTCTAAAATCGGATATCACCGGTAACTCTGACCCGTCTACATTACCTATGGTAACATCATACATTGTATCTGTCATGCAAAGGGCTTCTACCTGACCTTTGAAAAAAGGTGTATCTAGATCTACCCGGCGGTAGGAATTCCACTCATTTTGCTCCTATTTACCAGCATGCATGTTGAAACTTTGCTTAAAAATTGATCTGGTTTGTACTAAGCTTCCCTGACGACCACCCCGGTTACACCCAGTATCTCGCATTACTGTGACCTTTTTTCCCATTTAATGTGCCCTCTGCTACGGGTAGCCTATCCATACCAAATGTACATCCGTTAATCAACTCCGGCTGTATCTCGCTACCTGAACATACAATAGTGGTGTCGGTATCAACCACACAGAAATTTCCTTGGTTTTCCCCTGGTTGTTCCGTGTTTTGCCATCTACCTCTACCTCTGCCTCTAGTGTGCCTTCCACTTCTACCTCTAGTTCTACCTCTGTACCGACCTCTCTGTTCTTTATCTGCAAAACTTACATGTTTCTCTTCCTCGACTGCTGCTGCTTTGTAAGCTGAGGACCGGTCACGCTTAGGACAATCGTAGGACATTGACCTTCTTTGCCACAATGGTAACATGTCCCGCGATGCCTATCATAGCCGTTCCTGCTGGTACTTCTGTCATAACTACCTCTATTCGAGCTTCTATCATAACTACCCCTACTTGGGCTTCTATTGTGGTCTCTATTCTGATATCTGTCCCTATCTCGACTCCTATCTCTGGATCGATTATCCGCACTACTTACCTTGCGCCTCTGGTTATCTACTGACCTGTACTCAGTTCTGTTGCTAGTACTGTTCCTCTGAACTACATACTTGCTACCTCCTCTAGCTTCTGCAAAGTAATCTGCTGAACCGCCATCTGATCTATCGAGTCAAATGTTTTCTCTTTGAGAAATAAGTAGAGCTCACGACTGCATATACTTAACATCTTGATCTCTGATCATGTAGTCTAGTACTCCTTCATATGTTCTATTCACCTTACCTAACTCAAACCATCTATCTAAATAGTTCTTTGACCGACTGACATATTGCACAAATGATTCACTGTGATCAGGTTTGGTGTTTTTGAACATGCGTCTGAAAACCATCTTCTGTTAGATCAAAACATTTCAACAATGCGGATTTCAACTTATCATAGTCAAGAGCATCATCAATAGGTAGTCTAGAATATACATCTAATGCCTTGCCCTTCAATAAAGCACTCAAGTGTAGTGACCACTTATCTCTCCCCCACCTTTGAATTGCTGCGTGCCTCTCAAATCTAGCTAAGTAGCTATCCATGTTGTCATTATTCTGATCAAAATGTGGCAGCTTCGGACCGAATGCTCTGCCATAGTCCCTATCATGTCTATCTTCATCTACTACTCCACCCCTTTCTACTTTTGCCATTTCTACCTGGTGCTTAGTGTCTAGTTCTCGCAATTTGAATTCTAGAGCTAACTGTGCTTCATTGGCTAAACGATGCGATTCATTATCTAACCGCGCAGCATCTAATCTATCTTTCTCCATCTGTCGCTCAACTTCCTTAGCTAACTGCTCAGCATCTAACCTATGTTTCTCCATCTGTCGCTCACCTGCTAACTTATCTTTCTCAGCCTGCCTAGCCTCTAGTCTTTCCTGTCTTTCTCTCTCCTGCTCTTCTTTTACAAAGGCCCTTAACTCTGAATCTGCTAGCCCTAAGCTTTTGCCTATGTCCATTAGCTCCTTAATGGACGACATTCTCACTCTCTACTCAACTCCGGATTATCGATTTACACGCTTTACCCGACGGTACACAAGGTCTCTAGCACTCAAATCACTTCGTGATTTGTGCGAGTCTCTTGCTTCACGTCTATAAGGTTAAGGTAAATCAATCCGGTCTCTACTCCTAACGACGGTATACGTTTTCTCAATTCGGGTAAGTCAATCCGGTATGTATAGTCTAATGTAATGGTATATTTACAATTCCCTCTCTATGGTACTGGACACAAATATTGGGGACTGGTTATAGACACTCGGGGCAGGATATAATATTGTTCATACACAATATAATAGTGGTAGTAATCTCGCCTCAGATGCAGAAGTGTCTAGTGCTAACCTAGAACACCCGCTGTGCCATCATCACAGGGAGGTACTGTTCAACAAATCCAAAGTTACAATGACACTTACATCCACTATCTCACCAGATCGTCTCAACTCTATACTTCTGTACATAGGTAGTCAAATCATGTATGTGGTGATGTATTAGTGCCTAAGTGTTGGAGTGCATCTTACATTAACTCCCAAGGTAAACAAATACAAGATTGAATTTTGACGACACTAGGGGTACAGCTATTCTAGCCTCCTTACTTCAACTGCTTTGAAGAAACTGATTATAAAAAGAGGAAACAAAACCCCACTTCTGACACCATTGTCAAGGTCATTACCAAGGTCAGGAATGATGGAGACAAATTGTCTCCCCCAATTATCATATGAACCAAGTATACTTCAATTGTTATGACGTTATGGCCAATATAGCTTGATCTGACGAACGAAAAGTGGTAACAATGCAGTTGAAGTGTAAGGGATAGGCCAGAGTAGATAAGTACTACGTAGTCACTTAATCACTTATAATGTACACTATATTACATGGGGAACACACAGGAATACATGATACATTGATATGCGAACATCACTGTACTGTGCATGATACTATTCAATTACTACAAGGTTGTAAGCCAATCGACTGTTATACTTTAACGCAACTTAAAAGCTATAGACGAATAAACTCGGTATGTGGTATCTCAATGGTCCCGTAGTGGACAATAGTATGAATGCACAAGTACTTTGATGATCGCTAATCAAAGTGAAATAACATACAAGTATAACATGGCATAACGAAACATTGGAGGACAAATGACAATCATCTGAGCTACCCCAGTGCTGGCGTATCTCAATAGATAGTGTAACCTCTGAGTATCAAGGTCCCAAGGTCTGCCTCATCCGCAATATGAGGTCTAGTCAACAATATGGCTATAATCCAACTTCAAGTGGATTAATCCATAAACAAATATATGTAGTCTTACTACAATCCTTTAGCCATGATATGCCATGATAGGAGTATTACCATACACTATCAAAGTATACATATGTATTGCCTATGCAATATATTTCCAAAGTATGAATGTCAAAGTCAAAGCCGGATGTGGTTACATCACATGATAGTCAATAACGATAATGTTCCGGAAGCTGGTTCCCGGAAGTAAAGTTCCACAGGTAGTATTATCTCCGGAAATGGTGGACCAGATGTAAAGTTCCTATGGTATCACTCGACTGTAGCAACCCGGATGTAGTAGACCGGATGTAAGTATCCATGGTGAATCAATGGGTTGTAATACCGGAAGTGGTAGACCGGATGTAAAGTTCCGATATAATACAAAATGGCGATTATCACGTTGGCTAAGACGCCGGGAAAAGTTTCACTTAGGTGACATTCAACTCGGTGGTAGTATAATGATATGATATGTGTTGTATGGCGTTTCACTTCACTAAACTATGGCTGTGACTGTCTGCTGAACGCGAGGTAGCTATCACACACTGCTCTATACAGGCCTGTACCCGGAGCTGCTACACACACTGCGCCAGACAGACGTACGGACACTCGGACGACCCGATACTCTGCACTGACTGGGGTCTGCCCTCAAACGAGTGGACCAAAACGTCCAATGTGGCTCGCTGGAGCGTTCTCAAGAGGCTACAAAATGAAATGAATCTCCAATTACTGGACGAATACGCACAGACAGACAGACAGACAGGATGCACAACAGACTAAAACGGGAATCGAACAACGGCAAATCACAGCTGAAATAAAATGTTGTAGGTACATACCAAAATCCTCCGTGTCACTGGTGAATACAGTACTAGTCTTCTGTAACCAGAAAATATGTGTCCCGCCAACACATAGCGAGACATCGCTTATATACGCACCAGTGAAACCATGCACGGAATAATGAATATGCCTACCCCTCGTACGACATCTCACATAAATACTACAAAACCCTGGCTTTTGCCATGTCACCCGTGGGTTATATTTGGCATAAATATATGTTCCCACGCCTTAAATTCAGCCAAACCAGTGTACAGCCCTCGTGGAATAAATACCATCCAACATGGTATACCCCACACTACCATAAATCTGCACACTATAGACCCAGATCTCATAATCCGAAATCTACTCGACTGGTCTCGACAATGCGAAGGTCGCTTCTTGGCCCCGCCAAACCCCTCCATAACGGTCCTACGGCTATACACTCAAATGAGAGTGTAGCACATACTAAACTCAAATATCGTGGTCATTTACGGAAATATCACGACACAAAACATCACCATTATGGGATCTGATATATCCGTGTTGGCCAGTACCAGGCTATGAATGAAACACTAACCCGTAGCATACATAACATGGGCAGACCATGGTATGGTCTGCGCTATATACTGGCTTCACCTACAGAAGGTCCCTTATATGGTGAAACACTGAACAACTGACACGCGGACAAACTCGGCTGGCACGGACAGTGGACATCCGTAATACTAAAAGGTATCTTTTCCCTAGCGAAACCAGACACGCAGTCAACGAGTTCTCTACCACACACATGCATAGTCTGTGGCAAATATGGCGTGACATCAGTAAAACATTGCTCATAAAATAGACGTATATTTAAATCCGCAAATAGGACACGCATAAACGTATCTCCACCAATACAACATAAGCCCCCTTATTACACGCACATTGTACATGGCAAATGTACATGCTAAATCGCAGGTGTGTAAAAATCACAGGTGTGTGAAATCACAGGTATGTGGAATCACAGGGATGTGAAATCAATAATACGCACAACACTACAACACAGTACCACACATCACAAATATACAATTATACGGAATCCAGAATGTACAAGAATGCACGTGTCACGCGACAGATATGCATGCTAGTGGAGGGTGAAGACCGCATACACAAATATGTGAGTTGTCGTTGTGCGTGCGGTCCGCATCCAACCAATACAGGCACACCCATACTACGATGTCTAACTTACGAGAAACTGTATAATAACTTATGTATACTGAGCAAAACTAGAAACGTCCCTCCATGTTTAAGGAAAGATTCATCAAAAACCAAAAGGGTTACTTTTAAAAATCAAAATGGAAAAACAAGTTCATTCATTTCTGTATCAAAGCCAATAAATTGCATTTGGATATCTTGTTAAATATTCGAGAGATAACCGGCCAAGGGCGGTAGGGGTCAAAATCAAAAATCACAAAAACTCAGAAATGTGTTACTTAATGTTTAGAGATGGAATTTCAATAAATAATGTGGCACATTCAGTAAATCTCGTTAGTACCGAGTGTGGCCACCATTTGCATGAATGCATGCAATGATCCTACGCCGCATCGACGTGACGTAACGCAATACCAGTGCTTTGGGCAAATTCCTCCATTCCCGTTGTAACGCCCGTGTAAGATCGCGAACATTGTCAATCTGATGGTTAGCTCGTGCTTTGCGGCCCAGCTCATCCCATATGTGCTCAATGGGATTGAGATCCGGGGAGACCGCGGGCCATGGCATGACGTCGACGTTGTTTTGCTGTAAGTATTGAGTGGTGACCCTGGCTACGTGAGGGCGGGCATTGTCGTGCATCAATGTCACATCAGGACCATGCTGACGGATAAATGGTAAGGCATGTGCATTTAGCACATCTGCAACATAACGTTGTGCATTGATGTTGCCCTGTACAACAACCAAATCTGTCTTCCGGTTTCCCATGATCCCACCCCAGACCATTACGCTCCCTCCCCCAAACCTGTTCTTCTCAACAATACAACAATCGGTGAATCTTTCATTTTTACGCCTGTATACCCATAATCTTCCGTCAGCATGACTAACTGTGAACCGAGATTCATCGGTGAACAAAACTCGGTTCCAGTCAGCCCTTCTCCAGTTCAGATGACGTCGCGCCCATAACAGTCTGGCAGCACGATGACGTTGGGTCATTATCTGACCAGTGTACGGGCGGCGTGCCCGGATTGGTTGGGCGTTACGACGTAACCGGTTGCGAATGGTCTGCCCTGAGACACCGTATCACCTGGCAGTGACTGTGGCTGCCAATCGACGTTGACGTAAGTGCGTCAACGTAATGTAACGATCGGCTCTAGCCGTCGTTTACACGAGGCCTACCAGGTCGCTGCCGGTCGTGAACAGCCCAGTCCTGCTGGTACCGGGCTGCAAGACGATCAATCGTCTTCCGACAGCAACCAAACCGAGGCGCGACCGCCCTGGCGGCCATCCCACCCGCAAGCATCCCAATTGCCTGATTTCGCTCGTTTTCGGAAAGCCGTGGCATATCGAAAACAGTGAAAAATTAAAAAAGTTTTTTCATTTTCCGAATAGCCCCTATCGCATGAATGGTACGACATGAGCTGAATCACCTTATCGATGACAAGTATAGCGTGCACGTGCAAAAAGTGGAAATCAACGTTCCGGTCACTGGCCGCTATGTAAACCGTGTGTATCGGCTAAACTCTACACGATCGTATTCTGAACATCGCCACGGTTTAAAATACATGTACTTTGAACATGTGGTACATACATAGACAGAGCTACACCGGCTATAAAACAGGGACGTTTCTAGTTTTGTTGAGTATATTAAGTGGCATACATACTCTCACCAACTTTCGATTTTCGCTATCTGATGAGAGTGTGTCCCACTACAATTCACCGTGTATTCATCATGACATGCCCTGTCTCGTTCTCCATATTCCTGGAGACTGAGACACACAGGGATGTGCGGGTCTTTTTTGCAATCGAATATACTTGCAACCCGTTTTCTATATGCTTGTATACTTAATTGTAAAATGTTTGACGTAGCATTAAATTTTACCAAATCTAACTCCTATAAACTCGTAGATGAGTTTCTAAGAATTGGAATTATTGTCAAACTATGTTTAAACAAATTGTTCTGATTTGGATCCAAGCTTACTGACCACGTTCCTTTACATATAATACTTGATGAATTTCTCCCAGTCAATACTCGCTACTGATAAATACCATCAAGCCGAATCATTGCAAAATATATAGATGTTGACTATTTAACTAAATTTGCCTGCAAACAAGTTCGCTGATAAATTAGACCGAGTACAGTACTTCCACATAACTCTCGCCATGCTGTTGTTGTTGTTCATAATAAATTATGCTTGTACTTGTATGTACTCATATACCACTAAGTGGTCTGAGATCATTGCCAAATAAAGGATATGTTCTGTTCTGTTCTGCACTCCAAATAATCGATACGTCGCACGGATTCGTTGGAGAACAACCACAGCACTTGCGGCAATTGGCGATATGGGTATCTAAAGAACTCGCCAAATGTCCGCAAGTAAAGCGAGACTGACCAAACCCTCGAGTTTTGCCAGGTCGCTTGCTAGCCATAATGTATCCAGAAGTATGCAGTGATATTAATATCAGTATATTGGCCTTACAAAAATATCACTAATACCAAAAATAATACAAAAATGACTTGTCCGAACTTTACTAAGTACGAATCATTTGGGACGAACTGGAGTGAGTACTAAACGATATGTAAACAAAACGTAAATTCTATGTCACAAATTTACGAAATATTTTACGAGAATATTGAATCGGACACTGGAATGAGCCCAATAAAGTGATATACTATATAATTACACACAAAATACGGTGCTAGTCGTCACCGAAACGCAGTTCAGAACGACCAAAACAAACTTCGAACCGGCCGCGAAAACTAATGATATTGCTACCGGCAAAAACTCGAAGTGACAAAAACACGAATAATCACGCGAAAACTGCGAAAAGCTTTCGCCAAAAGTCTAATACGACCTTATAAACATGTATCGTATAATAAATTTGGAAAGTAACCTGATAACCTCAGAAAAAAAGAAAAAATGAAATAGACTAATTTTTAGTCGGTCATTTCTTCCAATTCCTGATTTTAATATGTCTGTGCATGCACGGAAGTGCAGCATTGTGGGAATACGGGCACCTGCCTGTATACCACTTAAAGGTACATGCCCACGCAGCAGGTTACACTGTACTACTACTTTTCATTTTCTGTCATGCCTTATATGAGCCATTTGTTTACCCACTAACGAGTTATTTTTAATTACGGCGCGTGTTAATTGGTGTTAAATCGCATTTTATATGCCGCGACCAGAAAGGGTATTTTCCGACCTCGTGCTATTTTTACCCATACGCGTCACGTGACACGGTCAATCATATCACATCTTTGACATGCGCAGTGAAGTATCGGAAGTTGAGAAGAAAAATCTCTGTTCAGTCCAAATCTAAATCTCCACGTAACTTTCCATTTGGTGATCTAGTCGCCAATATTAACCACTCTCTCTCTCTGTACTGCCTGTCACTCTGACATTTCGCCTTTGTTTTGGCCGACGCCTCTTCATACAATTTCCGTCCTGGACGTTTCGACATGTTGACATATTGGGAAGCCTACTGGCGCGCGTAGTATACTGCGCATGCGCACCGCAAGCCGTGATGTGAAAGTCATCGCACATTATCAAAATAGACTGTTACCGCCGCGCGTCGCTAACAGTAAATTGATAATTAATAAATTATTATATTTGTATAGCGGGCATTCGTAATTTTTAGAACTGGTGGAATAGTGACATAATTATACACTTATTTAATTCCTATAAAGAACATGTGCCTACTGCGTGGGTATGTACCTTTAAGAGGTTAATGGGATGGCCTTGTGGACTTCGTTTTTTATTTCCTATTATGAAATATGGTATCAGGAATGGTAACTTGATAGCTACTTTATAGCAGAAGTAACATCACAGGGACAGTTGGATAAAAACACTTTAACAAAAAAAGTTTAACAAAAAAACTTTAACAAGATATGTAGCCTGTCGGCACACGAATTCCCCCGGTGGCAGATTGGAGAAACTGTGGCAAAGTTAATTAACCAAAGTGATAAGTAGTCACAAACACATTTATGATGGTCAAAAGGGCAGTGTGGATGTGTGACATTTGTCCACAAGTATGCTGTGTAGAGCCGACTATTGTTCATCGACGACTATCGTTCACGTGCATAATGAAGCCGGGGGAAATAACTATTGAAGTAATCTATGAAGGAATATTGAATTTACGACAGAATTGAGAAACTCCGGCAAACGTTTTAATGTGTGAAAAAGTTCCAAGTTGTGAAGGACAAAAGGTCAATGTCATATTAAGGGTATGGAAGGTGTCCGAGCCAATTCCCACCCTTAAATATGAGCCGAATGAATGAATTAAGGGCAGCATGGATGTGTGACATTTGTCCTCAAGTATGATGTATTGAAATATTAAAGGTACATGCCCACTCAGTAGGCACGACATGTTCTTTATAGGAATTAAATAAGTGTATAATTGTATCACTATTCCACCAGTTTTAAAAAATGATATTTTTTAATTATTTATACTAATTAAATGCGTCACCTGAGAAAATAATACTTTCGACACATTATAAAGTCTGATAATTGCACATCAAAATATAAATACAGACAATAATTAGTAAGGTCCGTTAACATTTTAAGGAAACACGGTTATCGCCCCTAATATCAGTGTTGAACGGTACGTCTGATATAAAATGTATGATAATGCCAATCAATACGTGTTGTAATGGTGAATGAATGTTTGTTTCGCCTGAAAATGTCTGAGATGATGTCTCTGATATAAAGAACAGTTTGTGCCTACTGGGTGGGCATGCACCTTTAAAGTAATCCACCAAGGGATATACAAGTTATGACATTGAGAACCTTTGGCGAAGTTCTTAATGTGAATTAAAAGTTCAAAGCTGTGAAGGTCAAAAGGTCAAGGTAATACTAAGAGCAGCATGGATGTGTGAACTTTGTCCACAAGTATGATGTATTGAAATATGTAAGCAATCCTTCAAGGGATATATAAGTTAGGACATAAATGAGAAACTCCGGCGAACTTCTTAATGTACGAAAAAGTTAAAAGTTGCGTAGGTCAAAATTTCAAAGTCATGTTAATGTTAATGGCTGCATGAATGCGTGACATTTGTCCACAGGTATGCTGAGTTGAAATATTTAAGCAATCCTTCAAGAGTTATAGAAGTTATTACATAATTGAGAAACTCCGGCGAAGTTCTTAATGTGTCAGACACACGCGGACACACAGTCCAAACACTAATATGCCTCCGGCACTACCGAGACAGAGCCCATACATTTATTTTGGGATTCCAGTAAGGATGAATCCCGATCGGTAAATTACCCATCGCATGCGCTCAACTAACCACCACAAGAACACCAAAAATGTATCCGATAGCCAAACCAGGGATATTGAAATTCCGGTAATAGGATGAACACCAACATTAACCCTTTGAACCCAAAAGCCCGCTATATATAGCGACTTTTGCAAACTGTGCAGATCCAGATGAGCCTGCTCGTAACGAGCAGTCTCATCAGGACCTGCACTTTTTGTAAGTAATTTTCATATTTTTGAGAACAATAAAATACCCCCTTTTCATAAATGGACTCGTCTGAAAACCATTTTGTGACCGTTTGATTGATTGCACAATTTACATACCAACATCCATGCCAGTTACTTAGGGGTGAAAGGGTTACATTACTCATACTCGCATGCTCCCAAAAAGCCGCCTGCCATCTGGGAATAATTCTACTACTGGGTCAGTTTGTTTATTGTAGCCACCAGTCCGAAGACTATATGGGCTACTTTAAATACGTTATTTATGACGAGCTGTGTATTCGCTGCCACCGACGACCACCGATTGCGTGCGGGGACTGGCACGTTATGTGAATATGGGAATAATTAAGCAGAGGTTCAACTTTTATGTGGATAAAAATACAGGAAAACATTGTGTAGATGACAGGACTTTATTGCTGCAACAACAGACTGTCACATGTTACAAACTAAGTGTAAAACACGGCTACATACTGAGAAGCTACACAAGTCGTAGACGTCAATAACTCTGTAACGGTATAGTGTAAAACACAACTATATAGAAGCGTAGTCTACACAATTGTAGACTTGCGGTAACCCTACGCAGGGGCGGATCCAGCATTTTGTGAACGGGGGAGTTGCCTAGTTGCGAAGGTAACTCTTGCAATCTACTCCCGTACGGGAGTAATTGCAAGTTACCGTTCGCAACTAGGGGGATGTCCTATTTTCGAACTCTTCGAAATTCGCTTTCCTGTATTTTACGGCATTTAAATTCAGACTCCAACTGGGAGGGGGGGGGGGGGTGCAACCCCGGAACCCACCCCCTCCAGATCCGCCCCTGCTACGATGGTATAATTCAACAACAGATCATCATATACAATCACTATACATGGACACTAGACTAAGACATAAGTACAATGGTTATATCTCAGTATACAGTGGAACCTCTCTAAACCGGACACCAAGAAAACACATGTGATCTTATTTTTTATGAGTTTCTTGGTCATTTATCTCAGGTGATAATGTCTGTTCGTGAACGCATAGCACACAACTGTGGCTCACACTTATCAAATGCTTGATTTACAGGGAAACCTCTCTAAGCCGGAGATCCTGGGGACCTCCAAGGGTCTCCGGTTTAGAGAGGTTTCACTGTATATCAGGGGTGGAAACAGTTCCAAATGCCAAATCCTGAAAATGGCTAAACAAATATATATTTGCACCCAAGTAAAATGCGTAAAAGTGCGCTTCCCATGTTGAAATATTATTATTTTTCTTCAATTATCGGGAACCTCAAATCCTGATTTTGATATATCCTGAAAATTCCCACCCCGGATACTTGTATCCCTACATCAAATCTCTGTGGCAGTTAATTGTGGCTGTGACTGGAGAAATGGGGCTTATGGGATTTGTGGACCAGTGACACTTTGATAAAATATCTCATTCCTGTAGCCTGATAACGATCTATATTGCTCGTTAGAAGCATCAAAGGTGATTCATTGATGGAATGGTGAACTGTGCAGATCCTGATCAGACTGTGCGGATGCACAGGCTGATCTGGATCTACACTGTTCACAAAACCCATAAGCCCCATCTCTCCGGTCAAAGCCACATGTAGGGCCAAACATACCAAAAGACGATCCATGATCCATTTTATACTCTTTAAGCTAAAACATGTATTTCCGTAAAGCTCAACAACAAAATCTCTTCAGCTCCCCAAACCATAGTAGCATATTTGAAACATCTTCAAGCACATAACACAGCTTCAAACATTCTGGGGGCCGTTTCACTAAACTTTGTAAGACTTAAATGTTCGTAAGTGCAAATTTAGGATCGTCTGGAAATCTCAATTGATGGATTTACATTTATTGAGCATAGCAATAAATGTAAATCCAATAATTGTTTACAAGAAAACATGTTAATGGGAAATTTACAGTCTATCATAATTTTGCACTTACAAACATTTTAGTCGTACGAAGTTTAGAGAAACGGGCCCATGACCATGAGATTCTGAACATCTGGTAACAATACCAAGCAACGACACTAATTGATTTGATTTATTGATGTTTAACAGCCTATCAACAGCTATGGTCATTTAAGGCCGGGCCAACAGATTCGAGCCCGCAATTAACCCTGTTGAATTGGGGAGATATTGATACAACATATGTGGCCGTTACTGGAGAAATGGGGCTTATGGGTTTTGCGACCAGTGTAGATCCAGATCAGCCTGTGCATCCGCACAGTCTGATCAGGATTTGCACTGTTCGCCATTTCATCCATGAAACGCCCGTCATGATACACCAGCCACATTTCTCCAGTCACAGCCACTATCATGATCAATCTTAATTGAACAACTATATGCGGACATCACATAACATGACCGAATGATGTCAGTTAAATTATGCAACATACAATAAAAGCTTTCAGCACTGAAAGGCTGTGTCCCGATCTGGTAGCAGGCACCATAATTACACCAGGGACCAGTTTCACTAAACTTTGTACGACTAAAATGTTCGTAAGTGCAAATTTGGGATCGTCTAGAAATTTCAATTGATGGATTTACATTTATTGAGCATAAGTTCAATAAATTTAAATCCTATAATTGTTGACAAGAAAAAGTGGTTAATATGAAATTCATAATTTTTCACGTACATGTACAAACATTTTAGGCGTACAAAGTTTGGTGAAGCAGCCACCAGTTTGTTTGTTTTTGTTTATTGGTGTTTAACGGCCTATCAACAGCTAAGGTCATGTAAGGCCGTGCCAACGGGTTTGATCCCGTATTTAACCTGCTGCATTGAGGGGAAAAGAAGTACTTTGGTTCTCAGATACCGCCGGATCAGAACAATCTGTCTGTTGGAGCTTTTTATAAATAAAAACATATTGTAATTTCGCCACCTGATCGATCAAAAACACTACCATACAAACTCGTGTTAAACACAATCATGTCCGATGAAAATCTGGAAATTTCATATGTAACCAGAGGTTACAGTAACACAAATGACTACTACATTTTAAAGTGACATGGAAAATGCATCTGGCGGTCAGAGGTGTCAATCTCATACAAATAAGTAAAAATTAAAACGGGCATTGTTATCACTGAGCTAATCCCCTCGCTGGCAGCCTTGATAATAATAAAAATAATTTGTTTGCCTTACAAACAGGGTGAACATAAGTCCTTAGTGACCTTGACCTTTGGTGATCCGTGGGCCATATGCAAAGCACCATCCCAAGACACACCAAATATTATCAAAATCGGTGAAGCGGTTCATAATTTATTGAAAAATGAAAAGTGTTACTAACGCACATACGTACATACATACATATGTACATGGACAAACGCTATGTCTCCTCTTGACTATCGGCGAGGGGATAAAACACCTCCTTCCTGCGTCACTTTCCGAAAACTCAAGACTCAGTGTCTGAGAAACAAAGCACTTTTTTTAATGGTTCAACATTGTGCACATAGATGGATAGATATTAACAACCTAAAACCACTTGGACCGATCACACATACAGTAAATGTGTTAACCCTTAGAAGGCGGGAAACAAAAAGTGTCGTCTGCTGTTGTTTCATATTTGATATTTTCTGTCAATACAACATGGTTTGGCAGCATTTTAGAATCATTTCCATTGGAAATGATTCTAAAGTGCTGTCAAATCATGTTTTTAATGAAAAAAATGAAAATAAAAAATAAACAGCAGACGACAAAATTTAATTCAGCATTGTAAGGGTTAAAGTTGGAAATATTGAGTGCAGAAAACAATACATATGTGTACAGGTGTCAACTCGTGTGGAGAAGCATGTCAATAGTTCATAGGTCACACAGTAGCATGATACCAAGTCCATATGTGACGACCAGGAAACACCGATGTTTGGTTGTACAGCGAAGATTTCAAACAAAGTGAAAACGATCGTTTTGTACAACGATATGCATTGAAACGAATATTGTTTGTTTTTTTTG
Source organism: Conchocele bisecta (assembly GCA_029237695.1). NCBI lineage: Eukaryota > Metazoa > Mollusca > Bivalvia > Lucinida > Thyasiridae > Conchocele > Conchocele bisecta. Next base: position 82,466,478 of record CM055270.1, read on the forward strand.
TACGTGAAAATGTTATTTTCATTTAAATACCTGGCTTCTAACTATTTAAACGCCTGTCATTTCTATTAACGCATGTTGTGTCGTTTTCTTCAACGCATGTCATGTCTTTTACAGATTGTTTTTACATCGTTTTCGTTTATTTAATTAGAAAATGATGTTTTGTTGGTTTAAACGCGACACGTTTAAACCAACAAAAAAATCATTTTCTATTTAAATAAATGCAAACGATGAGTATATGATAGGCACTCGTTTGTTTGTGGAACAAGAAACAAAACTGGGATGTAAATGCTGGCTGGAGTGGTCAGTCCCGGGCATGACAGCATTAGCCAAGAAAGTATTTATTTATTAACTTTAACGTTCTGTCAACAGCTATGGTCATTTTAGAGCGCGTTAATGGGGTCGAATTCCATATTTCACCTGTACCAATTGGTAGGATATGGGTGATGCTTCCGGCTTTCTATTATATTTAGAACTGATGTTACGCCTGGTTGTCATCACTTCACAAGACAAACCATGCTATCACCCATACACCCGAACTCAGTTCGGTGTCGCCAATCACATAATTGTATAATGATTTGAAAACACGTTTAGCGACGGAGCGGGCCAAACAATAAGTAAGTTATAGTTCACATATTTAATTTTTAATGAACAAATTCCTTGCTTGCTCGAAATTAATTTATGAAACATTAAATATGAACTTAAATATTACTTAATTGGTGTTTCCTAGTCGACTAATGGATGATAACATGTGGTATGTAAAACGAGTACATGTACATATATAATAAAACTATGCAACTCGAGACAAAACTCGAGCTGTATCTCTGGTCTGGCTGTAGTGGTCTCCATAATCACATTGATGCACTGGTGGCTGAGTCACAGGGAAATGAGGGTTATGGCATTTAACAAAATATCTCGCTGTGACCGGAGAAATGACACGAATGTGTTTTTTTTTCAGCGAACATATTTGTGGCATGACTGGAGAAATGAGACTTCTGTGTTTTCCGACCAGTAATGAAACACCCGTCCTGCTCCTAGCAAGCAATATGCGAACAGTGCAGATCCTGATCAGACTGTGCATCCGCACAGTCTGATCAGGATCTGCACTGTTTGTCATTTCTCACTGAAACACCTGTGATGCTCCTAACAAGCAATATGCAAACAGTGCAGATCCTGATCAGCCTGTGCATCCGCAGTCTGATCAGGATCTGCACTGCTTGCCATTTCTCAGTGAAACACCTGTGATGCTATAACATGCAATATAGATGGTTATCAGGCTACACGAGGGCGCTAGTTGCCGTCTTCAGCACACATGCATGTGACAAGGATTAGTCTGATATAGCCGCCATTACACATGCACAGGGGCGTGAGTTTTGTCTCGAAGTTACAGGTACACAATCAAGTAAATAAATAAATCATAAAATGGGCCAGTACTCGCAAAACTGTAGACCATGACAGGGGCGGATCCAGCATTTGTGGAACGGGGGGCGGGGGGGGGGGGAGGTTGTCAAGTTGCAAGGGTAACTCTTGCACTCTTGCAATCTACTCCAGTACCGTTCGTAGCTCTACGGACGGCTAGCTACGGAAATACGGGAGTAAAGGAGTAATAGCAAGAGTTACTGTTGTTCGCAACTAGGGGGTTGTCCTATTTTCAAGCTCTTCGAAATGCAACCCCGGAACCCCCCTCTAGATCTGCCCCTGCATGGGTATTTGTAGACCAGCTTAACCATTGGAACGCGGGACACGAAAATGGTCGTCTGCTGTTGCTTTATATTTTGCCTTCTTTATATACATGATTTGACAGCACTTGAGAGTGCTGTCAAACCACGTTTTTGATGAGAAAAATAGAAAATAAACAGCAACAGGGAATTTTGTTTCTCTTCCCACTGAATAACAAAATGTTACTGTAAAGTGTTGATTTAGTTTGTTTGTTTATTGGTGTTTAACGGCCTATCAACAGCTACGGTCATGTAAGGCCGGGCAAACGGGTTCGATCCCATTTTAACCTGTTGCATTGGGGGGAAAATCCCAAAATCAGAACGTAATATTTACATCAAGAAAAACTTTATTCGCATTCTCACACCTGCCACCCACATTAAATGCGAGGGAGCGCTAGCTACCACAGCATTAAGTTCCTGAAAAATCCAATATGTGAACAATAACTGACTTATAGTTCAGCCACGTGTACAATGCAATAATTCCAGCACAAAAATATTTACACAATTCCCTAACATTTGATTGGTCCGTAGCAAGTCTCTGTCCAAAGTTTATATCCCAGTAAACTCCCATGCCGAACTACTTTCCGTAACCGTCAGGCGCAGTTAAAATAATTCTTAAGAAAACGGAAAATAAACACATTTTCTTGATGAATTTATTTAAGATGCTGGAATTATAAGGAATGAATGGCATTTTTGTGGAATTTATCGGGGATATAAACTTGGAAAAGTCGCGGGAATACTGGACGAGGCCTTCCGGCCTTCGTCCAGTATTCCCGCGACTTTTCCAAGTTTATACCCCGATAAATTCCACAAAAATGCCATTCATTTCTATATTATCGCATCCAAGTATTGATTTTCCATTTCCTATCGAACAGTTAATCATTAAATCTGCTCATACACAAGTTATTGGGGTTAAACGTTGCAATATGTGAAATAAGTGGAGCACACTACTGTACAGCGATTGGCTTAAAAAGTAGGGTGAACAATAATTCTTTTCAACTGGTTAGCAAATACACAGTTCTACAATTTCTTATGTCTAAGCCAAATATTACAATACAAAATGTCAGACAGCTACATACACAATAATATGTAAATAAGTAAAGCATACATGTAAAGTAAATGTAGAATATATGATACAAATACGGAATAGATTATGGCTGTAAAGCACAGTTAACCCTTACACCGCTATCTTCATTTTTTTGTCGTCTGCTGTTTATTTTCTATTTTCCATTTTTATCATCAAAAACATGCTTTGACAGCACTTTTGAACAATTTACAACATGCTTTGACAGCACTTCAGGGAAATGATTCTGAAGTTCTGTCAAACCATGTTTTTATTGAGAAATATGGCAAGATATAAAAACAACAGCAGACGACAATTGTTGCGAGTCGTGGTCTAAGGGTGAAGATAGCTATGATACAGTTGCTATGTTCACACAATAATGTTCTAAAGTATATCTAAATAGTGTATGTGGTCAATGGGTCAATGGGTAATTATAATTATTATTATGTTCACAATTAACATTTTCAACACCACAGGCCTGTATAGTGGTATTGGCAAACAGTGTAGCAGATGAGCCGGCTCGTGACGATTGGATTCGTCGGAAAATTAACATATGAAAATCCATTCTGGTTATTTAGGGGTGAAAGGGTTAACTGGGTGAAAACCTGTACTCCACCTGTACTCCACCTGTACTCCACCTGTACGGATTGGAGGAAAATCCCAAACGTCATTGATTGATTGATTGGTGTTTAAAAACCTATCAACAGCTAAGGTAATTTAAGGCGGGGCCAACCGGTCCGATCCCGCATATAACCTGCTGCATATCGGAACTGAATATTTACAACAAAAATATATATTCAGCCCTGAAATTAGAATATCCATGCTATCACCCATCTGGTGCCAGGTCCTCAGTTAAAGGTGAACATTTGGCCCTGTGAGTATGCAGCGTTTCCGAGTCCAACCTTGCATGACTTCCTCAAACCTAACCCTTTCACCCCTAAGTAATTGGAATGGATTTTGACATGTTAATTTTGCAACCAATCCAATAGTCACAAAATGATTTTCAGACGAGTCCATTTGTGAAAATGGTGAGTTTTTCTAAAAAAATATGAAAATTACTTCAAAAAGTGCAGATCCGGATGAGCCGGCTCGTCACGAGCCAGCTCATCTGGATCTACACTGTTTGTCAATACAACTATTCAGGTCTGTGGTGTTGAAAGGGTTAACAAGCTTAATTAGTTGATGATGGGCCATCATAATGGTAGAAGAGAACAGTGCATTCTCATACATGCTTCAGTTTGTTTGTTGGTGTTTAACAGCCTATCAACAGCTACGGTCATTTAAGGCCGGGTCAATTGGTTTAGTACTAAACCCCATATAACCTGTACAAATGGGGGGAAAATCCCAAAATCAAAACTGAATAGTTACAATAACAAAACTATATATTCAGCCCTGAAATCAGAATGATCCTGATCTGGTGCCAGGTCCTCGCCACACCAGAATCACCCCTCCCAAAAGCAGTAGGATCAGTAATAATCTTAATACTTTTATAATGGGCAATAACCCAATTCAACTCCAAGGTAACAAAAGAGCCAAAGATAAAAACGTACCTGAGGGCCAATCCAGTAAATGGCGATACATGCTTCAGATACGTGATTCAAAACTGAATAGTATAAAAAAGCGTGAGTAGTAAAAATGTGAAGAATGCGAGGTATGGTTTATAAATCTGAGTAAAATGTAATATCTGTTTACTGATAAAATAGCACTAAAAATAGCAATGTGAGTTTGTGTCCGAATATACAAAATGTTTATCATACTGTATGTCATACTCTATGTCCAGTGATCAGACGACTGATTTAACCCTTAAAAGTTGGGAATCAGATATCGACATCTGCTGATTTTCACTTATTCTTATTGTTTTTCGTAGTACATGAGAATCGTCTCCATCTTCTTAAGTGTAAAATCAAGTTGTGACCACAAATCAAAAGATCTCACCGCGACATTAACCCTTACTATTATTAAATTCTGTCGTCTGCTGGAAATGTTTTATTTTCAATATTTCTCGACAAAAACCTGGTTTTGACAGCACATGAGAATTGTCTCCAGTGGTTTTGACAGCACATGAGAATCGTCTCCAGTGGAGACGATTCTCATGTGCTGTCAAAAGCATTTTTTTGTCGAGAATTAAAGCAAAAATGAAAAACAGCAGACGGCAATTTCCGTTAAAGGGTTAAAATGGCTGACTACAACACATACAAGAAATAAATAAAGAACAGAAAAGTATAATAAATGTTTTACAATTTTCATTTTCCTAAATGTGAATTAAAAAGTTCACCCTTAAACCGCTATCTTAATTTTTTGTCGTCAGCTGTTTATTTTCTATTTTCCATTTTAATCATCAAAAACATGCTTTGACAGCACTTTTGAATAATTTACAATATGCTTTGACAGCACTTCAGAATCATTTCCATTGGAAATGATTCAGAAGTGCTGTCAAACCATGTTTTTATTGATAAATAAGGCAAAATATAAAAGCAACAACAGACAACAACGGTCTAAGGGTTAATGGCATAAAAGTACAACCAAATTTAGTCCAATCAAAATTTCCAGCTGATCAACTTCATGAGATTGCAATGTAAATAAAACATGGTTATCTCCCTTAGACTACCTGAGACCATGACTGGAAGCAATAGCTCCATATGTGTGGCTGTGATTGGAGAAATGGGGCTTATGTGATTTGTGTCCAGTGAAAGTAAATTAGTTTAACATCCCAGCAACAGCTAAGGTCATATAGAGACGGGACCCCAGTTTAAAGTCTCATCCGACAGACAAGTGGGATGGAAATACCCGCCATCTAAGTGTTTTTCATGCCTAGGGTGAGGATGATGAAACTTGCAACTTCCGGTCTTGAAGTCCAATGCCATATCCCATAGGCCACGGCCCATCCAATTTGTGACCTGTGTAGCTCCTGATCAAACAGCACACTCATGTAGCCTGATCAATATCACTTGTAAGAAGGACAACATGTGTTTCATTGATGAAATGGTGAACAGTGCAGATCAGGATCTACACTGGTCACACATCCAATAAGCACCATTTCTCCAGTCTCAGCCACACACAAGTACATGTACATAACGAGTGTGTGTATGTATATCTATCTATCTATCTATCTATCTATCTATCTATCTATCTATCTATCTATCTATCTATCTATCTATGATTACTGTCACACCTCCTCATGAAGATCACTGGCAGGTGGATAGACCAGGGGGCTGTTTCACTAAACTTCGCACGATAAAAATGTTTGTACGAAGATATTTTTATTTTAATCTAATACATTAACCCTTCCTACGCTGTTGACGGAAATTGCCGTCTGCTGTTTTTCATTTTTGCTTTAATTCTCAACAAAAAACTGGTTTTGACAGCACATGAGAATCGTTTTTGACAGCACATGAGAATCGTCTCCACTGGAGATGATTCTCATGTGCTGTCAAAACCAGGTTTTTGTCGAGAAATATTGAAAATAAAACATTTCCAGCAGACGATAACATTTAATTCAGCGTAGTAAGGGTTAATGCGGTGCACTAACGTTAAACTTTACTACATACATGTACATGTATTGGTCACTGTATTTCAACGAATCAACAAAAGATTTCCAAACATCAGCTGCTAATGCTTCTTAGTCGTACGAAGTATAGTGAAACGGGCCCCAGTATCCAAATATGGAAGGTTACCCCTTAGACCGCAACTCACAACAATTGTTGTCTGGTGTTGCCTTAATTCTCAATAAATTATTGTAAATTATTCTAAAGTGCTGTCAAAGCATGTTTTTGATTATAAAAATGGAAAATAGAACAACAACAAAATTAAGATAGCGGTCTAAGGGTTAAATAATTCGATATTTATGGTAAGTTACAGAATAGAATATTGTACTACAGATACGGCTCTCGGCAGAGAAAACGAACATTACAATGTGTGCGACCATGTGACCATGCGATCAGCATGGACGGACGGGCAGCCTGATGTAGCATATGTGTGTGATCAGGTTGCCTGTCCGTCCAGGCTGATCAGGGTTTATACTGTTCACCAGTTCGTCATGGATGTGGCCCTACTGACATCAGCAAAATGATTACATGCACACTGATCTGTTTGACAGCAAAAAGACCAGTAGCCGATTTCATCAAAATTGCAAAGTATACTTTGAGGGAGTAATCATTCATTTTTTATGCATTATGTCATATAGCACTTAACGACTGCTGCAGTGCATATATTTGATGATTAAAAGTATGCATAATTATTATACTGAATTTATTACATTATCACAGCCAAAATGGCTGTGATAATGTAATAAATTCAGTATAATAAATTTATCCTTAAATTGAAAATTTCTCCCTCAAAGTATACTTTGCTAGATAAGTATACTTTGCAATGTTGGTGAACTAGGCTACAGATCTACAGTGGTTGTGTAATCCCACAAGGTTCCTTTTCTTAGCCGGGTGCCCCGTTATTACTTTGTCTAAATTGATCCTCTATTGAAATGTGGCGGTGATCGGAGAAACGGGGCTTATGAGTTTTGCGACCAGTGTAGATCCAGACCAGACTGTGAATCTGCACAATCTTATCAGGGTCTGCGCTGTTCGACATTCCATCAATGAAACACCCATCATGCTTCTAACAAGCAATATAGATTGTTATTAGGCTATTTGATCAGGAGCTACATTGATCATAAATCCCATATTATAAAGCCCCATTTCTCCAGTCACAGCCACAAATATGGACGTTTCTATGAGAGACCGTTTGAAGCAGTAGCCAGCTTATACTGGCCACAGAATGGCACACCGACCAACAAAATGAAGGATGTTTTCGACCAGTGTAGATGAGCGATGATTTCATGATATCCATTAAAACAAATGTGCTTATGAAATCAGTCAACAAGTTTATTAAATAACATATTAAATCATCATATGTATTGCATAAGAACAGAAACATACTTTAAAGCTGTACTGATGATCTATCAGGTTTTCAATAGCAGTAGTTACATATATTCGTTACACTAGTGCAATATGAATTTTAATACACTGTGTTATTACACTGTGAATGGCTATTTATGCAATGAATAGTTTTAACACGATCTATACTCACTAGAGGTGGAAAATATGCCTCACTAACAGCAATTCACCAACACAGGTTGAAGTAATGGACCGAGGTCTAAAAATACATTAAATATACCTAAAAGCATCGATAAGTGAGAAAAAAAAAAGGTAATTAAGCGACCCATTGAATGTTGACCAACATAGCCCCAGATCAGACTGCGTAGGCTGATCTGGGGCTACATGTGCGTTGGCCACAAATATTGTAATGTCCATTTTGTAAAATGTGGCCAAAACATGGCTGAGTTCAGAGCGCCAGTTAAGGTGCGTAATTTGACCAACTTGGGGTGAAATTTTGTTATTTCGTCATCAAAAATGGCAAGTTGGGAGTGCTTTAGAATCGTCTCATTGAGACGATTCTAAAGCACTCCCAACTTGCCATTTTTGATGGAGAAATAAGAAATTTACCTACAAATTACGCACCTTACCTGCAGCTCTGTGAGTTTACAATCTTGTTTAACAAACCAGGATGAACAACGTGATACAGTATACATATACAAACCAGGATGAACAACGTGATACAGTATACATATACAAACCAGGATGAACAACGTGATACAGTATACATATACAAACTGAGTTATGTGCAACAATATGTACTAAAACCAATTTCATGGCATACACATACAATAATAAACCATTCATAGCCAACGAACATTATTGTAGCACAGTCTACGCACAGGTGGAAGACTCGGATCGGTAACATAAAAAAAAATGCCAATTTAAAAAAATCACATTACCCCACCCAACAGTTGTCGTACTGTATGTTACGTTAACGTAACATACAGTACGACAACAGGTAGGTGGGGTAATGGGATTTATTTTTCAACAGGCAGTTTTAATATGTATTCCGAGTCTCTACCACCTGTGAGCATACACAGGAAATAGCATACACAGGAAATAGCATACTTTTTATGTAACATAATGTAACTAAAACCGTTCCCGGAGCGAATGATTCAGACCTTGCAATGATACATGGGCAAATGCACAAATCTGAATTTACAAATATGTGTTGCAAACTGGCAAAGGTGCACACTTCCCCAATACACTACTTGTGTTTCACCGAAACCTGACATTTCTTACCAATACGTGTGGCTGCGACTGGAGAAATGGGGCGTATGGTGTTTTCAACCAGTGTAGATCCACACCAGCCTGTGTAACTGTGTAGTCTGACCAGGGTCTGCACTATATGCATTCAAACAGTGAAAGATCATTCAGGCATCTAACAGAGGTCTATAAATATGGCTGTGACTGGAGAAACGGGGCTTATGGGATTTGTGACCAGTGTAGCTCCAGATCATATAGCACACTCCTGTAACCTGATAACAAACTATATTTCTTGTGAGAAGCATGGCAGCTGTTTCATTGATGGAATGGCAAACAGTGCAGATCCAGATCAGACTGTGCGGATGCACAGGCTGATCTGGATCTACACTGGTCACAAAACCTATAAGCCCCATATCTCCAGTTGCAGTCACATTTGACTGCAGGATTATACTTGCTCACAGATCTGGAGTTCGACTAACCAACAAATGGCTGTGATTGTTTGGCTGTGATAATGTAATAAATTCAGTATAATAATTCTGCATACATGTACTTTTAATCATCAAATATATGCAGTCGTTAGTTCTATGAAATACTCCATTTCGGGAACATTAAATGATTACTCCCTCAAAGTACATTTTGCTAGATAAGTATGCTTAGCAATTTTGATGAAATCGGCTACAGATCTGTTAGTACATGTAGATTCCTGGGGCCCGTTTCACTAAACTTTGTACGACAAAAATGTTCGTAAGTGCAAATTTAGGATCGTCTGGAAATTTCAATTGATGGATTTACATTTATTGAACAGAGGCTACATATCAATGAATAAATGTAAATTCAATAATTGTTTACAAGAAAACGTTGTTAATGTGAAATATACAGGTTATCATAATTTTGCACTTCCGAATATTTTAGCCATACAAAGTTCATTGAAACGGGCCCCAGCAGCCTGTTTCAAGGACCTATACATGGACTGTCATTTAGAAGCATGACGGGGTTTCACGGACTATATGACAAGCAGTGCAGACCCTGACAATGCACATAAGCCCCATTTCTGCAGAAAGAGTCCTAGTGATTTTAGTATGGTGATGTCTTTTTAGTTCACAAAACGATAGTAAAACATTTCAATTAGTGGACCTATTTTGAAAATTTAAATTGTTTAATTACCAAGACCATGAGAGTTAGCAAACATTTTTGCTTGGAGAACTTCACCAACTAATATTTTTCATTTCATAAAGACAAGTACTATAAATCAATAAGCGAACTTAGAAAACCACTATTACACGTAACCTCCTTTAGAACTTTGACTTGGTGTTGGTTTTGGTTTGAGTTGGTGAAATTTGTCAGTTTCCCTTTGTGTTGTTTAAACACTAAGCTACATGACACCAACCACTCCATCACCTATAATGCAGATAATGCCCCGGAACGGTAGTTCTAAGTGAAGATAATTGTCATTTTCCAAGTTACATAGCCTATTTATAGAACATGTCTATTAAAATCACACATCTAGGAAATAGTTTTTTCATTAACAAAGATTCATTGCTAAAATTTACAAAAATATAAAACAAGAAAATGTAGGTAGCCTATCGACGCACGAAAGCCCCGGTGGCAGATTAGAGAAAGTCCGGCAAACTTCTTAACCGGACACACAGACGGACAGACGGACAGACGGACACACAGTTCAAACACTATATGCCTCCCAGTTCGGCTGAGGGGGGAATAACGAATAGTTTTCCAGAAAGAAATATTAAAACTGGGCAGGTATCGGTGAAACAACAACAGTAGATATTCCAATCTTGAGAAGACGACTTGAAGACATTCGGTGTTTGAGACAAGGACGCTGTATATGGAGGTGGCGGCCGTCTACTCGGTGACTCCCCGACTGTCCTGGGACGTGACACTGCCGGAGCGCGAGGATCGCGCGCTGCTAACCCGGTGTTTGACGACCCCAGAACCTGGACCCGAGTCGGTCCGGGCTTGTGCGGTTTCTTTGAAACTCAATTTCTGTGTTTCTATCTGCAACGATACGAGAGAACACGACACGTGCAGCTGAGAGGAATTGACCACACATATGTGGCTGTGACTGGAGAAATGGGGCGTATGGCTTGTGTGACCAGTGTAGATCCAGATCAGACTGTGCATCTGCACAGTCTGATCAGGATCTGCACGGTTCGCCATTCCATCAGTCATACACCTAACGAGCAATATAAATTGTTATCCGGAGTCTGCTATTTGATCAGGAGCTACACTGGTCACAAATCCCATAAGCCATATTTCTCCGGTCACGGCCACATAATTGGATGTGTCGAGTTGCAATTGGAGGAGACTGTGAGATCGTGTATCCAGAGAAGCCGCCTAAATGTGCTACCTGTAGATACAGGTGAAAGACTTGGACCTGTAACACAAAAAAATGCCCATTACAAAAAATCCAGTAACAGCCACAGTTAGATATCTACTTGTGATACACAAACAGCCGAGGTTAAATCTTTTTATTATATACCTACCCATGAAATACATAGTTATACGATGTAAATAAAAGTCATATGTTCTCATCGATGAAAGAAACAACTTCCGGTGAAAATACGACTACTTCCGCTATCTATATTCATATTCTGTACTTAGAAAGAAAACAGCGCAAATATGCTGCAAATACACATTCATTACCGTATACAGTCTAAATAACTGCTAATTTCCATGGAGCGGTATATAATAAATAGAATATTCATATTTTTGCAACGAATATGACATATATGTTCATCTTGTGGTGTGAAATGTCCATATTTCACGAGTGCCTATAACGGCACTCGTGAAATATGGACATTTCACACCACTCGATGAACATATATGTCATATTCCTTGCAAATATATGAATATCCTCTATATAATTTTTATTGCTATGGACACACTTGATCTTATGTCTCTGTGCACCTTTAAAGGTACATGCCCACTCAGTAGGCACATAATGTTCTTTATAGGAATTAAATCATATTCACTAGATATGACATCTTCTGGCAAATAAAACATTCATTCACCATTACCCCACATATTTATTGGCATTATTATACATTTTATATCAGACGTAAATTTCCACACTGATATCAGAGGCGATAACCGTGTTTCCTTAAAATGTTAACTGACATTACTATTTATTCTATGTAGTTATTTTTTGATGTGCAATGATCAGACTTTATAATCTGTCGAAAATATTATTTTTTCAGGCGACACATTTAATTAGTATAAATAATAAAAAAATATCATGCCTCATTTGCATATGAAAAGAGCCTGGTGGAAAAGTGACACAATTATACACTTATTTAATTCCTATAAAGAACATGTTGTGCATACTAAGTGCATTGGCGGATTCAGGTGGGGGGGGGGGGCAGACCAGGTGAGCCCCCCCCCCCCCCCCACCCCCCCTAAAATGTGCAGAGTAAAGATTTTTTATAAGTTACAAGGCACGTTTCTACGTACATACTGTGACAGTGTCAATATTTTTGCTCCAAAATGCCCCAGAACGCAGGAAATGTGATTTCAAAAGAATTCCGGGGGAGACCCCCCTATCCAGACACCCCTAGCGCTATCCCCCGCGCTCCGCTCTGTTATTATAGGAATGAATGGCCTTTTTGTTGAATTTATCGGGGTATAAACTTGGAAAAGTCCCGGGAATACTGGACGAAGGCCGGGAGGCCTCGTCCAGTATTCCCGCGACTTTTCCAAGTTTATATCCCCGATAAATTCCACAAAAAGGCCATTCATTCCTTATAATTCCAGCATTTGAAATAAATTCATCAAGAAAATGTGTTTATTTTCCGTTTTCTTAAGAATTATTTTAACTGCGCCTCACGGTTACGGAAAGTAGTTCGGCATATGGGAGTTTACTGGGATATAAATTTTGGACAGAGACTTGCTACGGACCAATCAAATGTTAGGGAATTGTGTAAATATTTTTGTGCTGGAATTATAGTCAAGTATTGCAAAATAGTTACGCCCCTCCTAACCCGAAATCTTGGATCCGCGCCTGAAGTGGGCATGTACCTTTAAATATTCAAATATCATTCATAGGTAAAATATTTCCTATTATTCTTTCCAAATAATTACATAATAGGTATGGAAGTATGGATGTCGATGTACAATGTGTCGTTATGCTAAAATCTACGACGTGTTTGCAACCAAGATAAAAAGTTTTGGATATGTGGCTGTGACTGGAGAAATGGGGCTTACGAGATTTGTGACCAGCATAGCTCCTGATCAAATCGATGGTCTAGTAACATAAGGTCGTAAGTGCTATGCTTTAGCATAGCAGTTACGACCTTATGTTACTAGACCATCGAAATAGCACACTTCTGTAGCCTGATAATGATCTATATTTCTTGTTAGAAGCACGGCAGGTGTTTCATAGATGGAATAGTGAACCGTGCAGATCCACACAGTCTGATTTGGATCTACACTGGTCACAAAGCCCATAAGCCCCATTTCTCCAGTCACAGCCACAAACTAGCACAGATTTATCTCCACAATCCTCATGTCGCAAATAAAGATCAGCTATATACATTCACACGCACTGACGCCGACACACAGTGACCATGACTTAGCATTTAAACAAACCAGCACCCACACGTGCCAAGTTTTGTTACAATTCAATAATCCAAGATGGAGAACGGCCAGTTTATATCGCTGGTCTGGCTTTATAAACAGAACAATGTCCAAATTCCATAGTACAACGGTTGCCAAGTCCCAGTTATTATGGGTCATGTACTGAATCTCCGATAGTCTTCTAGAAACAACAATGTGTATATACCGGTATACATGTATAAGCTTGAGTCAACAGAATACAACTGATAACTAGTGCTGATAACTATTTTATCATGGTCAAGCAGTCTGCTTGAACATGATAAAACAGTTATCAGCACTAGTTATCAGTTGTATTCAGTTGCACGATGATTTTAGAGTCAGAGCAATTTTCCATTGGAAATGATTCTAAAGTGCTGCCAAAGTTTTTGATGAGAAAAATTGAAAAATAAAAAATATTCAACAGACGACACAAATTAATTCAGCATTGTAAGGGTTAAACCATCGCATTGAAGTGGCAAAATGTCCATTGAAATTTTAGACATAAGAGTATTATTGATATGAACACAGCACCCTAGTGTGATGTCGAGGACCTGGCACCAGATCAGGATATGCTAATTTCAGGGCTAAATACATATTTTTTTTATATCAATAGTCAGTTCTAAATTTGGGATTGAATAGAGATGGTTCTCCTGTTCTGCCAAAGCATGTTTAAAAGAAGAGCTACACAATTTAGCGAAAATACAAACAACAGACATATGTCACGTCACGGTCCCAGCCATTTAATTTAACCCTTTCACACCAAAGTAACTGGAATGGATTGTGATATATTAATTTTGCAACCAATCCAATTGTCACAAACAGATTTTCAGACGAGTCCATTTATAACAAGGGGATGTTTTTGTTCTCAAAATTATGAAAATTACTTGCAAAAAGTGCAGATCCTGATGAGATGGCTCGTCACGAGCCGGCTCATCTGGATCTACACTGTTTGCCAATACCACTATACAGGTCTGTGGTGTTGAAAGGGTTAAGGATTAAACACCACATCAATAGTCATAGTTGGACCCCCCCCCCCCCAACAGCTGACGAATCGTAATTTGTCAACGCGTTAATAGATCTGCTGAATACAAATAGTCTACAGTTCCCAAGATGTGGAACAGATATACTAATGATCAAGATGCCGGTTAATTTGACAAAACAACTGTATATTAACACCTCGATCACAATAACAGGTCAGACAATGATGATAACAAGCATTCATGCACTACCATACAGAGTCCCACAGGGGACATAGAATCTTTTTTTTTTATTAATTTGTTCCCACAAAATAACAATTTGTTCCCTCAATTCAAGGGAACAAATTGTTATTTCATGGGAACAAATTAATAAAAAAAAAATCCATATCCCCTGCGGGGCTCCGTACTACCATAATAAAATTTGCCAAAATAATACTTAGGGTTGTCCATTATTATTAATTTTAAGATGTTTGACAATGGCACAGTTTAAAAAGTAAATTCCTACAAGTCCACATTTCTTTTGTCACAATTTGGTAACATTTACAGAAAAATTCACCAACATTCAAAATGTTGAATACTTCAGAGAGAAAATTTCACAAATATTTCAAAACGTTCTGGCAAAAATGACAGAAAATTTCACATTCAACAAATAATTTGCCTTCAATATGTTATCTACGGCTATAATTTGACCCATTCAAACAATGTGAACAACCGAAGTGCATACACAAACCTGTTGTATGTACGTAAAAATTTAGTAAACAGTATATTTATACATTTAAACAAACAATCTTCGATGTAGAACTAGTAAATTGCCAACAATAATAGAACAGGGAAATCATTTTCTCATGGAAGGCATCTTTTCTTTTGTTGTTGTTCATAACATAACAAAAGGAAGCTGCCAAATTTACAAGATATACATGTAAATGTCAGATAAACACCGTGACATGGTAAAATAACCAATTTATGCATGTGTATGTTCTTTATAAATACTTTATTGACAGTTTTATATCGCTAACATATCAAACACGCCGAATAACCGATTGCAAAAATTGGGGTTAAATTGCTACCCTCGCGAGAGGTATGGAGCGGCGTAGCAATTTTGTTTCTAAAATTTCATAGATTATTTTGAACATCTGTAATAGGTTGGCATTAGCAATGCTTTACAAATTCAATAGCGAACAGTGTAGCCCTGATCAGACTGCGGAACCGCAGTCTGATATGGGGCTACACTGATCGCAAACAGAATAATTAAACACCAAATTTTGTCCTGACAAGTTGCGTATATTCTTTCAGTTGCAAACAAAAGAACCAGCCATGAGCCTACAAAGGCAGCTTATCTCCCAAATCGAGACTGGTCTAATTTTCGCATTAATAATCTTAACAGGTTCACAATAGAGCAAGTTAAAGGTATTTAAATGGCACATTCTTAAATTGTCTTTCCATGTATGGAGTATACGTTCGACACAATTGATGTGAAAGTCAATACAGGTATTGTTATTTCCAACAAAAGGGGACGTAATCGACTGTCACAAAACCTGTCGTTGTAATTACCATAAACTAACATACCAATTAGGGAATACATGTACCTGTAAAACCACGTGTTGTTGTATTTACTGTGGTATGGAAAACATTTGGTTCTTGCGAACTTTAACCCATTAAAGCCAGGATACAATTATAGTACATGTAGTAGAAAAAAAATCCCTATTTGTTTTATTTCATCTCGAAAGTATATATGTTGTTACCACTCAACTAAAATGAGTGGTAACAACATATACCTTCATGCAGAAATAAACAAAATATGAGATTGTTTTTTACAAAAATTATGGCATCCTTAGACTGAAATGGGTTAAACCGAGAAAATGTATTTCATACCACAGTAAATGCAACAGCCCATGGTTGACATTGGTTGAGCTACGTACTGGTATATCATATTATTGCATAAAATGGGCTTTCACAGTTTAATAACACAGAGTCATACACTAGTGTAATAAATAGAGAATAGTAGGTTAGTGCCGTGAATGGGAAAAAATATCCGGCAAGGCTCAAGAATTTCTTTATTTCTCATCAGAAGTATATGTTGTGACCACTCATTTGAACCGTCTCGCCGAGACGGTTCAAATGAGTGGTCACAACATATGCTTTGTTTCAGAAATAAGGAAAATAGATAGAGAATAGTAGGTTAGTGCCGTGAATGGGAAAAAATATCTGGCAAGGCTCAGGAAACGGGATGGGCGAGGCTCTGCCGAGCACATCCCGTTTCCGTGCCGCGCCAGATATTTTTTCCCATTCACGGCACTAACCTATTATTCTATTTATCCCGTCAACACCTACAAATGGGTGTAAAATGCAAAAATTGTATTGACTGGATATCAAAAATGTTTCACGGCACCGTGTTTCACGGCACATACGCACTGTGTTGACGGGATAAATATGCAAATGTGGCCGCTACAGAAAACATGTTCGGTAATCAATACAGCTTCAAATTATGATGATGTGCTTATGCAATAACTGGAATCTAATATTTGTATTGATTTAATATGATATTTATTAAATGAGATGACTGATTTCATAAGAAACGAGGCTATGCCGAGTTTCTTATGAAATCAGTACACTCGTTTAATAAATATCATGTAAGATCCTCTATTTACAGGATATATGGCAATTTGCCGTTGGTTAGAGTGTATTTGGCCAATGAGAGGCAGTGATTACCCGATAAAACATGCCACCAAGGTCAGTATAATACAAGATGTCACCTAACCCTTTCAACACTACAGACCTGTATAGTGGTATTGGCAAACAGTGTAGATCCAGATGAGCCGGCTCGTAAAACGAGCCGTCTCATCAGGATCTGCACTTCTTGCGAGTAATTTTCATATTTTTGAGAACAAAAACACCCCCTTTTCATAAATGGACTAAGTCTGAAAATCATTTTGTGACAAACTGACATATCAAAATCCATTACCGTTACTTAGGGGAGAAGGGGTCAAGGATCCACTGAGAGATAGGGAAATCAAGATTGGTGCACACACAACCCAGAACAGAGGAGGAGTCGGTGCAATTGCAACAAAAGCACATAAAATGCAACTTAACCCTTTCACACTTACAACATCTGAAATGACAGTGAATCTATCGGTGTTGAACAATACAATACAATTATACTACTATTGTTTACTCTTCTTAAATTTAGAGGGAAACATCATTCCATGTGACAATCTACGGAGCCCCGCAGGGGACGTAGAATTCTTTTTTATTAATTTGTTCCAACGAAATAACAATTAATTCCCTCAATTTAACAATTCATTCCCACAAATTAACAATTTATTCCCTCAATTTAACAATTCGTTCCAATGAATTAACAATTTGTTCCCTCGAATTAACAATTAACAATTCATGGGAACGAATTGTTAATTGTTAATTGGAGGGAACAAATTGTTAAATTGAGGGAATGAATTGTTATTTCGTGAAATAAATTGTTAATTTGAGGGAACAAAATGTTATTTCATGGGAACAAATTGTTAATTCGCGGGAACAAATTGTTAAATTGAGGGAACAAATTCTTATTTTGTGGTAACGAATTAATAAAAAAAATACATGACCCCTGCTGGGCTCCGTAACAAACCCAATCAATGAATAATAATGTACTACATCAAGCTTTATAAATATAATGATGGATTTGATTGGTATTAATTTGTGGTCAATAACACGGACTATGCAGCCTATGAAACCAATCTGTACAAACACTCTCCAGATGTGGTGGGTGGCAGGTGGGAGTATGTGATGGATAACTTAACGATCGGGGTTCATCCTTACTGGAATCCCGACCGGAAACCTGGTTTGGCCCTCACATACGTCTTTGGCATTTTGTATGTGACAGTTGAATCTGGTTATACCCCTTATATGAGTAATATGATTAATCATAATCCTATTACTTTTAGGGGAAGGGGCCCAGTGGCTTTGGTGTGGTATGAACCTGACACCAGGTCAGCTTATTCTAATTTCAGGGCTGAAAATATTTTTATCTCGATGTAAATATTCAGTTCTGATTTTGGGATTTTCCCCCCAATGCAGCAGGTTAAATCCGGGATCGAACCCGTTGGCCTGGCCTTACATGACCATAGCTGTTGATAGCTATAGGCCGTTATACACCAATGAACAAACAAACTCTCCAGATGCGTTGGCCTGCCACAAGCTTCAGTACCAGAATGTGGTACTAATCTATGAATGTACACACATAATTATGTACATACCAACAGACATGGACTATCGCTATATCCCTCCTGCCAATCGGCGAGGGGATCATAACCTTACATCGGCGAGGGTATCATAACTACATTGACAAGGGTATCATAACCCTACATTGACAAGGGGATCATAACCCTACATCGGCGAGGGGATCATAACCCTACACAAGGGGATCATAACCCTACATCGGCGAGGGGATCTTAACCCTACATCGACGAGGGGGTCATAACCCTATATCGGCGAGGGGATAATAACCCTACATGAGGGGATCATAACCCTACATCGGCGAGGGGATCTTAACCCTACATCGGTGAGGGGATAATAACCCTACACGAGGGGATCATAACCCTACATTGGCAAGGGGATCTTAACCCTATATCGGTGAGGGGATCATAAACCTACACGAGGGGATCATAACCCTACATCAGCGAGGGGATCATAACCCTACATCGGCGAGGGGATCATAAACCTACACGAGGGGATCATAACCCTACATCGGCGAGGGGATCTTAACCCTACATCGACGAGGGGATCATAACCCGATGGGATCTTAACCCTACATAGGCGAGGGGATCTTAACCCTACATTGACGAGGGGATCATAACCCTACATCGGCGAGGGGATCATAACCCTACACAAGGGAATCATAACCCTACATCGACGAGGGGATCATAACCCTACATCGGTGATGGGATCTTAACCCTACATAGGCGAGGGGATCTTAACCCTACATCGGCGAGGGGATCATAACCCGACATTGGTGAGAGGATCATAACCCTACATGAGGGGATCATAACCCTACATCGGCGAGGGGATCTGAACCCTACATAGGCGAGGGATCTTAACCCTACATCGGCGAGGGGATCATAACCCTACATCGGTGAGAAGATCATAACCCTACACGAGGGAATCATAACCCTACATCGGCGATGAGATCTTAACCTTACATCAGAGAGGGGATCATAACCCTACATCGGCGAGGGGATCATAACCCTACATCAGAGAGGGGATCATAACCCTACATCGGTGAGAAGATCATAACCCTACACGAGGGAATCATAACCCTACATCGGCGATGAGAGATCATAACCTACATCGGAGATCATAACCCTACATCGGCGAGGGGATCATAACCCTACATTGACAAGGGGATCATAACCTTACAGCCTACCTAATATGCTGCATGAGAGTGAAATATGTTACATTACAACAGATCACATCCTCGGTAAAACTTTAGTCAGTCTCAAGCATGCCTGATAATAAACAGTTACAATCATAGCAAACAGACAAATGATTGGATCGGATTATGTTAACCTTACACTGCTGAATTAAATTTTGTTGTCTGCTACTTGTGTTTTATTATCCATTTAACAAAAGACATGGTTTTTCAGCACTTTAAATCATTTCCAATGAAAATGATTCTAAAGTGCTGTCAAACCATGTTTTATTGAGAAGATTGACAAAATATTAAACAACAGCAGACGACAAATTTTGTGTCCCGCGTTCTAAGGGTTAAACATTTATAAGCAGTTCCATTCCAGTTGTAGTGCTATAAATGAGTAACAGACTTTAAGACATATTGAGCAATGAAGAAATGATAGCACGTCCCATAGATGTCGTTATGATCACGTCTTAATTTTGTCATTCTAGGATACATAGTATGAACACAGGTGGAAGACTCGGACCTAGGACTCAATATACTTGGCTCATTTGGAAAACATTACCCCACCCACACACAAATTTTCATACACTATACCTTACAGCCTACCCATTTCCATGCACCATGAAATGGGCGGGTGTGGTAACGTTTTCCAAAAGAGCCAAGTATTGGGTCCTAGGTCCAAGTCTTCCACCTGTAACTATGAACAGTACCATAGGGCACAAAGACACATAGCTTCATTCATGCTATCGGAGCACATGTTTGCAGCACACACCTGCATATCCTAGGCATAGGAAAAGCAAGATCATTAACTAACCCTTACTACGCTGAATTAAATGTTATCATCTGCTGAAAATGTTTAATTTTCAATATTTCTTGATAAAAACCTGTTTTGGCAGCGCATGAGAATCGTCTCCACAGGATACGATTCTCATGTGCTGTCAAAACTGTTTTTTTGTTAAGAATTTAGGCAAAAATGGAAAACAGCAGACAACACTTTTCGTGTCCCGCGTAGTAAGGGATAAGCAAACGAAGTCTGCCTTAACACTTGCAATGCTGAATTAAGTATTGTTGTCAACTGTTTAATTTTTCACTGAAAATCTGTTGTGCACATGAGCAATGGAGACAATTCTCATGAGCTGCCAACACATATTTGTTTGCTAAAGAATATGTTACAAATGAAAAACATCAAACAACAATAATCAGTTCCGTCCTTTGAAGGGTTAAGCCAGGGTGCAGATTCAAGTACTACGTGAAAACAAACAAGACGGAACAAGGACATCTTTATTACGAAGCTAATCCCCTCACTGGCAGCCTTGATAATAAAAAAAATAACAAGGTGAACATAAGTCCTCAGTAACCTTGGGTGTTCGGACGTAGGTCCAAAGCACCATCCCTAGACATGCAATGTGGCCACATATTATCAAATTCGGTGAAGTGGTTCATAAGTTATTGAAAAATAAAAGGTGTTACTAACGTACGTACACGTACATATGTACATGGACTAATGCTATATCCCTCTTGCCTATCGGTGAGGGGATAACAACCGGAATTATACAAAGGAATTGAATATCGTGAGAGAACAGATGTTTTTGTTGCAAGGTTAAAGGGTTAACTTACATCAGGGTACAGTTTGACGAGAGGTCTTAGAGGCACAGCTAGAATTACTACGAATATCTTCAGCCATTATACTTAGGTAGCCTTTCTGTTCCGGATATTTCACGTCGTCCTTCGAGAAGTGAATCTTTCGCTTTCGGTTTATGTTCGCCGGCTTGTGGTTGGAATTCCCTAGAGACTTCACTTTTGGCAAGGCAGTTTCTCGGAAGTGGGCAGAGTGTGTGGCAATCCGTACATTGCTCTCTGGCGGCTTCCATCCGGCGTTTTCTAGAGAGTTGATCTTCGGAATTTTCGGCCATCGTACATAATGCTGCTGCACCTTAAACCCTCCGCCTTGGGGCTTGTGGTCTACATTAGTCAAGGATTCGACTTTTGGCATTGCCCGCCATTGTGGGACGTCGTTAACGATATGGACGTTGCCACCTCTAGATTGATATGTCATATTCTCCAGTGAATTGACTTTTGGCCGACCATCCCAATGCAACTGTTGTTTCTGTATATGGACATTGCCGCCACCAGGATGGTAGTCCGTATTGTCAGAGTCAATTCTGGAGTTGGCCGGCCATTCTGGTCGCTCGTTGATAATCTCCACATGGCCTCCCTGTGGACGGTATTCGTGATTATCGTCATCAACTTTGGGATGCGCGGCATACTTTACGGGACTGTTGATGATCTTGCGTGTGGGCTGGGGTGGGCAGTAGCCAAGATTGTCCCTCGTGTTCAGTTTCGCCTTCTCGCTCCACTTGAGTTTCTGGCTGTAGATGTTGACCGTGCCGTGCTGTGGCTGGAAGTTGACATTCTCAAATGTCTCTGTCTTGCCCTCCTTCTTCCAGTTTATATGGTCGTTCGTTATCTTGACCTCGCGGACACGCGGTGTGTACTTGATGTTCTCAAACGTATCCACCTTGGACTTCTTCTCAACGTCCAGCTTCTGATCGAGAATCTTCACCTGGCTTTGTTTCGGCTGCCAGTCGACGTTCTCCAGAGAGTTCACCTTTGGCTCCTTTTTATATCTATCTTTAGTCACGACGAGAAACACGCCTTTCTCGGTATATTCAGCATTCTTCAGTTTGTCTGGAGAAACGCCCGCCGTCGATGGTATATATATCTTCCTGGTTCTATCGCGATACTCTGGTGACTTTGGTCGCATCTTCTGGATATGTTTTTTGTCGATGGAGCCGACCTTTGGCTCGGCCTTCCATTGGACCTTGTGTTTGGGGATGACCTTGCCGCCACCGGACGGCACGTAGTTCACGTTGTCGAGCGTGTTCACCTTTGATTGGGACTCCCAGCCCATGTCCACGGGAGGCATGTACAACCAATCCATCTTGCTCCGTCTTCTAGCCTCACTCAGTGAAACCTATATCCAACCAGTCACCAGTCTGCCCAATGAAAACAAGCCACCAGTCTGTCGGTACTTAAAGAAAAATTACAAATTCCAGTATAGTCACGTTTCAGTCAGTCAGTATAAGGAATCACCCTGCAAATTTTTCCAAGTTCAATTTTTATATTTGTGAGGCAACTATGATTCTAGCATAAAACACCAGTCTATTAATTGACAAAGATTATACATCCAGCATTAACTATAAGTATTTACTGTCACATTCAAGTTTATTGCTGTCACTAATGGTTGCCATTCTATTGTCTAGAAGTTTCTAGCTTCACTATTACTTGTTGTTCATCCATTACTTTGCCCACTCTAAATTTACGCCATACAAGTCAATACAATTTGATTGATGTTTGAGTGTATGGAAATAGAAACTGGATATGCCTATTATTGATGATATAAAATGTTGCTGATTTGGATTTAAAATCTTAAACGACATGGCACAGAACAGCACTTTTGAATAACTCTTCTTTCCTCCAAATCACTTAAAATCCTTTGTATCAAAGACAAATTTCTCCGAACAATCCAAATGAAGTGTCGTCACTAATCAGGACAAAAGTTTTCTAATTCACTGATGCAGCACAAGTGTAATTCGGCATCAAAATCGTCTGTGAATTTTAAATTGACATGAATTTAAATTCGCAAAGTTTTTGTGCAACTTGGTAACTAAGAAGACATAAGGAGTAAGTGAAGCGGTAAATGAGCATTGGTGAAGGAAAAACACAACATGACAATTGCGAATAGCATAGAACCTGATCAGCCTGCACATTTGTGCAGGCTGATCAGGTGCTATGCTATTTGCAAGGCATTATGCTAATACGAACAAATATAATCCTGTGCAGAGAGAGCGAATGAAGATACTGAGACTGCTATAGAGACTGTCGATACAAGTGGTGTGTTACTCAATGTGCTGGTTGAAAGAATACAGAATTCAGTGCTGTGGACAAACCAATAGATATGGAAATAGAAACCTCTGTCACCATAAAAACAGCTATCAATCTTGAACAATGAAACACAGATTGAATTATGACCTACAAATATGAAATAAGCTCTGCCAATAAGAAATAATTGATGTTTTTGAGAATACGAGTACCGTTATGCAGAAATGCATCTGAACTCGTAGAATACGGTAATCCACTAATTTGATTCTAAACAATTTGTAGTTCATGATATATTTATTATACTCATGTAAACGGTTACCAAGTTTGGTTTAAGTGATACAATTGCTAATTAAATATGGTTTTGTCGAATTACCGGTACTATGGCACATGATTTTTGTTAAAAGAAATTAATTCATTCAAATAGAACTTACAAACATATTCAGTGTTCCATTACTGTGGCCAGTAAAACAATGGCTATGAATTCGAGTGGAAAATAAGAAAGACACACATGGAGACATTGTATTTAACCCGATATGAATTACCATAAGTGAAAGTAAGTCTTGCTGACCAATATCATTGGTGTGTGAAGTAAAAACCTGGCTCTTTGACAAAATTTACAAACATAATATATAGTTATCTTTTGTTTCAGTCCACTTAACCCTTACAATGATGAATTAATTTATGTCGTCTGCTGTTTATTTTTTATTTCCATTTTTCTTATAAAAACATGTTTTGACAACATTTTAGAATCATTTCCAATGGAAACTAGAAATGTGACCTGTCGGCACACGAATACCCCCACTGGCAGCCAAAGAAAACAAGGCATTTTTTATTATAAGCCATTTAGTCGAGCGTTAAGGTTTCAAACGCATCAAGTCTGTGACCTTGACCCTGGGCATAGTGTGATAATCCATGCATTGGTGTAGAAGATATAGAGCGGAAGGGAATTTCAATAGGTTTGACCTTTGACCTTCATCTGTGACCTTGACCTCGGACGTAGGTGCGTGGTTATTGATCGTGACGCACCTTCTCATCATGAGAAACATTTGTGCCATGCCATTTGATAATCCATGCATCGGTGTAGAAGACATAGAGCGGAAGGGAATTTCGATGGGTTTTACCTTTGACCTTCAACTGTGACCTTGACCTTGGACGTAGGTGCGTGGTTATTGATAGCGACACACCTTCTCATCATGAGAACCATTTGTGCCAAGCCATTTGATAATCCATGCATCGGTGTAGAAGATATAGAGCGGAAGGGAATTTCGATAGGTTTGACCTTTGACATTCAACTGTGACCTTGACCTTGGACGTAGGTGCGTGGTTATTGATTGCGACACACTTTCTCATCATGAGAAACATTTGTGCCAAGCCATTTAATAATCCATGCATGGGTGTAGAAGATATAGAGCGGAAGGGAATTTCCAACAGACCGACAGACCGACTGACCGACAAGCTGACTCCTATATACCCCCTCAAACTTTGTTTGTGGGGGTATAATGATTCTGAAGTGCTATCAAACCATGCTTTTATTGAGAAAGAATTTCAAATATAAGAACAACATCAGACAACTATTTTCGTTTCCCGCATTCTAAGGGTTAACCTGTTTATCTAAAATTGATGTAAATGGATGTAAAATATATTTTTATATATTTAGTTATGAAAAATGGCTAAGTGTTTCAGTGACCCAGATGGTTAAATAGGTCATAATGTTAATAATGTCATGAATGTGGTGCATATCCCTTACTACGCTGAATTAAATTTTGTCGTCTGCTGGAAATGTTTTATTTTCAATATTTCTCGATAAAAACCTGTTTTGACAGCGCATGAGAATCGTCTCCACTGGAGACGATTCTCATGTGCTGCCAAAACAGTTTTTGTTAAGAATAAAGGCAAAAATGAAAAACAGCAGACGACAATTTTCGTCTCCCGCGTCGTGAGGGTAAAGGTCCAATGTATCAAGTGTATTGAAGGGATCATTCAAGTAATAATAAAGTTAGGTCATGAAGGAGAAATTCCTACAAACCTCATGACTAGACGGACAGGCGGACTGTCCAAAAATATTGCCAGTAGTTCATGACCATGGGGTCAAATCAAAATTACAAATTAATTTTGCACATCTATCCACAATAAAGAAGCACCAAGTATCAAATCAAATGTCTATCTAATAGTATCTATCGTGGTTTTCAACCCTCTATATATCACGGGTTTGTAATTATTATAGTTCACATATTGAATTTTTAATAAATTACTTTAACAAAAATTCAAAATGTGAACTATAACTGTTTTAAATATTATTGTTTGCCTGCCCCATCATGTGATATGTGGAGCACAATCCATAAACATGGTTTCAAATTACCACATTCATACATGGTTGGTGGATTTGCACCGAATCGATAATGCACACTCCATTGGAGACGATTCTCAAGTACTGTCAAAGCGTGTTATGTTAAAAAATAATTTGACTAGAAAATGTGTTCACAGAACACGGATGCCTCTCCTACTGCTTTGATAGTAAAACGACTCAAGATTGAAATATTCTAAGTACAAAAGGGTAGAAGAAATCCATGACTCAAGGGTCGAATCAAAAATACAAATTAACTCTGCATGCTAGCGGTGAAAATATCCGCCAAAAGAATTAGGAGTATATGTTTTATTTCTCTCTGTAAATATGTCTTGAAATTTCATTAGAATTGAGTCCTCAGGACTCAATTCTAATGAAATTCCAAAACATATTCATGATATTTATGAGGAGAAATACAAGAAAATATGATGATTTTTTGTCCGCAAGTTTTGAACTATTTAGAGCACACAAGTTACTCAGCATGCAAACAGTTAACTGTGTGCATCTACACATCATACTAAGAAGATATAGAACAAGGTGCAAGTCTCTATCTTTCACGGTTTAAAAGGATTAACCCTTACTACACTGAATTAATTGTTCTCCAGTGGAGACGATTCTAATGTGCTGTCAAAAACCAGGTTTTTGTCAAGAATTAAAGCAAAAATGAAAAACAGCAGACGGCAATTTCCGTCAACAGCGTAGGAAGGGTTAAGAGTTACAAGGTTTGTAACGGACAGACAGCACGGGATGGACCTGACAAAGGTAACACTAAACGTCCCCTCCACTACCATGGTGGGGCATAAAAGCAAGTAAATGTGGCCTGTTAACCCGTACACTGCTGAATTAAATTGTGTTTATTTTATATTTTCCATTTTTCTCATAAAAACATGTTTTGCCAGCACTTTAGAATCATTGATTCTAAAGTTCTGTCAAACCATGTTTTTATTGAGAAAAAAGGCAAAATATTCAGCAACAGCAGACGACACTTTTCGCTTCCAGCATTCGAAGGGTTAAACAGAAATGCCCCTCACTGGCAGATTCAAGAAACTCGGACACAATTCTTCAACGGACACCTGGGGCCCGTTTCACAAAACTTTGTACGACTAAAATGTTTGTAAGCGCAAATTTAGGATTATGTGGAAATTTCAATTGATGCCTATGTTCAATAAATTTAAATAAATAAACATAATGGATTGATGTAGAACATCAATTTTAATTGTCAGATTTTCGAAGCTAGATCAGAAGATTTTCAGGTGAGCGAAGTCATGTACACTTCCATGTTTTTTCAAATTGATTCACGTAGTACAACAACAATGCATGGCGCATCGTTGAGCATCATATCTGTCAAAATACAAACAAAGGCAAACTTTAATTGTATATTTGTTTCTGATAATTATCAAAATATATGTAAAGTGTGCAAAGCCACAATACACCGACTGTATATTTTTGTCTATAAATATTCTGTTAAGATTTTGGGATTTTCCTTCTTCCCTACACATGCAATATGGGATTTGACCCTGTTAGCCGACCTAAAATGACTTTAGCCGATGATAAGCCATTAAACATCATTACAAAACATAGTACTTATTAGTACTATTGTGGAGCTAACCTAGTTTCAGTACTTTGATTTATTATGGCCCGCCTTTCAATGGTGACTGCTGTCCTGGGGGCCGTTTCACTAAACTTCCTACGACTAAAATGTTCGTAAGTGCAAATTTAGGATCGTCTGTAAATTTCAATTGATGGATTTACATGTATTGAGCATAGGCTGCATATGCAGCCTATGCTCAATAAATGTAATTCCAACAATTGTTTACAAGAAAACATTGTTAATGTGAAATTTGCAGACTATCATAAGTTTGCACTTACGAACATTTTAGTCGTAGGAAGTTTAGTGAAAAGTCCCCCTGGTTCAATGGTGACTGCTGTCCTGGTACACACAAACCCGACAATCATTATACCAACAATGGCGGTAACTTATTGTAAGGTAGTACTGGGTATTGACCGAAACAATCAGTGTTAAAGGCACTGCAGCTCAGTAGCCAATTTCACCAACATTGCAAAGTATACTTTCTAGCAAAGTATACTTTGAGGGAGTAATCATTTATTTTTGCTGAAATGCATTATTTCATATAGAACTAACGACTGCATATATTTGATGATTAAAAGTATGCAAAATTATTATACTGAAGTTATTACATTATCACAGCCAAAATGGCTGTGATAATGTAATACATTCAGTATAATAAAAATTAATAAATTTATCATAAAATTGAACATTTCTCCCTCAAAGTGAGTGAGTGAGTGAATAGGGTTTAACGTCCGCTTTTCTGACATAGAGGTACAAGCCTCAGGGAGTCTACACGCAGACGGGTCAACGGGGTCGTGTCCCGTATCCACCTGTCCGAGGGGGGTAAATCCCAACTTCAGAACTCAATATTTACAATCAAAATATATATTCAGTCCTGAAATTAGAACAACCTGATCTGGTGCCAGGCCCTCGCCACACCAACATCATTTATCCCATCCCCTAAAAGTAATAGGATTAGCACTAATCTTACTTTTATATATGGGGCATAGCCTGACTCAACTCTCACATACAAGAAAGCCAAAAATGTACATGAGGGCCAAATCCGGTATAGTGGGTTCCGGAAAGTATGAACCCAATCGTTAAGCCAGTTTAGTCGCCTTTTACGACAAGCAATGGCTACTGCAGCACTATTCTCAGGATCAGTTGATCCCGCCCCGGTGCCTGCACGGGGCTCTCCCTCAAAGTATACTTTGCTAGAAAAGTATACTTTGAAATGTTGGTGAAATATGCTACAGATAAGCATGGAAAGTAATAACATATGTTATAATAACATAAGCTTTGAAAGGAGACTAAGTATGTGACCTTGACCTTCAGATCAGCGGGGGTTGGATTGTCATGGATTTGTTACAGCACTATAGAAGAGCCTTAGAGGAATGCATGTTTAAATATTAAGAGATTTTGATGAAGGCAGTATAAGTTATAGCATATTTCTCTATTTTAAGTTTAGTGAAGGACGGACGGACGGACGGACTCCAGAATATCCCCCACCCCCACAACTTGTTGCGGAGGGTACAATTAGACAGGTATATTTTGTTCTACTCCTGCATTTACACCATCCCCAGTAGCGTATTTCATCAACATTGCAAAGTATACTTTTCTAGCAACGTATACTTTGAGGGAGTAATCATTTATTTTTCCAGAAATGCATTATTTCACATAGAACTAACAAATGCATATATTTCATGATTAAAAGTATGCAGAATTATTATACTGAATTTATTACA
This sequence comes from Conchocele bisecta, assembly GCA_029237695.1. Lineage (NCBI taxonomy): Eukaryota > Metazoa > Mollusca > Bivalvia > Lucinida > Thyasiridae > Conchocele > Conchocele bisecta. Next base: position 82,495,923 of record CM055270.1, read on the forward strand.
TTATCACAGCCATTAAATGGCTGTGATAATGTAATAAATTCAGTATAATAAAAATTAATAAATTTTTAAAAAAATTGAAAATTTCTCCCTCAAAGTATACTTTGCAATGTTGATGAAATGGGCTACAGGTGGGGAGGATCGGGAGGATATTGATAGGTGTGTAATGATTGTTGATTCATATGAAATTAAATATAGGGAACATATGACAATATATTTGATATGACAAATCAATGAAACATGAAAAGAATATTGACGATGTGATGAGGGAGGTAATGTGACAGCAGTTTGTTTATTGGGGTTTAACGGCCTATCAACAGCTAAGGTCATTTAAGGCCGGGTCAATGGGTTTAGTACTAAATCCCATATATTACATGTACAAGTACATGTTCAAGTACATGTACAAATGGGGGGAACATCCCAAAATCAGAACTGAATATTTACAATACAAAAATATATATTCAGCCTTGACATCAGAATAATCCTGATCTGATGCCAGATCCTTGCCACACTTGAATCACTTGGCCCCCTCCCAAAAGCAGTAGGATCAGTAATAATCTTACTAGTTTTATAATGGGTAATAACCCACATCAACTAGGTAACAAAAGAGCTGAAGATAAAAATGTACCTGAGGTCCAAACCAGGCAAATCCAGAGGAGGAACCCCTGCCGTTAATTTACGCCGTCGCGTTCGCCCGACCAACAATGTGAGAGCAGACTCGTATATTCAATCATTTAGGAAATTTATTTTTTTGTATTGTGTCTGTTGAGTAACTGTCAGGCATTTACTCGTTCAACACTAGTCCTTTATAGTGGTGTTCACAAACAGTGTAGATCCAGATGAGCCGGCTCGTGACGAGCCGTCTCATCAGGATCTGCACTTTTTGCAAGTTTTGTCTGTTTGTTTAATGGTGTTTAACGGCCTATCAACAGCGAAGGTCATTTAAAGCTGGGCCAACGGGTTCGATAACACATTCAAACTGCTGCATTGGGAGGAAAATCACAAAATCAGAACTGATTATTTACATCGAGAACAAATATATTCAGCCCTGAAATTAGAGTAACCCGACCTGTTGCCAGGTGCATACCACACATATTACTCTTATAACGGTATATAACCAGATTTAACCCTCACATAAAGAATACCAAAGACATGCCTGCAGGCAAAACCAGGTAAGGATGAACCCCGATCGGAAAATTACCCATCGCATGCTCCAAACTGTCACACACCTTTTTGCAAGTAATTTTCATATTTCTTTTAGAAAAAGAAAAACACCCCCTTTTCATTAATGGACTGGTCTGAAAATAATATTGTGACGATTCGATTGAAGGAAAATTTACAGATCAAAATCCATTCCAGTTATTTAGGGTTGAAAGGGTTGAAATTCTACATCCATTCAATTACCACAGTCACATCGTTTATGGTGAACATAAAGCTGTAATTTTCACGTATATCGTAGTTACTTCCCTTAGAACGATGTATTCTAAACTAAAAATACACACCTGACAAAATTTTAGAGGATTTGTTTGCACCCTTGCACCCCTGGCTACGCCACTGTATCATTATTTCCAGGGAAAATAAACGAGCCCTATAATGTAACCATGTTCCAGGCGGTGATATTCAATCCGGCACCAGACCTCTCACCCCTACCTATCTGACATGGACTAGTCCATTAACTCTCAGATATTTCCACTTATCAGAAAAGGGATTTTTTTTCAAGAACTGAAAAATAGAAACAAATACTGCAGATCGTTTGCGAGACAGGATTCTATAGAGTTGTGTCAGTAGCCTATTTCACCAACATTGCAAAGTATACTTTTCTAGCAAAGTATACTTTGAGGGAGAAATTTTCAATTTTAGGATAAATTTATTAATTTTTATTATACTGAATTTATTGCATTATCACAGCCATTTTGGCTGTGATAATGTAATAAATTCAGTATAATAATTCTGCATACTTGTAATCGTCAAATATATGCAGTCGTTAGTTCTATATGAAATAATGCATTTCGGGGAAAATAATGATTGCTCCCTCAAAGTATACTTTGCTAGAAAAGTATACTTAGCAATTTTGATGAAATCGGCTACAGGTCTCATAAATAAAATGTCATCCTTTTACTACAGTGGAACCTCTCTAAACCGGACACCAAGAAAACACATGTGATGTTAATTTTGATGAGTTTCTTGGTCATTTATATCAGGTGTTAATGTCTGTTCGTGATCGCATAGCACACAGCTATGTCTTAGAATGATCAAATGCATGATTTACACTGATTCTATAAGCCGGACACCCTGGGGACCTCCCAGTGAAACCTCTCTAAGTCGGACACCCTGACCTCACAGTGGTAACCTCCCTAAACCTAAGGGACACCCTGGGGACCTCCCAGTGAAACCTCTCTAAGCTGGGGACCTCCCACCAACCTGACCTCCCAGTGAAACCTCTCTAAGCCAGGACACCCTGGGGACTCCCAGGTGACACCCTGGGGACCTCCCAGTGAAACCTACTAACTGGGGACCTCCCATGAAACCTCTCTAAGCCGGACACCCTGGGGACCTCCCAGTGAAACCTCTCTAAGCCGGACACCCTGGGGACCTCCCAGTGAAACCTCTCTAAGCCAGACACCCTGGGGACCTCCCAGTGAAACCTCTCTAAGCCAGACACCCTGGGGACCTCCCAGTGAAACCTCTCTAAGCCGGACAGTGGGGACCTCCCATGAAACCCTCTCAAGCGACACCCTGGGGACCCAGTGAAACCTCTCTAAGCCCGGACACCCTGGGGGACCTCCCATAAACCCTCTCTAACCAGGGGGACACCCTGGGACCTCCCAGTGAAACCTCTAAGCTGGACACCCTGGGACCCCTCCCAGTGAAACCTCTCTAATCCAGACACCCTGGACCCTTCCCCCGTAAACCTCTCTTAAGCCAGACACCCTGGGGGACCTCCCAGTGAAACCTCTCTAAGCAGACACCCATGGGGACCGCCTCCCAGTGATAACCTCGTCTAAGCCAACACCCTGGGGACCTCCCATGGAAACCTCTCTAAGATCACAACCCTGACCTCCCAGTGGAAACCTCTCTAAGCTGGACACCCTGGGGACCTCCCATTGAAACCTCTCTAAGCCTGGACACCCTGGGGTGGAACCTCCTCCCAAGTGGGAAACCTCTCTAACCAGACCCAACCCTGGGGACCTCCCAGTGACTTCCGTCCCCTAAGCCACAACCCTGGGGACCTCCCATGAAACCTCTCTAAGCCAGACAAACCCCCAACCCCCTGGGGACCCTGGCCATGAAAACTCTCCTAACCAGACACCCCCTGGGGACCTCTCCAAGTGAAAAACTCCCTCCTAAAAGTTCCTAATCAACCCACCCTGGGGACCTCCCAGTGAAACCTCTCTAAAGCCACACCCCTGGGGACCTCCCAGTGAAAAAACCTCTCTAAGCCGACAAGGGCCCTGAAACCAGCCAAGTGAAACCTCCCTAAAAGCTGAACACCCTGGGGACCTCCCAGTGAAACCTCTCTAAGCCAACACCCTGGGGACCTGCCAGTGAAAACCTCTCTAAAGCCAAACCACCCTGGGGACCCTCCTGAAAACCTCTCTAGCGACACCCTAACCTGGGGACCTCCAGTGGGAAACGCCTCTCTAAGCCAGACACCCTGGGGACCTCCCAGTGAAACCTCTCTAAGTTGGACGCCCTGGGGACCTCCCAGTGAAACTCTAAGCCGGACGCCCTGGGGACCTCCAGGGTGTCCGTTTTAGAGAGGTTTCGCTGTACCTTCTTTATAACTGTGCGAGTCTGCACCTGAAGTTGTGCGATATGTCATGAAACATACGTATAAAATTTACGATAGTTTGCATAAATGACGTTGAATGTTAACGAAATGTTCCAAGCAAATGGGGCACTGCACATTTAGTCCACTTTCAATGTCATTTATAGAACAGAAAATATCACAGTTTCTGTAAATTTTCTTAACTACAAAATCACATGGCTTGTCTGTCTCATTTGCTCAATGACAATGATGCTATAACTTACCATAAAGTTTATGTTAACCCTTACAACACTATCTTAATTTTTTGTCGTCTGCTGTTTATCTTCTATTTTACTTTTTTATCACCAAAAAAATGCTTTGACAGCAATTTAGAATAATTAACAACATGCTTTGACAGCACTTCAGAATTATTTCCATTGGAAATGATTCTGAAGTGCTGTCAAAACATGTTTTTATTGAGAAATAAGGCAGGATATAAAAGCAACAGCAGACGACAATTGTTGCGTATAGCGGTTAACCACAAAATCACATGGCTTGCCTCATTTGCTGAAGAACAATGATACTAAAACTTACCATAAAGCTCACGTTAAGGAACAGTCTGGGCTGAATTCCTTGACAACACTCGCGAATCTCGCGACATTGAATTCTGAGAATTGCGGCCTAAAACATATTGAGGATACATCACTTCCTCTTTACCCCAGTTCATTTTAAGCGGGCTACAGTTGCCAGCGGGCTTGTAATTCTTGTTATCGAGTGTGGAAATACGCGGCGACGCTGTCCTGCTCCAATCGATGGCTTTCGAGCTGATGACAACATTGCCGCCACCGGCCCTGTGTTGTGTGTTGTCTAGAGATCCAACCTTAGGCTGAGCGTTCCAGACAGGCATGTCATTGAATATTTGTGCGTCACCACCGCCAGGCCTGTGGTGGTTCAACTCCAACGATCCAACCTTCGGATGCGCGTGCCATCGTAATGGCCGATTCTCAATTTCCACATGCCCGCCAGCTGACCTATACGTTGCATTTTCCAAGGAGCCAACCTTTGGCATTGCGTCCCATCTACATGGACTGTTTGGTATTTTCACATTGCCTCCCGAAGCTTTATACGTAGCGTTTTCGAGTGAACCAACCTTAGAATCAGTGTTCCAGTTGAGTTTCTTATCGACGATTGAGACCTTACTATCCGCTGGCACAAACCCCGCATTTTCCAGCGAGCCAACTTTAGGTCCAGACGTCCACCTGACATGTTCGTTGGTGATGTGTTTATTTGAAGGCCGCGGCATATGGTGGCTGTTCTCCAGGGACCCGACCTTGGGGTTGGCGTGGTCCCAGTTGATGCGCTGGTTGGTGATATGCACGTCGCCTCCACCCGCAAGGTGGTGCTGGTTGTCCAGGGAACCCACCTTGGGTGTCGTGTCCCACACAAGCCGCTCCTGCAGGATGGTCCGGTTCCCCCCGCCCGGCACGTGGTGGCTGTTCCCCAGGGAATCAACCTTCGGGGCAGCGCACCAGTCCAGCCGCTTGTTGATGATGGACACGTTCCCGCCGCTCGACTTGTAATCTATATTCTCCAGCGAACCCACCTTAGCCTTCTTCTCAAGTTTCTCATTCTCAATTTTTGCATACGTCCGGCCGTTGGGTTCAATCTCTACATGCTTAAAGCCTTGAATAACTGCTCGCCTGTATGGCAACAGCCGAATGCGGTCAGTGCCTGGTCCTTCGTGACTTCGAGGCCGCGTCTGAAGCAGGCGTTCCTTGTCGAGCGACCCAACCTTCGCCTGTTTGCGCCATCGGAGCCGCTCCTGTGGGATCACCTTATTGCCGCCCCCAGCCCGATGGTGGATATTCTCAAAAGACCCAACCTTCGGTCCGCTTTCCCATCCAAAGTTAAAACCCTTTGGTAAATCGTACGACATTTTCACAAAGTTCTATATGATATAATGCAGCTACACCTTCAGCATACTGTTGATGCATTCATTGCAAACTAACTGTTTTTGTTCATGTCGTCACAGAACAAACTGTTCAAAAGTCCACCATAGTTCTGTCAACACGAGTCTTGTACATGCATAAACAGATCACACAATGTCTTCCTACACAACAGGAAGAATCACTGATAACAACTTTGTCCAAATTCCAAATCTGTCCGTATTGCAGATCCCGGCTTATAACATGTGAATATGTCAATTAAACATTACGTCAACTACACATTCAATATCAATAATAAGCACAGCCATTCAACACATTTATCATACTGTGGTGGATACGTATATACATAGTTTGTTTATCCCTGTTTATATTTCAATTCCTACCTGATTAGTTTATCAATAAACCATCAATGAAATTTGATAGTGCATCACAGCAGGTATGTATCAAGAACCATACATTAATTCAATTCACCTGAAAAGGGTCACTTTCACTGAAATGTTTGTAAGTCTATCAATTGCAGGTGGAGTCTAACTTTAAAACACAATTTAAATATCCTTATGAAAAGTTCATTCACATACAAAGAGTCCTAGTCCCAGGTGAGAGTTAATTTATCTCGTATGCATACGTAATTAAGTCTTACAGTAATAATCCGCCATGTATACATTGAAAAGTACATGCAGCCAAAAGAATTCAGAATGTCACGCCTCGGTAGGTTTTACAGTAACCAGGGTGCGGCTAGTATTGTCTTAATATAACTTAATAATTCCACAGAATTTCTTAAATTTCCAAAGTTTGCCGTGTGCCAAAAAATTGAAAGTTCCACCGATAGTAACCAGGGTTAACGGTGTTCGTTTTACAGACAGCTAAAGCCTAACCACCAATATAATGCTTCATGATAAAATCGTTAAATGGCATAGGATACCAGTGTAGTCCCAGATCAGACTGCGCATTTGCGCAGTCTGATCAGGGACTACACTGTTCACCTCATACTGCAATATTACTTACACAGATAGTGAACAATTGAACCCGTAATCAACAAGCAGAAGCGTACAAGCTGATCAGAAACTACACTTGTGAAACTCTTAATGGGAGTCATTATGTGACAGTGGGGTAACAACTGATATTCTTGAGTGACTGTCAATACTTACCGCTTACTGACAATGCCTCGCTTAATGACAATGCCTCGACTCGCGTGACAACCCGGCATGTCATAGAGAATGGGCCCGTAATCCATTACATGCTGATATGCTATTATTTCTCCTGTATGTTGTTACCACTCAGTCGAACCGTCTCGACTGAGTGGTAGCATATACATACTTTCATTAGAATTATGGATGGGTTGTGGATCAGGGTAGATGTTTGTTTGTTTATTGGCGTTTAAAGGCCTATCGACAGCCAACGTTATGTAGCTCAGGGTAGAATACAGGACTTCAATACTGAAGGTTCAAAACCTACCCGAGGGCATGAAAAATCATTTCATAGTATTTCCATCCCACTTGTCCGTCAGATGAGACTTGAAAATGTGATCCCATACCTATATGACCTTAACTGTTGCTGGGATGTTAAACACAATTCATTTCATTTAAAGGAAATAGATAAAACCTGTTTGTAAACTTTGACCCCTGTGAATGAGAGTCTGCATGTTATGGGTTAACCCAATAAAGATGGGATACAATTATAGTAATACAGTCGAGCACCAGTACCTCGAACGTCAGTATCTCGATGGTATCCCCTATCTCGATGATTCGCTAAAGTCCAGAATTATATCCTTATAATCTTATTTGTTTAATGTAAATTTCCTCGGCTATCTCGAACATGCCCTATCTCAAACATGTTCTCTATCTCGACTGTTCATTCTGTTCCCTTCGTAGAAAAATACGTTAAATATCATTTCGCTATCTCGATCACATAAACGCTTGGGTAAATCACCTAAGCGCCTGGCTGCCAATATCAATTTGGTTAACACTAATCTTCAAAACCTATTATCAAAGAAACAAAATAAATTCACACCTGCCTCGGATTGTTTGCTTAATTGGTCCACCTCGATTTGTTTGAGTGTTTGACACAATTCATTAAGCATATCACGCTGGTCATTTAAGCAATTCACTGAGAGTTGTGACTTGGCCCCTTCCCCTAAACTAAAAGTAGGATTCGGAAATGGTATTGCTAATATAAGGGGTATAACCAGATTAACCCCTCACAGACAAGAATGCCAGAGACGTACCTGAGCGCCAAACCATGTCTCCGTTCCTGATACCGGCAAGGATGAATCCTGATTGTTAAATTACCCATCGCATGCTCCCACCTGCAACCCACTGTGTACAGGAGAACCACTCTAAAATCGACACTCAGAAGAAAGTGCAGTAGATCCATCCATTGTTAGAAGGAAGACAGTGTTTCAGTGATGCAATGGCAAACAGTGCAGATCCTGTCAGACTGATCTGGATCTACACCAGTTGCAAATTATTATCCACCTTTTGAAATGTATGGATAACAAGTTGAGACGAAGAGCAATTTTGGCCAGTGTAGATCTTGATCATCATGTGTACTCGCACGCTGCGCGATTGATCAAAATTCTTATTCAGATGCATAGTTGATGAAATAGTGACCAGCATATGCCCTGTACAGACTGAGCGGAGAAGCAGGCTTAACTGCGACTATACTGGTTTCTATATCGTTCGTACAGTACCTTTTCTCGCAATGTTGCTCATAAACGTGTATTTTATATAAATGTTGCTTCTTACTAATGTTATCGCTAATAACATAAAAAATTGGGTTTGAACATTTATAAACTTTTTATCAGTCAAAGCCACAAATGCGAACAGGTCCCTTTTCCAGCTGGAAGCTCAAATACAGATCAGGTGCCTAGGAGTATTGTCAGAGTATTGTCGGATAATCTGTCTTTATTGACATAATAGGCTTACATTAACAAAAATAAACAGCAGTCTAAATGCGTTAAGGCAGTATAAGGCCGTACAAAGTTCTTTCTCTGTTTATTTTGGACATTTATGGTGGTGCATGTTCAGTGTCCTATTAACACAATTTACATAAACACATCTAGTGACAATGAAACGGACCACAACAGACAAATAGCACCTACTGCCATTTACAAAACATTCATGTTGCCATGTACGGAGCCCCGCAGGGGACGTAGAATTTGTTTTTTTATTAATAATTAAACAATTTGTTCCCACGAAATGACAATTCGTTCTCTCAATTTAACTATTTGTTCCCTCAATTTAAGTATTCGTTCCCACAAATTAACAATTCGTTCCCATGTACATTAACAATTTGTTCCCTCAATTTAACAATTTGTTCCCACTAAATAACAATTCGTTCCGTTAATTCGAGGGAACAAATAGTTAAATTGAGAGAACGAATTGTCATTTCGTGGGAACAAATTGTTAATTCGAGGGAACAAATTGCTATATCGTGGGAACAAATTGTTAATTCGAGGGAATAATTATTAAATTGAGGGAACTAACTGTTATTTCATGGGAACGAATTAATAAAAAAAAATCCATGTCCCCTGTGGGGCTCCGTAGCCAGGAAAATAATCGGTGATATTAATATTTATTATAAGCCTCCGAGCCATTTTCCAAATAATATCTTACAATTTATTATCAGCTGCCAATGAATCTGTATATACATGTATGTACAATGGAACCTCTCTAAAACAGACACCCTGTGAGGTGCCCACCCTGGGAGGTGCCCAGGGTCTTCGTCTTAGAGAGATTCCACTGTCATTCAGCTACAGAGTGGCCAGCGGTTCTCTTACCAGGCGAATTGCAATTCCTGGAGCGCAGGATTGCAATTCGCGTTCCCATTAATTGCAATTGGACCGCAATCGGACTGCAATCATGTGACTGCGGTCCAAAGAGTTGGTTGCGGAATTGCAATACTTATAGCACAGTTAGCGCTGCGCTCCGATTTTAATTGCAGTTTACGCTCCTCTTTTTCTTTAAACTGCGAAAGAATGATCGCTTTACGCTGCGCTCTGCGGTCAAACCAGTGGACCGCTCTGCTTGACCAATGCGGCAATAAAATCGAAATAGTTGATTTTTTCTGACGAAAAGATATATTTTCCTATCTGTATTTAGCCATTTAAAATCCAATAAAATATACATAAATAGTAGAATTAGGTGTATATATACGCGTAACGCTAAGTTTTTACCGCAAATAGCGAAAGAATGACCGCACAAACGGTATCGCGAAAGAATGACCGCAAAAACGGGATCGCGATTGGACCGCAATTAGACAGCAATTTCAGAGGGGGCGAATTGCAATTCAAGGACCGCTGGATTGCAATTCTTGGTAAGAGAATCGCAGGCGGGAGTCAGGAACACACATCAGATGTTGAGATTAATTATACAGTGCAACCTCTCTACAACAGCCACCCATGGGAAGACGCAAAACTGACTGTTGTAGAGAGGTGGCTGTTGCAGGGAGGTTAACGCTGAATTAAATTTTGTCGTCTGCTGTTATTTATTTTCTTCGATAATTCTCATCAAATACATGCTTTGACAGCATTTTAGATCATTTCCAATAAATGATTCTAAAGTGCTGTCAAAACATGTTTGTATTGAGAAAGAAGGGAAAAGCAACAGCAGACGACAATTTTCGTCTAAGGGTTAGATATAGAGGAAATCATCCATTTGGGATATAAAATAGCGGCTGTTATAACGAGGGTGTTGCTGTAGAGAGGTGGCTGTTCGGGGAGGTTCCACTGTACATCGACATTGAACACACTGGAATGTCAGTCTTGCTTATTACACTGTCAGGGTATATCACTCCGCTGGTCACAACTGTCGTAAGACAATCCAAGTCACAGTTATCTAAGAGCATCTAATTTTATCTTTGGTTTTGACAACAAACAATATACATATACTAATGTCTGTTTCACGAAACCTGCCCAAATTTTACGGTCATATAAACAATGCGATATTAAATTTTATCAAAATTTAAGAATGAGACTTCTCTTTATTTTGTGAAATTTTGTCAAATATTGATTTTATTACGCAAAAATTAGTTCTCTATGGGAATTTAACATGGGGGAAAAAAAGAGGTGGAGAACCTGAAGGACGAGTTGAAAAACAATTTTTTTGGAAATTGATTCGAAAATCTTCTCAAATCTAGCTAGATAGCTTGGAAATGATCTAACTAAGAAAACAAGTTACATTTTGAAAATCGGTCCACAATTTCTGAAAAATGTACCCATGTGAAATCCCCATAGAAGATGTATATGGGATTTAACATGTTGAAATTGTTTTTTTGCAATAAAATCAATACTGGGCCAAATTTCACGAAATAAAAAGTATCATTCTTAAATTTTGCTATAATTTAATATTATCAAAAAATATATTGTTTTTGCATTATTTATACAGTTGTAAAATTTGGGCAGGTTTCGTGAAATAGACAGTAGAGGGTATGATGAGAATGTGACTGGAGTAACAAGACATACATCCTTTACAAGTAGTGTAGTATCGGATCAGCCTGCAGATCTATTGCCGATTTCAGCAACATTGCAAAGTATACTTTTCTAGTAAAGTATTGAGAGAGAAACTTTAAATTTTAGGATAAATTTATTAATTTTTATTATACTGAATTTATTACATTATCACAGCCATTTTGGCTGTGATAATGTAATACATTCAGTATAATAATTTGAATAATTTTAATCATCAAATATATGCAGTTGTTAGTTCTATATGAAATAATGCATTTCAGGAAAAATAAATGATTACTCCCTGAAAGTATACTTTGCTAGAAAAGTAAACTTTGCAATGTTGATGAAATAGGCTACTGTTCAGTCTGATCAGGATCAACACAGTTGCCATTCAGTCAGTGAAGCACGTTTGGCTTCTAGCAAACAGTATAGCTCCTTATCAGGCTGCAAACATATGGTACAAGATCAGCAGCAAGAGTGGCGACAAATGCCACGTATTTGCCAGGTCCGTCACAGGTCATAGATCAGGCTATATATAATCATTAAAATGTACTATTGATAATTAATTATATCTATTCAAAGATTTGAACACTGTCACTGGGAGGCATACAGAAACTGCACGGATTATCCACCAGTACCGACACTAGCTGGCAACCAAACATTAACCCTTACACCGCTATCTTAATTTTGTTGTCGTCTGCTGTTTATTTTCTATTTTCCATTTTTATCTTCAAAAACATGCTTTGACAGCACTTTAGAATAATTTACAACATGCTTTGACAGCACTTCAGAATCATTTCCATTGGAAACCATGTTTTTTATTGAGAAATAAGGCAAGATATAAAAGCAACAGCAGACAAATATGGGAGGGGGGCTACTATTAGAATAAATACAGTACACTGGCGCTGCACTATCTGTCAGTTAAAAATGTTTCATGTCAAGATAGGAGCTGGATTCCTGATGATTATATTCAATTACATGCAGAAGATACTGCATAAGCACATTTTTTGTCAAGTAACCGGAACAAACGTGTCCATGGGATAGCATAGTAGTACATTGCAACAACAGCCACCCATGGGAAGACATGGCTGTTGTAGACAGGTCGAAGCAAAAGGGAGGTTAAATATAGTCGCAATTGTCCACCTGGGGCCCGTTTCACTAAACTTCCTATGACTAAAATGTTCGTAAGTGCAAAATTATGATAGTCTGTAAATTTCACATTAACACTGTTTTCTTGTAAATAATTGTTGGATTTACATTTATTGAGCATAGGCTGCATATGCAGCCTATGCTCAATAAATGTAAATCCATCAATTCAAATTTGCAGACGATTCTAAATTTGCGCTTACAAACATTTTAGTCGTAAGAAGTTTAGTGAAACGGCCCCCAGGGATCTACAATATTGACTGTTACAGAGAGGGTGTGGTTGTAGAGGTGTTCGTAGAGGTTTGACAGTGGCGTCTAGTGAAAGTGAATGGGTTTAACGTCCCAGCAACAGCTAAGGTCATATTAAGACGGGACCACAGTATAAAATCTCATCCGACAGACCAGTGGGATGGAAATACTATGAAAGCATTTTTGATGCCTAAGGCGAGATTTGAACCCACAACCTCCAGATTGGAAGTCAGGTGTCCTAACCCCTAGGCCACAACACCTTCCCTACGCTGGCGCTGCAGTGTAACAGCAATAATCATGGTTTCCACTGGTGGCAATACACCACTATATATCATAAGTGCATAAAGTCTTATAATCAGTTGTATACTTGTATTCAAAATCATTCAATGCACCAGCAGATACCTGAAGAAAGTTAAATTCACGGCATTTAAAGTCATACATGGTCTTGGCCAGGGCTCCAGATAAGGAATAAAATCACTACAGTTTACACATCAACAGATAGCAATTATTGAATAGTTTGCTTCGAAATGAAAACATATCTTGGCATTTCATTAGAATTGTCTCATTGGACCTGTCTAATATTTTTCATTAGAATTGTCTCCTTGGAGACAATTCTACTGAAATACCAAGATGTGTTTTATTGGAAAATAAGAAAACTATGTTATATTTTTGGTCTGTTTATTGTTTTCTGCAGAATGATAAAGGTACACAATTTTTTTTATTTTTGTTTATACCCGCTTCTGATTTCAGTTAGTTTTTGGCAATTTTATTTGGGTATTTATCTGGAGCTGACTGTTGGCAAAGTGAAGTCCACCTGGACACCATTTATTGGCCCAATTCTATGTCTCGGTTAACCCTTTCAACACTAGAGACCTCTTTCCTAATATTTGCAAACAGTGTATATCATGGTGAGCCGGCTCGTAACACATCAAGATCCGCACCATATATGGATATTTTTTTTTTTACAAAACGAAAACAACCTCCTTTTCAGTCAAATGTAACAATCTCAAACTTAAAATGAAGTAATCCATGTCAATTACTTAGGGGTGGAAGGGTTAGTGGCTCGATTTACCGTGTTTCCACTGGTGTAACGTGAGCAAGTGGTATCGGGTTACCCCTAGCAACCAGACAATATACGCAGGGGAGACGACTGCGCATTAAGTATGTATTTACATGGGATATGGTTGTGTATTATTAACCCCCCTTTCACCCCAAGCAACTGGAAGGGATTTTGATTAATCCTGATGAGACAGCTCGTCACGAGCCGGCTCATCTGGATCTACACTTCTTGCCAAATCCACTATACAGGCCTGTGGTGTTGAATTGGTTAATTAAGTATGTACATGGGATATGTCCCTAGCATTAACTCCCTTATACCTGCATATAATGTCGTCTGATTTTAATTCACTTCACTACAAGCCGGGTGCAATAAAAAAAACATGTTAATTACACCAATGTTAACCCTTAAAAGGCGGGAACCGAAAATTGTCTTCTGCTGTTGTTTATTATTTTGTATTTTCTATAAATAAAAATATGGTTTTACAGCATTTCAGAATCATTTCCATTGGAAATGATTCTAAAGTGCTGTCAAAGCATGTTTTTCATAATAAAAATGGAAAATAAATGCAGACAACAAATTTTAATTCAGCACAGTAAGGGTTAAATAATAGGCCTCAGTTGAAAAAGAATTCTGTACTAGCGGACATCAAAAATGACATATAGCCTAACCCTATTGGCCACCTTGGCAACTAATGGAGAACTTTCTTTCCCAATTTGGCACACATACAATTTTGACACTATAGCAGAAGAAAGTACAACTAGAAATGTGGCCTGTCGGCACACGAATGCCCCCACTGGCAGCCAAAGAAAACGAGGCATATTTGATTATAAGCCATTTACCCGAGCGTTAAGGTTTTGAACGCTCCAAGTCTGTGACCTTGACCCTGGGCGGGGGTGGGACGAATGTGGATTTGTCACTGGGTGGCAGAGGACCATTGGAGCAATGCGTGTGTGAAATGTGTTAAGCAGATCCGAGCAAGGAAACTAAATTATAAGCCATTTACCAGAGCGTTAAGGTTTCGGGACGGAAGGACGGACAGATGGACGTACGGACGCCAGTAACACTATATGCCCCCCTCACCATTCGGTGGCGGGGGCAAAACTAGCAAGAAAAGGAAGACATAAATGTGTTTGTGACTGGAGGAATGGGGCTTATAGGATCTGTGACCAGTGTAACTCCTGATCAAATAGCTCACTCCTGATAACAATCTATATTGCGTGTTAGAAGCATGGCGGGTGTTTCCTTGATGGAATGGCGAACAGTGTAGATCCTGATCAGACTGTGCGGATGCACAGGCTGATCTGGATCTACACTGGTCACAAAACCAATAAGCCCCATTTCTAGTCACAGCCACAAGTCATACAAGAGGAAAGCAAAATGATGTAACACTTATCTGAAATTTGACCACTGAATTGATCAGCAATATACAGCACACCCACAGTGAATGAAAATATAGATCAGTGGGTTGTTGTGAAAATGAGTCAATTGAATCATTTATTGGTGCTTAAAGGCCTATCAACAGCCGAGGTCATTTATGGCCGGGCCAACGGGACAATGAGTAAAGAGGTTAACCAAGATTTAAGAGCAAAAAATTGCGAAGTAATTCAAGCGTAAAAAACAGATCAACAACATGGATGGGTGGATGGTTTATGAGTTGGTTGGTCGGTTGGTTGTGGTGAGTGATGCAGAAGGAAGTTGTGTCCAAGTTACGTGAACATAGACCAATGGATTGTTGAGAAAATTACTCGAATGCAAAGGTTAACCAACAGTAAAGAGCATAAAATTGCAGAAAGCAGAAAGCTAAGGTCAAAGACATCGATGATTTGATGGTGTATGGATGGGTTGTGGTGAGCAATGCAAGAAAGAAGTTATGTCCAAGTTTCGTGAACATGGAATGGGTTATGATTCTGAATGTACACACGTTAAGAAAGATTTAAGAATATAAAAATTGCTAGGTAATCAAAGCAGAAAAAGTAGGTCAAGGACATGGAGGGCAGGTGGAGTGTGGGTGAGTTGCGCTAAATGATGAAAGAAAGCAGCTATGCCAAAGTTTCAACAACATAGAGATCAATATAGATCAAGGGGTTGTTGAGAAAATGTCTCAAATGTAAACGTTAACCAAGATTTAAGAAGCATAAAAGTGCTAAATAACTCCAGTGGAAAAAAGTAGGTCAAGGACATAGATGGGCATATGGATTGTGATAAGTGATGTACGAACGATGTTGTGTTTCATGAACATAAGCCAAAAGGTTGTTGCGAAATTCACTCGAACGTGAAGGTTAACCAAAATTTAAGAAGCATAAAAGTGCTAAATAACTCAAGCAGAAAAAGTAGGTCAAGGACATGGATGGGAGGGTGGATAGTGGGTGGGTTGTGGTGAGTGATGCAAGAAGGAAATTGTGTCCAAGTGTCGTGAACATAGACCAATGGGCTGCGGGATGCCGCCGGAGTGGTGGCAATAGCTCTCTCAGTTTTCTTCGAGACGAGACAAGCTAAATATGTGCTTTAACCCTTAGAATGCGGGAAAATAGTCGTCTGCTGTTGTGTTATATTTGATCTTCTTTCTCAATAAAAGCATGGTTTGACAGCACTTTAGAATCATTTCCATTGGAAATGATTCTAAAGTGTTGTCAAAACATGTTTTTATAAGAAAAATTGAAAATAAAAAATACACAGCAGGCAACAAAAATTAATTTACCATTGCACGCGTTAAAACTTCACTAGCTACACAACAGACTTTTATTCTAATGTATGCAAACAGTATAGATCTAGATGAGCTGGCTCATAGCAAGCAATCTCATCAGGATCTGCACTATTTGTAGATCATTTCTGAACATTTACCAGAGATCATCATTAATTGGCAACCAACAGTAAACTAGATTTGTCAGAAAGTGAGCTTGACCCTGGGTTTAAAGGGGGAGGCACGAACGTGGATTTGTCACAGGGCAGTAGAGCAGCATTGGAGAAATGCATGTGTGAAATGTGAAGCAGATACGAGCAAAGAAACAGAAACTATAAGCCATTTACCCAAGCGTTAACGTTTGAATGCACCAAGTATGTGACCTTGACCCTGGGTTTGGCGGGGTCGGCACGAAAATGGATTTGTCACAGGGCAGTAGAGGACCATTGGCGCAATGCATGTGTCAAATATGAAGCAGATCCAAACAATAAAACTATTAAAGAAATTATAAGCCATTTACTCGCCTGTTAAGATTTAGTGACGGACGGATGGACGGACTGACACACAGACGCACATGCCACCAATAGGGAGGAATGGGCCATTTCCATTGTTCTAGAACAATGGAAACGGCCCCTTGTTATGAATAGAATAAGGGGCCACACAGAATAAATCTTTTGTGTTAGGCTCCGCCCCAATGGCTCCTAAGCCTCTCGTTTGGTTGTTTAGACACACGGACGAACGACCGGACTCCAGTATATCCCCCCTCAACTCACTCATTGCGGGGGTGGGGGTGGGGGGGGGGGGGGGGGGGGGGGGGGGGGGGGGCAGGGGGATACATGGTAAATATATGGCGTGTATGGTAAATTAATCGCTGCTGTATAAATCACAATTGCTCTAAGACTGGTTAGATGGGAGTTTTATCTCCATATTCTTTTAGACCATCTTCCAGTGCATTTGGGATATTAACCCTTAGACCGCTACTCACAACAATTGTCGTCTGCTGTTGCTTTTATATCTTGCCTTATTTCTCAATAAAAACATGGTTTGACAGCACTTTAGAATCATTTCCAATGGAAATGATTCTAAAGTGCTGTCAAAGCATGTTGTAAATGATTCTAAAGTGCTTGATTCTAAAGTGCTGTCAAAGCATGTTGTAAATTATTCTAAAGTGCTGTCAAAGCATGTTGTAAATTATTATAAAGTGCTGTTAAAGCATGTTTTTGATGATAGAAATGGAAAATAGAAAATAAACAGCAGACAACAACAAAATTCTCATGTGCTGTCAAAACAGGTTTTTTGTTAAGAATTAAGGCAAAAATGAAAAACAGCAGACGACAATTTTCGTCTCCCGTTAATACCGATACATACTGGTAGTGGATAATTTTAATGTCACTTTTTTAGATTTTAGTTATTTACACATGCAGCGGATATATCAGATAATAATTCAAACTGAAAATGATGTACACGATTTTGAGATGTTCATTAGTCGTGAGTTAAACCACATTCAGGCACATGACAAGAAATCATACATCAATAAAATCCAGGGCCTGTTTCACTAAACATTGTACGACTAAAATGTTCGTAAGTGGAAATTTAGGATTGTCGGGAAATTTCAATTGATTGATTTACATTTATTGAACATATATATAGGCTGCATATGCAGCCTATGCTCAATAACTGTAAATCAAATAATTGTTTACATGAAAACATTGTTAATGTGATATTTACAGACTATCATAATTTGGCAATTACGAACATTTTAGTCGTACAAAGTATAGTGAAACGGCCCCATAATTCATAAAATGTTGTTAAAATTGCAAATGCGAACAACCCAGTACTGAGAATAAACACTTACATTTATTAACCCTTACAATGATGAATTAATTTGCGTCGTCTGCTGACCATTTTTTATTTTCCATTTTTCTAATCAAAAACTTGGTTTGGCAGCACTTTAGAATCATTTCCAATGGAAATGATTCTAAAATGCTGCCAATCCATGTTTTTACTGAGAGAAAAGACAAAGTATGAATTAACAGCAGACGACTATTTTCGGTTCCCGCATTCTAAGGGTTAACCTTTCATTAGTTTTGAGTGACGTTCTGTTGTTCTTCATATTTTTATTTGACGTCACGTCACCGATTTTATGCTAAAAGTCATCAAATGAATGCATGTGAGTATTGGTGCAAACTTTTTTTTTAAATCTAGAACAAGTACAAAAGATATGATTTAAAGTAATTTTAATCACTTTTAAATAGAAATGGGTTGGAAATATATGGACTTTGAAGAATCTATAGGGGATATAATTAGGTATATAAACTTTTAAAAATCTAAAATTCAATGAGTATAGTTGGAATTTTAAAAGTTTATATGCAAATAAATATTCCAAATGTAGTTTATGCCTATAATATGTGGCTGTGACTGGAGAAATGGGGCTTATGGGATTTGTGACCAGTGTAACGCCTGATCAAATAGTATACTCCTCTAGACTGGTAACGATCTATGTTGCTTGTGTAAAGCATGACAGGTGATTCATTAATGGAATGGCAAACTGTGCAGATCCTGATCAGACTGTGCGGATGCACAGGCTCATCTGGATCTACACCGGTTGCAAAACCCATAAGCCCCATTTCTCCAGTGACAGCCACATATTCATTTGCTGCATTGAACATGTTAACCCTTTCAACACTACAGACCTCTTTATCAGTGTTTGCAAACAGTGTAGAACCAGAGGAGCCGGCTCATAACGAGCCGTCTCATCAGGATCAACACTTTTGCAAGTAATATTTTAGAAGAAACTTGTTTATAAATGGACTCGTCTAAAAATCATTTCTCAAGATTGGATTGGTCGGACAATTACCATATCACAGTCCATTTCAGTTATTTACAGTTGAAAGGGTTAACCACCGAGCCACCAACTACAGACAGGACAGTTGTAAAGTTTTAAGTCAATCATGCAATCCTACAGTACACCTGTACTAGTGGATAAGGCCATACATAATTATATCTCCGTTTCCTGTCACCCGACCGACCCGCTAAAAACGGTGCGACCCGATTTTTTTTATTGCAATTTCGTTTTTTTTTCTTTTTTCTTTTTTTTTCAATTTAGTGCTACAGTGGGTTAAAAGGGTTAATATAATCTCTGGCCATAAATGGCACACATGTTCATACAACAACACATACAGCAATTGACATACTTTTATTGCAAGACTTGTAATATTGAATTTAAAAATTATTAATATTAAAAAGGTACAATATTTTAACACTTGCAATGCAAGTGTTAAAATATTGTACCTTTTTAATATTAATAATTTTTAAATTAAATATGTCATGTGACAGAAAAAAAAAAGAAATTGCCTACCGACCGACCCACTTCTAAAATTCTGGGTCGGGTTACAGGAAACAAACAATTTTTTAAGGACGGCCTAATGGATATATTCATTCAAAGTCAAGATAGGGATTCATTTGTTAACCCTTAGAATGCAGGAAGACAACAATTCTCGTTAAAATGTTGTTTCAAATTTTGTCTTTTTTCTCCATAACAAGAATGCCATCAACAGCATGTATCACATCGCTGTGGTGGCTGGATCACCAATATGCACATTGACATGGTAAAGAAGTTATAGGAGAATTGAGGAACAACCAAAGTTATTTGACCTTGACCTGGGGCAAGGGGGAGCATACAGGGGTGGGAAATTGAAATATGGATGAACACAAACATGTACACGACGTGTTATGAGAATACAGTAAAGAAGTTGAAATTTATATGACCTTGAACTTTGGCAAGGAGGAGCATGCCTGGGGTGGGGAATGAAAATATGAATGATCGGAAACATGCAGATAAAGTTTGAAGTCAATCGTTCATTAAGTTTGTTTGTTTGTTTATTGGTGTTTAACGGCCTATCAACAGCTAAGGTCATGTAAGGCCGGGCAAACGGGTTCGATCCCGTTTTAACCTGCAGCATTGGGGGAAAATTGTGTCCAGAGGACACAATTCTAACAAAATTTCAAGACATATTTACAGAGAGAAATAAAACATATACTCCTAATTCGTTTGACGGATATTTTCACCGCTAGCATGCAAAGAGTTAAGTAAAGATATAGGAGAATGGAGAAACGCGCACACATTTATTGGACACAAACTTCAACGTTATTTGACCTTGACATTGGGCATGTGGAGAGCATGGGTGGGGTAGTGAATGAAAATATGGATGATAATAAACATGCACATGAAGTTTCAAGCAAATAGGTCAAACAGTAAAGAGTTATAAGAGAGTGCAGAAAAGAGCACGCATTTACTGGAAGCAAATTTCAAAGTTGTTTGATCTTGACCTTATGCATGGCAGGAGCATGGGTGGAGTGGGAAATTAAACTACGGACGATGGGAAACATGCACAA
Source organism: Conchocele bisecta (assembly GCA_029237695.1). NCBI lineage: Eukaryota > Metazoa > Mollusca > Bivalvia > Lucinida > Thyasiridae > Conchocele > Conchocele bisecta. Next base: position 82,516,590 of record CM055270.1, read on the forward strand.
AGTTTGAAGCCAATCAGTAAATTAGTTATAGGAGATTGGCGAAATGCGAACACATCTACTGGACGCCAGCAGACGACAAAATTTAATTCAGCATTGCAAGGGCTAATCTTTCAAAACACATCATTACTGAGTGAGAGTAGATTTTGTGAATACCTTATGCTATTTTGCATGGGTCGACCACATAATGAAAGTAAGGATGATGACAAAGAAGCATATGAAGTTTCAAGTGAATGCAGAGATAACATTATTATAATCTATTTAATCCGCGCAGTCTGATCAGGATCTGCACTGCTCTTCATTCCATCAATGAAGCGCCTGTCATCCTTCAACAAGCAATATATATCACTATCAGGCGACAGAATTGTGCTATTTGATAAGGATATACACTGATCACAAATCCTATAAGCCCCGGTCACAGCCACATATCATGATCGGACAATGTGCAGAAGGATTTAGATCTACAAGTATCGGCAATGCTGTATGAGTCATATTCTCAGTTGGCAGCCACAATACAAGTACCACATGCAGAGCTCCAGATAAGTTGCGTATTTGCGTAAATACCCAATTAAAATTGCCAAAAACCCAATTGAAATCGGAAGTAGCGAGTATCAAAAAGCAATAACAAATTTGTGGTACCTTTATCATGCTACAGAAAACAATAAACAGACCACAAATAGCATATTTTTCTTATTTTCCATGAAAACACATCTTGGTATTTCATTAGAATTGTCTCCAAGGAGACAATTCTAATGAAATGCCAAGACATGTTTTCATTTCGAAGCAAACTATTCAATAATTGCTGTCTGTTGATGTGTAAACAGTAGTGTGACTTTATTTTACCCAATTAAAATATTGAAATACCCAATTGCTTCAGATATGATGGAGTGAAAATACTCAATTACTAATTCCTTATCTGGAGCCCTGCATATGTATAACACACACAGTCACAAAACACACAGTGCATATCTTGATCAAACTGCACGGATGCGCTGACTGGTCAAGGGCTACACTGGTAGCATAAACCATAAGCTCCATGTCCATGCAACTGAATGTCGCTTCAACCCTTTCAACAAACAACACTGCAGATCTCTATATAGCGGTGTTTGCAAAAAGTGTAGATCCAGATGAGCCGGCTCGAGACGAGCCGTCTCTACATGTTTTCATTTCGAAGCAAACTATTCAATAATTGCTGTCTGTTGATGTGTAAACAGTAGTGTGACTTTATTTTACCCAATTAAAATATTGAAATACCCAATTGCTTCAGATATGATGGAGTGAAAATACTCAATTACTAATTCCTTATCTGGAGCCCTGCATATGTATAACACACAGTCACAAAACACACAGTGCATATCTTGATCCAACTGCACGGATGCGCTGACTGGTCAAGGGCTACACTGGTAGCATAAACCATAAGCTCCATGTCCATGCAACTGAATGTCGCTTCAACCCTTTCAACAAACAACACTGCAGATCTCTATATAGCGGTGTTTGCAAAAAGTGTAGATCCAGATGAGCCGGCTCGAGAAGAGCCGTCTCTACAGGATCTGCACTTTTTGTAATTTTCACATTCTTTAGAACAAAAACACACACTAGTGTGAAAATCATTTTGTAGTTTGATTTGATTGGTCGGATAATTAACATATCAAAATCCATTCCAGTTATTTAGGGGCGACAGGGTTAATCAGTTTAACCCAGCAGCAAGAGCATCACATGGTGTACGGGTATGACGCAGTGTCTGTGAACGCAAGCGAGTTTGTATCAGACCCGTCAAACAAACTCTGATACTCGTAGTGCCGTCCCCATCTCGTCTCTATCTTTGGTTTTGCTTCCCAATGCAACTTCTCGCTGATTATCTGAACGTTGCCGCCTCTAGGTTTGTGTCCTAGGTTAGTCAGCGAGTTCACACTAGCTGTTGCGTTTTTACCCCACGTCTTGTTGAAATGTGGAGCGCGAAACTTCCGTCGCCTTGGCTGATGGTTTACGTTCCCCATTGTTCTCACCTTGGCTTCGGATTGCCAATCTAGTTTCTCCCGAAAGATCTGAATGTTTTTACTCTTCGGCATATGCATAAGATTTTCCATGGAGCCCACTTTTGAGTCGCCGCTCCAGCTAACTTTACTGGATGGAATTTTCACAGCACTTTCAGCGCCCTGGTAACTGACATTATCCAATGAACCTATTCTAGATTTCGCATCCAAGCCACCCTTCTTAATGATGACATTGCCGCCAGGCGTGTAGTGAATGGAGTTGAACGACGCAGAATCGGCGCTCGCACCAAATTGAGGCGTCAGCTGGGGTAGCTTTAGTTTTTCCATTTTATGTGAGTGTTGTGCTGCACTTCGCTCCGTGGCTGGCCAGGATCCTACTTTAGCTTCAGCCTTCCAGTTGAGTTTAAACGAAGGTATTCTATGAACTGGTCTTTCTGGCCTCTCCGTGAGATTTTCCATCGATGCCACCTTCGATGGGATATTCACATATTTTGGCTTAACTGGTGGCAAATATGGCCCAAAAAACTTCGGGTTGATTTGACGTTCGAGGTAATTGCTCTGCATGGACCTAGTCCATGTTGGTTTCTTCTTCGTCCAGCCCATACGAGCTCCGTACACCTCCAGGTCGTTATCTCTGGCATTGGAAGCCGGGTCTACACCAGTGAATGTCGTCGCAACCGGTCGCTGGTCAATAACAACGTACCTGCCATCGGGATTTCTCTGTACAGACACGTTAGGGCGGGCGCCGTGTAGTCGAGTTCGATGGGGAACATACACCACTGTGGGCACTGGTGACTCCACGTCCACAAGCTTTCGCCGCTTGCGAAGCAGCTTTACTGATTCATTGAAGCGAGGCAGTGTCAGTGGTTGTGTGCCTATCTGCACGGTTGTGCTCTCAGTGATGTCAGTTGGTGATCGACGGCCACTCTCACGCGATATCTTACCGCTCGTCCTCCGGCTATAAGACACAGCCTTCTTGGGAGTCGACCACTGTGTTAAGTCAGTTTCTGGCGTCCAAGTGTACCTGTCTGTATAATAGTCATCGTCCGGGGACGGCGTGTACTGAGGGGATCCACCTGTCCTGTCCGATTGGTTGTCACGTTTGATGGGTGTGCTGTGACGATTTACAGGGGTTCGGTGACTTTCAGGCGTATTAGTATAGAAACTATATGTCGGTGTTGTTGACCGACTACCCACACTTTCCCTGTCTCCGACCCGATACGAATCCAGCTCCGACTCCACATCAGCTTCACTCATTCTGTACAATAGAACTAAAGTTCGTAGATGCCTGTATCTCAAAACTGTCTTAAAACATCAGTCTTCTTCTGAAAATCCATGTTTCACAAAAATTCACCGTCCAACTACAGCACTAGCAGTGTTGAGAACCCATTGTTTCAGGGTACAGCATCTAGTTAATGACTTCATCTGGTTATATACGCCTTCTTAGCGCTGTTGACTGTCATTATGTCACTAATAAATAGGCGGCTGTGAGTGGAGAAATAGGGCTTATGGTCTTTATGACCTGTTTTAGACTCAGATGAGCATGTCTGCCACATATCGTTTGCATGACTCAATGGCAAACAGTGCTGACCCTGATCAGCTATAGCTGATCAGTGTCTGCACTGTTTTCCATTAAGTCATGCAAACAACCAATTTAATATGTAACTATCAAATAGTATAGATCCCTATGAGACTGCCATAGCGTTCCAGCAGACAACAGCTAAACTGGTCATTAATGACATAAGCCTATTTTCTCCAGTCACAGCCAAAAATGTGGTAGTGACTGGAGAAACGGGGCGTATGGCAGTTATGGCTAGTGTAGTTTCTGATCTGCTAGCAGTCCTGAATCCGAATAAGGAACTAAATTGTTTGTTTCCGGCATAATGCTTATTTCACTGATAGAATTAGCGAACAGTGCAGAACTGTACAAGTGCTGAGGTTGATTTGGGTCTACACTGGTCGCATAGACCTTAAACCTCGATTCTCCAATCACAGTCACATATAGTTATTCTTGCGTATGTCCTAGATCTGAGATTGATCAATTAACAACATTGGCACCATTGACATTAACACATAATTATGTCCCAGTATGTCTGCCACACAGGCACCAGTTGACATCGAAGACAACCAATAATGTAACAATCATATCAGAGCCCGTACATACTTTACTTATTTACATTTATGTCTCAATTGAACGTTGAACAACAAACAAAAAAGTATTGTAAGATGTTTGCCAAAGTTATCATACAGATAGGTAACTGCGAGTTATTCAGTAGATCAATGTACCCAATCTTGCTGGATCACCAATGACGTCACCACTGTTCCTTTAAGAATGTATATAGAAAGTTCACACTCGAGTCCGTAAGTAAATGTCACCATATAACTTGATTCCGTTACGATACGGCTTCATAAATACCAGTAGTTTAACTCTTTACATGCTAGCGGCAAAAATAACAGCCAGCGTATTAGGAGTATTTTCTGATTTCTCTGTATTTGTTTGTTTGTTTATTGGTGTTTAATGGCCTATCAAAATCTACGACCATGTAAGACCGGGCAAACGGGTTCAATCCCGTTTCAACCTGCTGCATTGGGGGGGAAATCCCAAAATCTGAATAGAATATTTACATCAAGAAAAAATATATTCAGCGCTGAAATTAGAATAACCTGACCTGGTGCCAGGTCCATATCGAGTTCTCTATAAATATGTCTTGGAATTTCATTAGAATTGAGTCCTTCTGGACTCAATTCTAATGAAATAACAAGACATATCCGTGATATTTACATGGAGAATAAAAGAAAATATAATGAATTGCCGTCTGCTATTTTTGAACTATTTATAGCCCAAAAGTTTCCCAGCATGCAAAGAGTTAAGGTCCCTGTTAATGCTTCAACATTGGCAAGCACTGGTGTAGCCACAGTTCCGTTAAGAATATACAGAGCACATTCCCATCAGTGCCCACAAACAAACATGTGAGTGAATATCACGACACATCTCGATTCACGTACGACACTGCACTCTTCGTTCTTCTTCGAATGTATTGGCGCCACAAATTTATAATCAAGCACCTGCGCACGCCTCAAAACAATTAACACACCACACTTCACTCTTCATAATAATGTTGACAATAACCATTAAACATTATTTTCCCGACGTTGATTTCTATAATAATAATAATAAAAATCCTTTTAAAATGTCATAATTTCCTGGCTATGATATATAATAATAATTTCTATATTATTTGTGTTAAAAGTGCTAGCCATTACCAGATCGTATATCAGGGCATTCTAACACATAGTGTCTTATTACATTGAGACGAGCATAGATTCCGATCAAATTGTGCATGCAATCATACCGTCAGACAAGGATCTAAATATCAAGAAATTAACATTAACAGGTAAAAGGTGGGGGGCCGAAGATTGTCATCTGATATTTTTCATTTTTAATGTAGTATCTGAACAAAATACATGTTTTTGGCAGCACATGAGAATTCTTCATGCGCTGTCAAAACATGTTTTTGTTAAGAAAAATGAAGAAAAAAAGCAGTCTACAAAATTTAATTCAGAATTTTAACTTGAAGAGTTAATATTCTACGCACTTATGTGGTCATACAGACAGACCAGGAATTACAATGGTCAAATTCAATAAGTTTGTTTGTTGGGGTTTAACGGCCTATCAACAGCTAAGGTCATTTAAGGCCAGGTCAATGGTTTTAGATATAAATCCCATATATTACCTGTACAAATGGGGGGGAAATCCCAAAATCAGAGCTGAATATTTACAAAAAAAAAATATATACATGTATTCAGCCGTGAAATCAGAATAATTTTCATCTGATGCCAGGTTCATCGCCGCACCAGAATCATTTTGCCTCCTCCCAAAAGCAGTAGGATCAGTAATAATCTTACTACTTTTATAATGGGCAATAACCCAATTCAACTCCCAGCTAACAAATGAGCCAACAATAAAAACGTACCTGAGGGCCAAACCAGGAAAATTGTGATTCCTATAAGGATGAACCTCTACCGTTAATTTACACCGTCGCGTTCGCCCGACCAACCACCCACCAAATTCAATAAGACCGTTATTGTCGGGTCACGGCTAATATTGAAACTTCTCATATGCACCACTGGGTGGCGTGGTTTGTTTTCACTTTGCAACACGACAACAATAGTTAGTATCTGTATGGTACGACACCAAACACCTACAGCACACCTACGGTATTTCTTGGTGTAATATATTTGTTATATCAAGCCTTTGCACACATACATGTATGTAGAGTTTATTGAACTTTAATTTTGAAATATGCGATTTAGTTCCACATGATCATAACACACACGTTGCTTTATATGATTGACAAACACTGAGGGCAATAAGTCCTGTCATTCAAAAGACAAGGGCATCATGGTCGGTAAATCCCGATGACACCTGGATAGAAATTCAAAGTCCTTGACCCTGGGTATTGGTGTAGTATGCTTATTAATGACAATAAATGGTGATAAATGTGTATATGTATAATAACAATTGGTAACAGAGATAAATTGTAGAAAGGTTTAACGCAATGTTTTGTATATTAGGCAATCGTTATTTGGATGCTAATTTGAATTAAATTGAATTATAAAACTTTAACATAAAACTTTAACAAAAAAATTTAGTCATTTGACCTTGGGATCCTGGGCAGCATGGGTGGGGTATACAATGAAAATATGAATGGTGATCAATGTGTATATGAAGTTTCAAGTTGATATCGCAGTGGTCACATAATATAACAATTTGAAAAACTTTAACATAAGCTTTAACAAAAATTCTAAGTCATTTGACCTTTGACTCCTGGGCAGCGTGGGTAGGGTAGGGTATACAATGAAAATATGGATGGTGATCAATGCATATATGAAGTTTCAAGTTGATATCGCAAGTGGTCACAGAGATATAGCAATTTTCAAAAAACATTTAACGTAAGCGTTAAAAAACAAAATGCTAAGTCATTTGACCTTGACCTTGGGCTCCTGGGAAGCGTGGGTAGGGTATACAATGAATATATGGATGGTGATCAATGTGTATATGAAGTTTCAAGTTGATATCGCAAATAGTCACAGAGATATAGCAATTTGAAATTTGTTAACGTAAACAAAAAGTTTAAAGTCATTTGACCTTGACCTTGAGCTCCTGGGCAGCGCAGGTAGGTACATTTGTAACAAATGTACCTGAGGGCCAAACCAGAGCTATCGGGATTCCAATAAGAATGACCCTTTGCATGCTTCCGACCATGCTCCCGATCCATGGGGTCACATGGTCGCCGAACCTGATTGTGCAACACGATGTAATATGTGATGTCATTTTTAACCCTTTCCACACCACAGGCCTGTATAGTGAGTGGTATTTGCAAATAATGTAGATCCAGATGAGCCGGCTCGTGACGAGCCGTCTCATCAGGATCTGCACTTTTTGCCGGTAATTTTCACAATTTTGAGAACAAAAACACACCCTTTTCAGAAATGGACTGGTCTGATAATAGTGTTGTGCATGACGATTGAATTGGTCCGGAAATAAGCATATACAAATCCATTCCAGTTACTTTATAGGGGTGAAAGGGTTAAAGCAGATTTTAATGATATATAGCGTACCAATGACGATGACTAACGAGTTTTATGGGTGCTGTAAATGTTCTTTTCAGTAACTCATATTGTTCATGAATTGAGTACCGTTTATTTATTACAATCACATTCTCTAGATTTGTAGTAAAATTGATGGTAACCGATTCGTCGTTCAAATGACAAAATTGTGAGATTAAAGCAAATTATACAATATATGGCAACCAGTTCCGCATTTGCTGCACTATGTTTCATAATCTGCCATTCCATTATAAAGATATGATAGGAATTCTACTGTAAACACAGCAACAAAACATGATGTCGAGCCGTTCGGAAACCACGCGATCTCAAACCCTGATAATGTTACTGGTATAACTCAACCGTGCAAGGGTTTACCCTCCCAGCAACAGATATGGCCAGGGGCGGATCTGGAGGGGGGTTCCGGGGTTGCAACCACCCCCCCCCCCCCCCCTCAAAAATAAGACAACCCCCTAGTTGCGAATGGTAACTCTTGCAATTACTCCCGTAGCTAGCTACGAACGGTACGGGAGTAGATTGCAAGAGTTACCTTTGCAACTAGATAACCCCCCTGTTCCCCAAATGCTGGCTCCGCCCCTGCTCAGTAAGATGGACATACTATGAAAGAACTTTTTCATGGCTAGGGCAGGAATCGAACCCAATACAACTAGCAGTGGAAGTCCTATGCTCGACTACTCGACTATCAAGCTCTCCCTGTACTCATATCAAATGTTCAACGTCAATAAAATAAATAAATAATGTCAGTTTTCACTTTGTTGCAACCCGGATGTCTGTATCAGGTCAATGCCTGATAGAACAATATGTTATCAGTCAGTACGTATTCGGTCAATACAGGGCAGGTTACCTGATAAACCAGATTTATGGCATTTGCAACAACATATTACGAGACGTACCATGTAAGTTTGTACTTAAGAACATGTGTGATGTTTCATAAAATATACTTACAGAAACTGTGATATTTTCTGTAAATGACATTGAAAGATGACAAAATTTCATGATCTTTTTATATCATTTACAGAAAATATCATAAATTTTGTAAATATTTTCATGAGATATCGCACAATGTCATGTTCTTACTGTCTGTTCCATGTTTTGCTGCCGACGAACATTTGGCTATTAAAATATTTAAAAGTAAGTATTTTTTCATCAATAACAAAAAAGTCACCCTCCCCAAAAAAAAAAATTTGATGAAATTCCATGAAATATTGATTTTATTGCTAGAAAAAACATTTTCCTATGGGAATTTAACATGAACAGTCAATTTTCAAAACTTTTTGTTTTTTGATCCTGAAGGATAAAAACAAACGAACAAATTTGGAAATTGACTCCGAAACCTGGCGAGATAGCTTGAAAATGATGTAATTAAGAAAACAAAAGTAAGATTTTGAAAATCGGTCCACAAATGAAAAAAATATTTAAAAAAAAATCTATTTTTAGCCCCCATGTTAAATTCCCAAAGGAAAATAGTTTTTTAGCAATAAAATCAATATTTCATGGAATTTCATAAAATAATTTTTTGGGGAGTGTGACTTTTTTGTTATTGATGAAAAAGTACTTACTTTTAAATATTTTTTAGATTTAATGTGTTTAATAGCCAAAACTTCGTCGGCAGAAAAACATGGAACAGACAGTAGGTACAAAAGCACATGACATATGTGCATGTCTTATGTTCCTGTATACCAATGATTTGATTGACATGTCTTTCTCATTACAGGTATGTTTATATACGCACTTGTTGTAGATCAAGATGTCTGTTCATCTATTTCGCTTCCGTGAAAACCTTAGACCTTCTTGTGATCTATTCACTGTTAAGTATTTACCCATCTAATGCTGATTGCCTACTCAATAACATCCCAGTATGATCATATTGACAGACACTTCACCACAAGGACCACCCCAGTAAGGAGGCACTCATATGCGGCTGTGACTGGAGAAATGGGGCTTATTGGATTTGTGACCACTGTAGCTCCTGATCAAATAGCGTGCTATTTGATCAGGAGCTACAGTGGTCACAAATCCAATAAGCTGTATTGTGATAACGGTGCATATTGCTTGTTAGAGGCACAACGGGTGCTTTATTACTGGAATGCAGGAGCCCGTTTCACTAAACTTCGTATGACTAAAATGTTTGTAAGTGCAAAATTACGATAGTCTGTGAATTGCACATTAACAATGTTTTCTTGTACACAATTATTGGATTTATATTTATTGAGCATAGGCTGCATATGCAGCCTATGCTCAATAAATGTAAATCCATCAATTGAAATTTCCAAACGATCCTAAATTTGCACTTACGAACATTTTAGTCGTAGTAAGTTTAGTGAAACGGGCCCCAGGTATCTAGGTGCATGGATGAGCTAGCTAATTAAGATGTTACATAGAGAAACTTTTATTACACTCTTGCAAATTATTTGCATGGGTTTCGCTGTGAGAGAAAACCGGTAATCAACTCCTTACAAATAATACACCGTGAAGAGAACACCCGTAATTGCGCGCCTGTTTTCTTGGATACCACGAGATACCATGAAAAATGTTTAATTTTTATTACAGTCAAAATAAAGTTATCTGAAAATTTGGAAAGGGTCTCGACTAATATAGAATGTTAATGTGATGGAACACATTCCAAACATGTACTGAAATATATCTGGTTCATAGAAACAGCTGCGTAATTTGGATTTCAAAATGTTTACATGACATCACATTTGACGTCACACAACGTAACGTGGGAAAACACGTCATTGTATAACTATTCATGCGCACATCACATTTCATTGATTATAATCTCAAACTAGAGCAGCTTGAGCTGCATCAACGGTTTGAGCCTCAAACATTGATTTCATGTGTAACTAAGCTTTAGCCCAAGGTGTAAACTATCGGTTGCAAAAAGAATTTCTGAAGTTTTAGAATGAACAGTCCAACATTATTGTGTTCGCATCATCACACCGATGTGGGGCCGGTTAGCATAGAGGTAGAGCGATGGACTCGGAGCAAGGGATACCGGGTTCGATCCTCAGCCAAAGTTTTAGCTAAAGGACTGAAATATTGACTACAGCAAAAACAATTGAAATCGAAAGATAAATAACGAAGCTGACGTCACATCCGTTTGCTCTATTTTGAAAACTTGTAAAAATATGTTCATCTTTGACATCGAATAGAGCCATAAGTAGTCAAGATATAGCTCTGAAAATTGTCATCTTTCATGCGGCTGACACTCCCCTATCACCCTGGCAAGAAATTATGTTGCTGACAGTACTGTACAAATTGGAAAACGTTTGTAAAGACTACCCGTTATCAGCCGAAATTCGGCAAAATCATTGAAAAGTATGTACATTTTTCAACTTCAAATGCATATAGCTCTTTTATTTGAGCAGATAGCCGAAAACTGTCATGATTCTGAGATAAAGAATTTTGACAGCTTTCCAATGCAAAAAGATTTCTTGAAATCGGTTGGAAAATAAGGAAGTTATAGGAAGTATGACGTCACTTCCGTTTTCGTGGAAAGTAGCATTAAAAGATATCTGAAAATCTCTGAGTCTCTGCTCACACTTGATCCGAATCGGCATGCAAAATTTGAAGTCAATCCGACCAACGGTTTGGTGTAGATGGAGGGAGCCCGTAAGTCAGCGGATGATTATTTTTCGATAGTTATCGCCCTTAAATTGCAGTTTACGCCATTTGTAAATACACCTAATAAAACGGAAATTAAATATGTGCAATATTCCGCCAGTGAAGTTTTCGTTTGTTTTTCACCATAGGCCGGGCACAAAGCGGGAAAGTTTTAGCTAAAGGACTGAAATATCGACCGCAGCAAGAAATTTTGAAATCTATTGATAAATAACGAAGCTGACGTCACATCCGTTTGCTCTATTTTGAAAACTTGAAAAAAGACGTTCATCTTTGACATCCAATAGAACCGGAAGTAGTCAAGATAGAGCTCTGAAAATTTTCTTTTATGCGCCTGACATTCCCCTATCACACTGGCAAGAAATTATGTTGCCGACATTGCTCTACAAATTGGAAAACGTTTGTAAAGACCACCCGTTATCAGCCGAAATTCGGCAAAAATTCGGCAAAATCGTTGAAAAGTATGTACATTTTTCAACTTCAAATGCCTATAGCTCTCTTATTTGACCAGATAGCCGAGAACTGTCAGGAGTACGAGATAGAGAATTTTGTCAGCTTTCAAATGCAATTTTTGAAATCGTTTGGAAAATAAGGAAGTTATAGAAAGTATGACGTCACTTCCGGTTTCGTGGAAAGTGGCATTAAGAGATTTCTGAAAATCTCTAAGTCTCTGCTCACACTTGATCTGAATCGGCATGCAAAATTTGAAGTCGATCCGACCAGCGGTTTGGGCTGTAGACTGAACGGCTGAATAAAAAAAAAAAAACCAAAAAAAAAACCAACGAATACAATAGGTTTTCGGCGCAGCTGAAAGCCGCCTCAAACCTAATAATAGACTAAATGTGCATACATGTATATATCCGGCGTGGAAGTGTACTAAATAGGATATTCCATTGTACATGTTTGAATAGCAGAAATACCACACTCATGTTCGTCGGCGTCCGTGCAAGCTACGCTCACTTGCTTACGCGGAAGCCGACGCACACTGGTGTATTATTTCCCGCTATTCAAAATGTACCATGGATTATCCTCTATATAATTTGGCTTATCAGATGTGTGACCAGCGTAGCGGCACCTGACCAAATAGCACACACAGTTAACCTGATAACCATCTGCATTGCTTGTTAGAAGCATTATGTTTTTCATTGATGGAATGGTGGTGAACAGTGCAGATCCTGATCAGACTGTGCAGATGCACAGGCTGGTCTGGATCTACACTGGTCGCAAAACCCATAAGCCCCATTTTTCTAGTCACAACAACATCTCAGTGCTGAACTAATATGATATTTATTTAAACAAGTTCACTGAGTTCATGAGAAATGAGGCTATGCCAAGTGTCTTATGTACGGAAGCCCATTAGGGCCACTTCACTTTTTTTTATTTCCATTTATTCAAGATCTTTCCTTGAATTTTCAAGTTCTTTTCTCGAATTTTCAAGAACTTGAAAATTCAAGAAAACATCTTGAATAAATGGAAATTAAAAAAAAGTGAAATGGCCCTAATGGGCTTCCGTACTTGTAAAATAAGTGTAAATAAGTTTAATAAATACCATATTGATACAAGAGGGGCATCATTACCACTAAGCTAATCCCCTTGCTGGCAGCCTTGATAATAATAATAAACAAGAGGGCCATGACGGCCCTAATTCGCTCACCTGACTCCATGAACACCAGAAGAGAATGTGACATTGAGTTCATGTGTTTTAAAAAAATTGTGCTATTTTTAGATGGCGGTCATCTTGGATTAAGCAATGACTCTCAGTTTACCAAATCTGAAAATGCTTCACCCAAGGATCTTAACTTACTATGAAGTTTGGCCATCATCGGCCATGTGGTTTCTGAGAAAAAGACGTTCAAAATCTCGAATAAATGACCTTTTGGCGGCCATCATGGATGACATAATCATCCGATCCCGACAAATATTGCACCAGAGCAATCGCCTCATCGATACCTTCAATTTGATATATGACATTAGCATATTCGGTCAAAAATAAAATTTGACCCCATGGGCCACGCCCATTTTTGACCCTGGGGTCACCATTTTCACAAATTTGAAAGAGCATTGTATATCAATCATTCCTACCAAGTGTCATCGAAATCCGGCCGGCGGTTCATGAGAAGAAGATTTAAGAATTTGTGCTATTTTTAGATGGCGGCCATCTTGGATTAGCGACGACCTCCATTTTAACAAATCTGAAAAGGCTTCACCCATGGACCATAACTCTTAAGTTTGGCTACCATGGGCCAAGCGGTTCATGTGAAGAAGAATTTTGAAATCTCTAACAAAAGAACAACCTTTTGACCTTTCGGCAGCCATCTTGGATGACCTAACCATCCGATTTCGACAAAAAATGCACCAGAGTGATCGCCTCGTTGATACCTTCAATTTGATATATGACAAGACCATCTTCGGTCAAAAATAAAATTTGACCCAATTTGACCCCACGGGCCACGCTCATTTTTGACCCCGGGGTCACCATTTTAACAACTTTGAAAGAGCATTGTACATCGATCATTCCTAGCAAGTTTCGTCGAAATCCGGCTAGCGGTTCATGAGAAGAAGATTTTTTAAGAATTTATGCTATTTTTAGACGGCGGCCATCTTGGATTAGCGATGTCCTCCATTTTAACAAATCTGAAAAGGCTTCACCCATGGACCATAACTCTTAAGTTTGGCTACCATGGGCCAAGCGGTTCATGTGAAGAAGAATTTTGAAATATCTAATAAAAGAACGACTTTTTGACCTTTTGACGGCCATCTTGGATGACCTAACCATCCGATTTCGACAAAAAATGCACCAGAGTGATCGCCTCGTTGATACCTTCAATTTGATATATGATAAGACCATATTCGGTCAAAAATAAAATTTGACCCCAATTTGACCCCACGGGCCACGCCCATTTTTGACCCCAGGGTCACCATTTTAACAACATTGAAAGAGCATTGTACATTGATCAGTCCTACCAAGTTTTGTCGAAATCCGGTCGGCGGTTCTTGAGAAGAAGATTTTTTAAGAATTTGTGCTATTTTTAGACGGCGGCCATCTTGGATTACGTAATGATGTAATTTTAAGAATTTTGTAATCCCCCTACCTAAGGACCATGACCATGAAGTTTGGTGACTATAGGCCCAATGGTTACCGAGGAGAAGACGTTTGAAAATGTTCACGGACGACGACGACGACGACGACGACGACGACGACGACGACGACGACGACGTCGTCGTCGACGACGACGACGACGACGACAGACACATTGCGGTAACAATAGCTCACATGAGCTTCGCTCAGGTGAGCTAAAAAAACTTTCACACATTCGCCTCAGTGACCTTTACCATTGGCGGTCAGATGTGGGTCGTATACAAAACAAAGCACCATTCATTAGACACACATTGTGGCCAAATATTATCAAAATTGCCATTGAAAATTGAAAAGTGTTACTCATGCGTGTGCGTACGTACATGCTATATTCCCTCTTGCCTATCAGAGTGGGGATAACAAATGTTAGATTATATTTATTGCATAAGTACAGCACCATACACTGAAGCGCCCGACTGCATACCATATTTTGCACATTTATGACACTAGTGTATTATGATTTTCAATGCACTGTGCTAATACACTGCACAAACCCAATTTATGTAATAAATGTTTGTCCAGTGCAACAGCGAACAATGTACACCCTGATCACACTTCACAGTTGTTCAGGCTGATCAATGGCTACACAGATCACAAAATCACCAAGCCTCATTTTGCTCTGTCGAGTTACACTGAGTGTTATCATTTGAGCTTACTACACTCTACTGTCAGTCAATATGTCATGTGCCATGACAACACGGGGCTTGTTTAGTCGTTGAACAGTGTAGCCCACAATCAGTTATTACAGCCCGATGTGGCTCTACAGTGCTGAATACACGGAACAGGTATATATCATTAACAAAACAGGAGAACAGTGCAGGCCTTGAGAAGTCTGTTCAAACCACAGGTGGACGACTCGGACCTAGGACCCAATACTTGGCTCATTTGGAAAACGTTACCCCACCCACCCATTTCATACACTATACCTTACAGCCTAAAAAGACTGTAAGGTATATAGTGTATGGAAATGGGTGGGTGGGGTAACGTTTTCCAAATTACCCCACCCACCCATTCCCATACACTATACCTTACAGCATAAAAAGGCTGTAAGGTATAGTGTATGGAAATGGGTGGGTGGGGTAACGTTTTCCAAATGAGCCAAGTATTGGGGCCTAGGTCCGAGTCTTCCACCTGTGGTTCCAATCTGATCAGGGTCAACAATTGTCATACCGTATTTAAGGTATCTGACCACCTTTTCCCCAATGAATTGACAATAAACTGCAAAGGAGGTTATGCTTTATGTGGTTCAGCACAATGAAGTTGTCATGTCATTATCTATATAAGAGGATCATTAAAACAAACTCAAACATAAAGCCAACTAGATATTGACACTCAGCCACAAACGTACCAGCCCCACAGCAGAGAATAAATTAATGCCACGGCGGACTATTGAGATGAAGGAGTGGGGGGACCCCCACCCCCCCAAATGGTGTTTCCTGCATTCTAGAGCCAAAAAATAGTGCCATTGTTGAAATTGTTGCAGCACACCAGTGTTGCGCGACTTTCTCTCTGCGTGAGTGGTA
Source organism: Conchocele bisecta (assembly GCA_029237695.1). NCBI lineage: Eukaryota > Metazoa > Mollusca > Bivalvia > Lucinida > Thyasiridae > Conchocele > Conchocele bisecta. The sequence goes on from CM055270.1 coordinate 82,532,492, forward strand.
TTTAACCCATGTCATGCCGAAGACACAAACATTTCTCTGACAGAAAATTTTAAATATTTTTTTCTCACCGAAAGTATATGTTGTTACCACTCATTTGAACCGTCTCAGCGAGACGGTTCAAATGAGTGGTAACAACATATACTTTCATTGAGAAATGAAGAAAATAGAAAAATGTTTGTAAATTGAAATACATTTGAATGGGAATCCCGCATGAAATGGGCGAAGTGATGAAATGAATATGCTTCAATGCCTCTTTTGATAAATAGAGATATCATATTTTGTATGACACAGGGCTGCCCTGGTAGCTAAGGATGACTAAGCGTGATTATGTCTGAGACATATACATGTATGTGGCAGTGACTGGTGGAAAGGGGCTTATGTGATTTGTAACCAGTGTAGCTCCCGATCAAATAGCACACTCCCGTAGCCTGATAACAATCTATTTACTTGCTAGAAGTATGCCGGGTGTTTAATTGATGGAATAGCGAACAGTGCAGATCCTGTCTGATCAGATTGGGCGATGCACCAGCCAGTCTGGATCTACACTTGTCACAAAACCCAATTCTGCAACTTTCTGGTTATGTAATAAAAATAATTTGAACTTGCAAAATGAAAATTAGGCAACATAATATATTTTAACCCTTTCAAAACCACAGGCTTATATAGTGGTATTGGCAAAACGTGTAGATCTAGATGAGCCGGCTTGTGACGAAAACAAAAACACCCCCTTTGCATAAACGGACTAGTCTGAAATTCATTTTGTGACAATTTGATTGGTTTCAAAATTAACATATCAAATTCCATTCCAGTTACTTAGGGGTGAGGGGTTAACAAACATGATGTTGTGACTTCATTTAATTGATTAATGAAAAATATAATTCAAGAAATATATATCCCCAGACAAATATATCATTGAGACAACACATTTAACCCTGACACAGCTATCTTAATTTTTTGTTGTCTGCTAGTTATTTTATATTTTCCATTTTTATCATCAAACACATGCTTTGACAGCATTTTAGAATAAATTACAACATGCTTTGACAGCACTTCAGAATCATTTCCTTTCCTTTCCTTTGGAAATGATTCTGAAGTGCTGTCAAAACATGTTTTTATCGAGAAATAAGATATAAAAGCAACAGCAGACGACAATTGTTGTGTGTAGCGGTCTAAGGGTGAATAGTGAAATCTATATTTGATTTGATGTCAGATTTGCTTACATTACCACAGCATAGCTTCTGTCTATATTTGTCAAAGATTAATCAATGCTTTTCTCATCAAACCTGTCTGTTTGCATTTGGCCAATATCTGAACAAATATGATTGGACAATAGGCTACCAATCAGTGGCCATATTATGTAACTACAATAGATAACTGAGATCCATACATACTCAATCCTACTGAGCCCTGCAGGTGTCATGGATTTTTTAAAATTAATTTGTTCTCACAAAATAACAATTTGTTCCCACGAGATAACAATTTGTTCCCACAAATTAACAATTTGTTCCCTCAATTTAACAATTTGTTCCCACGAAATAACAATTCATTCCCACAGGAACAAATTGTTAATTTGTGGGAACAAATTGTTAAATCGTGAGAACGAATTGTTAATTCGAGGAAACAAATTGTTAAATGGAGGGAACAAATTGTTATTTTGTGGGAACGAATTAATAAAAAATAAATCCATGTCCCCTGCGGGGCTCCGTACAAATGTGATTGGACAATAGGCTACCAATCTGTAGCCATATTATGTAACCACAATAGGGGTAAATGTGAGATTCATACATGCATACTCAATCCAGAGATAAATGCCTCCATCATTCATTTGTAGACTTCATCCACGTTCCAATGTACTTGTGTGTGCGTTTTCCAACAGTAGCTGCAGATTTGTCATTCTTTGTTTTCAGTTTGTCATATGTCACATGGTGAGAAAAATGCACATTGGCCTGGAATCGAACCGGGGACCTCTGGATTACTCTAACCAACAGAGCTAACTGGACACAGATACACATTCCTCCCCATAGCGAGACATGTACACACCATTCAACATTTGCTGAAAATTACTATGCATTTCAGCTATGGATTAAAGTGGAATCTTAAATCGGAAAAACTTGTGACCAGGGTGTCCGATTTAGAGAGGTTCCACAGTAATTTATTAAAAATACAATTATATACAGCAGTGTTTGAAAATCACTTCGCATTAGAGCTATGGATTGCAGTGGAACCTCTTGAAAGTGGACACCCTGGAAACCAGGGGTCCATTTCACTAAACTTCGTACGACTAAAATGTTCGTAAGTGCAAATTTAGGATCGTCTGCAAATTTCAATTGATGGATTTACATTTATTGAGCATAGGCTGCATATGCTCAATAAATGGAAATCCATAATTGTTTACAAGAAAACATTTTTAATGTGAATTTACAGACTATCATAAGTGTGCAGTTACACATTATTTTAGTCGTACAAAGTTTAGTGTGTGCAGTTTTAGAGTGGTTCCACTGAATAAATCTGGAACAACAGTGGTGGCAAATATCAGAACCTACGTACACCTTTCAAAATCATGGCACCAAACAGACCAGATAACAATAGGTGAATGCCAATAAAGGAATCATTTGAATTTGTAGATAAAACAATAGAAATCGAATACAAGACATTTAACTAAAATGAGCGAGGCATTTCATGAAATAAAATGCCTTATTTATATGTCCACAACATTAATGCTGAAAAGAAAATAATTTTGGCACATGACGTTGAAGATTGGCAGTTATTTCTGGGTGAATGTGACATCCCATCAAAAGCTTGCTTCTATTAAAACTAGATAGGTGTTTATGGGACATGGATGCCGCTATCTAGGAAACTGAAACTTAAAATGTTTGAAACCAGCATAGCCCCAGATCAGCCTGTGCGGATATCAGCCTGTGCATCCACACAGTCTGATCAGGGCCTACACTGTTCACCATTTCATCAATGAAACACCAGTTATGATTTTAACAATTAAAATTGATCGTTATCAGACCCCCCCCCCCCCCCCCCCCCACCCCCCCCCCACCACCAACCCCGCAGTGAAATCAGAAATAGCGAGTATCAAAAAGCAAAACAAATTTTGCGGTACCTTTATCATGCTGCAGAAAACAATAAACAGACCACAAATATAGCATATTTTTCTTATTTTCCATGAAAACACATCTTGGTATTTCATTAGAATTGTCTCCATGGAGACAATTCTAATGAAATTCCAAGACATGTTTTCATTTCCAAGCAAACTATTCAATAATTGCGGTCTGCTGATGTGTAAACAGTTGTGTGATTTTATTTTACCCAATTAAAATTGTGAAATACCCAATTGCTTCAGAAATGATGGAGTGACAACACTCAATTTCTAATTCCTTATCTGGAGCCCTGAGTCACAGGTATATATATGACATGTAAGGACCAATGACCCCTCCTAGATTGAACACTCACTTTTATCAATCAGTGAATATTATATAAATATTGCCCTTGGCTGAGGGGTATATTGCTGATTGCTCCCCGAGTGAATATTATATTCTCCATGGGAGACAATCCACATATACAAGTAAATACATCCAAGCACAAATATCAAGCCAACCCTCACATGCGACATGCCATGTGATTTTGTACCCAAGAACAGGTATGATTTTTCAGGAAATATATTTACAGAAACTGTGATATTTTCTGTAAATGACGTCAAAAGATTACAAAGTTTTCAAATCAAATGTGGAATAGTATTCCTCAGCTTTCATTTATTGAGGACATTGTAAATATTTTTCATGAAAATCGCACATGTTCTAAGGTACAAAATCACATGGCGTGACTCATTTTTGACAAGAAAGAGCCATTCCTCGAATGAGCACCGTCACTTTTGTCAATCGGTGGACATTTTATAAATATTGCCCTTGGCTGAGGGGTATATTGTGGATTGTCTCCCTTGGAGAATATTATCTCCCGAGGGAGATAATATTCTCCAGGGGAGACAATCCACATATAAATTCATCCAAGCACAATAAAGCAATTCATCCAAGAGGTGACCATTTCTGTAACTTGTAGTAATAATTTATGACATACCTTTTTCTCGCCGCCTCCGGGCTGGTGTTTGACCTTGTCCATGGATCCGACCTTGGACTGGGCTAACGGCCGTAAAGTCGACCTTCTCATCCAGTATCTGTGGAAATAAACGGTCACCAAATGTTTGTTTGTTTAATGATGTTTAACGGCCTGTCAACTGCCAAGGCCATTTTAGGTGGGGGTCAATGGGGTTGAATCTTGTATTACACCTGCATGTATGGGTGGAAATCGCAAAATAACGTAATATTTACATAACAAAATATATACCATATTCAGTCCTGAAATTAGAATGATCTGACATGATTCCAAATGTAGTTACCATGGTTTCATAACAAACTTCGGTTTTTATTCGTCCATACTCTACAATAAAGGTTAAACAATTTTACATGCAGTTCACCTATTTCATACCGAAGATACACAAATTTGCAGACATAAAATAATAAATATTTCCCTTATTTCGACACAGAAGTACATGTTGTGACCACTCATTAGAACGAGATGGTTCTAATGAATGGTAACAACATATACTTTCATGTAGAAATAAAGAATGTAGAAACACATGGATGGAAATGTTACTGCCAGTGAATCAGCTGGCATTAAATAGGTTAGGAATGGAAAATTGCTCAGTTTAATTCCGTACTTTTCTTAATTAAAGCTTTCAACACTGCAGACCTGTATAGTGGTATTGACAAAAACACTGCAGACCTGTATAGTGGTATTGACAAAAACACTGCAGACCTGTATAGTGGTATTGACAAAAACACTGCAGACCTGTATAGTGGTATAACACTGCAGACCTGTATAGTGGTATAACACTACAGACCTGTATAGTGGTATAACACTGCAGACCTGTATAGTGGTATTGACAAAAACAGTGTAGGTCCAGATGAGCCGGCTCGTGACAGAATCTGCACTTTTTGCGAGTCATATTCGTGTTTTTGAAAACAAAAACTCCCCCTGTTCATAAATGGACAAGTCTGAACATAATTTTGTGACGATTGGATTGGTTGCAAAATCAACATATCAAAATCTATTCCAGTTACTTAGGGGTGAAAGGGTTAACTATAAAGACCAACGATCTGGAGTGAAATAAACCATAATATAATATTAAAATACAAATCGGAATATATATACATACATGCAGTTTAAATGTTTATAAAGTGTCACAAATATACAAATAAGAAATCATAAGTAAACCAATCAAGTCCTACATTGTCATTCTAAATAAGAATTATAAGAGACTAAGTACATATTCTCACATGGCTCTAATAGAACAGGGTCCTCTAAAAAATACTTCACACTTTCAGGAGATTAATTATTGATCAAGAAATATAAGAAGTTAATGCAGATGTTGTTCGTCTGCAGTTAATGAGGACTAACATTGAGTATTTGAAGCATTGTGACTTCAGCCAAATCGGAATTGAAGAAGAAATTGAGAAAAGAAACCTTGTTACGCCCACTGAAGTATACAAGTTGTGCACAGAATGAACACAGTGTACCAAAGTAACATTGGAAGTCTTTGCGTCCACAAATCCCATAAGCCCCATTTCTCCAGAATGGTGACGAAAACAAATTCCCTAATATTTAACCAATTTTTCCCCTCAGTTGCCTCAATTTTCTGATTATAATTTTGTGACTGGCAAACATACAATTTCATAAGACATTGCTTTTAAACCCTTACAATTGTACATTTTTCACACACACAAAAAAAAACGGTTTGACTATACTTTAGACACAATGGAAATTATTCTAAAGTGTTGCCAAACCATGTTTTTAGAGAGAAAAAAAAACATTTATTTTAATTTAAAACTACAGCCGACTGTTGATGTGTCCCCCATTTTATCCTCTAGACAGCCATCTTATTTTTGTTGTCGTCTGCTGTTTATTTTCCATTTTTATCATCAAAAACATGTTTTGACAGCACTTTAGAATACTTTACAACATGCTTTGACAGCACTTCAGAATCATTTTCAATGGAAATGATTCTGAAGTGCTGTCAAAACATGTTTTTATTGAGAAATAAGGCAAGATATAAAAGCAACAGCAGACGACAATTGTTGTGAGTAGCAGTCTAAGGGTTAAGGGCTAATATAACCAAAAATCTGCGAATGTTTCTTGATGTCCCTGAGTTTTCCCTGCTGAGATTGATTTGTGCATGTTTGTCTGTTTTCCAGAGTGCATGGCCAGCCACCCTGTTCAGTCACCACCAGACTGTGTCTCAACATCAACCAACAACAACAGTGCAGAGTGCAGGCAGCCAGGATAGGTAAGCCAGAGCCTTGGATTACCTCCCTTTATGTATCACCATTTTCCATCAACATTGATTCATAAAAATGCAAGATATTCCGTAAATCTCTTCAAAGGTTGACAAAAGTTTAATTCACCAGGAGCTCTTAATTTTTTGTCACCTTTTGACCTTTGAGGTCATTTATAGAAAATATGATGGATTTTCGAAACATCGGCAAATATGGCAAAGAGAGATAATTCAAGGCTGGCCAATTTGTTGTGCACTATTACAGTGACGTCACCACCCCGCGGTATGTGATGAAGATTCTGTAACGACCCCACCCTCGACATCACGTGCCATCGTAACCCGCGCTCATCTAAAATCTTGCAAAAAATATAAATACCATAGTTTATACCTTTTAGTTGCAATATTCAAAATTTTGCAAATTGTTCGATTATTGAAAAAAAAATCATAAAAACTTTTCAATAGAACAAAACAGACATTAAAGTTTTCCAACTACATTATATTTTCATAAAGACCATGTGGTCGAAATTTAATAAAATAGTGACAGTCTATACCTTCTAGTTGCAGTAATCAGAAATGTGGCATGAGAAATTAAATGTGCAAAATCTGTTTTTCTATCGAGCTTTCAATTCTTTAATAAGACTTGAAGTATTTAAGACATCATTTTATATAAAGAATCCTGTAGACAAACAGAGATTGTCAAACATTCCCATTCTTCCACAGACTCCTTCAACTGTTGCATTTATGTTTTCATGTTATAGTTTACAGTCATAATCATTAACCCTAATAGACAGCTACACACAACAATTATCGTCTGCTGTTGCTTTTATATCTTGCCTTATTTCTCAATAAAAAAATTGGTCAAAGTATGTTGTAAATTATTCTAAAGTGCTGTCAAAGCATGTTTTTGATGATAAAAATGGAAAATAGAAAATAAACAGCAGATGACAAAACATTAAGATATCGATGTAAGGGTAAATATATTTCAATGTGTCTCACAGAAATAACAATGTTGAAAATAGCTAACAGTTACTTTAAACAATATTTATTACGTAATAATGTTAACAATGCTCCAGATATGCTGCGTATTTGCTTAAATACCCAATTAAAATTGCTAAAAACCCAATTGAAATCAGAAGTAGTGAGTATCAAAAAGCAATAAAAAAATTGTGGTACCTTTATCATGCTACAGAAAACAAAAAACAGACCACAAATATAGCATATTTTTCTTATTTTCCATGAAAACACATCTTGGTATTTCACTAGAATTGTCTCCAAGGAGACAATTGTAATGAAATGCCAAGATATGTTTTCATTTCGAAGCAAACTATTCAATAATTGCTGTCTGTTGATGTATAAACGGTAGTGTGATTTTATTTTACCCAATTAAAATTGTGAAATACCCAATTGCTTCAGAAATGATGGAGTGACAATACTCAATTACTAATTCCTTATCTGGAGCCCTGATGTTAATGTTAAATACAACTGCATATGAATAAATCATGAGAGTGACCGAAAGTGTGATGGTCATCTCCCAGCTGATATTTATATTCAGTGTGTAAGAGTAGAGATGCACACATCAAACAGATAGCGTACTTTCAGATTACCGCCGCGCGGGGTGTAGCGCTTGTTACTCAACGAATTCACCTTCGCTGTACAAGTCCAGACCAGCCGTACGTTGTGAATCTACAATTTTGTTTAATGAGTGGAGTGTTACACTTGCTCATGGTCTACACTCAGTAGCAAACAGCCATTGTATGGCTGTGACTGGAGAAATGGGGTTTATGTGATTTCTCACCAGTGTAGCTCCTGGTCAAATAGAACACTCCTGCAGCCGGATAATAATCTATATTGCTTTTTAGAAGTGTGACGGGTGTTTTATTGATGGAATGGCGAACAGTGCAGATCCTGATCAGACTGTGCAGATGCACAGGCTGATCTGGATCTACATTGGTCGCAAAACCCCCAAAAGTCCAATTTCTCACATATGTGATCAGTCAATACTATAGGATGTACTGATTTTTAATTGGAGTTACAATTGCTCACGGTCTACACCATTTCCCGTATTTTCAGTGAACAATACCTTAGGATTTGATTTGATTTATTGGTGTTTAATGGCCTATCAACAGCTAAGGTCATTTAAAGCCAGGTCAATGGGTTCAATCCTGCATGTAATCTTCTGCATTGGGGAGTTTGTTTGTTTGTTTGTTGGGGTTTAACGGCCTATCAACAGCTAAGGTCATTTAAGGCCGGGTCAATGGGTTTAGTACTAAATCCCATATATTACCTGTACAAGTACATGTACATGTTCAAGTACATGTACAAATGGGGGGAAAATCCCAAAATCAGAACTGAATATTTACAATAACAAAACTATATATTCAGCCCTGAAATCAGAATAATCCTGATCTGATGCCAGGTCCTCGCCACACCAGAATCACTTGGCCCCTCCCAAAAGCAGTAGGATCAGTAATAATCATACTTAATGGGCAATAACCCAATTCAACTCTCAGGTAACAAAAGAGCCAAAGATAAAAATGTACCTGAGGGCCAAACCAGGCAAATCGTGATTCCTATAAGGAGGAACCCATACCGTTACTTTACGCCGTCTCATTCGCCCGACCACCACCCACTGCATGGGGGAGAAAATCCCAAAATCAGAACAGATTGATCAAAATGGAAAATAGAAAATAAACAGCCAACAACAAAAAATGAAGATAGTGGTGTAAGGGTTAATTATGTACGATGATATTTCTATATTAAACATTGTTATTCAATGGTATTTCTATATTTTACATTGTTGTTCAATGGTATTTCTATATTTGACATTGTTGTTCGATGGCATTTCTATACTTGACATTGTTATTTGATGGTATTGCTATATATGACATTGTCATTCAATGGTATTTCTATATTTGACATTGTTGTTCGATGGTATTTCTATATATTACATTGTTGTTCGATGGTATTTCTATATTTTACATTGTTGTTTGATGGTATTTCTATATTTGACATTGTTGTTCGATGGTATTTCTATATTTGACATTATTGTTCGATGATATTTCTATATTTGACATTGTGGCTCTATGATAAAATAAAGGTAAAACACTGGACAATACGAGAGGTACAATGTATATGAACATATATGAAGAAGAACTATATTGAAATAATTCCAGCACAAAAATATTTACACAATTCCCTAACATTTGATTGGCCTGTAGCAAGTCTCTGTCCAAAATTTACATCCCAGTAAACTCCCACGCCAAACTACTTTCCGTAACCGTGAGGCGCAGTTAAAATAATTCTTAAGAAAACGGAAAATAAACACATTTTCTTGATGAATTTATTTCAAATGCTGGAATTATAAGGAATGAATGGCCTTTTTGTGGAATTTATCGGGGATATAAACTTGGAAAAGTTGCGGGAATACTGGACGAAGGCATTTGAAATAAATTCATCAAGAAAATGCGTTTATTTTCCTGACGGTTATGGAAAGTAGTTCGGCATGGAGTTTACTGGGATATAAATTCTGGACAGAGACTTGCTACGGACCAATCAAATGTTAGGGAATTGTGTAAATAGTTTTGTGCTGGAATTATTGTGTGTTATTGAAAACAGTAATATCTATGAACATCTTATCTTCCAAAAATTCAGTGAACATTCAATCCAATGGTCACATGATATGCTACATGAATATAAAACAGGTTTTGTATGGCGGATGTTGGAAAAGGGCATGTTTAATCACCATACACATATGTTTAAACTATGTGCTATCAAACAGTATAGTAGCTAAAATATAGGGTTCGACAATGTTCAGCCGTGGGTAAATGGGCCGTGGCACAAGGGAACTGTTCCCGAGTGTCACGGCAAACGTTTACCCAAGGCTGGGTATGGTCAAACGTTATTGTTACATTTCCGTCGGAAATATCACTGTAATTTGAGCATATATCCAGTACTTTCGGTACTTTGATAATCTGCTCCATTCAAACAGCTGATTTACACATACATGTTCCGGGACCGCAGTGCACGTCGCGTGATGCAGCTGCATCAATTTCAAAATTTCAGTGTGACCGTTGTGAACTGGCCTGATGACGTAATGACGCATTCTAGTAACGTCATGAGTAAAGTACATTACGTAGGTGTTGGCTTGGCCCCGGAATGAGCATTGTCTAAAGCCATGGTCAAACAGCACGTGCTGTACGTTTGAAGACGGCTGTGAGCGGTGTCAAACAACGGCAGTCATGTAACAATACTAAATATACCACGTACTAGTGTAACAAAACAATATCAGTCACACAGACAAAACTACCAGTAGAGATGATTATAAAACTGGCACGAAAGAACTCAATCTCATACTCTAAATCAATTTGTCAATTGGCTGAGTATGTTCTGCTCAGGTTCAGGTAAACAAACTTCATATCAAGTTGTACAAAAATTTCAATAATTTTTCATAAAATTTGTTCTCAATCATCAAGAATATGTTGCGAGAATTCAAATGAGTGGTCACAACATATACTTTTATGGAAACATAAGAAAATATCCCATATTAATCAAACAGAAACACAGTCAATAATCAGACAGTAAGGCAGTAAATCCTTTCGACAATAGAGAACTCTTTCCTCATACCTGATATTTTTAATTTTTACAAAATTAACAAATTTTCTGCATAATGGAACCATCTCAAACTCATCTCAGTTACTTAGAGGTGAAAAGGTTAAATTCAGTTTGTGCTTGTATGCGTTTTATAATCATGGACACTATCAACCACAGCACGAAACACGGAACACTGGCCATACTTTGACATGACCACCCCCGGCCACGTGCTTTGCGTTGTCGAGAGATCCGATTCTCGATCCAGCTGTCCAGGTGACTTTCTCATCTATAACCTGCAAGTTCACATGAATACCCTGCTTCATTGATTTGTTGATTGACTTGTTGATTGATTGAGTGATTGATGGATTGCTTAATTGTTTGTCTGTTTTTTGAATGATTGATTGATTGATAGTAAATTTATTGTTTTTTCTTCGTTTAATTGATTATCTAAATGATTGGTTGATTTAGTGAAGAAATGATCAATTTAATCAAAACAATGTCTGGTATTGATTGATGGTATTTCATGTCCATTCAACAGCAAGGCCATATAAAGGCACGAATGCAAATGTACTGAAGGAGCTGAACTGAAAATACAATCAAATCTCTCAGCACTCAAACAGCCCTAATCCGGAGCCGGCCACACTAATACACTGGATCACTATGTCCAAGGTGGGAATTCCACAGTAAGATTCACCATTAAGATACGAATCCTTGCCGATAGATTCATCATTAACTCATTACATGGGATTGACACCTGTACGTGTATTAATTTTTTTAAATATATTATTTTTATTTTTGTTATTTCTCAATGAAAGTATATGTTGCGACCACTCATTTGAACCGTCTCGATGAGACGGTTCAAATGGTGGTCGCAACATATGCTTCTATTAATTCTATCTAATTTTCCACAATCAAAATGGCATATCATGCATGCATGCTTGTCCAGAGGAGCCAAAACACACAGTGAAATACATGTGCATTATGACTGACTGAAACAAAGAGCATCAAAAACAAAAGACAATACAGTTAACTGGAAAAGAAATCTAAAAGACGAATTAACCACAGATACATCTACAACATAAACCAATTTAAGTTAAGTTGTAGATTCCTCACTTATTTAATCCATTCCTTTCGGAATACACCTTTACGGGTATGAAATTTATTAAATGTTTTATTTTTATTTTCGTTATTTCTCAATGAAAGCATATGTTGTGACCACTCATTTGAACCGGTGGTCGCGACATATACTTCTGAGCGCATAGAAGCATACATAATGGCGTATCCTCAGTATGATATAATCATTTAGTAATATTGATTTTACTGATAGTGACTCGCGGTGGTATCAGGCTATTTTCATATGTAAATGAAGCATATATTTAAATTATTTATACTATTAATTAAATGTGTCACCTGAAAAAATAATATTTTGACAGATTATAAAGTATGATCATTGAACATCAATAAATAAATACAGAGAGTAAATAGTAATGCCCGTAACATTTAAGGAAACACAGTTATTGCCCCTGATATCAGTGTGGAAATTTACATTTGATATAAAATGTATAATAATGCCAATCAATACGTGGAGTAATGGTTAATGAATGTTTATATTGCCAGAAAATGTCTCAGATGATGTCTCTGAGTGTGCCTACAGAGTGGGCATGTGCCTTTAACCAAGACTATGGACGGACAGATGGACGGACACACAATCCCAACACTATGCGTCTCCCTGCTCTTCCGAGACCAGAGGCATACAAATACATACATGAAAATACTAGTGTAGACAATAGAAGTAATATAACAAGAAACTAAACATGTTCACGACTGTAACACGGACAGAGAGACTGTACGAGATTGACCATCAATGAACACGCGACACATACTTTAACATGCCCACCACCAGGTACATGTTTGGCGTTCTCCAGTGACCCGATTCTCGAGCCCGCCGTCCACGATACTTTCTCATCGATCACCTACAATGTGGCCGGCACACAACGTAGTACAGTGAAACCTCTCTAAACCGGACACCCTGGGAGTCCCCAGGGTGTCCGGCTTAGAGAGGTTTCACTTTAGATCAAGCGTTTGATCATTCTGAGCCATAGTTGTGTGCTATCGATCACGAACAGACATTATCACCTCGATAAATGGCCAAGAAAATCATCAAAAATAAGAAGATCACAGATGTTTTATTGGTGTCCGGTTTAGAGAGGTCACACTGTAGTAGTAGCAGGAAAAAGTGAAAAAGTTTTACATCCCAGCAACAGTTAAGGTCATCTTTGTGGCTGTGACTGGAGAAATGGGGCTGATTGGATTTGTGACCAGCGTAGCTCCTTATCAAATAGCACACTCCTGTAGCTTGATAACGATTTGCATTGCTTGGTAGATGGATGACGGATGTTTCATTGATGGAACAGTGTAGATTCAGATCACTGTACGGATGCAGTCTGATCTGGATTTACACTGGTTGCAAAACCCATAAGAACCATTTCTCCAGTCACAGCCACATATAGGAACAGGACCTCGGTTTCAAGTCTCATCCGACAGACCAGTTGCATGGAAATACTATGAAGGTATTTTTCACACCTGGGGCGGGGACTGAACTCGAAACCTCTGGTTTTGAAGTCCTGTCCAGTGTCCTGTTATCTATTTCACCAACATGGCAAAGTATACTTATCTAGCAAAGTATACTTTGAGGGAGAAACTTTCAATTAAAGGATAAATTTGGCTGTGATAATGTAATAAATTCAGCATAATAATTCTGCATACTTTGAATCATCAAATATATGCAGTGGTTGGTTCTATATGAAATAATGCATTTTGGGAAAAATAAATGATTACTCCCTCAAAGTATACTTTGCTGAAATAGGCTACTGTAGCCTATTTCATCAACATTGCAAAGTATACTTTAGTAGCAAAGTATACTTTGAGGGAGAAATTTTCAATTTTATGATAAATTTATTAATTTTCATTATACTGAATTTATTACATTATCACAGCCAATTTGGCTGTGATAATGTAATAAATTCAGTATAATAATTCTGCATACTTTTAATCATGAAATATATGCATTTGTTAGTTCTATATGAAATAATGCATTTCAGGAAAAATAAATAAAATAAAGTATACTTTGCTGAAATAGGCTACTGGGGCCCGTTTCACTAAGCTTCCTACGACTAAAATGTTCGGAAGTGCAAATTTGTGATCGTCTGGAAATTTCAATTGATGGATTTACATTTATTGAGCATAGGCTGCATATGCAGCCTATGCTCAATAAATGTAAATCCATTAATTGTTTACAAGAAAACATTGGTAATGTGACATTACAGACTATCATAATTTTGGACCTACACATATTTTAGTCATAAGAAGTTTAGTGAAACGGCCCCCTGATCTCTAGGCCACAATCCGTCCCTAGTAGTACGTATAGTAGGAAAGCTGACGTCTCTCCCCAATCATGAGAAGCTAACTTGTAATGAGCTGATGGAAGCAAAGCGGGAAATAACACTTACTGAAATAACCCTGAATATTCGCACATAATTTATGCTGGAAATATGTATGGATTCGCATAATGAAGTGGGTCCCAATAGATATGGTTAGTATTTTCGAAATTGTTTATCTTAATAACAATGTATGTGAATACAAGTTGTTTTGGAAAACATCGAAATGAAATGTGTCCGAATTCGTCGGGTTATTACGGTAATGGAGTTCAATTCCAGTTGATGATGACCTTGACCTTTGACTTTTGACTTGAGGAGCTTGACTTTCGACCCCTATCACAGCAGTGCTGCAAGCCAACTAAGCAAGGGATGGAGGAATATGAATGATAAATGCGTTAACCCTTAGAATGCTGGAAACGAAGTGTCGTCTGCTGTTGCTTAAACATTTTGCTTTTTTTCTCTCAATAAAAACATTGTTTGACAGCACTAAATTTAGAATCATTTCCATTGGAAATGATTCTAAAGTGCTGTCAAAACATGTTTTTTTTATGAGAAAAATGGAACATAAACAATAAACAGCAGACGACACAATATAATTCAGCATTGTAAGGGTTAACATGCATCTCAAGATATTGGTTACAAGTGTAGCTTCAGGGTCTCAACAGCGCATCCATTAGCCACCATAGTTCTCAACGCGTAAACAACCATTGAATGCTTCCTACCTCTCACGGCTTATTGTTGCTTATTACTGCTTAATATTACTTATTATTGCTTAATATTACTTATTAATGCTTAATATTACTTATTATTGCTTAATATTACTTATTATTGCTTAATATTACTTATTAATGCTTATTATTACTTATTATTGCTTAATATTACTTATTATTGCTTATTATTGCTTATTATTGCTTAATATTACTTATTATTGCTTATTATTGCTTATTATTACTTACCGTATTACTGCTTACTATTGCAGTTCAATGTCAAAACAGAATGGATATTTAACCCCTACACTGCACAGCAGGGAATTATTCTATTTTTAGTTGCGACATCTATGACGTCCGTTAAAGTTGTTGCAGAGTTATCAGACGCGTTGTTAACGTTGCCATTTTAGAGGAAACAATCAATGTTTTTATCACGCTTCCACAAATAACTAATCGTTTACCAACATATAATCAATGTTGTGTATTAATCGAGTTTCCCATCGACAAAATAACATCTCCACACCAATTCTGAATACAATTTTGTCACCAGCTGTTAATTAGGTTTGAGGAATTTGATTCCTCAAACCTTTTGTTTTCGTTGGTTTTTTTTTTTTTCTTTTTATTCAGCCGTCGAGACTACAGCCCAAACCGCTGGTCGGATCGACTTCAAATTTTGTATACCGATTCGCATCAACAGTGAGACGAGAATAACGCAATTTTCAGAATTCTCATGACGTCACTTTTTACGAAACCGGAAGTGACGTCATATATCATATAATTCCCTATAACTTCCTTATTTTCCAACCGATTTCAAAAATTCTTTTTGAATTGTAAAGCTGCGAGAATTCTCTATCTTCGCTTCGCTGACTTAATGTTTGGCTATCTGCTCAAATGAGAGAGCTATAGACATGTGAAATTGAGAAAAATGAAAAAAATCAACAATTTCAGATTTTTATTTTATTTTAACGGGTGGGTGGTCTTTGAAAACAGTTTCCAATTTGTACAGTAATCTCAGCAACATAATTTTTTGACAGCGTCACGCGGGACATTCATCCGCACAGAAGATGATATTTTCAGAGCAATGGCTTGAATAGTTCTGATTCTATTGTCTTTCAAACTTAGACGTTTTTTTCTCAATTTTTCAAATTTGAAATGGTCATAACTTTTTTATTATCTAACCGATTTCAAATATTTTTTTTGCATTAAAAAGCCAACAAAATTCTCTATCTCCGTTTCGCTGGTAGTTTTTGGCTATCTGCCCAAATGAGAGAGTTGTAGGCATTTGAAGTTTTTAAAAAAAATTGAAATGGTCATAACTTCCTTATTATTCAACCGATTTCAAATATTTTTTGTTTTTTTTTGCATTAAAAAGCCAATAAAATTCTCTATCTCCGGTTCGCTGGTAGTTTTTAGCTATCTGCTCAAATGCGCGAGCTACATGCATTTGAAGTTTGAGAACGAGCATATAAACTTAGCCGCCTAGAACAGTGTCTACAGCTGACAAACTTCGAGGTGGAGGCCAGACAGGTATGGTGGGCTGTATCAGACACTGGTTTTTATATACGAACTGACATGCTGTGAGTGCTTTAGAATCGTCTCAACTTCAATGTCAGACTAGGGGGTTAACGGTACACATTTCGTAGAACGTTATATAATGAAAAATGCTTAGGATAGTCAAGCGATTCTGAAAATACAAAACTTTATTTTTTCAATTTCATTGGAATTGCATCAATTTTTTTTGAGTTTCATATGTTTTCGTCATTGGCAATGTCTTCTAATCACTTTGCCAGTGTACGTTTGTCAGTACATCAAGCCTCAAACCGTTGATGCAGCTTCAGCTGCTCTAGTTTTATTTTATTTTCCCGTAAAAAACAGGCCTTAACAGCACTTCAAAAATGATGCCAAACCATGTTTTATTAACATAAAATACAAAATGTGAAGAAACAGCAGACGCCAATTTTTGATTCCAATCATTCTCAGGGTCAACTTCTTGTTTATGTATTGTTCCACCTCTCCATAGGTGCACCAAGGACATACGTAGAGTCCTCGCAGTAAACAACACTATTACTACAGTATACACAGTTGGGCAACCCATGTCAAGGGCAATAACTCAATTACAAGATAAGATACTTACCCATCATTGGTTATTAACCCTTTCAACACCACAGACCTGTATAGTGGTATTGGCCAAAACCGTAGATCCAGATGAGACGAGCCGGCTCGTGACGAGCGAGCCGTCTCATCAGGATCTGCTCTATTTGCAAGTCATTTTCATATTTTTGAGAACAAAACACGCCTTTTTCATAAATGGACTAGTCTGACAATAATTTTGTGACGGTTGGATTGGTTGCAAAATCAACATAACAAAATCCATTCCAGTTACTTAGGGGTGAAAGGGCTAAACGTGCCATATTTGTATTTGTAAGCAGACTGTACACGGTTGTCGTTGTGACTGGAGAAATGGAGCTTATGTGATTTGTGACCAATGTTGCTCGTGATCAAATAGCACACTCTTGTAGACCGATAATCATCGATATTGCTTGTTGCAAGCATGGCGGGCGTTTCATTGATGGAATGTTGAACACAGTGCAGATCCTGATCAGACTGTGACTGTGCGGATGCACAGGCTCATCTTGATGAAATTTCTCCAGTCACAGCCACATTTGACACCAAGTGGTAATCATTCGCTAGGGTGCCATACTAAAATAAGTCAGTGGATCAATTACAGCGAAACCTCTCTAAACCGGACACCCTGGATTCCCAGGGTGTCCAGTTTAGAGAAGTTCCACTGTAAATCAGGCATTTGACCATACTGATACATATTACATGTGCTTAGAAATCATGAACATACATTAACATTTGATGTAAATGACCAAGAAACTCACCAAAAATAATATCACAGACGTTTTCTTGGTGTTTGGTTTAGAGAAGTTCCACTGTATTTTGTCTTGCCAATCTGTCTGATCGGTCCATATCTACTGTCAGATTTCTGGCACCAGGATAAAATTGCTGTACCAATATTACACATTGATCATAAACGTCTGATTCATCGATAAGGCATTCTACATCAGAATTTGCGGTTGTCTGCGATCAGTGTAGCCCCAGGTCAACCTTTGCCTCGACACAGTCTGATGAATCAGTCTACATGGCTCATCTTCCAGTAGTCACAGCAGATTTATTAATGTCAGCAATACAGTGACAGCAGACTTATTATGGTCAGCAATACAATGACAGCAGACTTATTACGGTCAGCAATACAATGACAGCAGACTTATTATAGTCAGCAATACAATGACAGCAGACTTATTATGGTCAGCAATACAGTGACAGCAGACTTATTATGGTCAGCAATACAGTGACAGCAGACTTATTATGGTCAGCAATACAGTGACAGCAGACTTATTACGGTCAGCAATACAGTGACAGCAGACTTATTATGGTCAGCAATACAATGACAGCAGACTTATTACGGTCAGCAATACAATGACAGCAGACTTATTATAGTCAGCAATACAATGACAGCAGACTTATTATGGTCAGCAATACAATGATAGCAGACTTATTACGGTCAGCAATACAATGACAGCAGACTTATTACTGTCAGCAATACAATGACAGCAGACTTATTATGGTCAGCAATACAATGACAGCAGACATATTACTGTCAGCAATACAAATGCCCGATGTTGAAGGAGTTCCAGGAAAAACCTGGCGATATCTACGACAACAACAACAGGGCCGGTTCCCAGCACTCACCTGAATATCACCACCCCCGGGCTGGTATTTCACCTTGTCCAGGGAACCGACCTTGGGCGTGGCCTTGTCCTTGAACTCTAGCTTCTGGGTCTCAATCTGGGAACAATCAAAGTTCAAAGGTCATAGAGACAGGGCTTGGTTTCGAGTACGAAACACGAGTGGGATGACAAACAGCGCAAATACGTTTCAGACTGTGCGGACACCCCATTTCTCCAGCCACAGCTACATTTAACAAGCAACGAGTAATGTTATTGATAAATCAAAAGACCAAAACGCAATACTATTGAGTTTTCATGGCTGCGGCGTAGAGTGAAGCCATGATCTCTGATATTGAAGTGCAATTCTATCCACTAGACTAACAACCTGTCTCTCCATAGAGAAGGGGAATACATGGGTGTCTTACATGTTGATTGAACACATCAGGAGAATACATTCAAGCATCCATCAACCCTTGAAACACTACAGCCCTCTATAGCGGTGTTTGCAAATAGTGTAGATCCAGATGAGCCGGCTCGTGACGAGCCGTCTCATCAGGATCTGCACTTTCTGCAAGTAATTTTCATATTTTCTAGAAAAACAAAACACCCCCATTTTATAAATGGACTGATCTGAAAATCATTTTGTGACAATTGGCTTGGTTGGAAAATTAACATATCAAACTCCATTCCAGTTATTTAGGGATCAACAGCTAAGGTCATTCAAGGCCGAGCCAACAGGTTCGATCCCGCATTCAACCTGTTGTATTGGGAGAAAATACGAACGGAATATACCAAAGTTACCTGACCCCTTCCCCTAAAAGTAATAGGATTAGGCTCTAGAGAATGGAATGGAATGGCACTTAACGGCCGTCCGACATTTCCGACTGATCTGGAGAGGTTTCACTGAATTACGTTGACCTACCTTCTTCTCCCCTCCCCCAGGCTTGTGGTGGATATTGGCTGTCGATCCCACCTTCGACTCAGCTTTAACATCAATCTTCTGGTCAAACACCTGAAAATATCACATATGTTACAGTCAAAAGTGAACACCTTCCCTACTATATATTGAATGATTAGCATTTAACCCATTCCTTTGGGAATACACCTTTACATGTATGAAATTTATTAAATATTTTATTTTTGTTATTTCTCAATGAAAGTATATGTTGTGACCACTCATTTGAACCGTCTCAACGAGACGGTTCAAATGGTGGTCACGACATATGCTTCTGAGCGCATAGAAGGAAAATATTTAGGATTTTCCTCAAACTTATCCTCAGCATGAAAAGGGTTAATGTCCTATTGAAAATAATGCATGGCTGTAACTGGATAAATGTAGACCCAGATCAGCCTGTGCCTCAGCACAGTCTGATCAGGATCTGCAATGTTCACCATTTTGTCAATGAAGCACCCTGCATGCATCTAACAAGAAATATGGATAACTATCATGTTACAGGAGTGTATTATTTGATCAGGTTTGTTTGTTTGTTTATTGGTGTTTAACAACCTATCAAGAGCTAAGGTCATGTAAGGCCGGGCAAATGGGTTCGATCCCGTTCTAACCTGCTGCAATGGGGGGAAAATCCCAAAATCAGAACGGAATATTTACATCGAGAACAAATATATTGAGCCCTGAAATTAGAATAACCTGACCTGGTGCCAGGTCCATACCACACCAGTCACTTGGCCCCTTTCCCTAAAATAGGATTACAAATAATCGTAATACGGTACTCATATATTAAGGTGTATAACCAGATTTAACTGTTGCATACAAAATGCCAAAGATGTATGTGAGGGCCAAACCTGGGGGCCGTTTCACTAAACTTCGTACGACTAAAATGTTCGTAAGTGCAAAATTATGATAGTCTGTAAATTTCACATTAACAATGTTTTCTTGTAAATAATTAATGGATTTACATTTATTGAGCATAGGCTGCATATGCAGCCTATGCTCAATAAATGTAAATCCTTCAATTGAAATTTACAGACGATCTTAAATTTGCACTTACGAACATTTTAGTCGCAAGAAGTTTAGTGAAACGGGCCCCAGGTGTCCAGTCGGAATTCCAGTAAGGATGAAACCCGAGGCTTGCCAAGGAATTCCTACCGTTTCTGAGCCGAGCCTGATAAACTTGATATCAAAAGACAGTAGCCTGGTATTCTATTTATCGCATAACGTTTTATGATCGAAAATGACCACAGATGACGTCGTTATCTATGGGCAAAACACGGACTTGTTTATGTTGCGTCATTACACCTACATCATTCACGAGACGTAATTCGACCAATGGAACGTCAGTTTTCACTTCATTGTAACTCAGATGTTTGCATCAGGTCAATGCCTGATACAACAATATGTTATCAGTCAGTACGTATTTGTTCAATACTGGGCAGGTTACCTGAAAATAAGGCTTATTGAGCTTCCAACCAGTGCAGTTCCTAGTCAGACACAGAAGCTGATCTGGCTCTGCACTGATCACAGATGCAACTAGAACATGTGGCCTGTTGACGCACTTAGGGCCCCTATTTGAAAACTGGTACAAACATTTTCAAATAAATAAACGGACAAACGGACGGACGTACAATCAGTAGCGAGGGTAATTGTATTAATGTGGAAGGATGTATCGTTACTAAGTAATGAATATGTGCAATATGAAGATATTAGCTAAAGGCAAACAGAAATTATAGGTGATTTGAGACTCTTACAAAAACTTTTAAAAAATAAACGGACAGACAGACGGACAGACGGACAGACAGGGCAAAACCTATGGGGCACCATTCTCAGCGGGGGCCTAACAAGTTACCTTTTTGTCATGGTGATACGCTGCATATTGGCTATTACATGTATACATGTACATCGTTACATATACAATGACAATCATCCGCAACTTCGAGTCCGCATACAACGTGGTAAATTACAATGTATTTGATTTATTAGTGTAAAGTAAGTTATAACGGTGTTAAAGTGTCTAACTACACAGATTGTATGACTATCCACCACCACTACGCACACAACAAACATTGTGTTACAAAGCATATATAGTTATTGTAGAACTTGTAAGGTCATAATTAACCCTTAGACCGCTACTCACGACAATTGTCGTCTGCTGTTGCTTTTATATCTTGCCTTATTTCTAAAAAAAAAACATGGTTTGACAGCACTTCAGAATCATTTCCAAAGGAAATGATTCTGAAGTGCTGTCAAAGCATGTTGTAAATTATTCTAAAGTGCCGTCAAAGCATGTTTTTGATGATAAAAATGGAAAATAGAAAATAAACAGCAGATGACAAACAAAATAAGATAGCGGTCTAAGGGTTAAAACTACTTTGGTTCTCAGACACGGGGTTTCCGGAATGTGACGCGGGAGGGCGGATTTTTTAAATATATTTTGTTTGTTTGATATGTTCGTCTCATATTGTTTTCCATTTGCTACATGCAAATATGTTCTATAACGTTACTATGACCTCGTCAGGCATAAAAAATCACCAGATTTTCATTATATTTTAACATATTTTTGCATAGTAATGTGTTTTATAGATCATGTGTCAAATTGACAGTAATATTTTATTTCTCCATGACGATCAAATGGTTGACGCGCAGAGATTATTCTGACGCGGCGATATCCGAGAACCAAAGTACTTTTTTATATAGAGCCTAATGTATACTCGTGCACAAAATGTACACATACAACACAGGAAAGTACATGTAACATGGACCCGTGCCTATGCTCAATAAATGGAAATCCATCAATTGGAATTTCCAGACAATCATAAATTTCCACTTACGAACATTTTAGTCGTACAAAGTTTAGTGAAATGGCCCCCTGGACTCTAATTGGAGAAACTCTTACAAACCTTTCGACTTTTCGACGCAAATGTACACGGACAGATGGACGGATGTACGGAACCTCAAGAGTAATGCAATATGCCCTCTCGCTATCACATAGGGGGCATAACAATATATCTTCAGCCCTGAAATTAGACTAACCTGACCTGGTGCCAGGTTCTCACCACACCAGTTACTTAGCCCCACTTCCCAAAAGTAATATAATTAGTACTAATCTTATTACATTTATAATGGGTATAGCCAGATTCAACCATCACGAAACAGAAGGTGTGAATAAGTAGTGGTTCAGTTAGCTCAGTTGGCAGAGCAACCACCCTGTAAGAAGGTCACAAGTTCGAGTCCCGCACCAGTGGCCCGTTTCACTAACTAACATTTGCTACTCGCATTAACGTGTTTCTCTAGTTTGTACCTACAGGTTCGTGTCACAAAATGTAGTATATTTACAAAACATTTTCCAAAATCGGCTGTCAGAACAAATGTTATTGTCAATTTCAGTTTTGCTCTTACAGACTTCTTAGTCGTACAAAGTTTAGTGAAACAGGCCGCTGGTAGCACATGTTTCTCACCTTATGACATTCTGTTTACAACAGCACCCAACCACATAGTGGAGCGAGTTCCCTAATTGTTAAGTGTTGTACGATATATACATGGTTACACAGTTACAATTAATACTGTACATATATCTAATAAATAATATAACTACGTTTACCAGACAAGTGTAAAATGTGGCTGTGACTGGAGAAATGGAGCTTACAGATTTTGTGACAAGTGTAGATCCAGATCAGCCTGTGCATCCGCACAGTCTGATCAGGATCTGCATTGTTCGCCATTACATCTAGTGTGATATTTGATCAGGATCTACAGTGGTCGCAAAACTCATAAGACCCATTTCTCAAGTCACAGCCACATATTCAGGATTCAGAAACAGAGACACATCCACACAATGACAATAGTAAGGTCAATGAGACATATTACTGTGACAACAAAATAGGTTTGACTCAGAAACAAAAACACCGCCAACGGCATGTGTCACATCGCTGTGGTGGCTGATCACAAACGTGTACATCGCCATGGTAAAGAAGTTAAAGGAGAAAAGAGGACTGTGCATGCCTCTACTGCAAGAAAATGTGAATGCCGCCAACGGCATGTATCCCATCGCTATGGTGGCTGATCACAAACACGTACATCGCCATGGTAAAGAAGTTAAAGGAGAATGTGCATGCCTCTACTGCAAGAAAATGTGAATGCCGCCAATGGCATGTATCCCATCGCTATGGTGGCTGATCACAAACATGTACATATGTACATCACCATGGTAAAGAAGTTATAGGAGAAAAGAGGAATGTGCATGCTTCTACTGCAAGAAAATGTGAATGCCGCCAACGGCATGTATCACATTGCTGTGGTGGCTGATCACACATGTACATTTCAATGGTAAATAAGTTATAAGAGAAAAGAGGAATGTGCATAAAATGTGAATGATGACAAACATGCATATCGAGTTTCAAGTGAATCACCCATATGGTAAAGAGGTGAAGCAGATTGAATTTACTGAACTGGGAATTTCATAGCTATTTGACCTTGACCCGAGGCAAGGGGTAGCGGGCATGCTGGGGTGGCAAATGAAATGATGGATGATAACACTGTACATGTTAACCCTTAGACAGCTACCGGTATCTTATTTTTGTTGTCGTCTGCTGTTTATTTTCTATTTTCCATTTTTATCATCAAAAACATGCTTTGACAGCACTTTGGAATAATTTACAACATGCAAGTGACAGCACTTCAGAATCATTTCCATTGGAAATGATTCTAAAGTGCTGTCAAACCATGTTTTTATTGAGAAATAAAGCAAGATATAAAAGCAACAGCAGATGACAATTGTTGTGAGTAGCGGTCTAAGGGTTAAGTGAATACAGTACAGAAGTCATAGGAGAATGGAAAAACTCGCAACACATCTACTCGACGCAAAATCAAAGTTATTTGACCATGAACTTGGGCAATGGGGAGCACAGCTGGGGTGGAGAATGCACATATGAATGATGAGAAGCTGGCACATGATGCTTCAAGCCGATCGGTTATACAGTAAAGAAGTTATAAGAGAATGGAGAAGCGTGCACGCAGTTACTAGACACGTACTTCAAAGTTATTTGAACTTGGCATGGGGAGAGCATGGTGGGGAAGGGAATGAAAATATGGATGATAATAAACATGCACATGAAGTGTAAAGCTAAGGTATTTGACCTTGACATTGGGCATGGGGAGAGCATGGGTGGAGTGAGGAATGGAACTATGAATGATAGAAAACATGCACATGAAGTTTGAAGCCAATCGGTCATACAGTAAAGAAGTTATAGGAAATTGAAGAAACGCGCACACATCTACTGCACGCAAACTTCTAAGCCATTTGACCTTGACATTGGGCATGTGGGGAGCATGTGTGGGGCGGGAGTGACACTATGGATGATAATAAACATAATAACATAATAAATGTGACGGACAGACAGACGGACATCCTTAAAAATCGTGGTTATGTGTCTATGAGCCCCATAAACCGATTTTAGCCACTTAAACCGTTCTTTTAGTTGGCTTATGTAACTAACCTTATCCTTTAGTATTAAAAGTCCATCCCTGTGGGGGCTAGCCACATCTCCCCTATATACTGGTGCGGACAGATGGACAACCAATGCATCCCTATATCCCATTTTCGCTATGCGATGGGATAAAAATGAAATGTATAAAATGAAGAAAAACACTTGTGATATTAAAGTACTCACAATGAAATTACAAGAACTTGATAAAAAGACTACACACATACCTTGGTATTTTGAACAACAAAACAATACAGATCTAGTTAGGTGAGCTATATACACAATACCAATGTGCGAGACAAGAACGTCCCAATAAAATTATAAGACATTAGATTTATTCTGTAATTGTTAGAAAAAACAATTTGTACCATAATAACCCTAAATATTTGGATACCATTTGTTTTGGGAAACCCCTAGGGTATATAAATATTTGGATACCATTTGTTTTGGGAAACCCCTAGGGGTTTCCCAAAACAAATGGTATCCAAATATAGTGTTATTGTGATAAACAAGTACAACCATACCAACTGTAAATATTTGGAAATTCCCTGCTGTGAGAAACCAAGATATTAAAGGTACATGCCCACTCAGTAGACACAAAATGTTCTTTATATCAGAGACATCATCAGAGACATTTTCTGGCAAAATAAACACTCTTTCACCATTAAGTATTTATTGGCATTATTATACATTTATATCAGACGTACATTTCCACACTGATATCAGGGGCGATAACCGTGTTTCCTTAAAATGTTAACGGACATTACTATTTATTCTCTGTATTTATTTTTCGATGTGCAATGATCATACTTTATAATCTATCGAGAATATTATTTTTTCAGGCGACTCATTTAATTAGAATAAATAATTAAAAATATCATGCCTCATTTGCTTATGAAAAAACCTAATACCAACGCGCGTCACTATCAGTAAAATAAATATTACTAAATGATTATATTTGTATAGTGGCCAGTCGTAATCTTTAGAACTGGTGGAATAGTGACACAACTATACACTTATTTAATTCCTATAAAGAACATTTTGTGCCTGTTGAGTTGGCATGTACCTTTTATGTGTGTTTCCCAGAATAAATTGTATCCGAATATTTAGGGTTATTGCGGTAACTACACAGACTATAGAATTTTCACGGACAATGATACGTGTCTGCGGTTAGGTGTGCTACATACACGACACCAATGTGCGAGACATGGATGAACACGCGTACTTTGACTTTACCACCGCCCGGCGAATGACGAGCGTTATCTAATGATCCAACACGTGATTTCGCTGACCAAGATGACCGATGCTCCGTGATCTGTGAAAGGAAATATATGTGTATGGAATAAATGAAGTCATGATGATTGATTGATTGATTGATTGATTGATTGATTGATTTTTTATATCCGTTAACAGCAAGGTACAGGAGGGAATGAACCTGTATGGAGGAGCATTGTTTATTCAGCACTGAACTTACAACAAGAGTGCCGAAGGTCACAATATACGCCCGTCGAGGCAAGGCCAGTCAACAAGGGGAGATAAGTAACTGAAAACCAATAGGTTTCTTCATCTTGCCTTGATAAACATGTATGCCAAATTTGGTTACAATCTGTCAAGTAGACCTCGAGTTATTGAGTGGACAAGAATACAGAGTCCGCAAATTAAAAAGTCAATAGGCTTCACATGTATACTGAATTTGGTTACAATCCGTGAAGTAGAACTTGAGATTTTGCATGGACAAGGATACAGAGTGCGAAAATTAAAAATGGCCGCCAAGACGAGACAAGTCATCGGAATTTTTGAAAATCAATAGGCTTCTTCGTTTTGCCATGATAAACATGTATACCGAGTGAGTGAGTGAGTGAGTGAATAGGGTTTAACGTCCGCTTTTCTGACATAGAGGTACAAGCCATGTATACCGAATTTGGTTACCATTGGTCAGTAGTTATTGCATGGACAAAGATACAGAGCGCGGAAATCAAAAATGACCACCAAGGGAAGAAAAGTCATCAGAAAATTTTGAAAAGCAATAGGCTTCTTCGTCTTGCCGTGATAAACATGTATACCGCATGTGGTTTGGATCGGTCAAGTAGAACTTGAGTAATTGCGTGGACAATGATACAGAGTTCGAAAAATAAAAATGGCCACCAAAGGGAGATAAGTCATGGGAATCTTTTATACATGAATAGGGTTCTTCGTCTGGCCGTGATAAACATGTATACCGAATTTGGTTATGATCCGTCAAGTATAACTTGAGAGTTATTGTGTGGACAAGGATATCGAGTGTGAAAATTAAAAATGGCCGCCAACGGGGAACATAATAAAAACTGTCAGTACTAAAAGTCCATTGCCTGATCCAGTGGTGCCAGGTATCCTTATAAAATCCATGTTCACTTGACCACAAGTGTAAATGACATTAAGATTCATTGCTGCTAAGA
This sequence comes from Conchocele bisecta, assembly GCA_029237695.1. Lineage (NCBI taxonomy): Eukaryota > Metazoa > Mollusca > Bivalvia > Lucinida > Thyasiridae > Conchocele > Conchocele bisecta. The sequence continues at coordinate 82,560,170 of CM055270.1, forward strand.
TATCAATCCTTAAGAATGGAATCACCCGTAACCCTTTCACCCATAAGTAACATGAATGGATTGTGATATGTTTATTTTGCAACCAATCTAATCGGCACAAAATGATTTTCAGTCTAGTCTGTTTATGAGAAGGAGGTGTGTTTGTTCTTAAAAATATGAAAAAGTGAAAGGATTTAACGTCCCATTCACAAACAGGTAAGGTGATATAGAGACGGGACCACAGTTTTTAACGTCTCATCCGACAGACCAGTGGGATGGAAATACTATGAAAGTATTTTTTTGCCCTAGGCGAGGTCCCCAGATTAAAGTCAGGTGTTCTAACACCTAGGCCACAGCCCAACCCTTTTAAAAATATGAAAATTACTTGCAAAAAGTGCAGATCCTGATGAGCCGGCTGGTCACGAGCCGGCTCATCTGGATCTACACTGTTTGCCAATACCACTATACAGGCCTATGGTGTTGAAATATATGTTCAGATACAATCCAAGCTACAGGAAAGTAATGATGAAAGATTCAACTGCTAATGTAATAAAGTTTATCAGTTTTCACGTGTGTGTCTGTGACTGGAGAAATGGGGGGCACCAAACAACAGTTAATCACGCAAAAATACAATCTTATAAATGCCATACATATGAGACCCTTTTCACTAACATATCCACTGGGACGGCAGTCAGATATGGAGAATTAAGTCTGAAAAAAATGTTTCCCAGAGGCATGTGATAGCCAAGCACTTGAAGGGGGTCAGGGGGAAAAGGAAGCCAAGTCATGAGGGACCTCACCCCGTGTTCCATTGACCCCTTCAACTCCTTCGGTGAGGCTACTAGATGTCACACAAGTACACCCATGCTGTAGCTCTACAAACGAGGCCCCCACCCTCGGGAATTAGATTAATTATTTTATCTGATTTGCATTCAGATTGCACTTTTGCATGTATAAAAATGTTTAAATAATTTCTTTACAGGTTTTCTTATTTCTCAATGAAATTATATGTTGGGACCACCATTTGAATCGTCTCGATGAGACGATTCAAATGGTGGTCGCAATATATACATCCGATGAGAATAAAATAAACTAGTGATATAATGGTGTATCTTCAGTATGTCATGGGTATAAATACCGCACACATGGAGATGCGAAATGGGTCACATGTTTCTAGCCTATAGTCACACCTTGAGCTGGGTAGTCAAATCCTTAGCCGAGTCATGATGTGACAGACTTATCGACTTTCGGACCAGGGTAGCCACAGACCAACTTGTAATATTAATGTTTTGGAGTCACTTTGCCCAGGGCAATAGTCCCTAGGGCAATGGGTTCCTATGTGCAAGTGCCACAAAATTTGGGTTCATCAGGCAATGGATCCACACTATCTGTAGCCTATTTCATCAACATTGCAAAGTATACTTTTCTAGCAAAGTATACTTTGAGGGAGTAATCATTTATTTTTCCTGAAATGCATTATTTCATATAGAACTAACGACTGCATATATTTGATGATTAAAAGTATGCAGTAAAATTATTATACTGAATTTATTACATTATCACAGCCAAAATGGCTGTGATAATGTAATAAATTCAGTATAATAAAAATTAATAAATTTATCCTTAAATTGAAAATTTCTGCCTCATTTATGCTAGATAAGTATACTTTGCAATGTTGGTGAGTGAGTGAGTGAGTGAATAGGGTTTAACGTCCGCTTTTCTGACATAGAGGTACAAGCCTCAGGGAGTCTACACGCAGACGGGTCAACGGGGTCGAGTCCCATATCCACCTGTCCAAGGGGGGTAAATCCCAACTTCAGAACTCAATATTTACAATCAAAATATATATTCAGTCCTGAAATTAGAACAACCTGATCTGGAGCCAGGCCCTCGCCACACCAGCATCATTTATCCCCTCCCCTAAAAGTAATAGGATTAGCGCTAATCTTACTTTTATATATGGGGCATAGCCCGACTCAACTCTCACATACAAGAAAGCCAAAAATGTACATGAGGGCCAAATCCGGTATAGTGGGTTCCGGAAAGTATGAACCCAATCGTTAAGCCAGTTTAGTCGCCTTTTACGACAAGCAATGGCTACTGCAGCACTATTCTCAGGATCAGTTGATCCCGCCCCGGTGCCTGCACGGGGCGCAATGTTGGTGAAATAGGCTACAGGTCAATAAACACCAATTCCTGTTAATACGTTGTCACAAATGATCTCATTTTGTCACATCATGGCTCAAGTTTATCACCCTAAACTGACAGTACAGTTGGAAGACTGGTAATACATGATTACCCCACTGATTGCCATATCACACCTAGTATAGCTGGCAATTGCCACTTATTTGGAAAACGATGCCAATGTTCATTTCTGTATAGTCTGAAATTTTCTGTCAACTATCAATGACAAACAAGTTTCCATGTCAGCAAAAGACGGTGAATTATGCAAAGTGGGAGCATATGGTCTAATGTTTCTCCTTTGCATAAGTCACAGCAAGCAAAATAGTACCACCAGTGTCTTTGATTATAAATCAGTATGGCCATAATCTCCTATCTTGAAATCAGGAGCTATGCCTGAATTTCATTACAACTTTTGAGCACATGTTCCTCAAAATTTACAAACAAAAATCAACTTGCAAATCATGCCTTTAACCATTTCACCCCTTAAGTAACTAGTCCATTTATGAAAACGGGGTGTTTTTGCTCTGAAAAATATGAAAACTACTTGCAAAAAGTGCAGATCATGATGAGACGGCTCGTTACGAGCCGGCTCATCTGGATCTGCACTGTTTGCAAACACCGCTATAGCGGGATTTCAGGTTCAAAAGGTTAATATAAGTTCACAATTGCAAAGTGGTACCTTTCCATATACCGGTACTAGCTCAGTTACATGTTTCACACAGCTACACGTAGTTTGCAGAAATAACTGTTATAAGATCTAGTAGGCGATATTACAATAGCAACACGTGACTAAACCACTTCAAGCCAAACACTCATCCATGACTAAATACTTCTGCATCTGATCTGCAGATTTATGTATAAATGATTATCATCACAGTAACAAGGTAGATGTAGATATTGCCAGACTGTGGAACAGATGCTTGTAATAGTATAGCCCAGTCTTATGAACAAGGAAAACTTGCCCTGGTGCATCGTGACATCCAAATGGCATATGTTGTTGTGACTGGAGAAATGGGGAGTACGGGATTTGCGCCCAGTGTAGATCCAGATCAGCCTGTGCATCCGCACAGTCTGATCAGGATCTGCAATGTTCTCCATTTCATCAATAAAACAGTTGTTGTGCTTCTAACATGCAACATATATTGTTATCAAGTAACACGAGTCTGCTATTTGATCAGGAGCCACACTGGTCACAAATTCCAAAACCCCGTTTCTGCAGTCACTCAGCCACACATTTCTCTTGAATTGTGACAAGTTACGTAGTTCTATGTTGAAAACAAACAACAAAGCAATGTCTTGTCAACTACAATTTGAGCGTCACAGATACCCCACAAGTTATTCTAAGGCAAGTTACTCACAATTTTTCATGTTCAGCTACTACGTTTTATTACATTCCGAAACATTGGATCAGTATATGGCAAGTATTGGACTAATAAGCATATACAGCAGAATGTCTGTACAATGTGTACATTGCATGCAATTCGAAGCTGCAGAAGCGGACGTATCACCGTTTCCTCTGTAATGTCTCTCATCTCGCCATCTGCTGTCATCGCAGCTTCCTGCTGCACACTGTAAAACCTCCCAACAGACTGGACAACCAGATTTAAAGAACCACTTGTCTTCTCTGGTATATCCATCCCGCAATATCTGCTTGATTCACCATTTCCGAAATGCTTTGGTTTATCCAGTGCTACACCAGACTCTTCATCCTGTTCAACAATTATCCCCAGAGTAGGACCTTTCTCAGCAAAACTGGTTTCAAGCTCACTCAATACATCTTGAACTGCTGAAGAAAATCGCTGATCTCCACTGGTTTCATTTTCATCATCGGACAATTCCAACGTACCAGGATGGTAAAGTATTGTTTCATTTATTCCCAGCTGATGAATTTCTCTACTTGGAATTTCTGGCGTAATCCTGTTGTACAACATAACGGTTTCATCCACTGAGGTTGTTTCCGCTTCGCTTGTTGTGCATAAAGTTTCCAATGAAGACACACAAGAAAGGTTATGAAATGAAATAGGACTGGTACCAGCATCATGCTTCACTTCTTGTATACTACTTCTTAATAATGTTTTCTTCACGGTGTCTCGACTATTGCTCATATCAGACTCAGAATTTGTATCATAATTAACAGAATCTATTTGCATTCTTGTTTGACTATCAAATGAAATTACATTATCAGTACTGACATCTTCGGGAATGGCTCGCAATGAGTTACAGCTTGTTTGTAACTCAGGCGGTGTTTGTGTGGCATCAGGTGTGGCTTTACCATACTGAATGTTCACCCCGTTACTAACCTCAGTACCAAGTGCCTGTGCTATTGTGTTCTGGAGCTTCCTAAACTTATCGGATGGAGACGACACAGGAGGTACATTTCTGCATTGTTTTGTCAATTCAGATAAATACGACTTGGGCTGTGGTGACATATTTCTTTCTTTATGAATCTGGAAAATGCTTTTTGGTTGCTTCTCAGCTCCAAAGGCCATGCTGACATAGATCTTCTCAGCTAAACTTACAGCAGTAATCTCATTACTTGGCCTTGTTATCTCCTTTCTTTCTGAATCTTCAGTTACATCTCTTTGATTAAATCCTGTATGATTCTCTTCTGATTCAGCATTAAATAAAGTAGTATCACATATGTAGTCAATTCCTTTAATGTCTGTTTCTCTATGTACAATTGTGGTCCTTACCATAGACTGTTTCTTGACTTCCTTATTTGCCATCTCGGAATTGATAGGTAACAATTCCGTGTCACCTATCCATGATGTAGGTTCCTCCATGTACTGCTCTGTGTCCGTCTCTGTATGTTCAGTGTCAATAAGGACATTTTGCTTAATCTCCTCCATCTCGGGATGCTTTCTGTTAAAATTGTATCTGTAGGTTGTTGTCTGAATGGGGCTCAGACTTCTAGATCTAATTAAGAGTGAGTCATCATCCAATCCTTTAACATAGCCATTCATTATATCTGATAATTCTTCCATGGATGCAGTGATCGCGGAATTACTGCCGATGCCATCATTATCTTCATCTAGTTTCTCATTTCCTTCTACTGTGCTTGTATCTTCGCAAGCTTTCAGAAATCCCACAGCATCTTGATTGCCAGTAAATGCCCCCAAACTGACAAACATATGTTCCGAACGTGCATTCCACTGCATATCCAAACCTTTCATATTATGAGGTTTCTTAACACTGGCATAATCACCCGTCCCAATACAGTAATTCTCAATGACAGGTATATTAGCAATTTCAGCATAACCTCCTACATTGTCTTGCCAAGTTATACTTGCACCGTGATCAGTGTCAAATGCATTGGTGTCCATGTCTTCCTTATCCTTCACTGCCATTGCTACATGTTTATAGTTATTTGCAGAGGTAGTGACTGATTTTATTTCGGTTTCTGTAATTTTACTATCCTGGATGTTTGATACATCTCTTAACACCCTGGTAGAGGAGTGAAGACTACCCGACTCAATTTCTGGAACTTCATCAAGTTTCAACTTGACGCTTTTAGTTTCATTCTCGACTGGAATATGAATGTCATCATAGTCACTGTGCTTCAGGTCTCTAGTTGTTCCAGTGGTCTGTACTTTAAGACCTTTCTTCAATATTTTTGGGCTGGAATAACCAATATTAGCAAGTTTCACTCCAACATCAGCTGAGTCCTTTGCATGGACGACTGGATTCATCATGTCCTTTTCTTTCTTTACTTTATCCAATCCAGTAACCTTAATGCTGCTGTCCTTTTTGGTCAATTTTGGGCTCCTGTAGCCTAAATTTGCAATTTTTTCAATGTTTTCTTTTAATTGGCTACTTTTTTTGATGGAATCATTCTTCTTACATTTATTGTCAGCTTCTGAATGATCGATATCTGTCCGCTTTATAAGAACTACAGCATTTTTAGAATTTATGACTTTTTTATTTGATTTTCTACTGAACATACCCTTTATTTTTCCAGCGATATTCGTTTTAGCCTTTTTCTCCACATTTTTATTTCTGATGTTTCTGGTTGTCGTGGAAGAAGCTTTCATCCCAGATCCATTGACAAAAGTTGTTGTAAGTTTGTCAGATTGTTTTCTGGATGTTTTACTAATACCAGATTCTTTCAATTTATTTGTATCATCTTCATTGTCAGCAACACTTATAGTCTCAATTTGGCTTTCTTTAGATAATTGTGTAGTTTTAAGTAAATAATTGTTTGTACCCTCCGAGTTAATATTCACATTTAGTCTGGGTGGCTTGGGTGGTGGTGAATTAACACTATCAGCAGTCATGATTAGGTTAGCTTGAATATCAGAATTCAATTCATCTGTACCCTTCACTAGTCGTGTTTCACATGTCAGTATGTATTTATCATCCACGTAGGCATCATTCACATAGGCTTTGGCCATCACTATCTTTGGTGGGACATCATATTCAGTATCTGTTCCCTCCGGGGTTGATTGCATATCTTTAGCGTATACATCAGGAACCTTTTCCATTTGAACTACGACCGACGATTCAGCAGTAGTAAATGGTAAAGCTGGTGCAATAAAGATCTCCTTATTAACTTCTCCATCTTGCTCCATTAACAACGGTGAGCCAGGGCGAAGAGCGACTTTAGTTTTACGAACACCCGGAGGTGTCAACATGGCATCACTGTATTCCTTTAGCGGCGTTATGTCCAGTACGAGGGGCTGCCTGGTGTTGGAGTATCTCGCCGTAGTGGTGTCCCTTGGAGCTGCTATCTGTTCTGGCCTTGGGTGCAAGTTGGTGTCAACTTTTGGCTCTGCTCTCCACTGGAGTTTTTCACTAAATATCTGTAATGATAACAAATGAACATTTAAGTTTCATGCACCATAAAATGAGACAAGCCATGTGATTTTGTACATATGAAAAACATATTTACAAAATTAACATACCGTATTCTGCCGAGTATAAGTCACATATTTTTACTAAGATTTGTATCCCAGAAAGCCCCTGTGTCTTATAAATACATTTAGATACATGAGCATTTTTTTCCACACCGAAATATTGACATAAACGACCAAAAAAAAAGAAATGCGTTCCTATATTTGTTGTTGTTAGTCTTTGGGGTAACATCCGGTATTGGAAAAATGGATTTGTATTCTAAACAGTTCGCGCACTACTCGCGCCTTACTCGTTCTGGCCCTGTGTCACATTCGGTACACATTTTCTATACCGAAGGCGAACAGTGTATAGATCAGATCCAGTATACCAAATTTGCTGATTTAGCCTATTTTTAAAATGGCATGTTCATACCCTAACCAGTACGCCCCATATTCGTTACGGCCCTGTATCGGGAACACGTAATTGACTGAATTTCCGAGTTAATGGTCTATACATTTATTATTGTGAATGCACATCCATGTGTTGACAATGTGTAATTTGCGGTGTTTGCCAGTTATTTTGAAAGGTGAGAAACTGAGAACTGCCTAATTGCCATCTTTAATCTCAGTCGTGTCAAACGTCAATTACTAAATTTTCGGCACAAGCCATTTCTCGTGTGAAGTAGTCAGATTTGTTTTCTTAGTGAGAACCTGTCACAATAATTGCGTCATATTCTGATTAGGTGTTGACATTGAGAAGATGTTCTCAAACTGACAGTAGGGTTAAATACCACCGAAATTTCTTGTTTCCTCATATCGCATTTTGAACAGTATCCTCTATATATTGTAAAACTTGCTACCCAATTATTTATGATAGAAAACCATTACAATTATTGCCATATTGTTTGTACTACTTGATTACATGAATTGGTCCGAAATTTCCAGGGTACGAAAAATAAATAAAAAACAGTGCGGGGAATTACTATTAAATAACAACTTGGCGATTAATTGTATTGGTCCGAAACGTCCAGGGTACGAAGCTGTGTGACCAAAAAACAGCGCCTGGTAGTATTTATAAACAACAACAACTACAACTTTTTTGTTTTTGTTTCATTTTTTTTTATACAAAATCGAGTGCGTCTTATAGCCCCATGTAGACATTTTCCCCCAGATTTTGGAGTGAAAATAGGGGTGCGACTTATGCATGATTGCGACCAATACTCGGCAGAATACGGTAGTAACAATTTACGATATTTTCCGTAAATGACATCAAAAGTAGCTGAGATCTTCTATTCCGCATTTGCTCTGGAAACTTTAGTCAACGTTAGACGTCATTTACATGAAATATCAGTTTCTGAGAGTAGTCTAAATTGCATAGTGCTGAAAATGTGATAATAGAATTTTCTGAGAATGTACTGCATGCTCAAAATAAGGATGCTGGATTGGATGCTGTGGTCAGCATTGACCAATCAATCTGCTTATATTATTATTGATGCCATGTTTGTAAGTGATATACAATATCAAATTTGTTTAAACCAAACAGCCAGGGCCCGGTTGCTCAAAGCTTCTGTTAGCTTAACAGACTGTTAAATCCTTAGCATTGCTAAGGATTTAACAGTCTGTTAAGCTAACAGAGGTTTTGAGCAACCGGGCCCTGATTTCTCTGACAAATTTCCAGAACACATTCAAAAGTTTTATAATCACCAGCACAGATCGTGGTTTCAAGTGTATTCAAGACATTATCAAGTATCTTTAAGTAGTCACTCACTGTACTTCAACAGACAACCAGGCACACAGTACGACACTACGATACACAATACGACAACCAGGCTGTTCCGTGAAATAATCTTTTAACTATTCAGTGACAGTACTCAGCATGACGAGAGTTATAAAACGTGAGAATCACATGATGGCCTACCTTGACACGACCACCTCCAGGCTGGTAATCAAGGTTGTCCAGAGAGTGAACTTTAGCATCGGCGTCCCAATCGAGATCCTCATCAAACACCTCCACTACCTGATAGAGAAACACGGCCATATTTGACACACTACATCCAGAGAATACACCGTTTCTTCTTAGTCCTATGCAAAAGTATATACCGTAATAACCCTATATATTTGGACACAATTTGCTTTGGGAAACCCCTATTAAATAGGGGTTTCCCAAAGCAAATTGTATCCAAATACATTGTTATTGTGAGTAAACCAGTACTGTCGTAACGCTAAACATTGGCATGATCTATGTTATGGGAAAACCATTTATTTTATGTGTTTCCCAAGGTTAATGGTGTCCGAATAATTAGCGTTATTACGGTAGTTGATCACTATTGGAATTGTCTAGTCGAGTTGGTTCAAACGAGTGGACACAATATATAGTTTTAAGAATGGATCAGGGCTCCAGATAAGGAATTAGTAATTGAGTATTGTCACTCTATCATTTCTGAAGCAATTGGGTATTTCAACATTTTAATTGGGTAAAATGAAATCACACTACTGTTTTTACACATCAACAGACAGCAATTATTGAATAGTTTGCTTCGAAATGAAAACATGTCTTGGCATTTCATTAGAATTGTCTCCTTGGAGACAATTCTAATGAAATACCAAGATGTGTTTTGATGGAAAATAAGAAAATATGCTATATTTGTGGTCTGTTTATTGTTTTCTGCAGCATGATAAAGGTACCACAATTTTGTATTGCTTTTGATACTTGCTACTTATGATTTCAATTGGATTTTTGGGATAAAAATTCAAACTGATGCATAGGGGCTATTTTTAATGTAATGGGATATTCACATGTGGCTGTGACTGGAGAAATGGGGCTTATGGTTATTTTTATCCAATGTAGCTCCTGATCAAATAGCACACTCATGTAGCTTGATACCGATCTATAGTAAAGTTAGAAGTATGACAGGTGTTTCATTCGTGAAATGGCGAACAGTGCAGATCCTGATCAGACTGTGCGGATGCACAGGCTGATCTGGATCTACACTGGTCGCAAAACCCATAAGCCCCATTTCTCGAGTCACAGACACATTTACATTCGACACATTGACTGAATGATGTATGTATGAAGTGGCTGCATCTCAGAGACGATGTTTCACATTATCAAGCAGTTGTTTTTAACTTTATAGAAAACTGTTCCAAAGCCAGAGAATTGTAGCAATGATGATTTAATACAATATTTATTAAATGAGTTTACTGATTCTTATAAGAAACGAGACTGTGTTGAGTTTCTTATGAAATCAATCAACAAGTTAAGTAATAAATATACAAATGTACGCGTATTATTAAATCAACACAAAAGTTAAATTACATTTATTGTATAAGCGCATCATCATCCATTGAATGTGTACTGCAATGATTTCTGTCTCATTTATATATTTATTACATATTTGTAATTTTATTTTACTACACTGTGGTATTACTGTGGGGGAGGTGGGGGTTGCAACCCGGGAACCCACCCTCCAGATCTGCCCCTGCTTTTGTAAGCAAGATGCCCACATAACAGCACAATCCCACAGTAGCTACATATACGTACGTTTCCACCCCCGGGGACATAGGCGATATTCTCGCGGGTATCCACCCGTGGTTTCAGTGTCCCCCGGTCTCGCCTCTCTATGCTGTCTTCCTCAATCTCATACTCCTCCTCCTACAGAGCAACATTGTACATAGTACAGTGGAACCTCACTAAACCGAACACAAGAAAACATCTGTGATCTTACTTTTGACAAGTTGCTTGCTAATTTATCTCGGGGATAATGTCCGTTCATGATCGCATAGCGCACAGCTATGGCTCAGAATGATCAAATGCAAATACAGTGAAACCTCTCTAAACCCGACACCATGGGGACTTCCCAAGGTGTCCGGTTTATAGAGGTTCCACTGTTGAAGGACATATTATAGGAACTCCGACAAACTTCTTAACCAGATGTATGGATACACACAAACACTACATGCCTCTCAGCTCTATCGAGACCGGGGACATAGAAAAAGGATTTAGCTGGACAGGAATTGTACCCATTAAAAGTTTTTTTTAAATGTGTTAATTTTCGAGACAATAAGGTCTCCTACTTTCATTGAATGGGGGCTATAATAAAAGGCAACTGGAACAGATTGTTTCATTAGTGTTTCCAAATTTACATGACATACAGTGAAACCTCTCTAAACCGGACACCCTGGGAGATCCCCAGGGTGTCCGGCTTAGAGAGGTTTCACTGTAAATCAGGCATTTGATCATTCTGAGCCATAGTTGTGTGCTATTCAATCACGAGCAATCATTATCACCTCAGTTAAATGACCAAGAAACTCATCAAATATAAGATCAGAGGTGTTTTCTTGTGTCTGGTTTAGAGAGGTTCCACTGTAATACAAGGGTTGACAAGATAAAAGTCTATATATAAATTTGAAATAACATTTCTCTTCAACTGGGTCATGCAGTATGAGTATATAAAGCTGTTACATGTACTAACATCTACAATATAGTAAACTACTGTCTGTTCCACGGTTTGGTGCCGACAAACTTTTGGCCATTAAACACATTAACTCTAAAAAATAGTAATTTTTCATCAATAACAAAAAGTCACCCTCCCCAATTTTTTTATTTGATTAAATTCCATCAAATATTGTTGTTTTTTTGTGAAAAAAAAATAATTCCTATGGGAATTTAACATGGGGTGGGGGGGGGGGGGGGGGGGGGGGGGGGGGTGGGGGGGGGGGGGGTGGGGGGGGGGGGGGGGGGGGGTGGGGGGAGGGGAAGGATGATGATGATGACCAAGAGGGTCGAAAAACTAAAAAAAATGGAAATTGACTCCAAAACCCGACTAGATAGCTTGGAAATGATGTGAATAAGAAAACAAAAGTTAGATTTTGACAATCGGTCCACAAATGAAAAATTATTTTTAAATAATCTATTTTTAGCCCCCATGTTAAATTCCCATAGGAAAATTGTTTTTTCGCAATAAAATCAATATATGATGGAATTTCATCAAATAAATTTGGGGAGGGTGACTTTTTTGTAATTGATGAAACAGTACTTACATTTTAATATGTTTTAGATGTACGGTAATGTGTTTAATAGCCAAAAGTTTGTCAGCAGCAAAACGTGGAACAGAGAGTAGAAGCTTGTTTCTACATGATCAGTATAATGGCGTCTCCAAAAATTTCCAATTTCATAAAACTGGGATGCCAGCTGACGGATATATAGGTCATTAACTCTTACAATGCTGAATTAATTTGTGTCGTCTGCTGAATAGATTGTCTTTTCCATTTTTCTCATCAAAAACTTGGTTTGGCAGCACTTTAGAATCATTTCCAATGGAAATGATTCTAAAATGCTGCCAAACCATGTTTTTACTGAGAGAAAAGACAAAATATAAATTAACAGCAGCCGACTATTTTCGGTTCCGCATTCTAAGAGTTAAGTTCCAACCATTGTAGGTGCTCTGTATACACATTCAGGCAATCAGAAAAGGTGCAGATCTCATCAGGATCTACACCGTGGTAATCTGGAGCTATTCTTGTTGCAGATATTGTAATCTCCTTTGTGTACTCGCGCTCACTTTGGCCAAACACTGGAGACGCAATTAAGAAAATCTGAGTGTTAGTAAGAAAGTATACATATTAATTAGTGTTGCATGTATATGTGACTAAAACTCAAGTGCAATGCATGTTTTCAATGTTTGCCCAGTACTGTGGCCGTCAATAGAGAAATGGGGCTTATGGGCTATGCAACAAGTGTAGCCCCAGATGAGCCTGAGCATCCGTGCGGACCTGATCATGGCCGGCACTGTCCACATTCAGTCCGTGGAACATCGATCTTGCTTCTAGGGAACATTGTACGCAGGAGTGTGCTAGCATATCAGAAGCTACACTGGTCACAAATCCCAAAAGCCACATTTCTCCAGTCCTGGCTACACATATGAGACACGCCATATGATTTTGTAGCTTCGGACATCTGCGCAATTTCATTTATAGATACGTATAATTATGCATGTACTCTGAAAATATTGTCAACTTTTAATGCCTTTTACGGAAAATATGGTAAATTTTGTAAACATATTTCATGAAATTACGCAGTTGCTATAGCAGGCTTTAGGTTTCAAAGGGTTAAAAATCAAATACCACCTACCTTCCTCTGTGATCTTGAATCTTTGAATACTTCGACAGATCATCGAAACATGGTGTTCCACTTGATTAACCTCATCCACAGATTCACGCAGTTTGTCTTCCAGGATCACATGACCAGAATAAACCTCACCATACAACTGCCCGCACCCACCGCTATACCTGACAGTGCTACAGGTAAGCTTTGTGGGAAGTGTATTGAAACCCCCATTTCAAATTCAATGCATATATAATTTTTACTGAATTTATCACATGTTTTGACAACCATGAATTACTGACATTATCACATGTTTCGCAAATCATGAATCAATCACATGTTTCACAAATCATGAATAATTGAGTGAGTGAGTGAGTGAGTGAATAGGGTTTAACGTCCGCTTTTCTGACATAGAGGTACAAGCCTCAGGGAGTCTACACGCAGACGGGTCAACGGGGTCGAGTCCCGTATCCACCTGTCCAAGGGGGGTAAATCCCAACTTCAGAACTCAATATTTACAATCAAAATATATATTCAGTCCTGAAATTAGAACAACCTGATCTGGTGCCAGGCCCTCGCCACACCAGCATCATTTATCCCATCCCCTAAAAATAATAGGATTAGCGCTAATCTTACTTTTATATATGGGGCATAGCCCGACTCAACTCTCACATACAAGAAAGCCAAAAATGTACATGAGGGCCAAATCCGGTATAGTGGGTTCCGGAAAGTATGAACCCAATCGTTAAGCCAGTTTAGTCGCCTTTTACGACAAGCAATGGCTACTGCAGCACTATTCTCAGGATCAGTTGATCCCGCCCCGGTGCCTACACGGGGCATGAATAATTGAATTTATCACATGTTTCGCAAATCATGAATCACTCAATTTCATGAATTACTGAATTTATCACATATCCGATATAAATTAGTTGAATAGGTGATGTGTTATGATAATAGAGGGCCTTTCGTGGCCAGCGTATCTCCGCAGCATCCACACAGTCTACCCTGGTCTACACTGATAGTAAACTAGAATCATTGATGTGCATACAACACTGTAACTGGCCTGTTCCAGGCAGCGACGGGACCAACATATTTGTCCGGGCGACACGAGGGTCTGCTCTGCTCTATATGTGAACGTCCAATGTGACATAATACTACTCTATATGCGTACACTCAATGTGACATTTTACTGCTGTATATGTGTACGGTCAACGTGATGTACTATTTGATACATCTATTAACATAACATAACCTGGATGTGGTTAATTGGTATTGGGATAGACCTTGCAATACAAGCCAGGAAAACATATAATTACTTTAATATTGCCTCCACCCGGTGAATGTGTCGCATTTTTTAGACTTCCCACTTTCGACTCCGCCTTCCATTCTAATTTTTGCACCTCAATCTGCAGAAAGAGAAATAACGAAACACAATACAGGCAGTTATTACAGAAACCCTGATATACCAATATTTATGAATTTGTGACTGACTGAATGGCTGCTTATGACTTTAGCATTCTATTCTGTTCTATTCAACTTATATTTAAGTGTGGGAATTGGCTCGAAGACCTTCCATACCCGGATGACTTTAGCAACCAGTGTAGAGCATGATCAGCCTGCGCATTCGCGCAGTCTGATCAGGCTCTACACTGTTTGCCATTTAGTTAGGGAAAATTCAAACGGAATATTGTAGTAGTGCTTCATTAAGAATTTGCTACGTGACCGCGAATGTTGATCATGAAATAAACAGTCAAGAAACGAAGTACAGTAGAACCTCTCCAAACCGGACACCCTGGGAGGTGTCCGGTTTAGATACGTTCCACTGGAAATCAGACATGTGAGCACTTCATGACACATTCTAGTGTTTTGCAATCATGAAAAGTCATTGTAATCGGAGATACATAACAGCAAAACACATCTAAGGTAAACATCTATATTTTCCCGAGTGTCCGGTTTAGAGGTGTAGCTATTAGAGTATAAATATGTTACGACTTACAAGCCAAAACTGAAAAGTCGAAAAGGGGAGATAATCCATGACCCAGGGTCGAATAAAAAATCTAAATAAACTTTGTATAGTATGAGGAGTAGATGCACAAAGTTTATTTTGATTTTTCATACCAAGTTTGAGGTCTGTAGCTAGTACGGTTTGAACAAAATTTACGACTTACAAGGTTGGTGACGGACTGACGGAACGAACGGACGGACAGGACAGACGGACAAGGGTAACACTAAATGCCCCCTCCACTATCGTGATAGGGCATAAAAAAACAATTCTTCAAGGTAAAATGTGTGCAGTGCAACTATCGAAGCTTTCACACAATATATTGATTTAGATACATGTACCTTTAACATGACAGCAGAGTGAACACAATACACGTATGTATATACAATTACCTTTCTCATAAAACCAACCTTGTTGCCGATACAAATTTTTAATTTGCTATTTATATATTTTCCATAAATGACATCGAAAGTTGGAAATTGAGAGAAAATGATGATACAGACAATCATAGAGTTGCGTGTCGATTATATTGATTTAATTTGCCCAATTTTGATGTAATTTACAAAACAAATATCTGGAAGATGATTTCTCTATTTAAATAATTGGCAAATTTTGACATAATGTACAAAATAATATGGCTGATTTTGAGAATCAACATTAAATGATTATATTTGATAAGGGAGATAATTCCATAAACAGGCCCATATTACATGAGAAAGGTATGTGTCGCTGTGACTGGAAAAAAGGTCTTATGTTTTTTGCGACCAGTGTAGATTCAGATCAGTCTGTGCATCCACACAGTCTGTGCATCCACACAGGATCTGCACTGTTTGCCATTCCATCACTGAAACTCCCAGCATGCTTAATCAGGAGCTATACTGGTCACAAATCCCATAAGCCCCATTTCTCCAATCACAGACATAAATTGAACTAGCCGTGAAACTGATGCTTACTCAAGTAAAATGAGCAGGATTTCATTTCCATAATTGACGCAAGACTAGAAAATTCCACAATATCAGGGTCTAGATGGGACTAAACGAGGCTTATTCCAACACACCGTAGTCTGATAGTGCACACCATGTTGCCAATTTCATCAAAAGAGCAAAGTATACTTTTGTAGCAAAGTATATTTTGAGGGAGTAATCATTTATTTTGCCTGAAATGCATTATTTCATATAGAACTAACGACTGCATATATTTGATGATTAAAACTACGGTATGCAGAATTATTATACTGAAATTATTGCATTATCACAGCCAAAATGGCTGTGATAATGTAATAAATTCAGTATAATAAAAATTATAAATTTATCCTAAAATTGAAAATTTCTCCCTCAAAGCATACTTTGCAAGAAAAGTATACTTTGCAATGTTGGTGAAATAGGCTACTGGTCAGCCACAGGTGGAAGTACCACACCCACCTATTTCCATACACTATACATTACAGTCTGTTTCAAGGTAGACAAGAGTTTGGAAAAATACTCTGGTTTTGACACAGGAATCAGTAACACTGATAGAGATTGTTCCCATCAAAAACTTTAACGCAAATCTGAGTCATTTCTTGGTTAGCATTGGTTGCTTATAGAATGAAAATAGGGATGATGGCAAATAATTATATGAAGTCAAGTCACTCGGACTTACGGTAACACAGATAGTAGGTCAGGGCTCCAGATAAGGTGCGTATTGGCGTATTCTACGCACTTATTTTAGCTGAATACGCATTGATTATCAAAAGTGGGAGTACAAAATACTCTCTGCAATGTGAAAATACACATTGATTTTCAAATTTAGTACTGAAAATACTGTAATAAAGTTGAAAATTTACTTAGTCGAGCTGCAAAAAGCTGCAAAAAGATTTATTTGTTTATCATTTGTTTGAAGAAAATCAAATAATATATTTTTAAAAGTAAAATACGCATTGAATTTGAAATATGGAGGTATAAAAGTCTTTAGATACAAAACTTATCTGGATCTCTGGTAGGTAGCATACGCACATACGCAAAGAGTGGCAACTATACGTATCGACTTTCTCACGCTGCCTTTACAATTTGAGCAAAAGTGAAAAGTGAATGGGTTTAACACCCCAGCAACAGCTGCGGTCATATAGAGACGGGGTCACAGTTTAGTCTTATCCAACAGACCAGTGGAATGGAAATACTACGTAAGTATTTGCCACGCCTAGGGTGAGGATTGAACTCACAACCTCCGGTACTGAAGTCCAAAACCACGGCCCATCGGACAATGTGAGCAAGCATCAGTAGCCCATTTCACCAACATTGCAAAGTATACTTATCTAGCAAAGTATACTTTGAGGGAGCAATCATTTACTTTTCCTCAAATGGATTATTTCATATAGAACTAACTACTGCATATATTTGATGATCAAAAGTATGCGGAATTATTATACTGAATTTATTACATTTTCACAGCCAAATTGGCTGTGATAATGTAATAAATTCAGTATAATAAAAATTAATAAATTTATTCTAAAATTGAAAATTTCTCCCTCAAAGTATACTTTGCTAGATAAGTATACTTGGCAATGTTGATGAAATCGGCTACAGGTACACAGGTTAAGTCATAGTATATATATGCGTTTATATTCGAAAGCTCACACCATGCATACGGTTCAATGTATACAAAAACAAAACATATTCATGTAAACAATAGAGCAATCTGGACATCAAAATAATCTGCATGTTTAGTTACCATGATTGATGTTTTCGTGGCTGTACGACAGTGTAGCTACATATACCAGGGTGCCGTTTCCCTAAGCTTTGTACGACTAAAATGTTTGTAAGTGCAAAATTATGATAGTCTGTAAATTTCACATTGACAATATTGCCTTGTAAACAATTATTGGATTTACACTTATTGAGCATAGGCATACGCAGCCTATGCTCAATAAATGTAAATCCATCAATTGAAATTTCCAGATGATCCTAAATTTGCACTTACGAATATTTTAGTCGTACGACATTTAGTGAAACGAGCCAATGAATGAACAGATATTGGTATGTGACTGGAGAAATTGGGCTTGTAGCCTCTACGACCAGCATAAACCCAGACCAGCATATGCATCTGATCGAGTGTATGCGAAACAAAGCACCATCCCTTGACACACATTGTGACCAAATATTATTAAAATCGTTGAAGTAGTTATGGAGAAAACAAAATAAAATATTTCCCTTAGAAACTAGGAGAACACAATTCCTCAGTGACATTGACCTTGGGTGTTCAGACGTGGGGTGTACGCTAAACAAAAGCACCATCCCTAGACACACATTGTGGCCAAAGAGTATTAATCAGTGAAGTGGTTCAGAAGTCATTGAGAAATTAAATATGTTACCAACGTACGTACATACATGGACTAACGTTATATCCCCTACAGCCCACAGGTTGAAGTAACGGACCGAGGTCTATAAATACATTAAATATACATAAAAGCATTAATAAGTGAAGAAAAAAAAAGTACACACAGAGGGAGTAAAGAATTATTATTTTTTACTTTTTTTTTCCTCACTTATTAATGCTTTTAGGTATATTTAATGTTTTTATAGAACTCGGTCCGTTACTTCAACCTGTGCTCCTGTCTATCAGGGAGAGAATACGAAGCCCAATTTTTCCAGTCACAGGCACAATTGATGGAGGCAAGAACTGACACAGTGTCTTACCTGTGGTTTTCTGGACTATGCAGCGGCACAAGGCAAATGATTAGATATATAAAATTTCAACAGATTTCGAGACACCATTTATGAAAAGGGAGTGTTTTTGTCCTCAAAAATATGAAAATTACTTGCAAAAAGTGCAGATCCTGATGAGAGCCAGCTCATCTGGATCTACACTATTTGCCAATACCACAATACAGGCATGGTGTGTTGAAAGGGCTAAATGTACATGGCCACTCAGTAGGCACACACTATTATTTATAGGAATTAAATAAGTGTATACTTATTCCACCAGTTATAATCATTTAGTAATATTTATTTTACTGATAGTGACGCGCGGTGGTATCAGGTTATTTTCATATGCAAATGAGGCATGATGTATTTTAATTATTCATACTAATTAAATGTGTCATTTGAAAAAATAATATTTTTGACAGATAATAAAGCAGGATCATTGCACATCAAAAAATAAATACAGATAATAAATTGTAATGCCCGCTAACATTTTAATGAAACACGGTTATCGCCCCTGATATCAGTGTGGAAATTTACATCTGATATAAAATGTATAATAATGCCAAGCAATATGTGGGGTAATGGTGAATGAATGTTTATTGACTCGGATGATTTCGCTGATATAAAGAACATTTTGTGCCTACTGAGTGAGATTGTACTTTTAAAACAATATTATAAATATTAAATAGTTAATGTTACCTTCTTATCACCCCCTTTCGCTTTGTGGTCAGTCTTGGACGTTACCCGACTCGACACATTGGAGTAGTTCTTTTGCTGGTTTAATATGGTAACCTGGCAACAAGAAACAATGCAGACCGTATATCTATGAAACAGACTGCACAAGTTACAAAACATGCGTGTTGATTGATCGACTTAACTCTTACACAGCTATCTTATTTTTTTTGTCGTCTGCTGTTTATTTTCTATTCTCCATTTTTATCATCAAAAACATGCTTTGACAGTACTTTAGAATAATTTACAACATGCTTCGACAGCACTTCAGAATCATTTCCATTGGAAATGATTCTGAAGTGCTGTCAAAACATGTTTTTATTGAGAAATAAGGCAAGATATAAAAGCAACAGCAGACGACAATTGTTGTGAGTAGCGGTCTAAGGGTTACTGGTGTGTGTTGTATGTTCCATAATATAGATGGGACTACCGTACATCTGTATGTGAGAGAATGGCCGACTGTCTGTTTCACGAAACCTGCCCAAAGTATACGGCTATATAAACAATGCAAAAACAATATTGTTTTCGATAATATTAAATTTTATCAAAATTCAAGAATGAACCTTCTTTTTATTTCATGAAATTGTGTCCAATATTGATTACCCGTATTTTCAAAAATAACTTTTGTTGTCTTAGATCATTTCCAAGCTATCTAGCCAGGTTTCGGAGTCAATATCCCTTTTTTTTTTGGTTTTTGACTCCTCCACCTCCCTTTTTCCACATTTGAAATTCCCAGTCAAATCAATTTTTTGTAATAAAATCAATATTTGACTAAATTTCACGAAATAAAAAGGTTAATTCTTAAATTTGGATATAATTTAATATTACGTAAACAAAATATTGTTTTTGCATCGTTTATATAGCCGTAAAACCTTTTTTACTGCTGATTTGACTACATGTACTTGAAGAATTAAAAAAAAAATTAGTTCCTAAACCGTTCAAAAATTGTTAGAGACTAAAATTCAAAATAGCTACCAATGCTATTTTGAAATGCAATTCTCAAATGAGGTATCATTTCTGACTAATTATAGCATACTGAAACTAACGGTATAATTATTTCTTAGTAGGACTTTGACAACCAAGATGGCCACCGTTCATCATCTTAAGTTAACAAGAGGGTCATGATGGCCCGAATTCGCTCACCTGACTCCATGAACACCAGTAGCCGATTTCATCAAAATTGCAAAGTATACTTTACTAGCAAAGTATACTTTGAGGGAGTAATCATTTATTTTTCCTGAAATGCATTATTTCATATAGAACTAACAAATGCATATATTTCATGATTAAAAGTATGCAGAATTATTATACTGAATTTATTACATTATCACAGCCATTAAATGGCTGTGATAATGTAATAAATTCAGTATAATAAAAATTAATAAATTTTTTAAAAAATTGAAAATTTCTCCCTCAAAGTATACTTTGCTACTAAAGTATACTTTTCAATGTTGATGAAATAGGCTACTGACGAGAATGTGACATTGAGTTCATGTGTTTTAATAAAATTGTACTATTTTTAGATGGCGGTCATCTTGGATTAAACGATGACTCTCATTTTACCAAATCTGAAAATGCTTCACCCAAGGATCTTAACTTTACTATGAAGTTTGGCCAGCATCGGCCATGTGGTTCCTGAGAAAAAGACGTTCAAAATCTCGAATAAATGGACCTTTTGGAGGCCATCATGGATGACATAATCATCAGATTCCGACAAATATTGCACCAGAGCAATCGCCTCATCGATACCTTCAATTTGATATATGACATGAGCATATTTGGTCAAAAATAAAATTTGACCCACGGGCCACGCCCATTTTTGACCCCGGGGTCGACCAAAAATGTACCAGAGCGATCGCGTCTTTGATACCTTCGATTTGATAGACATAAACATATTCGGTCAAAAATAAAATTTGACCACAATTTGATCCCATGGGCCACGCCCATTTTTGACCCCGGGGTCACCATTTTAACAACTTTGAAAGAGCATTGAACATCAATCATTCCTACCAAGTTTCGTCGAAATCCGGCTGGCGGTTCATGAGAAGAAGATTTTTTAAGAATTTATGCTATTTTTAGATGGCGGCCATCTTGGATTAGCGACGACCTCCGTTTTAACAAATCTGAAAAGGCTTCACCCATGCACCATAACTGTGAAGTTTGGCCACCATGGGCCAAGCGGTTCGTGTGAAGAAGAATTTTGAAATCTCTAATAAAAGAACAACCTTTAGACCTTTCGGCGGCCATCTTGGATGACATGACCATCAAATTTCGACAAAATATGTACCAGAGCGATCGCCTCTTTGCTACCTTTGATTTGATATAGACATGACCATATTCGGTCAAAAATAAAATTTGACCCCAATTTGACCCCACGGGCCGCACCCATTTTTGACCCCGGGGTCACCATTTTAACAACTTTGAAAGAGCATTGTACATCGATCATTCCTACCAAGTTTCGTCGAAATCCGGCCGGCGGTTCATGAGAAGAAGAAGAATTTATGCTATTTTTAGACGGTGGCCATCTTGGATTAACGATGACCTCCATTTTAAAAAATCTGAAAAGGCTTCACCCATGGACCATAATTTTAAGCTTGGCTAACATGGGCCAAGCGGTTCATGTGAAGAAGAATTTTGAAATCTCTAATAAAAGAACGACCTTTTGACATTTCGGCGGCCATCTTGGATGACATAACCATCCGATTTCGATAAAAAATGCACCAGAGTGATCGCCTCGTTGATACCTTCGATTTAATATATGACATGACCATATTCGGTCAAAAATAAAATTAGACCCCAATTTGACCAAACGGGCCACGCCCATTTTTGACCCCGGGGTCACTATTTTAACAACTTTGAAAGAGCATTGTACATCGATCATTCCTACCAAGTTTTGTCGAAATCCGGTTGGCGGTTCTTGTGAAGAAGATTTTTTAAGAATTTGTGCTATTTTTAGATGGTGGCCATCTTGGATTACGTAATGACGTCATTTTAACAATTTTGTAATCCCCCTACCTAAGGACTATGACCATGAAGTTTGGTGACTATAGGCCCAATGGTTACCGAGGAGAAGACGTTTGAAAATGTTCACCGATGGACGACGGACGCCGGAAGACGGACACATTGCGGTAACAATAGCTCACATGAGCTTCGCTCAGGTGAGCTAACAATAGCTCACATGAGCTTCGCTCAGGTGAGCTAAAAATAGAAACAGTGAGCCTGACTTGATTGTGTGGAACATCAGCACTTACATTGCCACCTCCCGGGGAGTGCTGGGAGTTCTTGAGAGAGCCGATCTTGGACGTGACATTGCGCATGCTGGGCGACGGCGGCTTGCTGGGAGACGGCGACTTCACTGCAAACAGACAAGGCCAGTAGCCTATTTCATTAACATGACAAAGTATATTTAATCTAGCAAAGTATACTTTGAGGGACAAATTTTCAATTTAAGGATAAATTTATTAATTTTTATTATAATGAATTTATTACATTATCACAGCCATTTTGGATTTTGGCTGTGATAATGTAATAAATTCAGTATAATAATTCTGCATACTTTTAATCATCAAATATATGCAGTGGTTAGTTCTATATGAAATAATGCATTTTGGGAAAAATAAATGATAACTCCCTCAAAGTATACTTTGCTAGATAAGTATACTTTGCAATTAAAAGTATGCATAATTATTATACTGAATGTATTACATTATCACAGCCAAGATGGCTGTGATAATGTAATAAATTCAGTATAATACAAATTGATAAAATTATCCTAAAATTTCACCCTCAAAGTATACTTTGCTAGATAAGTATACTTTGCAATGTTGGTGAAATCGGCTACTGGGCATGATACACAATGATGTCATTATGTCATTTGAGACAAGCAATGTGATTTTGTACCTCCAGTAGCGCTTTTCTGCTCCTTACCTATTTGTATATACTAATATCCTAGACATATCGTAATCGTGTAGTATTGGTATATTTAACTAGATTGGTCAGTAAGCGAGGCTTACGGAATACACCCCGCGTGGGCCCAGGTACCCCTAAAATATGTAAACATTTCCAAGTGTGTGGGCTTGTGACCTTGACTCTGGGATTAGCGGGAGCGGCATGAACGTGAATTTGTCACAGGGTGGTAGAGGTCCATTGGAGCAATGTGTGTGTGAAATGTGAAGCAGATCCGAGCAAGGAAATAGAAGTTATAACCGATTTCTCTGATGTTAAGTTTTGTAAAGAGACTAAGTATGTGACCTTGACCTCGAGATCAGCGGGGATTTGTCACAGCATATGAAATATTAAGAATTTTCAATGAATGAAATAGAAGTTATAACATATTTCTCTGATGTTAAGTTTTGTAAAGAGACTAAGTATGTCACCTTGACCTTGGGATCGGCGGGGGTTGGACAGTCGTAGATTTGTCACAGCATGATAGTACAACCTTAGAGGAATGAACAAGTGAAATAATAAGAATTTTCAAAAAAGGAAATGGAAGTTATAACTTATTTCTCTGATGTTAAGTTTTGTAAAGAGACTAAGTATTTGACCTTGACATTGGGATCAGCGGGGGTTGGACAATCGTGGATTTGGCACAGCATGGTAGTAGAGCCTTACAGGAATGCATGTGTGAAATATTAAGTGTTTTAGATGAAGGAAATAGAAGTTATAACAATATTTCTCTGATGTTAAGTTTTGTAAAGAGACTAAGTATTTGACCTTGACCTTGGGATCAGCGGGGGTTGGACGGTCGTGGATTTGGCACAGCATGGTAGTAGAGCCTTACAGGAATGCATGTGTGAAATATTAAGCCTTTTAGATGAAGGAAATAGAAGTTATAACAATATTTCTCTGATGTTAAGTTTTGTAAAGAGACTAAGTATTTGGCTTTGACCTTGGGATCTTCGGGGGTTGGACGGTCATGGATTTGGCACAGCATGGCAGTAGAGCCTTACAGGAATGCATGTGTGAAATATTAAGCCTTTTAGATGAAGGAAATAGAAGTTATAACAATATTTCTCTGATATTAAGTTTAAGGACTAAGTATTTGACCTTGACCTTGGGATCTTTGGGGGTTGGACGGTCGTGGATTTGGCACAGCATGGTAGTAGAGCCTTACAGGAATGCATGTGTGAAATAGTAATCATTTTAGATGAAGGAAATAGAAGTCATAACAATATTTCTCTGATGTTAAGTTTACGGACGCATGGACGGACGCACGGATGCACGGACGGACGGACAACCTGACTCCAGTATACCCCCCCACAACTCGTATGATCATATAATATTGGTATGTTTGTACCGTATCATCGTATAGTACAGTTTGTTTACATTATACAAACGTACTATACAAATATTGTACACAAATCTGGTATGTTTGTACGATACAAACGCACCAAAATTAAAAATCGTATCTACGATATTCGTTGGTACTGTATGTACGGTACAAACATACCGTACATTTATATTATATGCATATCGTATAGAAAATATATCGTATTGGTATAGTATACGTATAGTATTGGTATAGTACGTATAGTTGACCTGCAGAAAAGCGCTACTGTAAGAAGATATGTGAATTCCTGAAAAAGAAGCGTTACATTTTTGAAAGTTGACAAAATTTTCATAGGAAATACGAAATTCTATTCCACATTTGCACTGAAAATTTCATCACTTATGTAAAATGTTGTTTGTTTGTTTCTTGGGGTTTAACGGCCTATCAACAGCTAAGATCATTTAAGGTCGGGTCAATGGGTTTAGTACTAAATCCCATATATTACCTGTATAAGTACATGTACAAATGGGGGGAAAATCCCAAAATCAGACTGAATATTTACAATAAAAAACTATTTATTCAGCCCTGAAATCAGAATAATCCTGATCTGATGCCCGGTTCTCGCCACACCAGAATAATTCCCAAAAGCAGTAGGATCAGTAATAATCTTACTACTTTTATAATGGCAACCAGGTAAATAAGAGCCAAAGATAAAAACATACCCGAGGGCCAAACCAGGCAAATTGCGATTCCTATAAGGAGGAACCCCTACCTTGATGTAGGCCGTCACATTCACCTGACCAACCACCCACGTCACCGAATATAAGTATTTCCTGTCAATCCTGTGTTTTTGATGATTGGCTTAGAATGTATGGCCAATTATAATATTCAATAGGGCTACTTTCATTGTGGCCAGGCCAAACGTTATCACATACAGTACATGGCAACCTACGTGATGACTGGCTGCTGTGGGGACTGAAGGTAGACCGGGGCTTCGTGCTGTCGGTGCGGGACCCGACCGTGTGCGTGTCCATCTTCTCATTGAAGATCTTCACGTTGCCGCCTCCGGGCTTGTACGTCTGGTTCTGGCTGTTGGTGCCATACTTCCGCTGAATGTCAGCCGAACTCTGAAACACGGAATAACAAGGGTGTTCACTGAGGCTCGTTTCTGTGTGATTTACGTTGTAGGGATCTGTAGCCTATTTCATCAAAATTGCAAAGTAGACTTTTCTAGCAAAGTATACTTTGACGGAGAAATTTTCAATTTTAGGATAAGTTTATTAATTTTTACTATACTGAATTTATTACATTATCACAGCCATTTTGGCTGTGATAATGTAATAAATTCAGTATGTATAATAATTCTGAATACTTCTAACCCCCAACCGTGCGGCCCCTGTGGCCAATGTCAAGGTCAAATTACTTTGAATTTTTTTGTTAAAGTTTTTTCGTGTACTATATCTCTGCAACTGCTTCACCCATTACCTTGATACTTCACATGGGTGTTTATCATCATTGTCGCACCCGCTTGCGGAAAGCGCGATATCGTTGGCATTTTGGCATATGTCCGTCCTTCCGTCCGTCTACGTCCGTGTGTCCGGTTAAAGTTTTTTTTTCGTTAAAGTTTTTCCATATACTACCGGTATAAATATTTTTTTAGTGTCCATGCCTCGCCCCAAGGCGCGACATGCAGGCCACGGCCATCTAGTCTACAAAAAGTGGGTATAATTATGTTATCCAAGTGTCTATGTTTGGAAAAAACCTGGCCTTCGTGGCTTTGCCTCGTTTCTTGTCTATTACATAATGGGCATTTTTTTTTGTGTGTCACAGGTTCAAATCTTCCACCTGTGCCCCAGTATTCCAGTAGCCGATTTCACCAACATTGCAAAGTATATTTTTCTAGCAAAGTATACTTTGAGGGAGTAATCATTTATTTTTCCTGAAATGCATTATTTCGTATAAAACTAACAACTGCATATATATGATGAATAAAAGTATGGATGATGATAAACACCCATGTGAAGTTTCAAGGTAATGGGCGAAGCAGTTGCAGAGATATAGTATAACAAAAAACTTTTAACCAAAAAACTTTAACCAGACGTACGTTAAAAAATTAACGTTGAAAATGGCTAAGTCAATTACGTAGAAATAATAGGTGAAGGTAAAAAAATGGTCACATGTTGGATAGTTGTATGTGGTAGGCACCCCTTGGTTATGAAGCTGTGAAAGTTTGGTGGTCCTAGGTGGTACAGTACCAAAGAAATGGACTTAAACACGAAAACTTAACATTGTAAACGCGAAAACTTAACATTGAAAATGGCTAAGTCGACTGCGCGGAAAAAATGGGTCAAGTTAAAAAAAGAGTAACTTGTTGGATAGTGATATGTGGTGGGCACCCCTTCATTATGAAGCTGTGAAAGTTTGGTGGTCCTAGGTGGTACAGTACCAAAGAAATGGACTTAAACACGAAAACTTAACATTGTAAACGCGAAAACTTAACATTGAAAATGGCTAAGTCGACTGCGCGGAAAAAATCGGTCAAGTTAAAAAAAAAGTAACATGTTGGATAGTGATATGTGGTGGGCACTCCTTGATTATGAAACTGTGAAAGTTTGGTGGTCCTAGGTGGTAAAGTAACAAAGAAATGGACTCAAACACGAAAACTTAACATTGATTGTGGACGCCGCCCACGCCGCCCGCCCCGCCCCGCCCCCGCCCGGCCCGCCGCCCACCCGCCCGCCCGGCTTTCGCCAATCAAATAGCCTGGATTTTTTTTCAAAAAACATGGCTAAAAATAGTACTGTATGAGACCAAGTGGGTGGGGTAATACATTTTTTGTAATGGGCATCTTTTTGTGTCACAGGTCCGAGGTTCCACCTGTGTACTGGGGTTGTGTATTTATCCTCAAAGTCCTGTGCATTTATCCCAACATTCTTACCCTCATAGCCATGGATTTTATTCCCGAATCCTGGTGTATTCATCCTAAAACCACATTCTCCAAATCCCTGTGAATTTGTCACTGAATCCCTATGAACTTGTCCCCAAATCCATGTGAATTTGTCACTGAATCCCTGTGCATTTATCCAACATCCATGTAAATTTATCCCGAAATCCCTATCCCAATCCATAACCCTGTGAATTTATTTATATTTGAATCCCTGTGAATGTATGCCTGCATACCACACAGGATATATTATAGGAATGAATGGCCTTTTTTGGGGAATTTATCGGGGTATAAACTTGGAAAAGTCGCGGGAATACTGGATGAAGGCCGGAAGGCCTCGTCCAGTATTCCCGCGCCTTTTCCAAGTTTATATCCCCGATAAATTCCACAAAAAGGCCATTCATTACTTATAATTCCAGCATTTGAAATAAATTCATCAAGAAAATGTGTTTATTTTCCGTTTTCTTAAGAATTATTTTAACTGCGCCTCACGGTTATGGAAAGTAGTTCGGCATGGGAGTTTACTGGGATATAAATTTTGGACAGAGACTTGCTACGGGCCAATCAAATGTTAGGGAATTGTGTAAATATTTTTGTGCTGGAATTATTGGTCTATAATCTACGGAGCGCCGCAGGGACATGGATTTTTCTTTATTAATTCGTTCCCACGAAATAACAATTTGTTCCCTAAATTTAACAATTTGTTCCCTCGGATTAACAATTCGTTCCCACGATATAACAATTCGTTCCCTCGAATTAACAATTCGTTCCCACGAAATGACAATTTGTTCCCTCAATTTAACAATTTGTTCCCTAGAATTAACAATTCATTCCCACGATATAACAATTTGTTACCACGAAATAACAATTCGTTCCCCAGGGATGAATTGTTAATTTGTGGGAACGAATTGTTAATTCATGGGAACGAATTGTTAAATTGAGGGAACAAATTGTTACTTCGTGGGAACAAATTAATAAAACAAAGAATTCTACGTCCCCTATACAGCTCGGTAATAATGATAATATATACTATCATTGGTGGAGACATTCTACAATGAGAAATACATGGTGTGACCACTCAACTCAATTCTACAATGAGAAATACATGGTGTGACCACTCAACTCAATTCTACAATGAGAAATACATGGTGTGACCACTCAACTCAATTCTACAATGAGAAATACATGGTGTGACCACTCAACTCAATTCTACAATGAGAAATACATGGTGTGACCACTCAATACAATGAGAAATACATGGTGTGACCACTCAACTCAATTCTACAATGAGAAATACATGGTGTGACCACTCAACTCAAATTTCTATACATTTTCTCATAAAATATAACTTTTAATAAATTTCTACCAATAAAATTATGTAACCACAGAGTACATGAATAGTTAACAATGAATACATTTTACCTATAATACAGATTTAATAATCATTTTAAAATTCAGGAAGTTTGATTGGTCGTGGCTGAGCTGTGCTCATTATGTACTACTTTTCAGAGCATTTTCTTGAAAATTGTGCTAACATCAGGCAGTTTGATTGGTCGTGGCTGAGCTGTGCTCAGTCCTGGCCAATCAAACTGCCTGATTTTTAGTACAATTTTCAAGAACATGCTCTGAAAAGTGGTACATGTATAACCATGGGTCCAGTACAGCTGTAATATCTTGTCAAAAATAAAATAAACCTACCATAGTTTAATTACTTAGTCACTAATAGTCAGGGCCCGGTTGTTCAAAACACCAGTTAGCTTAACGGACTGTTAAATCCTTAACGGATTGTTAAATCCTTAACTGAATGGTTAAAATCTCTGTTAAAACAGAGATTTTAACCATTCAGTTAAGGATTTAACAGTCCGTTAAGCTAACGGATATTTTGAACAACCGGGCCCAGACCAATACTCGTATGATTCCTAACACTTCCAATCACTTTTCTCATATATTACCAACCTCACTTTATTACAGCAGCCATCAGTAGTAAAAAAGTAAAGTAAAGTTTGTTTATTATAGTGTCACCCATATTGAAAGTGCCAGTCATACTTGACTTATGAGAGACACTTTAGTGATTCTTTGTTTGTTTGTTTATTGGTGTTTAACGGCCTATAAACAGCTAAGGTCACTTAAGGCCGGGTCAATGGGTTTAGTACTAAGTCCCATAAATAACCTGTACAAATGGGGGGAAAATCCCAAAATCAGAACTGAATATTTACAATAAAAAAAACTATATATCCAGCCCTGAAATCAAAATAATCCGGATCTGATGCCAGGTCCTCGCCACACCAGAATCACTTGGCCCCCTCCCAAAAGCAGTAGGAGCATTAATAATTTTACTAATTATATAATGGGCAATAACCCAATTCAACTCCCAGGTCACAATAGACCCAAAGATAAAAACATACCCAAGGGCCAAACCAGGTAAATCATGATTCCTATAAGGAGGAACCACTACCGTTAATTTACGCCGTCATATTCGCCTGACCAACCACACGCACAATTCCTATCCTTTATACGAGGCACCCGACAGGAAGGCAATTGGTACCATTAAAGTTAACTAGCTCAGGGCTCCAGATAAGGAATTAGTAATTGGGTATTGTTACTCCATCATTTCTGAAGCAATTGGGTATTTCAAAATTTTAATTGGGCAAAATAAAATCACACTACTGTTTACAGACAGACAGCAATTGTTGAATAGTTTGCTTCTAAATGAAAACATGTCTTGGCATTTCATTAGAATTGTCTCCTTGGAGACAATTCTAATGAAGTACCAAGATGTGTTTTCATGGAAAATAAGAAAAATATGCTATATATGTGGTCTGTTTATTGTTTTCTGCAGCATGGTAAAGGTACCATAAATTTTTTGCTTTTTGATACTCGCTACTTCTGATTTCAATTGGGTTTTTGGCAATTTTAATTGGGTACGGTATTTAAGCAAATACGCAGCTTATCTGGAGCTCTGTAGCTGGCTCACCAACCGGCCACATCAGGAGGCTCGAACCTTTGACATCCAAGTCTTATCCACGAGGCCACGGCGACTGGTTTGCACGAACTTTAGTACAGGTGTAATATGCCATAAGTACAGGTTAATGATCAAGTAAACATGATACCAGACAACAGGTAGGCCATTGTGCTATGTTAATACCCCTCACTGGCCAGCTTATTGATATACCATTACCACATCGCAACATTAATCACAGTTTTGTTCATCTCAAATTGTTAATATTTAGTATCTATGGTGGTATCATACACAAGGACAATTCAAGTGGTTGGTCAAACAAAATTATCTTTTGATATGAAAGGGAAGAAATCACCTTTAACCCTTACAATGCTGAATTAATTTGTGTCATCTGCTGAATATTTTTCATTTTTTCATTTTTCTCATCAAAAACTTGGTTTGGCAGCACTTTAGAATCATTTCCAATGGAAATGATTCTAAAAATTCTAAAATGCTGCCAAACCATGTTTTTACTGAGAGAAAAGACAAAATATGAATTATCAGCAGAAGACTGTTTTCGGTTCCCGCATTCTAAGGGTTAATGTATGCATGATTGCCTATATTAACCCATTCCATGCAGAATATCAATATTTGGGCATGAACATTTCTAAAAAACATTTTCTCTCATTTGTCATCAAAAAAGTATATGTTGTGACCACTGGGGGCCAAACCATATACCGGGTACTTTTAGGGAGATATGAGAAAACTAATCAGATATTTCGGTCAGCAAAATGGGCAAAAATTCATGACCACGGAAAGCACAAAATTCACAATTATCTCAGTTGCAAGAGCCAGCTGCATTTAATGGCATACATATGAGACACGTCATATGGTTTTGTACCTAAAAACATGTGATATCTCCTGAAAAATATTTACAAAATTTACGATATTTTCCGTAAATGACATCGAAAGTTGAAAAATAATTCACAGTAAATGCGAAAGATAACTCCCCATTTGCTGCAATGATTTTGTCATCTTTCGACGTCATTTACCGAAAATATAATAGTTTCTATAAATATATTAAATCTCACATGTTCTTAGGCACAAAATCACATGTCGCTTCATCATGATTACGGTATTTGTGTTCGGGTCCAAACTGTACACCAATATTTGACGTCGGATGAAACATCGGAGGTACGGATACAAAAACAGTCTTCAGTGATGTGTGTTAACCCTTTCAACACCAAGTAACTTAATAGGATGTTCCATGCCAATGTTTCACGCTATTTCATTAATTTTGTTCATTCAAATTATCCCATTCTTCTAAAAGGGTAATCTGTATGACGTTTAAAATTATTAACAAACAGTGGAGATCCTGATGAGACGGCTCGTTACGAGCCGGCTCATCTGGATCTGCCCTGTTTGCAAACATTGTCTCTATAGAGGTCTGTGGTGTTGAAAGGGTTAAATATGTTTGGTTTTTCACATTTTATAGTGTACCTTTTCTGTTTGCAACGACAATCCAGTAATAGGTGAATGTACAAAACTTTCTCAATAAAAACATGGAAATGATTCTCAAGTGCTGTCAAAGCATATTGTAAATTATTCTAAAGTGCTAGCTGTCATTATAGGAATGAATGGCATTTTTGTGGAATTTATCGGGGTATAAACTTGGAAAAGTCGCGGGAATACTGGACGAAGGCCCGAAGGCCTCGTTCAGTATTCCCGCGACTTTTCCAAGTTTATATCCCCGATAAATTCCACAAAAAGGCCATTCATTCCTTATAATTCCAGCATTTGAAATAAATTCATTAAGAAAATGGCAGCCATTAAATT
Organism: Conchocele bisecta; assembly: GCA_029237695.1. Classification (NCBI taxonomy): domain Eukaryota; kingdom Metazoa; phylum Mollusca; class Bivalvia; order Lucinida; family Thyasiridae; genus Conchocele; species Conchocele bisecta. Next base: position 82,592,669 of record CM055270.1, read on the forward strand.
TGTTTACATTGACAGCACTGACAGCGCACCTGTAGAAAGTAGTTCGGCGTGGGAGTTTACTGGGATATAAATTTTGGACAGAGACTTGCTACGGGCCAATCAATTGTTAGGGAATTGTGTAAATATTTTTGTGTTGGAATTATAGCACGTTTCTGATGATAAAAATGGAAAATAGAAAATGAAAAGCAGACTACAAAAAAAATAAGATAGCGGTGTAAGGGTTGATATGGTAAGAAACGAGGCTATGTCTAGTTACGAGCCGGCTTATCTGGATCTACACTGTTTGCAAACACCGCTATAGAGGTCTGTAATGTTGAAAGGGTTAACCCTTAGACCGCTACACACAACAATTGTCGTCTGCTGTTGCTTTTATATCTTGCCTTATTTCTCAATAAAAACATGTCGTAAATTATTCTAAAGTGCTGTCAAAGCATGGTTTTGATGATATGATAAAAATGGAAAATATAAAATAAAAAGCAGACAACAACAAAATTAACATTGCGGTGTACTGTAAGGGTTAATAACACCACCGATACTCAATCGGTCAAGTTTACTTTTCATCTTGCTTCCTAAGCAAACAAATCATTAGCTAGAATCCTAAATTATCTGCTACCCAATACCCAAAATTGACTAAACTAAAAGTACTTTAATCTTTTCACCCCTAATTAACTGGAATGGATTTTGATATGTTAATTTTGCAACCAATCCAATCGTCACAAAATGAAATCATCATTTATGAAAATTGCGTGTTTTTGTTCTCAAAAATATAACAATTACTTGCAAAAAGTGCAGATCATGATGAGACGGCTCATCTGGATCTACACTATTTGCCAATACCACTATACGGGTATGTAGCGTTGAAAGCACAGGTGATGGGAAAAAGTAATCTGATAATCTCTCATTGTATAAATATGTATTAAAATATACTATGAGTATATACTGTACTGTCATGTGATTTTTTGTATCAGTCACCTGTGGTTGAAAGGGTTACATTCAAAGAAGCACCAGGGAGCCGTTTCACTAAACTTTGTATGACTAAAATGTTCGTAAGTGCAAAATTATGATAGTCTGCAAATTTCACATTAACACTATTTTTGTGTAAACAATTATTGGATTTACATTTATTGAGCATAGGCTGCATATGCAGCCTATGCTCAATAAATGTAAATCTAACAATTGAAATTTAGAGACGATCCTTAATTTGCACTTACGAACATTTTAGTCGTACAAAGTTTAGTGAAACGACTATTTGCTGCCAGTTTAAATTTGTGTCTCAATTTTACACGGAGGTCAAATTCGATTATTTTGTTTACTTCTTCATAAAAGTACCGGTATACATGTATATCGTTACCGCTCATTTGAATCAACTCATCGACTGGTAATAACATATACAATGTATACCGGTACGATAGCGAGGAAATAAAGAAATTATTATATTTGTTTCTCCAATTTCTCATACAAATTTTAAATGTAATTGGTTCATATTTATCTAGACATAATGTCACATTTCATTTCGGACATTGAAATTGATTTTCATCACAGCACTCAGAAAAGCAAACAAATTGCAAATTGCATTACCAGCCTCTAAGATTTAGTATTATTATTCGAGCACTAGCGAAAAATTATACAACCTACATACCAATTTGAGGTCTTCTAGCTTTTATGAGTTCATGTCGATCGCAGCACATATTTTGCTGGTTGAACTTTTTAAAAACACGGGTCTTACGCCATAAAAATATAGTTCTAACAACTTAGCTTGATCTCCTTTTCAGTGTAATAAATGTTTTGTTTGATTGTTTGTGCTAAATATATAGTATTGCAAATGTTTTCATAGTCTATGAGTGCGACGATTAACCGCCATACTCAATATTCGCGATTCGTACGAAATGCGTCTCTTGCATGATACGATTGAATAAGAACATCGTCAGAATAGACACCGAACGTTGACATTTAGATGTAACGATTATTCATTGTTGTGTATTGAGAATGTGTTGCCAAAAATGTAGTGAACTTTTGCCGGAAATTGGTATATTTATTAACAATGCATGCGTGTTTCGTGAAAAGAAAGTGCGTCATATATGAAAACACGGAAGTAAAGTCAGTATTTTTTAAGCGATTCTGTTCGGAGTTTTTCGAGATTGGTCGTTAAATTTGGCAAATTTTAATCTCGAAGTTCGGATATGTCGTTATATTTTTGTGCAGTCCGGTGAAATAACGAACTTCGAGATTAAAATTTGCCAAATAAATAGTTCCAAACTAGCAGACAAAAAATCATCATATTTTCTTTTATTTCTCCTTGTAAATATCATGAATATGTCTTGGAATTTCATTAGAATTGAGTCCTGAGGACTCAATTCTAATGAAATTCCAAGACATATTTACAGCTGTATCTCAGAGGACTTGAAACCCATTGTTCAGCTACACCAATCCATCTTTACCGATATCCAGTAGTGAAGACACATAACTGGAGAAATTGCGTCTAGGGCTTTTGTGGCCAGTCTCGCTCACACTCTGCTACAGCAGTCTCACAATCAGGGCCCGGTTGCTCAAAGCTTCCGTTAGCTTAACAGACTGTTAAATCCCTAGCATTTGTGGCCAGTCTCGCTCACACTCTGCTACAGCAGTCTCACAATCAGGGCCCGGTTGCTGAAAGCTTCTGTTAGCTTAACAGACTGTTAAATCCCTAGCATTTGTGGTCAGTCTCGTCACACTCTGCTACAGCAATCTCACAATCAGGGCCCGGTTGCTCAAAGCTTCCGTTAGCTTAACAGATTGTTAAATCCCTAGCATTTGTGGCCAGTCTCGCTCACACTCTGCTACAGCAGTCTCACAATCAGGGCCCGGTTGCTGAAAGCTTCTGTTAGCTTAACAGACTGTTAAATCCCTAGCATTTGTGGTCAGTCTCGTCACACTCTGCTACAGCAATCTCACAATCAGGGCCCGGTTGCTGAAAGCTTCTGTTAGCTTAACAGACTGTTAAATCCCTAGCATTTGTGGCCAGTCTCGCTCACACTCTGCTACAGCAGTCTCACAATCAGGGCCCGGTTGCTCAAAGCTTCTGTTAGCTTATTAGCTTAACAGACTGTTAAATCCCTAGCATTTGTGGCCAGTCTCGCTCACACTCTGCTACAGCAGTCTCACAATCAGGGCTCGGTTGCTCATAGCTTCTGTTAGCTTAACAGACTGTTAAATCCCTAGCATTTGTGGCCAGTCTCACTCACACTCTGCTACAGCAGTCTCACAATCAGGGCCCGATTGCTCAAAGCTTCTGTTAGCTTAACAGACTGTTAAATTCTTAGCATTGCTAAGGATTTAACAGTCTGTTAAGCTAACAGAGGTTTTGAGCAACCAGGCCCTATTAGGAAGATGGGCACAGACAGAATTGTAAACAGTGCAGATCCTGATCCCGCTGGCTCTTTATCGGTCACAAAGCCCCATTTCTCCCGTTATTTCTATTTACATCGCATCACAAACACCACAATAGAGGAATTGTTTTCCTTTGTATTAGCCTCTGTGTGTTACTGCATAATTTATGTAGCTTTTCAACAGTTGATCATAAAATGCAATATTAATTGATTATATTACCGCGGTTAACGTTGCCAATAACTTAATAAAATAGCCTCCAGACAATGAAATGCTTTCTTTTTAATATGAATAATTTAGGCGCTAAATATACAATTTAACTATTATAATAACTAATAAACAATTTTTAACTATTTTACCCCTATGTGTAAGTGAACCGGCCCTTCCATATACATATTTTTTTCGTCTGCTGTTGATTAAATATTTTCCATTTTTATCATCAAAAACATGCTTTGATAGCGCTTTATAATAATTTACAACATGCTTGGACAGCACTTCAGAATCATTTCCATTGGAAATGATTCTGAAGTGCTGTCAAACCATGGTTTTATTGAGAAATAAGGCAAGATATAAAAGCAACAGCAGACGACAATTGTTGTGAGTAGCGGTCTAAGGGTTAATTTGAAAGTTATACTTCCGGTGACGGCCAAAACTAGTATTCATTGAATAATCCATTGTATATTAATAAGCTAATATCGTTAATAAATATAACCAAGTCCAAATTTACTAAATCATCAGAATTCATTTGTAATGAGCAATCATAAATTATTAACTAATTAATATAGGAAAAGCGATCAGCTGTAAATAGTGTGATTTAAGTCTTGCTGGAAAAGATAAAACTGGCCGATATACAATCGGAACATCATGCACACAATAACTTCCATGTTACAGGCATCTAACCCTTACAATGCTGAATAAAAATTTGTCGTCTGCTGTTTTATTTTTAGTTTCCTTTTTTTCTCATCTAAACCAAGTTTTGACAACACTTTAGAATCATTTCCTATGGAAATGATTCTAAAGTGTTGTCAAATCATGTTTTTATTGAGAAAGAAGACCAAAGAGAAATCGACGGCAGACGACAATTGGCAGACGACAATTTACGTTCCCCCGCATTCTAAGGGTTAAAATAATATTTTGATTATTATTGCATAAAATATGTGTACATAACAGTATTATAGAAACACAGCAATACATGACAACAATTACCATGGTTTGTACAGTCTGGTTCAGATAAGTAAGTCTTGGTCCCTAGAAATTCCACTTTCCGAATTCCAAATTTTCGCCACGGTGAAATTATACTTTGCTTGATCCCCTGAGACAAATCACAAATATGTCTATCTGTTCAGTCAGTCAGTCAGGTTCACAGTCACATCACAGTATCTTCCTGCTGTGACACCGGCTTGCCGAGATTAGTGGAGTTACCGTAACAAACCTGAATATTCAGACACAATTTATTCTGGGAAATACATATAAATATATGGTTATCAACAAAAAAGAGTGTCTGAATATTTAAGGTTGGCATATTTTATCACTATAACAATATATTTAAATACAATTTGTTTTGGGAAACGTATTTCCTAAAACAAATGGTGTCCAAAAATGTATGGTTATTACAGTACACTGTAGGTGATGTGGTGACCAGTGGCCATCTATATCCCCATATATCCACCTGGTCAACAAAATGACTGTGAAGTGGACACAGTAAACACTACAATGGTGACAGTAAACATCAATATTGAGCAGCTGGTGTATGCGGCTGTGACTGGAGAAATGGGGCTTGTGTGTTTTGCGACCAGTGTAGATCCAGATCAGACTGATCAGGATCTGCACTGCTCGCCATTCTATCAATGAAACACCTGTCATGCTTCTAAAAGCATTATATATCGTTATCATGCTATAAGACTATGCTATTTGACCAGGAACTACACTGGTCACAAATCCCACAAGCCCAATTTCTCCAGTCACAGCCACATATGCGTAATGGCTAATCAATTAACCCTTTCAACACTACAGGTCTGTATAGTGGTATTGACAAATAGTGTAGATCCAGATAAGCCGGCTCGTGACGAGCCGTCTCATAATGATCCGCACTTTTTGCAAGTAATTTTCATACTTTTGAGAACAAAAACACCCCCTGATCATAAATGGACAGGTCTGAAAATCATTTTGCGATGGTTGGATTGGTTGCAAAATTAACATATCAAAATCCATTCCAGATATTTAGGGGTGAAAGTATTAACAGAGCCAAATCAAGCTGATGCCACGGAGCCAAACTGCCTTTCAGCTGGTCTTTCAATACCTTCAATACCCAAGGTGTATGATCACGTGGTACTAACAACAACAACAAGTACCAATTCAAAGTATGCATTCTTTTATAGTGTCCTAATTACGTAACGCGTCTTGTTAAGCTGCATTTGGTGGTCTCTGTATTTTCGCCCAAACTTCTGTCGGTTTTGCGAAGAATTGATTTCCGTGTCTCTCGACACGGAAATCGATTCTTCGCAAAAATGACATAAGTCTGTGCCAAACTCCATAGACCACCAAATGCAGCTCATGAAGATGCGTTTGCTGCGCCATATTTTCTCAAAATCCGTTGCATATTAAGGAAAATATCAAATAATACTTACTTTGTGTGGGCGACATTGTTGTTGTTGTAACCACGTGATCATGCACCTTGTTACCTAACTAGAATGAACGGTGATATGTTAATGTTGCAATCAATCCAATCGAATGAAGGCAAAAGATACAGCCTCCGTATCGGAACTTTTTGAACATCTCTCGTATACAACAGAAACTAAATGTCCAAGAGACCTACTGACCGACTGACAAGCTCGACTCCTATATCTAGAAGTTGTTCACTTTTTGGATTTTTAAGGAATTAAATGCAGGAGCGCTAGCGACCGCAGCATTTATTTCCTGAAAAATCCCAGATGTGAATAACAACATACTTATAGTTCAGCCAAGTGTACAATGCAATGTCCCATCCGAGTATTGATTTTCTATTTCCTGTCAAACTGTTAATGATTAAATCTGGTAACTTATTGGGATTAATATGTTGCAATATGTGAAATGAGTGAAGCACAATGCTGACTAGCGATTGGCTTAGAAGGTAGGGCGAAATATACCGGTAAACCCACGTTAACCCTTTCAACACTACAGATCTGTATATTGGTATTGGCAAACAGTGTAGATCCAGATGAGCCGGCTCAAGACGAGCCGTCTCATCAGGATCTGGACTTTTTGCAAGTAATTTTCATACTTTTGAATACACAAACACCCCTTTTCATAAATGGACTAGTCTGAAAATAATTTTGTGACCGTTAGACTGGTTGTAAAACTAGCATATCAAATTGCATTCCAGTTACTTATGGTGTGAAAGGGTTAACCCTTAGACCGCTACACACAACAATTGTCGTCTGCTGTTGTTTTTATATCTTGCCTTATTTCTCAATAAAAACTTGGTTTGACAGCACTTCAGAATCATTTCCAAATGATTCTGAAGTGCTGTCAAAGCATGTAAATTATTCTAAAGTGCTGTCAAAGCATGTTTTTGATGATAAAAATTGAAAATAGAAAATAAACAGCAAACGACAACAAATGAAGATAGTGGTGTAAGGGTTAAACATTGTTTGTCTGTCGGGGAGTAATTATTGTGACAGTGTGTGGCTGTATAGCCGGTAATATTTCATCTAGAAACAATATTCCCTCAAAAATAATCATAAATCACTACTGGCGTAAATATGTGTACATATACTACTGGCAATTTGGAACAACAAACAGAATATCATTACAAGTTTTGAAAAGCCGACTTATTTGGACACTGATCTTGGGGCTATTTACCATCCATGGGTCAATATCCGTGTGAGATTTTGTAAACTAGGCCACTTGAACCTAACTCATCCGATGGTAAATATTGTCCTGACCAGATATAGTAAGTAATAACCTGTGGAGACACGGGGAAAATATGTTTAACCCTTAGACCGCTATCTTAATTTTTTTTGTCGTCTGCTGTTTATTTTCTATTTTCCCTTTTTATCATCAAAAACATACTTTGACAGCACTTTAGAATAATTTACAACATGCTTTGACAGCACTTCTGAAATGCTGTCAAAACATGTTTTTATTGAGAAATAAGGCAATACAGCTGTATATAAAAGCAACAGCAGACAACAATTGTTGTGTGTAGTGGTCTAAGTGTTAACACATTAGTCGGGGTGCCACCACTTTGCTTTAATATGGAGAATACAGAAAATTGCCTTATTTCACATCAAAAGCATATTTTGTGACCTTAGTTCACATCAAAAGTATATTTTGTGACCTTATTTTGCATCAAAGGTATATTTTGTGACCTTATTTCATATTAAAATTATATTTTGTGACCTTATTTTGCATCAAAGGTATATTTTGTGACCTTATTTCACATTAAAATTATATTTTGTGACCTTATTTTGCATCAAAGGTATATTTTGTGACCTTATTTCACATTAAAATTATATTTTGTGACCTTATTTTGCATCAAAGGTATATTTTGTGACCTTATTTCACATCAAAGGTATATTTGTGACCTTATTTCACATTAAAATTATATTTTGCAACCGTATTTCACATCAAAAGTATATTGTGTAACCTTATTTCACATTAAAATTATATTTTGCAAACTTATTTCACATCAAAGGTATATTTTGTGAACTTATTCACATCAAATGTATATTTGTGACCTTATTTCACATCAAATGTATATTTTTTTGTGACCTTATTTCACATCAAAAGTATATTTTGTGACCTTATTTCACACATCAAATGTATATTTATTTTGTGACCTTATTTCACATTTTGTGACCTTATTTCACATCAAAGGTATATTTATTTTGTGACCTTATTTCACATTTTGTGACCTTATTTCACATCAAAGGTATATTTTGTGACCTTATTTCACATCAAATGTATATTTTGTGACCTTATTTCACATCAAATGTATATTTATTTTGTGACCTTATTTCACATTTTGTGACCTTATTTCACATCAAAGGTATATTTTGTGACCTTATTTCACATCAAATGTATATTTATTTTGTGACCTTATTTCACATTTTGTAACCTTATTTCACATCAAAGGTATATTTTGTGACCTTATTTCACATCAAATGTATATTTATTTTGTGACCTTATTTCACATTTTGTGACCTTATTTCACATCAAAGGTATATTTTGTGACCTTATTTCACATCAAAGGTATATTTTGTGACCTTTTTTCACATCAAATGTATATTTATTTTGTGACCTTATTTCACATCAAAGGTATATTTTGTGATCTTATTTCACATCAAATGTATATTTATTTTGTGACCTTATTTCACATTTTGTGACCTTATTTCACATCAAAGGTATATTTTGTGACCTTATTTCACATCAAAGGTATATTTTGCATCAAAGGTATATTTTGTGACCTTATTTCACATCAAAGGTATATTTTGTGACCTTATTTCACATCAAATGTATATTTATTTTGTGACCTTATTTCACATCAAAGGTATATTTTGTGACCTTATTTCACATCAAATGTATATTTATTTTGTGACCTTATTTCACATTTTGTGACCTTATTTCACATCAAAGGTATATTTTGTGACCTTATTTCACATCAAAGGTATATTTTGTGACCTTATTTCACATCAAAGGTATATTTTGTAACCTTATTTCACATAAAAGGTATATTTTGTGACCTTTTTTCACATCAAATGTATATTTATTTTGTGACCTTATTTCACATCAAAGGTATATTTTGTGATCTTATTTCACATCAAAAGTATATTTTGTGACCCATCATTTCAATCGTCTCGTCGAGACGGTTCAAATAAATGGTGAAAAGATATACTTTGGTTGACAGACAAGAAAGATAAAATAAATACATTAAATATACCTAAAAGCATGTGAAAAAAAGTAAAAAAAAAAATAATATTCTTCACTCCCTCATATACTGTAGATGAGGGAGTAAAGAATTATTTTTGTTCATCTTTTTTTTAACTTATTAATGCTTTTCGGTATATTTAATGTATTTATAGACCTCGGTCCATTACTTCAATCCATATATAAATATGTAACCAAAACAGGTAATGTTGTAACTAGGGAATCCCTGCTACCTCACAATGGCACCCAGTGTATACACTGGCTGTGCAGTATGATCAGTGTCTACATTGGTTACAATTGACAACGGTTACTTCCCCATGCCGTGTATCAAGGTGGATAAAATATACCATGAGCTTGATATACTGGTCCAATTATTGTCTTCGCAGTTACTCGATATACCGGTACATAATACGAGACATGGCGTGTGATTTTGTACCTCAGATAGATATCTCACGAAAAATGTTTACAAACTTTACAATATTTTCTTTAAATGACATCGAAAGTTAACAAAATCTACATAGCAAATACGGAATTCTATTCCACATTTGCATGGAATTCTATTCCGCAGTTGCTATAAAGAAAACTGGCATCTTTCGATGTCGTTTAATATCACATATCAGTCAATATCAGCTTCTGTAAATGTATTTCATAAAATAATTCTCATGTTCTTGGGCACAAAATAATGTGGCATATCTCATATACAGGGCTTGGTCCTATTTCAAATTCTCAAAATCGCCATTGTGCAATGGTCATCAATATTGGGGATTATGTGGACCACAAATACCTGGTTTAAAATGACATCAGCTGTTGACAGGCTGTTCAACACCATTAACCCTTAGAACGCGGGATACAAAAAGTTATAGTCTGCAGTTGTTTTATATTTTATCGTCATTCTCAACAAAACATGATTTGAAAGCACTTAAGAATCATTTCCATGTTAATGATGAGAATAATGGACTATATAACAACAGAAAACAAAATTAATGTAGAATTGTAAGAGCTTAATAAATAAATTTTTCACAAATAACTTGTCAATTAATGTAGAAATAAAAGATGCACATGGGCCCCGTTTCACTAAACTTTGTACGACTAAACTGTTTGCAAGTGCAGAATGATGATAGTCTGTAAATTTCACATTAACCCTCTGTCGTCTGCTGTTTATTTTCTATTTTCCATTTATATCATCAAAAATATGCTTGGACAGAACTTTAGAATAATTTACAACATGCTTTGACAGCACTTTGGAAATGATTCTGAAGTGCTTGGTCAAGTCAATGTGACTTATAATATATATAGGACTGCAGAGATATAAGGTATTTAAAAACTTTAACACCGATTTCGGACGGACGGACAGACGAACGGACGCACGCACGGACACCCGGACGTCATTGTGATCACTATGTCTCGCTTTCCACAAGCGGGCTCGACAAAAATAAAAACGTACCTGAGGACCAAACCAGGCATATCGTGATTCCTATAAGGAGGAACCCCTACCATTAATTTATGGCGTCAAGTTCGCCCGACCAACCACTGACGGGTATTTATGAACGTAAATACGATTTCAATGAGAAAATGCAACAAATGGGACATTCACAGACAAAAGGTACGTAAACTTAAACTTTATTTATTTTACAACGATTACAAACAAGTGCGAGAACACTTATATAAATGCTTTCGTTGGCATTTGGAGAGACAAATATAGCTGACACTGCAGACAATTCCACAATCAGTTTAAACCAGACGTTGGTGTCAGCATCAGGGGGTCGTTTCACTAACCTTTGTACGACTAAAATGTTCGTAAGTGCAGATTTCGGATCGTTTGAAAATTTCAATTGATGGATTTACATTTATTGAGCATAGGCTGCATATGCAGCCTATGCTCAATAAATGTAAATCCAATAATTGTTTACAAGAAACCAGTGTTAGTGTGAAATTTACAGACTATAATAATTTTGCACTTATGAACATTTTAGTCTTACAAAGTTTAGTGAAACGGCCCCCCAGGAGATGTGCACATTTGAATTTGCAGGATATTGATTAGGCATCAACAGTGTTGGAGTTACATGGCTATGCCGTCGACAGACTAAAGGGAACTTAACCCTTAGACTGCTACTCAACAATTGTCGTCTGCTGTTGCTTTTATATCTTGCCTTATTCTCAAGTGCTATCAAAACATGTTGTAAAAATGGAAAATAGAAAATAAACAGCCGACGACAAAAAAATTAAGATAGAGGTGTAATGGTTAAAACATGTACAACTAACGGAGAATACTGGGCTAGTGTCTTTTGACATCAAGTTGATCAGGCGAATTTAACCCTTACGCCGCAATCTTAATTTTTTGTCGTCTGCTGTTTCTTTTCTATTCCATTTTTATTATCAAAAACATGCTTTGACAGCACTTTAGAATAATTTACAACCTGCTTTGACAGCACTTCAGAATCATTTCCATTGTAAATGATTATGAAGTGCTGTCAAACCATTTTTATTGAGAAATAAGGCAAGATATAAAAGCAACAGTAGACGAAAATTGTTGTGTGTAGCGGTCTAAGGGCTAGGAAACATGTTCCTACCATTCACAAATCAAACAGGATAAACTTGCTATCAAAATACAGTAGTATGGTATTTGTTATTTGTGGACCGATTTTAAAAATCTAACTTTTGTTTTCTTATTTCTAATGAGATTTCGGAGTTGGAAAATCGTTTTTTCACAATAAAATCAATAATTTTATGGAATTTCATCAAAGAAAAATATTTGGGGAGGGTGACTTTTTTGTTCTTGATGAAAAAGTACTTACATTTAAATATTTGTTAGATTTAATATGTTTAATAGCCAAAAGTTTGTCGGCAGAAAAACGTGGAACAGACAGTATTAATCCTACTACTTTTATAATGAGTAAAACCGGATTTACAGTGTAACTAATAATCCATGACCCGCGATCAAATAAAAAATAATTCACTTTACGCATGTAAACATCACAAGGAAGCTACACACCAAGTTTTAAGCCTTTACATATATTGGTTTTACGAGGTACAAGGGAAACACTAAATGCCCCCCACCACTGAACTTTCAGGTTACTCTAACAAGGTGTATGATCACGTGGTACTAACAACAACGATTCAAAGTACGTATTCTTTTATAGTGTCCTTATTACGTAACAGATTTTTATGTAATGTGGCGCATCAAACGCGTCTTGTTAAGCTGCATTTTGGTGGTCTGTTTATTTTCGCCCAAACTTCTGTCGCTTTTGCGAAGAATCGATTTCCATGTCTCCGACACGGCAATCGATTCTTCGCAAAAACGACATAAGTCTTTGCCAATCTCCCTAGACCACCAAATGCAGCTCATGAAGACGCGTTTGCTGCGCCATATTTCATAAAAATCCGTTGCATATTAAGGAAAATATCAAATAATACTTACTTTTGAGTGGGCGATGTTGTTGTTGTTGTACCACGTGATCATGCACCTTGTGTAATGTATATCAAAGATTTATACGGTAAGCCTGTGTAATATAGCGACAATGTATTACCATTACCCGTCTGTGTTTGCGGGTCAGGAAGTGGCCGGGCAGGAGACAGTTGAACCCGTTACAGAGGTTGAGACAGCAGGGCGGGCACTCCCCGCTACAGTCGCCACAGTCCGGGAATACATCCACATGCCCACAGTCCACCTCATAGTCCCAGCACGACGCCGAGTCATGGGGCGCCTCCGCCTTCACACGGCACAGACAACACCCCCGCTTACTACGCGATTTCATACAGCAGAACATGGCCGTATTGTGGAGATGTCTCTCAACGTAATCAATAAATATGACGGTATTACTTCTAATGTATCTACCGGTATATATCTTCACTAATAGCAGGGATTGAGTCAATGAGCGTCTGAAATAGTGGAATATTTTGCTCTATGTCGTCAGTTAACGGCACTCGTGATATTATGTTGCAAAGTTCCAGAACACACACTTGTCCCAATGGTTGAGAGCAAGAAAGAATATGTTTTTTATTCTGCAATCACTGTAATGCATGGAGATTTGTTCCAAACTAACTGCACTTTTGCTACTTGTATCTCAACATTCCGAGATAATTCCCAACTTCTGTAGCCGATTTCATCAAAATTGCAAAGTATACTTATCTAGCAAAGTATACTTTGAGGTAGTAATCATTTATTTTTCCCGAAATGCATTATTTCCTATGGAACTAACAACTGCATATATTTGATGATTAAAAGTATGCAGAATTATTACCCTGAATTTATTACATTATCACAGCCAAAATGGCTGTGATAATGTATAAACTCAGTATAATAACAAGAAATGAGGCAAAGCCACGAAGGCCAGGTTTTTTCCAAGCATAGACAATGAACATAGTAGATGGAAAAACTTTAACCAAAAAACTTTAACCGGACGTACGGACGGACGGACGGACGGACGGACGGACGTATGCCAAAATGCCGACGATATCGCGCTTTGCGCAAGCGGGTGCGACAATGATGATAAACACCCATGTGAAGTATCAAGGTAATGGGCGAAGCAGTTGCAGGGATATAGTACACAAAAAAACTTTAACAAACAAATTCAAAGTAATTTGACCTTGACATTGGGCACAGGGGCCGCACGGTTGGGGGTTAGAGTGAAAATATGGACGATGATAAACACCCATGTGAAGTTTCAAGGTAATGGGCGAAGCAGTTGCAGAGATATAGTATAACAAAAAACTTTTAACCAAAAAACTTTAACCAGACGTACGTTAAAAAGTTAACGTTGAAAATGGCTAAGTCAATTACGTAGAAATAATAGGTGAAGGTAAAAAAATGGTCACATGTTGGATAGTTGTATGTGGTAGGCACCCCTTGGTTATGAAGCTGTGAAAGTTTGGTGGTCCTAGGTGGTACAGTACCAAAGAAATGGACTTAAACACGAAAACTTAACATTGTAAATGCGAAAAGTTAACATTGAAAATGGCTAAGTCGACTGCGCGGAAAAAATGGGCTAAGTTAAAAAAAAAGTAACATGTTGGATAGTGATATGTGGTGGGCACCCCTTGATTATGAAGCTGTGAAAGTTTGGTGGTCCTAGGTGGTACAGTACCAAAGAAATGGACTTAAACACGAAAACTTAACATTGAAAACGCGAAAACTTAACATTGAAAATGGGTAAGTCGATTGCGCGGAAAAAAATGGGTCAAGTTAAAAAAAAAGTAACATGTTGGATAGTGATATGTGGTGGGCACCCCTTGATTATGAAGCTGTGAAAGTTTGGAGGTCCTAGGTGGTACAGTAACAAAGAAATGGACTCAAACACGAAAACTTAACATTGATTGTGGACGCCGCCCGCCCTCGCGCCCGCCGCCCACCCGGCTTTCGCCAATCCAATAGCCTGGATTTTTTTTTCAAAAAAACCTGGCTAAAAAAGGTAACATGTTGGATAGTGATATGTGGTGGGCACCCCTTGATTATGAAGCTGTGAAAGTTTGGTGGTCCTAGGTGGTACAGTAACAAAGAAATGGACTCAAACACGAAAACTTAACATTGATTGTGGATGCCGCCCGCACCCGCCTGCCCGCCATCGCCCTCCGCCCCCGCCACCGCCGCCCAGCTGCCCGGCTTTCGCCAATCCAATAGCCTGGGTTTTTAAAAAAAAAAAAAAACCTGGCTAAAAATTACTAAATTTATCCTTAAATTGAAAATTTCTCCCTCAAAGTATATTTTGCTAGATAAGTATACTTTGCAATGTTGGTGAAATAGGCTACAGAAAGCAGGAGAAAATGGCTTCTTAGTTCTACTGCATTGTCCAACAAGTTTGAAACAAATGTGACCAAAGTCATCATGAATGTGTCTGTTGAAATGCCTATCATTGGTGCAGAGACGTTTTCTAATTTCCACAAGAATTCCAATCAATTGAAGTGCCTCAAGAAGCCAGTGATCACAACCTACACTGACAAAATGTATCTTACAATGTTTGCAACCAGCATAGACCCAGATCAGCATGGTCTGCACATACATGGTTTTCCATTCAGCGAACAGGATTACGGTATGCCCTAATTGCCCGGATGTACAAGAAGGCGAAAACCAAAAACCAATGGAATGTTGTGATGTAAACACTTAGAAAGCAGGAACCAAAAACAGTTGGCTGCTCCTGTGTCATATTTTGTCTCTTCTCTCAGTAAAAATATGGTTTGACAGTACCATTTCATAAAGTACTGTCAAAGCATGTTTTTTTATGAGAAAAAATGAACAAGAGGGCCATGATGGCCCTAATTCACTCACCTGACTCCATGAACACCAGAGGAGAATGTGACATTGAGTTCATGTGTTCTAAAAAAATTGTGCTATTTTTAGATGGCGGTCATCTTGGATTAAGCGATGACTCATTTTACCAAATCTGAAAATGCTTCACCCAAGGATCTTAACTTACTATGAATCGGCCATGTGGTTCCTGAGAAAAAGACGTTCAAATCTTGAATAAATGGACCTTTTGGCGGCCATCATGGCTGACATAATCATCCGATTCCGACAAATATTGCACCAGAGCAATCGCCTCATCGATACCTTCAATTTGATATATGACATGAGCATATTCGGTCAAAAATAAAATTAGACCCCAATTTGACCGTCACGCCCATTTTTGACCCCGGGGTCACCATTTTAACAACTTTGAAAGAGCATTGTACATCGATCATTCCTACCAAGTTTCGTCGAAATCCGGCCAGCGGTTCATGAGAAGAATTTTTTTTAAGAATTTATGCTATTTTTAAATGGCGGCCATCTTGGATTAGTGATGACATCCATTTTAACGAATCTGAAAAGGCTTCACCCATGGACCATATGTTTTAAGTTTGGCTACCATGGGTCAAGCGGTTCATGTGAAGAAGAATTTTGAAATCTCTAATAAAAGAACATTTTGACCTTTTGGTGGCCATCTTTGATAACATAACCATCCGATTTCGACAAGAAATGCACCAGAGTGATCGCCTCATTGATACCTTCGATTTGATATATAACATGACCATATTCGGACAAAAAATAAAATTTGACCCCAATTTGACCCCACGGGCCATGCCTATTTTTGACCCCGGGGTCACCATTTTAACAACTTTGAAAGAGCATTGTACATCGATCATTCCTACCAAGTTTCGTCGAAATCCGGCTAGCGGTTCATGAGAAGAAGATTTTTTAAGAATTTATGCTATTTTTAGACGGCGGCCATCTTGGATTAGCGATGACCTCCATTTTAACAAATCTGAAAAGGCTTCACCCATGGACCATAACTTTTAAGTTTGGCTATCATGGGCCAAGCGCTTCATGTGAAGAAGAATTTTGAAATCTCTAATAAAAGAACGACCTTTTTACCTTTCGGCGGCCATCTTGGATGACATAACCATCCGATTTAGACAAGAAATGCACCAGAGTGATTGCCTCTTTGATACCTTCAATTTGATATATAACATGACCATATTCGGTCAAAAATGTGACCCCAATTTGACCCCACGGGCCACGCCCATTTTTGACTCCGGGGTCACCATTTTAACAACTTTGAAAGAGCCTTGTACATAGATCATTCCTACCAAGTTTTATCGAAATCCGGTTGGCGGTTCTTGAGAAGAAGATTTTTGAAGAATTTGTGCTATTTTTAGACGGCGGCCATCTTTGATTACGTAATGACATCATTTTAACAATTTTGTAATCCCCCTACCTAAGGACAATGACCATGAAGTTTGGTGACTATAGGCCCAATGGTTACCGAGGAGAAGACGTTTGAAAATGTTCACGGACGACGACGGACGACGGACACATTGCGGTAACAATAGCTCACATGAGCTTCGCTCAGGTGAGCTAAAAATAAACAGCAGATGTCAATTTTTTATTCAGCTTTGTAAGGCTTAATGTCTGCAGTGGGCAGGCCATTTAATAACGAAACAGAAAATGTAAGATTGATATCAAATATTCTTATAACTTTGTATACTTCTGGAATGCGCTCAAAATTCAAATAAATCTTTTTTACAAGATTACCAGGAGTGAACGGTTGTAATGTATTTCAAATGCTAAGTTCATCTGATTTACTGGGAGGTAACATGCAGCCTCCTTTCAAATGTGACAGACCATTTACCCGCTTGCCAATCTCAGATTCTTGCACTTATAGCAAATGAGCATCGTTTTTCAGGATTGACAATAATATGTATTGCCTCCATCAAATTTAACTACGTTCAAAGGAATTGAATTCCCGGTTTTATTGTGCGTCTTCTGCAATTATGCTGTAACTCAGAGATTAACCACGTTCCATCGTCCAATACAATCACACTTTGTTATTCGAACTTCAAATTAAATTCCATGTCTGCCAAACTGTAGAAGACTTGGCGCCAAAATGCAATTCCGGCATTCAGAATTCATCGACAGTTGGAATTGTAATCTTTACCGAGTACGTGCCAACATTCGGAGACCATGCTTTAATTTAAAACTTTCCGAGAATGTTCTAAACTTCGTACTCGAAATAAGGCAGTTTTATTGGCCGAGACTGAGCACACAGCTGTGTGCTCAGTCTCGGCCAATCAAACTGCCTGATTTCAATTTCTGAGTAAGAATGGAGTAGGTGTTCAAAAATCTGGGTCATGTTTCAAAAATGAAAGAAAAAATCTGTGGAAAGTCATAAAAACCCAATCGTCAGTTGGGGAGACAAATATTTCAATATTTCATTTCTGAGTCAGAATTGAGGAGTAGGTGCTCAGAAGGTTTTGTTTGTTTGTTTGTTTGTTTGTTTGTTTGTTTGTTGTGGTTTAACGGCCTATCCACAGCTATGGTCATTTAAGGCTGGCTGTGGGTTCCATACTAAATCCCATATATTACCTGTACAAATGGGGGGAAAATCCCAAAATCAGAACTGATGTAACCACACCTTAATGATTTACACTAAAAAAACTATATATTCAGCCCTGAAATCAGAATAATCCTGATCTGATGTCAGGTCCTCACCATACCAGAATCACTTGGCCCCCTCCCAAAAGCAGTAGGATCAGTAATAATCTTACTACTTTTATAATGGGCAATAACCCAATTCAACTCCCAATTCAACAAAAGAGCCAAAGATAAAAAATAATATGCAGCCTTTCCAGACGATCCTAAATTTGCACTTGCTAACATTTTAGTCGTACAAAGTTTAGTGAAAGGGGCCTCTGGGATGTGGGAGTCCAGCTTTAAACTATGAAAATCAATATCTACATTGTACTAATTACAGTATCAGTTTTACACATTCTTACAGGAATTGTTAGGTATCTAAATATTGATAAATTTATATAATTTGAGTTGAACATTCAATTTCCTAGTCACTGTTAACACAATAAATTTCCAAACGGTGCAACTTCCTGTAAATTTCACTTATGTATCACCACATATCATACACACAAACAGTTAAAGGAAAATTAAAACACTCCAGGTTTCATTTAACCCATTACAGACAGGATACAAATTTAGAAGCATGAAACTAATGAGAAAAAAATAGTTATTTTCGTTATTTCATCTGGAAAGTATATGTTGTCACCACTCATATGAACCGTCTCAACGAGACGGTTCAAATAAGTGGTAACAACATATACATTTATAGAGAAATAAGAGATTTATTCATGAAAAAGTATTATATCCTTAGACTGAGATGGGTTAATCCATTCCCAACCACGGTCAGATCGAACCATCTTGTATTCCATCCAATAGAGGTTTTCAAACAAAGCATGTTGATGAAGTTAACAGTCAAGTCAACTAAGTAAAACTACTGGCTACAATGGCTGTCCTGTTGCGGCATGATTCGACAAACAAGACGGCACCAGTATGCTTTGACAACCAGTGTAGAAGCATGCACAATGGGCCAGTGTTTCTAAATCTTATTGAGCATTCACATGGTCAAAATCACAGTTTGATTGGCCGAAGCCTCGGCCAATCAAACTGTGATTTTGAGCATGAATTTACAAAAAACAAGTTTTAGAAGCACAAGCACTCCTTTACAACTGAGCCATTTATCAACTGTGTCCAAGTCACACATGTTGTTCAACTTGGACTGTGTGGAACATGATGAATAGTGTTTAGTTGGTACACACAAAGTCTACAACATAACATACCTTACCACCATAACTCCATTCCACATTGTTTACCAGAATATCTGGGAAATGTCTGGTGTTACAGAAAACAATGTAGACACACCTCGTACTCTCCACATGTGTAGTAAACATTGATCAGAGCCTACCTCGCCATTTGATCATTAAAGTTCAAATCGGAGGTTGAACATTAACTGCCAATGAAAGAAATCGTAAAAGTTGCACCCGTGCAACTAGTACCCCTTATTAAGGACTTAATTTGCTTTAAAACTCATTAATTGGCAGTTAAACTCATAGATGAAATCAGGTATTAACAAATTATACAGTTTATGATGAATCTGATATAACACTGTTACCCGTTTACCTGAGATTAAATACAAATGGGCATTTTGTGACTGCATACCATGCCCTAGTAATGCTAGAGTTCCAGATAAGTTTTGTATCTAAAAGAGTATTATACCCCCATATTTCAAATTCAATGCGTATTTTACTTTTACAAATGTATTATTGATTTCTTTCTTACTAAATAGGGAACAAATGATACAAAATAAAATAAATAAAAAAATTCACTTATTTGAACTGCAAAAAGCAAACACTGTTTGCTTTTTGCAGCTCAACTAAGTAAATTTTCAACTTTATTATAGTATTTTCACTATTCAATTTGAAAATCAATGCGTATTTTCACTCCCACTTTGATAATCAATGCGTATTCTGCTAAAATAAGTGCGCAAAATACGCCAATACGCATCTTATCTGGAGCTCTGTAATGCTAAATCATGGATTTTTAACCCTTAGTCCGCTACTCACAACAATTGTCGTCTGCTGTTGCTTTTATATCTTGCCTTATTTCTCAATAAAAACATGGTTTGACAGCACTTCAGAATCATTTCCAATGGAAATGATTCTGAAGTGCTGTCAAAGCATGTTGTAAATTTTCTAAAGTGCTGTCAAGGCATGTTTTTGATGATAAAAATGGAAAATAGAAAATAAACATAGACGGCAAAAAAATTAAGATAGCGGTCTAAGGGTTAATTTAATGAACATGTATTTGAAAAATCCAATGTATATTGTATGAAACTCAAGACATTTTATGACAGAACATAACAACTGTTGCTATGGATAACACATCTATATTCTACAGTTGCTGGTATCTCACCAGTATAATCAGAATCCCCACCAAGATGGTTCAAATGAGAGCGAGTATACTTCACGCTCCAGATAAGCTTTGTGTCGAAAGAGTATTGTACCTCCTGACTTCAAATGCAATGTGTATTTTATATTTGCAAACTGATTTCATCACATATTTTTACGATGAAAAAGGCAAAGAAGTAGCCCAAAAATACAAAGTTGAAAATTCAATTTGCTTTTTTCAGCTCAAATACGTGAATTTTCAACTTTCTGAGAGCATTTTCATGAGCAACATACACTTATACGTGCCTTATCTGGAGCTCTGTACTTACATTGTAAAATGAGTAAGATGGGTGGAAGGCATGTGCAATCTTATGTACCGGTACGTGTTCAAAGCAGAATGTCAAATGCAATGGGCCATAGTTATGTAAGGGTGGAATATTAAACATCCAGATATTAAGTTACGATATCTAAACTGTATGCAATCCGATAGTTACATCACGTTTCTGGTATCGGGTGGCATAGGGTAAACCAGGATAGTGGTCGTCTTTGCCACCAATTGTTTTAACCACACCTGAATGATATGTAATTGAATACTCGAAACACTTTGCAAATATTGCAAAGCGTTTGCCTTAGAAAACAAAAAAATAATTAAACATCCTATCGACATTCACATCAGATTATAAAAAGGTCACCAGCTGTCCAAAAACGACCATACAACATGTGCCACAATTGTAGATACTGATCATTTTGTAGATACACAGATGGATTGGGAACTATGCTTTGGCTGAAGACTGAAGGAAGAACAGCATAGGCCATGATCAGTAGCCTATTTCATCAACATTGCAAAGTATACTTTACTAGCAAAGTATACTTTGAGGGAGAAATTTTCAATTTTTTGAAAAATGTATTAATTTTTATTATACTGAATTTATTACATTATCACAGCCATTTAATGGCTGTGATAATGTAATAAATTCAGTATAATAATTCTGCATACTTTTAATCATGACATATATGCATTTGTTAGTTCTATATGAAATAACGCATTTCAGGAAAAATAAATGATTTCTCCCTCAAAGTATACTTTGCTAGTAAAGTATACTTTGCAATGTTGATGAAATAGGCTACAGATTGTGCATCAAGAATACACACAGACACCATGTGACGTTTGCGACCAGTGAAGATGAACATTGGCCTGAGAAGCATATGTCGTGACCACCATTTGAACTGTCTCATCGAGACAGTTCAAATGAGTGGTCACAACATATACTTTCATTGAGAAATAAAAAAAATACTTATTAAACTTTATACCCGTAAAAGTGAATTCCAAAAGGAATGGGTTAATAAATATTGTTTAAAGTAAGATGTTAACCCTTTCTCCCCTAAGTAACTGGAATGGATTTTCATATGTTAATTTTGCAACCAATGCAACTGTCACAAAATGGTGTTCAGACTAGTCCATTCATGAAAAGGGTTTATTTGGTTCTCAAAAATATGAAAATTACTTTTAAAAAGTGCAGATCCTGATGAGACGGCCCGTTACGAGCCGGCTCATCTGGATCTGCATTGTTTGCATAAACCATTATAGCAGGCTTTCGGGTTCAAATGGTTAAAGGTCTACATTTGATGCCGTTGCCATATGGCCCCTTTTCGTAGCTGGCGGCACAAATGCTCCTCCACAGAAAGGGTCCTAACAAAGGTAGCAAAGTTTAAATCCTGGTCTTGGAGTCACACAATCGGACTAGTGTCACATCTGTTTACTCCAAACAGCAAAGCTATATATCATAGATTGTGGTACATTGTAAACCGGGGCCCGTTTCACTAAACTTTGTATGACTAAGAAGTTATTAACCCTTTCCCTGATAGAGATGACTTTTCACGCCTCTGCAGAAGATGTTTTTGAAAACATTGTGGGAAAAGAAGAAATTGCTTGTAACAAGCAATTTCTCCTTTTCCCACAATGTTTTCTACTCCATCAGATAATTTAACCATCATTTGACCCAGCATTTGATTCTTTTATTCAGATGTTTTGGATTTGGATGAGTCAATCTGTTTACTCCAAACAGCAAAGCTATACTCCATAGATTGCGGTACATTGTAAACCGGGGCCCGTTTCACTAAACTTTGTATGACTAAGAAGTTATTAACCCTTTCCCTGATAGAGATAACTTTTCACGCCTCTGCAGAAGATGTTTTTGAAAACATTGTGGGAAAAGAAGAAATTGCTTGTAACAAGCAATTTCTCCTTTTCCCACAATGTTTTCTACTCCATCAGATAATTTAACCATCATTTGACCCAGCATTTGATTCTTTTATTCAGATGTTTTGGATTTGGATGAGTCAAAATATCGCAAAACAGGGAAAGGGTTAAAGTGCAAAATTGAAATCCACAATAACAGCCGATTTTGGAAAATATTTTGTCGATGTGTTGCATTTAATGACATGAACCCATAGGTATGAAATGGTAGCATTAAAGAAACACGGTAATGTGAAAAGCAAATTTATATAAATATCTTCGTACGAACATTTTTATTGTACGAAAGTTTAGTGAAACAGGCCCCAGATCCTTAAATATAGACATTACTGACCTTCCCGACGTCTGTCGTGCGATCCTCCTCCACCCCGCTGTCCGATGATGCATCTGTAACGGGGAAACACATTACAAGACAACGTCAAAAGATCCATGATAATCGCCGAACACGACCAGAGCTCCAGATAAGCTTCGTATTTGCTTAAATACCCAATTAACATTGCCAAAAACCCAATTTGCAGAAAACAATAAACAGACCACAAATACGGTATAGCATATTTTTCTTATTTTCTATGAAAACACATCTTGGTATTTCACACATCTTGGTCTGTTGACGTGTAAACAGTAGTGTGATTTTATTTTACCCAATTAAAATTTTGAAATACCCAATTGCTTCAGAAATGAAGGAGAGACAATACTCAATTACTAATTCCTTATCTAGAGCCCTGACGACTATCAGAAACATTCACATTACATGTGCCAATTTATTACATTGTTTATTTGTGTTGCTGACTGTGCAATGTAAATTAGAGAAATGATACCAAATAAGGCAGAAAGTGCACAATTGTCGTGCTCAACAACAACTAAGGATCGGTAAAATAACTCTTTGCATGCTGGGAAACTTGAGGGCTATAAATAGTTAACAAATAGCGGACAATAATCATCATATTTTCTTTTATTTATCCTTGTAAATATCATGAATATGTCTTGGAATTTCATTAGAATTGAGTCCGGAGGACTCAATTCTAATGAAATTCCAAGACATATTTACAGAGAGAAATACAAAATATACTCCTAATTTGTTTGGCGGATATTTTCACCGCTAGCATGCAGAGTTAATATCACTGGAAGATGTATTTATTGATTATTTGTGGAAGAACCCACAGGGAAACATTTCAGCACTGAAAGACAGTGCCCCGATCCAGTGTCACCCAAGTAGCACCAGGACAGGGGCCCGTTTCACTAAACTTCTAACGACTAAACTGTTCGTAAGTACAAATTTAAGATCGTCTGTAGATTTCAATTTATGGATTTACATTTATTGAGCATAGGCTGCATATGCAGCCTATGCTCAATAAATGTAAAACCAATAATTATTTACAAGAGAACAATCTTAATGTGAAATTTACAGACTATCATAATTTGCACTTACGAACATTTTAGTCGTACGAAGTTCAGTGAAACGGCACCCAGGTCTCCCATACTCAGAATATAAACAGTTAAAGGTACATGGCCGGCACAAAATGTTCTTTATAGGAATGAAATATGTGTATAATTGTGTCACTATTCCACCAGTTTTAAAATTTATGAGTTGCCGCTATACACCATTATCCCACATATTGATTGGCATTATTATACTTTTTATATCAGATGTAAATTTCCACACTGATATCAGAGGCGATAACCGTGTTTCCTTAAAATGTTAACAGACATTATTATTTATTCTCTGTATTTATTTTTTGATGTGCAATAATCATACTTTATAATATATTGTAAATATTATTTTTTCAGGTGACGCAAAAAATATCATGCCTCATTTGCATATGAAAATAGCCTGACACCACCGCGAGTCACTATCAGTAAAATAAGTATTACTAAATCATTATATCTGTATAGCAGGCACTTATAATTTATAGAACTGGTGGAATAGTGACACAATTATACACTTATTTAATTCCTAAAAAGAACATTTTGTGCTTACCGAGTGGGCATGTACCTTTAATGTTTCATTAACCTATTACATGCAAACAATATGCCATTTTGATGGGGAAAAATCATAAATATTTTCTTTAAATATGCTATAGAGTTTTTTAATACTCTGTTGTGTGAAGTATGCAGCCGATACGATGCATTCCTCCAATATAATTTTCAGATGTAGTTTAATACAAACAATGTACAATACAGAGCAGATAGGAAGGAATGCGAAAATGTATCATGATAGAAAAATAACGAAGAGCTACTTATTCAAAAAAAAATAATAATTGTTTTAAGGCCAAATCGTCCCAAGCCATTTCGGACCCAAGCCATTATACACCATTTCGCACCCATATTAATTTGTGGGTAAAATCGACAGTGCGAAAACACCAGTGTACGAAAGCGATCATTACCGCGGATTTTCCACCAAATTATGAAGAGCTCAATCGAGTGCGCCCATTACGTCATTGCAGAGTTGTTCTATAAATACAATAAATTCTATAAATACGATGTTTTCCAAGAAGCGAATGGTGATTGTTTTTTCTGCAAAACAACACAATGCTGTTTATACTGGTTTTCAGGCGATAAAATTATGATTTGAAGGTGAAAATACAAGTTATAAGACGATTATACATTTGTCCGGATAATTGATTGTCGATGTTAATTTTGGGGCAATCTTACGACTGATGATCTGACCCAATTTTAAGTGAGAAAGATGGCACAGTTTGCTAAATAGTTTCCATGCATTGAGAAAGCAAGAACCGACGATTGTTCTGTGAAAATTTTATGCCCGTAGCTGCTATTTTAAGAAAAATATCATAAAAAAACAGCCATTTTTGTCCGATAATCTAGAGGATCCCTGTATAGCAGGCACTTATAATTTATAGAACTGGTGGAATAGTGACACAATTATTCACTTATTTAATTCCTAAAAAGAACATTTTGTGCTTACCGAGTGGGCATGTACCTTTAATGTTTCATTAACCTATTACATGCTAACAATATGCCATTTTGATTGGGAAAAATCATAAATATTTTCTTTTAAATATGCTTAGAAGTATATGTGGCGACCACCATTTGAACCGTCTCATCAAGACGGTTCAAATGTGTGGTCGCAACATACACTTTCATTGAGAAATAATAAAAATCAAATATTTAAAACAATTCATACCCATAAAGGTGTATTCCGCATGGAATGGGTTAATAATGGGAAATAACATGAATGGTTAGTCAAACCAATAACAAACCGTAAACTTTAACATGTAGGAACAATTAACCGTTTCAACCCTACAGACCATAAATCCAACATTCACAAACATTGTAGATCCAGATGAGCCGGTTCATCAGGATCTACAATATTTGTCACAAGAGATTTTTCAGTTTTTTACAAAAAATTACGGAGTCCGGAAATGAACAAATCCATGCCAGTAATTTAATAACAGGGATGAAATGGTTAGCTGTACACGTTTGCTTGATGATACCACATGTTACTCTAACACAGAGCAAAAACGTTACCTTCACTCAAAGCATCACACCAAGCTTTACAATTATTGCTAATATTCCCCTAATTACGCCATCCCTGGGAGCACTCACTAGCTCATTAATATTCTAGAATGTAGTGGAATGAGGCACACATAGGGAAATAGCAGAAATAGCTACAAGTGAAAAGCTAGTGTTAATCAAACAAGAGAATAAAGAAACATGTAATTAAAATTGAAATAAACAACATATTAATTCAAGCAAATGGAATAGATACAAAATTGTGTCTCTGTTAACTATGCCAAATTAAATTTTGATTTATATTGTTTATTTTATATTTTGTATTTGTCTTATAAAAAAAAAAGAGACTTGACAGCACTTTAGAATCATTTCCAGTGGAAATGATTCTAAAGTGCTGTCAAACCATGTTTTTATTGAGACACAATTTTGAGACACAACTCCGTCAATAAAGCAACAGTGAAAGTCATGCTACATAACAAGGGACTCAGCTAAGCTGCATTATCTAATGCTGAAACCAAATATTGCTGACCACGTTGAGAGATAATTCTTATAGTGATAGATATAGCCTCTAACCCAACATGGCTTCAAATCAGCCTGTGTCTGCAATTGTTGCAAATATTGTCACATGAAACGAAAATGCCTCACTGTATATGTCGTACAACATTAATTACAGTCAAATCTGTGAATAAAGGCCAGCCATGGGAAGTAAAAAATCTGGCCTTTGTTCACAGGTGGTCTTTATTCGCAGGGTCATTTATAAGAAATTGTGCCATTGGGACAATAAAAGTGTGGCCTTTACAGCCAGGTGATTGCTATTCGGAGGTGGTCTTTAGCACAGATTCAACTGTACTTCTCTATTACAAACTTGTAATCAAGTATGGCTGTCCTCATGCTCATCTAGCCTATTCAGGGTTTATCCAGTCAACCGCGATGCTCTGTGCACTCACAGTGAGTGACCTTTCCTCCTGAATGCATTTACTGGGCTAGTAACAAATCGCATAAGCCCCATTTATCCCGTCACAGCCACATATAAGATAATCAAACAGCATCGATGCAAACCATTGAACAATTGAAGATATACACAGCTTTGCTGGACCCCTGGTGCCCGTTTCACTAAACTTCGTACGGCTAAAATGTTCGTAAGTGCAAAATTATGATAGTCGGTAAATTTCACATTAACAATAATTTCTTCTAAACAATTATAAGATTCACATTTATTGAGTATAGGCTGCATATGCAGCCTATGCTCAATAAACATAAATCCATCAATTGAAATTTCCAGACGATCCTAAATTTGCACTTACGAACATTTTAGTCGTAAAAAGTTTAATGAAACGGGCCCCTGTTGATCCAAAGACCCGTGAAAGTAAAAACAAACATAAAGCTACAGTCCGGATTTGTTCCCGGTTCCACAAACAAATGATTGCCTATGACAGCAATTTTGTTTTTTAATTAGAAAACAATGTTTCCGTTGGATAAAATGTGTTACGTTTAAGCCAACGAAACCATAGTTGTCTACCAGTAATTAAAACCACGAAAACGATGTGAAAATGATGTTCAAACGACACGGCATGGGTTAAAGAAAACGGTACGACACGCGTTGAAAGAAACAACAGACATTTAACTAGTTGGGAGCCGAGCATTTAAACAAAAATATTGTTCTCTTGTACACAAAGCAACAAACGATAATCATTTTTATATTGTTGTACTTCGTTTTCAATCGTTTTTGTTTGTTTCGTTTAGGAACCTTCAACAAATCTTCGCTACACAACGAAGCAACAAGGTTAGCACAAAGTCCCGGATTGTCTAACCTGTCCGCGATAGCTCAACCATTGATGGGGAATATCACATTCTGGAAATCAAAAGCCAGAAATAAATCACAGGACGTGGACTTACAAATAATGACCAATAATTCATTCCTTGCAGTGAAAGAAGATATAAAAATGTTACGCCATTATGTTTGCGGTAAATCCTAAATATTTTCCTTCTATGCGCTCAGAAGTATATGTTGCGACCACCATTTGAACCGTCTCATCGAGACGGTTCAAATGAGTGGTCACAACATATACTTTCATTGAGAAATAACAAAAATAAAATATTTAATAAATTTCATACCCATAAATGTGTATTCCAAAAGGAATGGGTTAATTTTTATGGGATACACTGAAAACCGTTTCTTGGAGTGCTCTTATTCCACATTTACAGGCAACCTCTCTAAACGAGACACCCTGGGACTTCCCAGGGTGTCTGGTTTAGAGAGGTGCCACAATAGGAAAGTGACATAATGTCACAGACAGACCTAGTGTGGTGGGAACACCTGTACAGTTTACCTGTGATATGTAAGATGTTCACAGGAACATAATGATCTCGGACTGCCACACAACAGCTGGTTTGCCGACATATTAAACCTTGTACTTATTTATTGATCAAATTTACATTCACTCAAAATGATGGTGTTTTGTCTGTGGGAGTGGGAAGCTGATTTGTTGGTTGGTGGAATGTTGGTTGATTGATTGATTGATTGTTTGGTTCAATGTGACCACCATGGAACATTTGTAGCTGCCTTTTACAAGCAACAGGTACTACTGCTGTTTTAACCCTTAGACCGCTACTCACAACGATTGTCGTCTGCTGTTGCTTTTATATCTTGACTTATTTCTCAATAAAAACATGGTTTGACAGCACTTCAGAATCATTTGCAATGGAAATGATTCTGAAGTGCTGTCAATGCATGTTGTAAATTATTATAAAGAGCTGTCAAAGCATGTTTTTGATGATAAAAATAGAAAATAAACAGCAGACGACAAAAAAAATTAAGATAGCGGTCTAAGGGTTAACTTTAACATTTATAATAATATAAATTTTATGATTTATTCCATTACATTATTGATCAAGTATGAGAAATATCATATTACCACTAAGTAGAACTATCTCATTCTGGCTGTTGATATCACAGGCGTCACTTACAGAAAGTCTGATTGGGTACAGAGGCATCCATCCCTGGAACAATATCTTTCAAGGAATGACTCTGAGCCCAATTGGACTTTCCACACATTTTTCTCAGCACTCATCTAACCAAACTAGGCCCAGTTGCTCAAAGCTTCTGTTAGCTTAACAGACTGTTAAATCCTTAGCATCGCTAAGGATCTAACAGTCTGTTAAGCTAACAGAAGCTTTGAGCAGCCAGGCCCGGTTGATAAGGTGGAGAGAACAATTAGTTTCTGTTTATTCCTATAGTCTGTTTCACGAAAGCTGCCCAAATTTTACGGCTATATAAACAATTCAAAAACAAGATTTCTTTTGATAATATTAAATTAAAGGAAAAATTAAGAATGAGCCTTCTTTTTATTTCGTGAAATTCGGTCAAATATTGATTTTATTACGAAAAATTGATTTCTCTATGGGAATTTAACATGGGGGTAAAAGAGGTAGAGACCTTGTGGGAGGAGTCAAAAAACTATTTTTTTTTGGAAATTGACTCCGAAACCTAGCTAGATAGCTTGGAAATTATCTAACTAAGAAAACAAAAGTTAAATTTTGAAAATCGGTCAAGTATTTCTGAAATTCTAAAAATTTTCCCCATGTTAAATCCCCATAGACATATTCACTCCGTGAAGATGTCTATGGGGATTTAACATGGGGAAATTTTGTTTTCGCAATAAAATCAATATTTGACAAAATTTCACGAAATAAACAGAAGGTTCATTCTTAAATTTTCCTTTAATTTAATATTATCGAAAATATTATTGTTTTTGAATTGTCTATATAGCCGTAAAATTTGGGCAGCTTTCGTGAAACAGACAATAGATTTTCATCAGCTAGTGGAATGGCATTAGACTGTTATTACTGGCCAACAGTGGGGGTTATACATATAAGTTAAAATGACAAACAAATATTCATAACAAAAGCAACAAAATATAACCACAACATTTTTATTAATGAAAATAAACAAGTTTGCCGTGGACAAAGCACCCGTATACCATCTATGCATCTTGCCAGAAATGATTTTGAACATAACAAAATTATTAAAACAAGGTGATCGCCAGGGACCGTCCCACCCACTAAACAAGGCGATCGCCATGAAGGTCACGGTCACCAAGGTCAAGGTCACATAAATGAAGCTGGGTGAATAGCCATCAAAGTGAGGAAGGAAGCTGTTGCTGTAGTTTGTCAATGATCCGACTAATGCTGGATCAAGAGATATTAAACATGAGGGCGAAAATAAAGAATTATTGACGCGAAAGTCAAGGTCACCAAGGTGGCAGTCAAGGTCACCAAAATGACACTGGATGGATAGCTATCAATGTGAGGAAGCTATTTTTAAGTTTGGTATCGATATGACTAATGTTATTCAACATTTGGACGTTATAATGTCCAAAATTGTTGACACTGGGTGGATAGTCATCAATGTGAGGAAGCTATTGATGAAGTTTGGTAAAGGATCTGACTAACGGATCAGGAGGTATTTAACATTTGGACATATGTACAGATTATTTACACAAAGGTGAAGGCCAAAGTCACTTGAATAAAGGTGGGGGAGATAGCCATCAATGTGAGAAAGCTATATATAAAATTTGACAACGGTTAAGGTCACCAAGGTGAAGGTCAGGATTACCCAAATGACGCTGGATGGACAGCTATCAATGTGAGGACGCTATTGATGAAGGTTGGTACCGTAATGATCCGATCAAGAGATATGGAAAATTTGGCTACGTCCAAAATTTAAGTCCCACAAAGGTTAAGGTCACCAAGGTGAAGGTCAAGATTGGTAATGATCCAACTAACGTATCAAGAGATATGGGAAATTTGGCTATGTCCAAATTTACGTCCCAAATAGTTGACAACACCGGCGCCGCCGGAATTGTGACTGCTGTCTCACTTTCCACTATAGTGGGTGAGCCAATAATCTGTATCATGTGTAAATGTTGACTGTTGCCAAAAATTTAAGCATATATCGATGGTCTAGTAACATAAGGTCGTAACTGCTATGCTACAGCATAGCAGTTACGACCTTATGTTACTAGACCATCGATATGTGGAATGTGAATTTCAACTTTTATACTGAAACCACTGCCAACAGTCCATAGTGTTTATAGAATATATTATATTGTGTAAATCTTCAATATCAGTATCAGCAAAATGCATGTTTGGAGACGTTGATTAACCCACAAAGAGTGATACATGTATTGTCCAAAGTAAAGGTATGCTGTAAACATATTCGGACTACAGAATTAAAGCAAGCATTACAATATACAGCCATGCTTGGTGAGCTATATAATCATGTTTGTCTGAATAAACCATTCCATACAAAATATATTTCTAAAAAGAAATCTGCAAATTTTTCACATTTCTCATTGAAAGTATATGTTGTGACCACTCATTTCAACCGTCTCGATGAGACGGTTCAAATGGTGGCCACACCATATACTTTTAGGGAGATACAAGAAAACTAATCAGAATAATCCACAAGTATTAAATTCATACGCCGGGACACTTCCTGTAATTACTAGCTCAGTGCATGTAGACCAGTACAATGTACTTTGTAACAAACAAGACCGATGTGACCACTCAAACTGGAGACTTGTCATTCGAAGTTATAATGTGTGTTCGTGATTGCAAAGCACTAAATGGTGTCAGAGTGATCACAAACTTAATTTACAGTGCAACCTCTCTAAACCAGGGTGTCCGGTTAGAAAGGTTCCACTGTAGAAGAAATATAAATATTCATGTACCAGGTTGCATATGGTGGTCACTACAATATTGCCAGGTCCATACCACACCAACGTCACGTGGCCCCTTCCCCTAAAAGTAATAGGATTAGGAATAATCATATTACTCATATATTAAAGCGTATAGTATAACCAGATTCAACTCGCCAATACAAGAATGCCAAAGACGTACCTGAGGGCTAAACTAGGTATCCAGTCGAGATTCCGGTAAGGATGAATCCCGATCGTTAAATTAGTACCCATCACATGCTCCCAACCAACCATCACATAATATCATTAACCCTTAGACCGCTACTCACAACAATTGTCATCTGCTGTTGCTTTTATATCTTGCCTTATTTCTCAATAAAAACATGGTTTGACAGCACTTTAGAATCATTTCCAATGGAAATGATTCTGAAGTGCTGTCAAAGCATGTTGTAAATTATTCTAAAGTGTTGTCAACGCATGTTTTTGATGATAAAAATGGAAAATAGAAAATAAACAGCAGACGACAAAAAAATAAATAAGATAGCTGTCTAAGGGTTAAATGCTTTATCACACATCTTCATGATGAATGCTTTCAGGTGTGGAATGGCTGAATGAAATACGTGTGGAATGGCTGAATGAAATGTTTATTTATTAACCCTTACACCGCTATCTTAATTTCTTGTCGTCTGAAGTGCTGTCAAACCATGTTTTTATTGAGCAATAAGCAAGATATAAAAGCAACAGCAGACGACAATTGTTGTGTGTAGCGGTGTAAGGGTTAATTCATTTTTTCCTCATTAACAACATGTTTTGATAGCACATGATCATTTCCATTGGAACAATGTTTTATTTAGAAAGAAGACAAAATATAAAACAAAAGCAGACAACAATTTTATTTATGTTTTTGGTGTTATCCTGCAGAAATACATAGAATGCATAGAAAATTACAATTTTAAACATATTATTTTGTTATGATACAAGGTCGTGTCCGACCAAAGTTAGAAGCCTTGTACATATATATATATATATATATATACAGCTATACCGATGAAAGCCGAAACACGCCAAATGTCTGTGGTTTAATTCAGCATTGTAAGGTTTAATGTCAACAGACAACTGAATGATTGTATTACACACATTATCAGACAAGGTGAGTGATGACAGCGAAATGGAACAGACATAATAATTCCACAACTGCTTCTGTTTGGACAACAAATTTGTAATAACATAAAACTGTCTTTGTAAGTGTATTGCATGTGCTTGAACTTCGGAATTACTAAAGTGAAAGTGAATGGATTTTATGTCTCAGCAGCAGCAAAGGTCACTTACTGGACGGGAGTAGAATGGCAAACTGGGGCCCGTTTCACTAAACTTCTTACGACTAAAATGTTTGTAAGTCCAAATTTAGGATCGTCAGGAGATTTCATTTGATGGATTTACATTTATTGAGCATAGGCTGCATATGCAGCCTATGCTCAATAAATGTAAATCCAATAATTGTTTTCAAGAAAACATTGTTAATGTGAAATGTACAGACTATCATACTTTTGCACTTACGAACATTTTAGTCTTACGAAGTTTAAGTGAAACGGCCCCCTGGTGATCAAGCATCCACTGCGTCTCACATAGCCAACGTCACAAGGCAATCACGAGTTCAGCACGTATTGTTAACCCATTATATGCGGAATACACCTTTACAGGTACAAATTTTTTGTTAAATATTTTTATTTTTGTTATTTCTCAATGAAAGTATATGTTGTGACCACTCATTTGGACCGTCTCGATGAGATGGTTCAAACGGCGGTAATGACATATATTTCTGAGCTCATATAAAGAACATATTTAGGATTTTCCACAAACACATGGCGGATCCACAGCATGAAATGGCGGATCCACAGCATGAAATGGCGGATCCACAGCATGAACTGGCTTATTATTGAGAGACATATTTCATATCGTGTTTGTTGCCCACAAAGGAAAGGTTTTTATTTATAAACTATGAACAGTTAATATCGGAAAAAACAGCGTGACTCAAGCAGACAACATTGGCATAAACACCGTACACACACATATAGGGGAGATAAACAAGCATGCAAAACATAGCATGCAGGCACAATGCGCATGCCAAAATATAAAGTAAAAACCTTTTACAGTATGCCGCACGGGTGCCGTTTTGGGGCGTGCTGGCGGTGACACAACGTCTGATTGTTTACCGATGAGTGTGGGTCGTGCCCGCGGAGGTACCGGGACAATCACATTGTCGTTCCACGGCGGTAGCTCCAACGGTCGCTTTTTCAATTTCGGCGACGGTTGCAATATTGGAATTTGTCCCAATTTATGTTTGGGCGAAGCTTTAATGTCGGTCGGATGGTCGGGATCCTCGGAAGGCAGTGACCTTGCCGGACTTGACGATTTTGATGGAATGCCGGATGGTTTAGTCCTTCTAGGTATTTCAGAATTTATTTCTGAATTTTGAAAAGTAGCACATTCTGAGTCTGCACTATTATCACACTGTTGCTCAGAAGAACCAACACATTTCACTTCCTTAGAATGGTCCGGTGACAACGACCTTTCTGGGGAGAGTGACCTTCGCATCCTGTCCGGGTCCATTTGGGGGTAGAGGTGCTCCTGGTCAACACTGTTGCCCTCAATGTCCTCGTTATCCTGGTAATATCCGTCGTAGAACTGCTCCTCTCGACCAAGGTTCGCCGGCTGATCTATGTCGGAACACCGTGCGGCACCTGACTACCAGCGGTCATACCATCAACATTCTGAAACTGACTAGATTCCTCATCACCATACTGTTCATAGTTATCTCCCATTAGCTCATCTATGGGTTGGCCACCAGGTGGCGCCATCTGCATGTCATCGACCAATGGCTGCCCAGTAGACATGTAGTAGTCCTGGTCACCCTGCGCCCCGATGCTGGCCGGTGAAACATCCGTGTCCTCGGGACCGCCTAAATCCACGAGGTTGTTCTCATCATCATCACTGACGCAGGTATACTCCATCTGCCCGGTGGTCATATTGTTGCCATAGTCCGTCTGAAAGCCCCCCAATTCTCCCGTGCTCATATTTCTCGCGCTCCCTAATACCGGACCTTGGTTCGGCGGCTTCACGAACCCCGGATCCGGAAGTCCGAAAGTGTCGTCATCGAATAACACGATTTTCTCACCGCTGTGACCGTTTGTGTAACCGGCCATATTGTTGTCCATTTGAAAGTTATCAACACCACCGATTAAATCAACACCGTGTTGGACATTGTTTGTTTGACTTTGAGGTGTGAATGGGTCAAAATCTGCAGCACTGCTGTCGTAATCTAACGGAGAAAAGAAACCGCCCATATCATAACATACACATTTAAAATCATGTGAAATATGAACAAATGACCCTTTCAAAAGTACACACCTCTTTTGTAATGTTTGCAAACAGTGTAGATCCAGATGAGACGGCTTGTAACGAGCCGTCTCATCAGGATCTGCACTTTTTGTAAGTAATTTTCATATTGTTTAGAAGTCTGAAAATCATTGTGTGATGATTGGATTGGTCGGAAAAATTAACATATCAAAATACATTCCAGTTACTTGGGGTTGAAAGGGTTAAATGTGCACAATAATGTACATAAACTAGAAGTCAATACAATGAAGGGGTCAGTGGAAAAAAGGGGCTAACTCCCTCCAGTCAACCTCATCTCATAATCTCATTGGCTGCAGATCTATATAAGCTGAAAAACAAATTTAGAGACCATACTCAGAAGACTTTCATAGCCACATGCCCAGTAGTCGATTTCATCACAATTCCAAAGTATACTTTGAGGGAGTAATCATTTATTTTTCCCGAAATGCACTATTTCATATAGAACTAACAACTGCATATATTTCATGATTAAAAGTATGCAGAATTATTATACTGAATTCATTACTTATTACATTATCACAGCCAAATGGCTGTGATAATGTAATAAATTCAGTATAATAAAAATCAATAAATTTATCCTTAAATTGAAAATTTCTCCCTCAAAGATAGAGAAGTATATATAATTCCAGCACAAAAATATTTACACAATTCCCTAACATTTGATTGGCCCGTAGCAAGTCTCTGTCCAAAATTGATATCCCAGTAAACTCCCACGCCAAACTACTTTCCGTAACCGTGAGGCGCAGTTAAAATAATTCTTTAGAAATGCTGAAATTATAAGGAATGAATGGCCTTTTTGTGGAATTTATCGGGGATATAAACTTGGAAAAGTCGCGGGAATACTGGACGAGGCCTTCCGGCCTTCGTCCAGTATTCCCGTGACTTTTCCAAGTTAATACCCAGATAAATTCCACAAAAAGGCCATTCATTCCTATAGTAAACTTTACAATGTTGGTGAAATAAGCTACTGGAGTGAATCTAATCACAAACCTGTCAGATCCATGACTTATCCAGATTATAATTACATAACCCAGTGTTGGATGAACATATTGGTGGCTGAAATTGTTGGTAATCCGATGAACACGATCATCACGAGGACAAACAGCTTATATTCCACACCGTGGGATCACACACACAGTGACATGGCCGATACAAAACCCGCCCCACTCTCGCTGGATCCAATGTCAGTGAAACAATACATAATAGTAAATATATCATACTCGTGGTAAGCAATGTATTCTGTCCGTTTTTTTTTCTTCACATTCTGCGAAAAAAACTACGGGCTTGTCGGGTGATCTGTGGAATTGTCAGGACATGATAATGTTCATAATCTCGAAATTGACATGCGATTATGGAGCAGGAAAATCAAGGTAATTTCTGTGTTATCTGGAGCGGTGTGTATATGGTGGCTGTGACTGGAGAAAAGCGGCTTATTGGACTTGTGACCAATGTAGCTCCTGATAAAATAGCACACTCATGAAGCCTGGTAACGATATATATTTCATGTTAGAAGCAGGACTGGTCTATTGACGCAATGGCGAACAGTGCAGATCCTGATCAGCCTGTGCGGATGCACAGACTGATCTGGATCTACACTGTTCGCAAAACCCATAAGCCCCATTTCTACAGTCACAGCTACATATTACTGTAATCAGATCAGCAAATGGGGCGGGGCAGAACTGACAATCACAAGTTGTAGATCAACGGACAACAACTAGAACAATAAACACACAGTAAATGAGTGAAATCAGAAAGTTAATCGGACAGAAAATCACAGATAATAGTACGAATTAACAATAAACACATACATAATGGAATTATAATATACATATGGTCATTTTGAACCATGACAGGTCAGTGGACAGAAAACCATTAATTACAGATTTGACCTAATTTGATTTAAGAATACTGGAGAAAGAATACAATTTGTATCAAACCTTAGTCCAACACAAATGCACTGTCGTTGAATTGGCGACCAGTGTAGGACCAGATATATATCAAACATTTGTACCATCAGATCTTGGTCTACCTTGTCACACTTTCAATGATGAGACAAATTCAGTAAATTTAGAAAAAAAATAAATGAAATACACAAGAAAACATTCTTCATATTTGACATACAATGCCAATCAAATATCAAATTGTATGTTTTTACGTGTCAAGTCACAATTAGTGAGGATCATATGACCCAATAACAAACAGGTGGCACTGAGTACCATATAACCATACATATTCAGACACCATTTGTTTTCCAAAGGGGTCCCAAAACAAACTGTATCCAAATTTATTGTTTACCCTAGTTTCTCGATCAATGAAAGAACAGCATTTCATCTCAATTAATCGCATATTGCGACACTTTCGGCAATATATATTAAATTAGTCATTAAATGTTCAGCGCTATATTTAGAACTGATTTTACTCCTTGTTGTCATCAGTTCATGAGACGCAAAGCATATTACCGCCCACACACGTGCTCACTTGGTGTCACACCGCCAATCACAAACTAGTATAGCGATTCAAAATGACGTTTAGGGGCGGAGCTTCACAAAGAAAAATTCAATATGTGAACTATAACTATTACATATTGTTATTGCGATATACCAGTACAACCATACTAACCCTAAACATTGGGACAATCTTTGTTGTGGGAAACCAGATATTTATATGAGTTTCCTAGAATAAATTGTGTCCGAATATTTAGGGTTATTACGGTAATTTACCAGCGGGAAGACATCTGCCTACTTGAACAACAGGACATTAACCCAGGCCGAGAACAGGCTTCCAAGTGTTAACCGTTAGACCGCTACTCACAACAATTGTCGTCTGCTGTTGTTTTTATATCTTGCCTTATGTCTACATGATTTGACAGATTTGAAGTGCTGTCAAAGCATGTTGTAAATTGTTCTAAAGTGCTGTCAAAGCATGTTTTTGATGATAAAAATGGAAAATAGAAAATAAACAGCAGACGACAAAAAAATGAAGATAGCGGTCTAAGGGTTAACATTTTTAAATATTTTATTTTCTATTTTACTTATTTCTCAACGAAAGTGTATGTTGTGAAGGCTCATTTGAATCGTTTGAAAGAGAAGGTTCAACTGATGGCCGCGATATATCAGAGCTCCAGATAAGGTGTGTATTGGAGTATTTTACACACTTATTTTAGCAGAATACGCATTGATTATCAAAAGATAAATTGCTCACAGCACAATAAGCATTGACTTTAAATTGAGTAGTGAAAATACTGTAATAAAGTTGAAAATTTACTTAGTTGAGCTGCAAAAAGCTTAGCTTTTTGCAGCTC
Organism: Conchocele bisecta; assembly: GCA_029237695.1. Lineage (NCBI taxonomy): Eukaryota > Metazoa > Mollusca > Bivalvia > Lucinida > Thyasiridae > Conchocele > Conchocele bisecta. The sequence continues at coordinate 82,631,286 of CM055270.1, forward strand.
AAACAAGTGAATTTTTAAATGTGTTTTATATTTTTTATATCATTGTTTCCCGATTTAATAAGGAAGAAAATTAATAATACATTTGTAAAAGTAAAATACGCATTGAATTTGAAATCTGTGGGTATAATACTCTTTAGATACAAAACTTATCTGGAGCTCTGATATATGTTTCTGATTACAATCAAATGAAACATATATCGCGGCCATCAGTCTCCTCATTGAGAGGTCACAACTATTTTTCTGACGACAAATACAATTAATCAATTTTCCACAAAGGAAATGTGATTTTTTATAGATATTCGGACAAGAAACTATCCTGTACACTTATTGTACACACACACGAGGGCAGCAGAGCAAGAGATGGTTTAAATGACAAGTCGAAGGATATACAAATACATTGATCAACAAACAAGAATTAGAAAGATAATCGACTGAAAATTGTAGCAGTTCGCCAGACAAAAAAATCATGGGAACAGGAATTGTATGAGAGGCAGATTAACGAACAGACAAACAGATGACAAGAAACGTACAATTACAAATGCCCTCTGACTGTCATCATGGGGACACAAGGCAGATATCAGGGGCCGCCGTTTCACTAAAAACTAAAAATCCACATTCGTCTCGACCCTGCTAAGCCCAGGGTCAAGGTCACAGACTTGGTGCGTTCGAAACCTTAAAGCTTGGGTAAATGGCTTATAATTTCTGTTTCCTTGTTTTCAAATGTGTCTCGTTTTCTTTCGCTGCCAGCAGGGTCATTCGTGTGCTGGATGAGCGTGGGTTTGTCACAACATGATAGATTCAATATCCATCTGAAGAGATCATATGTTGAGAAACAAAATGGACCATTGGAGCAATGCATGTGTGAAATGTGAAGTAGATCCGAGCAAGGAAACAGAAATTATAAGCCATTTACCCGACCGTTAATGTTTCAAACGCACCAAGTCTGAGACATTGACCCTGGGGTTAGCGGGGGCGGCACTAATGTGGATTTGTCACAGTGCGGTAGAGGACCATTGGAGCAATGCATGTGTGAAATGTGAAGCAGATCCGAACAAGGAAACTATAAACCATTTACCCAAGTGTTAAGGTTTGGGTACGTACATACTGATGCCGATAACACTATATGCCCCCCTCACCATTCGGTGGCAGGGGCATAAAAAGTGAAATTTCCACTCGTCCTGCAGGCATTTCCACTCGTCAGGACGAGTGGTATTTTAATGCCCTGCCATACACAGACACATAGATGTCATTGTGGGCATGTTGCGACAGTCTCAACAAGATGGCGTGACATTCTTATTTTCACTTCCATCAGCTATAATGTTTATATCATAAACCGCTGGTCCATATATCATTTGAATCCATTCTCCAAGATAAACCGCTGGTCCATATATCATTTGAATGCATTCTGCTGGAATTATAAGGAATGAATGGCCTTTTTGTTGAATTTATCGGGGATATAAACTTGGAAAAGTCGCGGGAATACTGGACGAAGGCCGGAAGGCCTCGTCCAGTATTCCCGCGACTTTTCCAAGTTTATACCCCGATAAATTCCACAAAAAGGCCATTCATTCCTATATTGAATTCTCTCTGTGCCATGCGTGTCCCACAGTGTCCAAGTGCAGAATAATCATGATCGATACTTGTACTAGAATCTACAATTTAATCATAAATCATGTCTCCACGGAAAACGGAGATGGTTGCTATCGTAACTGCCTCCATTATTTCAGGGTGGAGATGAATAATGAAGCAATATGTAGACGATTTCACCAAAATGGCTAAGAGCAGTTTTTTTGGGAGTAATTTTCAAAATTATACAGTAATTACTAACAAATAGTGGTATTTAATAACGAGCCTTGGATTCCTGCCAGTTTCATAGCCTTGCCTGATGAACTTGATATTAAAAACATTAGGTGGTATTTTCTATATATTTCATGTTTATCATTCGCGGCTTGGAGATTGTAGGAATTCCTCGGTGAGCCTTGGAATTCCTACGCGTTTCTAAGCCTCACCTGATGAAAATTATATTAACCCATTACATGCGGAATACACCTTTACGGGTATGAATTTTAAAAAATATTTTATTTTTATTTTTTTTATTTCTCAATGAAAGTATACGATGAGACGGTTCAAATGGTGGTCACGACATAGACTTCTAAACACATTTAAAGAAAATATTTATGATTTTCCCTAATCAAAATGGCATATCCTCAGCATGAAATGGGTTAAATTACACTATATTCTATAGTTCACATTTATCAGGGTTGGCTAGGAAACAGAAGGAATTTCTCATTGAGCCTCGGAATTCCTACACGTTTCCTAGCCTCTTCTGACACAGGTGTTCACAGTGATCATTTAGGTGCTTGAAAGAGATTGTCACATATTTGTGGCTGTGACTGGAGAAATGGGATTTGTGGCCAGTGTAGCTCCTGATCAAATAGAAACATTCCTGTCACCTGATAATGATATTTCGTCTTAGACGCATGGCGGGCGCTTCACTGATAAAACGGTGAATAATGCAGATCCTGATCAGACTGTGCGGATGCACAGGCTGATCTGGATCTACACTGGACGCTAAACCCATAAGCGCCATTTCTCCAGTCACAGCCACAGTAATGTTTTTTGTACCTCATTAGAATGTAAATGAGATATCAATTCCCTCAATACATTTTGTCAAATTTTGGAATTGACTGTGATATGTTGATTTTCCATCAAATCCAATTATCACAAAATGATTTTCAGACTCGTTCATTTATAAAATGGGGTTGTTTTCTAAAAAATATGAAAATTACTTGCAAAAAGTGCAGATCCTGATGAGACGGCTCGTCACAAGCCAGCTCATCTGGATCTACATTGTTTGCAAAAACCATTATAGAGGTATGTAGTATTGAAAGGGCTATCGTTACATGACTGCCGTTGTTTGACACCGCTCACAGCCATGTTCAAACGTACAAATTGCTGGATTTACATTTATTGAGCATAGGCTGCATATGCAGCCTATGCTCAATAAATGTAAATCCATTAGCGCGTGCTGTTTGACCATGTAGACAGTGCTCATTCCAGGGCCAAGTCAACACCTATGTAATGCATGTGTCTCATGACGTTACTAGAACACGCGATTACGTCACCAGGCCAGTTCACAACGGTCGCAGTGAAATTTTGAAATTGATGCGTAGGATGGGGCACCTGCATCATGTGACGGAACTGTAGCAATAACGTTCGACCATGTCCAGCCTACGGCCTTGGGGTTCAAACAGTTCCCAAGTGCCACGGCAAATATTTACCCACAGCTGGACATTTTCGAATCTTATAATTGTTGATGAAAATAACCCCTGTGTTCCGTATATACAAACACTCGGCGTGGCCACCTTACCCTGCAAGCTGAGACTTTTCAACTTCTCCGTGGCCGGGTCAGCTGATGCGGGGTCTGTCATGGCAACGTCACCAAGACAACACTCGAGGCTGATAGGTCGGCAATGACGGTGTTGTCACAGTAGTGGAGATTGAATCTCTCGTCGGTGACCACCAGGTGTATTGGACGGCCGTTAGCACCACAGAGTTAGTTATATTCAGTTTCAGGCCACCAGCTTATAAGCCTGCCTCAACGCATCGATCGTGCGCCTCACAACATTCTCACTGAAATAGAAGAAAGTTCCTGTAAATACATTGGTCACTATGCAACATAATACTCTAGAGACACAATTAACTGTTGTTTGTTTGTTTGTTGGGGTTTAACGGCCTATCAACAGCTAAGGTCATTTAAGGCCGGGTCAATGGGTTTAGTTCTAAATCCCATATATTACCTGTACAAGTACATGTACATGTTCACGTACATGTACAAATGGGGGGAAAGTCCCAAAATCAGAACTGAATATTTACAATAAAAAAAAAACAACTATATATGCAGCCTTGACATCAGAATAATCCTGATCTGATGCCAGGTCCTCGCCACACCAGAATCACTTGGCCCCCTCCCAAAAGCAGTAGGATCAGTAATAACGTTACTACTATAATGGGCAATAACCCAATTCAACTCACAGGTAACAAAAGCGCCAAAGATAAAAAACGTACCCGAGGGCCAAACCAGGCAACTTGTGATTGCTATAAGGAGACAACTCTTGTATTTCTAAACTCTATTATTAGATTGCATAGGTTAACACTTTCAACACCACAGGCCTGTATAGTGGTATTGGCAAATAGTGTAGATCCAGATGAGCCGGCTCGTGACGAGCCGTCTCATCAGGATCTGCACTTTTTGCAAGTAATTTTCATATTTTTTAGAACAAAAGCACCCCTTATCATAAATGGACTGGTCTAAAAATCATGTTATATAGATCCGGGTATGGAAGGTGTCCGAGCCAATTCCCACCCTTAAATATGAGCCGAATGAATGAATGAATCATGTTATGATGATTGGTTTGTTTGTGTATTAGTGTTTAACAGCCTATCAACAGCTAAGGTCATGTAAGGCCGGGCAAACGGGTTCGATCCCATTTTAACCTGCTGCATTGGGGGGAAAATCCCTAAATCAGAATGGAATATTTACATCGAGAACAAATATATTCAGCCCTGAAATTAGAATATTCCCGACCTGGTGCCAGGTCCATACCACACCAAGTCACTTGGATCCTTCCCCTAAAATAGGATTACGAATATCGTAATACTCACATAACCAGATTCAACTGTCACATACAAAATGCCAAAGACGTATGTGAGGGCAAAACCAAGTCTCCAGTCAGGATTCCGGTAAGGATGAACCCCGATCATTAAATTACCCATCGCGTGCTCCCGATTGGTCAGAAAATTAACGTATCAAAATTCATTCCAGTTACTTAGGGGTGAAAGGGTTAACCATGACCGTTTTTTACCACAACGTACGAAAACTAATACAAGTGTCAGAAACAGGAACATTTGTGTCTTTAGTATCAGGTTGCATAGTGTTAACCAAGGTGTGGGTTGTTTTTGTCTTGCCACTGCTTGAGTTAACCACAACCTATATGCAATTTGATAATAGTTGTGTTTCTAGTGGCATAAGATGTTGTTTTTCATCATACAAGGGGTACAGTTTAAAAAGCATCCAGGTTTGTATTTTTTATCAAGCGAATTGATATTTTAAAATGCAAACATGTGTGATTATGATAAATTCAGTGTTTAACCCATTACATGCAGAATACACCTTTACGGGTATAATATTTTTTTTAATATTTTATTTTTATTTTTGTTATTTCTCAATGAAATGAAAGTATATGTTGTGACCACTCATTTGATCCGTCTCGACTAGACGGTTCAAATGGTGGTCACGACATATATTTCAGAGCTCATATAAAGAAAATATTGAGGATTTTCCACAAACAAAATGGCGTATCCTCAGCATGAAATGGGTTACGATACAGACAGTTACGGTACAACCAACTGACTATGGCAATATTCCATTTCCTGATTACCTGCATCAAAACATGAATAAATAATGACCATTGTCAACATCAATCGGTAGCTGGTCATTAGGGTGAATGAGGCAAAATTGTGACCTGCCACAACAAAAGCAGGCTTATAATCAAGTATGTGATATGTGTAGCATGTAAACCAGAGCTGTGTCTAGAGTTAGAGCGAGCCTGAAGGACATTTCCCACCTCCAACTGCCAGTGTCCCACAATTTTAGGAGAATCTTAGATTGACCTATAATGGGAAGCAGAAGCTAACAGCGCAGACCCAGCACACATTCCCACCCCCACCTAAACATTTATTAAAATAATCAACAAAAGATGACCAAGTCCAAGTCATCTTAACCCTTTCCCTGTTTTGCGATATTTCGACTCTTCCAAATCGAAAACATCTGAATAAAAGAATCAAATGCTGGGTCAGATGATGGTTAAATTATCTGATAGAGTAGAAAACATTGTGGGAAAAGGAGAAATTGCTTGTTACAAGCAATTTCTCCTTTTCCCACAATGTTTTCTAAAGACATCTTCTGCAGAGGCGTGAAAAGTCGTCTCTATCAGGGAAAGGGTTAACATGTTATAAACATGTCAATTCTATCAATATCAAACATTTTCAGCCAATCATTTTTTGGGGGGAATTTAAGTAATTTTTTGTCTGAAAATGTTTTAATAATAAATACATAGGTGGCGAGGGGTGTAGGGTGTCCTGGGTCCGCGCCGTTAGCCTGTGATGGGAAGGGGTCCAAAACATGAAAATTGTCCCCTTGGATCGGAGACCTTGGCACAACACTGGTAAAATATTAGCCAACTCCAGAGCTCCAGATAAGCTGTGTATTTGCTTAAATACCCAATTAAAACTGCCAAAAAACACAATTGAAATAAGAAGTAGCGAGTATATCAAAAAGCAATAAAAACCTTGTGCTTGGTACCTTTATCATGCTGCAGATTTTTCTTATTTTCCAAGAAAACACATCTTGGTATTTCATTAGAATTGTCTCCTAAGAAATGCCAAGATATGTTTTCACTTCGAAGAAAACTATTCAATAATTGCTGTCTGTTGATGTGTAAACAGTAGTGTGATTATATTTTACCCAATTAAAATTTTGAAATACCCAATTGCTTCAGAAATGATGGAGTGACAATACTCAATTACTAATTCCTTATCTGGAGCCCTACAATTCCCAATATCAGTTTCTGGAACTAGAGTATATTCAGAATCAGTAGCAGCAAAAGTCCTAGACGGGTTGGTAACAAGAGGCCCAAATGGGCCTGTATCGCTCACGTGAAATTATTATCCCCATTATAGAGGCAATCATAAATGGCACAGACTGTCGATTATATTACATGTACCAAGTTCCATCAAAATTTGACTGCAAGTTCATAAAAAGCCATTTGAATAATTGTTCTGGTTGTCTCAAAATACTGGTATGTACAGTCCATTGGGAAATTGGGGGGAAACGGAACACCAGGAAAAACGGGTCAGTTTTTAATATCAAGCGCCAAAAGACAAAATATAAGCAATATATAAAACATACACTAAAATAAATCATACAAGAATTCCGCCACTGAAGCAGTGTCGTGCGAAAATTGGCGATAAAAAATTACGATTTTTTTTCTCTCGAAAATTGTAATTTGTTATCGCCAATTTTCGGCATTTGACCATAACATGATCATGGTCATGTGCTATAGTAAGCATCACAAAAACCGTCAGAGAAGGGCATGCTTAAAACACGAAAAAGGTCAAGGTTGAAGAATCTTTTAAACATAAAACAATGGCTAAGTGTTTCCACGACCATGTTAAGGTCAAAACGTTCAAGGTCATGTTAATAGCGGCATGAGCGTATTCCAAATACTTACATGTATCAAGTGTCCAAATACTGAAGCAATCCATCAAGTAATATTAATGTCATACGATGATGAAGTCAGTCAAACTTGTACAAACTTTTTGACACAAAAAATGGCTAAGAGTTTCTGCAAAAATGTGAAGGTACAAAAGGTGAAGGTCATGTTAATGGGGGAATGAGTGTGTTCCAAATGTCCACATGTATTATGTGTCCAAATATTGAAGCAATCTGTCTAGTAATATTAAAGTTATATCATGAAGAAGAAACTTGTACAAACCTGTACAAACTTTTTGACGCAAAAAAATTGCTAAGTGTTTCCGCAAACATGTGAAGGTAATAAAGGTCAAGCTCAAGGTTAATGTCAGCATGAGTGTATATCAAATGCTTGCATGTATCAAGTGTCCAAAATTTGAAGCAATCCATCAAGTAACATTAATGTTATACGATGATGCAGAAACTTGTACAAACTTTTTGACACAAAAAATGGCTATGTGTTTCCACAAAAATGTGAAGGGGAAAAAAGATCAAGGTCATGTTAATGGCGGCATGAGTGTGTTCAAAATGCTCACATGTATCAAGTGTCCAAATATTGAAGCAATTTGTCACGTAATATTAAAGTTATACCATGATAATGATTAAGCTTGTACAAACTTTTCAACATTTCGGACGACCACAGAAAAAGCGGCGACTCGCTAAAGCAGGTCCGACAAAAACAACAGAAAACGTGTTCAATCACAAACACAGCTTATCGACAAATCACTGTTCAGTAAAACATCATCTGTGTGGTTGTTTTTGGTTCTATCTGACAGAGATTCCAATCCCTTTGATGCCGGTTATTACTCGCAGTTTTGAGATTGTCCCTGGAAGTGAAAGTTGTGACAAAACTCCCGTTGGAGAGGCTTAATGCAAAGATTGGCGAAATTGCCAACTGTGATAGGGTTAATTGAATTTCTATAAATGGCTATACAGTTGATGGGCTGCTTGGGACAGACAGGACATTGATCACCTAGTAAATGGGCAACTGGTTGACAAAATGGAGTTTTAAGGACATTTGGGTCTCAACTGACAAAAAGGACCTCCCGGTATTTGTGACCATAGTCCCAGATCATCCCGCGTATCCTTATCGTCTGATCAAGGCCTACATTTGCGACCCGTATATGTCCAGATGAGCGTGTACATCTGCATAGTCTGATCAGGGCCTATGCTTGCCATTCAAACAGTGAAGTGTTTATTAACCCTCACTATGCTGGAGACGGAAATTGTCGTCTGCTATTTTTCAATTTTGCCTTAATTCTTAAAAAAACCTGTTTTGACAGCAAATGAGAATCGTCTCCAGTGGAGACGATTCTCATACGCTGTAAAAACAGGTTTTTGTCCAGAAATATTGAAAGTAAAACATTTCCAGCAGACGATTGAATTAATTTAATTCAGCGTAGTAAGGGTTAAAATGTTAGTTTCCAGCCTAGCTGAGTGTATGTGCATGGACATTAGGGTATAAACCTTCTGAGTGTATGTGCATGGACATTAGGGTATAAACCTTCTGAGTGTATGTGCATGGACATTAGGATTAGGGTATAAACCTTCTGAGTGTATGTGCATGGACATTAGGATTAGGGTATAAACCTTCTGAGTGTATGTGCATGGACATTAGGATTAGGGTATAAACCTTGAGTGTATGTGTGGACATTAGGGTAAACCTTCTGTGTATGTGCATGGACATTAGCATTAGGGTATAAACCTTCTGAGTGTATGTGCATGGACATTAGGATTAGGGTATAAACCTTCTGAGTGTATGTGCATGGACATTAGGGTATAAACCTTCTGAGTGTATGTGCATGGACATTAGGGTATAAACCTTCTGAGTGTATGTGCATGGACATTAGGGTATAAACCTTCTGAGTGTATGTGCATGGACATTAGGGTATAAACCTTCTGAGTGTATGTGCATGGACATTAGGGTATAAACCTTCTGAGTGTATGTGCATGGACATTAGGGTATAAACCTTCTGAGTGTATGTGCATGGACATTAGGATTAGGGTATAAACCTTCTGAGTGTATGTGCATGGACATTAGGGTATAAACCTTCTGAGTGTATGTGCATGGACATTAGGATTAGGGTATAAACCTTCTGAGTGTATGTGCATGGACATTAGGATTAGGGTATAAATTCTGAGTGATGTGCCATGGCATTAGGGTATAAACCTTGAGTGTATGTGCATGGACATTAGGATTAGGGTATAAACCATTCTGAGTGTATGTGCATGGACATTAGGGTATACTTCTGAGTTGTATGGGTGCATGGACATTAGGGTATAAACCTTCTGAGTGTATGTGCATGGACATTAGGATTAGGGTATAAACCTTCTGAGTGTATGTGCATGGACATTAGGGTATAAACCTTCTGAGTGTATGTGCATGGACATTAGGATTAGGGTATAAACCTTCTGAGTGTATGTGCATGGACATTAGGGTATAAACCTTCTGAGTGTATGTGCATGGACATTAGGTTAGGGTATAAACCTTCTGAGTGTATGTGCATGGACATTAGGTATATCTTCTGAGTGTATGTCATGGACATTAGGATTAGGGTATAAACCTTCTGAGTGTATGTGCATGGGCATTAGGGTATAAACCTTCTGAGTGTATGTGCATGGACATTAGGGTATAAACCTTCTGCAAATGCATGGTAATATTTTCTCAGCATATTTAAGTTTGTTTTGTTTGTTTATTGGTGTTCAACAGCCAAGGTCATGTAAGGTAAGGCCGGGTAAACGGGTTCAATCACATTTTAACCTGCTGCATTAGGGGAAAAATCCCAAAATCAGAACAGAATATTTACATCGAGAAAAAATATATTCAGCCCTGAAATTAGAATAACCTGACCTGGTGCCAGGTCCATACCACACCAAGCCACTTGGCCTTCCACTAAAATAGGATTACGAATAATCGTAATACTCACGTAAGGGGTATTACCAGATTCAACTGTCACATACAAAATGCCAAAGATGTATGTGAGGGCCAAACCAGGTCTCCAGTTGGAATTCAGGTAAGGATGAACACCGATCGTTAAATTACCCATCGAATACGTACTCCCTTCTGCCACCTACTAGCATATTTAACTCTTTGCATGCTAGCGGTGAAAATATCCGCCAAATAAATCAGGAGTACATTTTTTATTTCTCTCTGTAAATATGTCTTGTAATTTCATTAGAATGCAGTCCTGAGGACTCAATTCGAATGAAATTCCAAGACATATTCATGATATTTACAAGGAGAAATAAAAGAAAATATGATGATTTCTTGTCCGCTATTTTTGAACTATTTATAGCCCACAAGTTTCCCAGCATGCAAAGAGTTAAGAAATATCCAACCCCTGGAGCTCCTACCTATGTTTCAAGGAGATTCACTATGATCGTTAGTGGCAGAAATGTCTCATTGACTGAATGGCAAGTGTAAGCCCTGATCAGACAGTGTGAGCTGACTTGGGACTAATATTTTAGGCGGTGTAATTAACCATTTGAAGTGGGATACCGGGGCCCGTTTCACTAAACTTCCCACGACTAAAACGTTTGTAAGTGCAAAATTATGATAGTCTGTAAATTTCACATTAACACTGTTTTCTTGTAAACAATTGTTGGATTTACATTTATTGAGCATAGGCTGCATATGCAGCCTATGCTCAATAAATGTAAATCCATCAATTCAAATTTGCAGACGATTCTAAATTTGCGCTTACGAACATTTTAGTCGCAAGAAGTTTAGTGAAACTGCCCCCTGATTCACAGTTATCAACATTTTTTATTTAAAGATTCTATATTCCTTGATAAAAATAAATGTTGTTACCACTCATTTGCCACTCATTTGAGTGAGTAACAACATATATTTTTGGTGAGAAATAGAGAATACCAGGCTAGGGTCTTTTGATATCAAGTTTATCAGGCAAGGCTAGGAAACACGTAGGAATTCCGAGGCTTGCCAAGGAATTCCTACACGTTTCCGAGCCGAGCCTGATAAACTTGATATCAAAAGACACTAGCCCGGTATTCTATTTATCGTGCAATTGAAAATGACCACAGATGATGTCGTTATCTATGGACAGAACGCGGTCATTACACCGACGTCATTCGGTAACGTCACGTGACGTCATCCGACCAATGGAACGTCAGTAACCCGGATATCTGTATCAGGTCAATGCCTGATACAACACTATGTTATCACTTAGTATGTATGCAGTCAATACAGGGCATGTTACCTGATAAATAGGAAAATAATCAGTTTTTGGCTTCAAAAAAATGGTTTATCCTCAGCATGAAAGGGTTATATGTTGTATACAAGTTCATGTAACAGCTGGAGGCCAGTAGCTGGCACATATGACTGGGAAATACGGTCTGCCACGGTAGGCAACCACCAACATTTTTATTGTGCAAAGTGTAGTGAAACGAGCCCCAGCTGGTTATCAGTTATGTTATGAATATCATTTAGTCTATAGTGTGATTAGTTATATGCACCACAGTGATTGGTTGATTGATTGATATATAGTGAAAGTGAATGGGTGTAACGTCCCAGCAACAGCTAAGGTCATATAGAGACGGGACCACATTTTAAAGTCTCATCCGACAGATGGAAATACTATGTAAGTATTTTTCACACTTAGGGTGAGGATTGAACTCACAATCTCCAGTATTGGCGGCATATGCCATACACCCTAGGCCACGGCCCATCCCCTTGATTGATAGACAGAGCTCCAGATAAGTTTTGTATCGAAAGATTATTATACCCCCAGATTTCAATTTCAATATGTATTTTACTTTTACAAATGAATTATTGATTTATTTCCTTATTAAAGTGGGAGCAAACGATGAAAACAGATTTAAAAATTCACTTATTTCAGCTACAAAAAGCAAATTTTTTCAGCTCAAGTAAATTTTCAACTTTATAACAGTATTTTCACTACGCAATTTGAAAATCAATGTGTATTCTCACATTGCTGTGAGTATTTTGTACTCCACTTTTAACAATCAGTGCGTATTCTGCTAAAATAATTGCGTCAAATACGCAGCTTATCTGGAGCTCTGGATATGTAGATAGATTGGTTGCTTGATTGATTGATTATTTGATTACTTGCTTGCTTGCTTTTGGCAATTACACACATTAAATCTAAACTAGAAATGTGGCTTATCAACACACGAATGCCCCCACTGGCAGCCAAAGACAAGAATTCCGCCACGGAAGCGGTATCGCGCCTGCCGAGTCATTTGACCGTGTGTGTTGTGTGAAAAAACAATAACTTTAACGCATTTGCCTTACAAAAAAAACGGACGACGCCGACGATAAAAAAAGCGCCGACTATAGTCGCGCCTCTGCTAAAGCAGGCGCGGCAAAAACGAAGCACATTTGAAAACACAGAAGGCCACAGAAGCATGGATTTGTCACAGCATGAAAGCAGACTATCAGAGCAATTGGTGTGTGTGATATCAAGCAGATCCATGCCAGGAAACAGACATTATAAGACATTTACCAGAGTTTGGAACGCACCAAGTATGTGACCTTGACCCTAGGCTAAGCGGGGGTAGGACGATCGTGGATTATTCACAGGACAGTAGAGGACCATTAAAGCAATGTGTGTGTGAAATATCAAGCAGATACAAAAGGAAACGGACATTATAAGACATTTACTTGAGCGTTAAGAATTTGAACGCAAAAAGTAAGTAAACCCACTCTGTAGGAGTTATATAAAGGACAGACGATAATAAGTTGCTGGAGGTCAATCGATGAGTCCAAATATACTGCCCTCCCAAGTCAAACTGCAGTATCTGTTAAACTGCAGTATCTGCACTATGATGCTATGCTATGCTATGCTGACCCTGTGCAATCATCCCCAGGTGGGGATGATTGCACAGTGTCAGCATAGCATCATAGTACAGATACTGCAGTTTAACATATACTGCAGTTTGACTTGGGATGATTGCACCGGGTCAGCATAGCATCATAGTGCAGATACTGCAGTTTAACAGATACTGCAGTTTGACTTGGGATGATTGCACAGGGTCAGCATAGCATCATAGTGCAGATACTGCAGTTTAACATATACTGCAGTTTGACTTGGGATGATTGCACAGGGTCAGCATAGCATCATAGTGCATATACTGCTGTTTAACAGATACTGCAGTTTGACTTGGGATGATTGCACAGGGTCAGCATAGCATCATAGTGCAGATACTGCAGTTTAACAGATACTGCAGTTTGACTTGGGAGGGCAGTATAGGTAGACCAGGTGTATTATCATATCATAGCCTCGTTTTCGTGTATAATAAATACATGATAGAGTGCACGTGCATGCATGTAAATATAATAGTGTAAATTTACCTGTCACACCTATTCTGTGTTTTGTTTATGACCGGTTTGTTTGTAAAGAAGTAGCAAGTTATCGGCTGCAGACTATACCACATGATACACCAGTCATGATGTATCATCACATGTGGCTGTGACTGGAGAAATGGGGCTTATGGAATTTGGGACCAATGTAGCTCCTGATCTAATAGCACATTCCTGTAGCCTGGTGATGATCTATATTGCTTATTAGAAGCATGACGGTTGTTTCAGTGATGGAATGGCGAACAGCTCAGATCTTGATCTGACTGTGCGGATGCACAGGCTGATCTGGATCTACACTGGTCGCAAAACCTACTAGAAAATGTGGTCTGTCGACGCACTTTGGGCCCGGCCGATAGGCGAGAACTCTTTTACAAAAACTTACAAAAAATAATCGGACAAACAGAGGACGGACGGACAGGGTGAAACCTACAGGGCGTCGCAGATTCTCGGTGGGGCACAAATAAGACCGATTTCTCAAATCAAAGCAACATACACAAACCTTGCTACATGAGATCACAGGAGATGACTATGTGGAAACTGTAGCAATCATCCTAGGGCGCCAGATAAGGTGCGTATTGGCGTATTTTACTCAATTATTTTAGCTGAATACGCATTGATTATCAAAAGTGGGAGTACAAAATACGTACAGCAATGTGAAAATATGTATTGATTTTCAAATTCAGTAATGAAAATACTGTCATAAAGTTGAAATTTCACTTAGTTGAGCTGCAAAAAGCAAACAATGTTTGCTTTTTACAGCTCAAATAAGTGAATGTTTAAATTTGTTATATTTTTTTATCAGTTGTTCTCTATTTAGTAATGAAGAAAATCAATAATCCATTTGTAAAAGTAAAATACGCAATGATTTTGAAATCAGGGGTCATATTACGCTTTAGACACAAAGCTTATCTGGAGCCCTGCATCCCACATGTTTGTTTTCTATTTTCAACTATCCATTACTAACCTATGTTTAGGAAACCATGGCCAGCAATGAATGTAAATATTGCTGGCATGTTTAATTAGAGGCAGCTGACGAGGATACAGCCAAATTGGTTCTCCTTGTTACTGTATATGTGGACGTGACTGGAGAAATGGGGCTTGTGACATTTGTGGCTAGTATAGCTCCTGTCAAATAGTGTAGTAGGAGGCTAATTCTGGTATTGCACAAATGAAGCACACCCACTGACTGATCACACGACCAGGTGATAGAAAAATCCTGGAGCCTGAGGAAGATCTATATTGCTTGTCAGAAGCATGACCGGGGTTTCATCGATGGAATGGCGAACAGTGGAGATCCTGATCAGACTGTGCGGATGCACAGGCTGCATGATCTGGATCTACACTAGTCACAAAATCATCTCTCCAGTCACAGCTACAATTGTGGTCAGTGTAGATCATGATCATCGTGTCTGCTCAAACAATCTGTGATTCATTAAAACTGCTATTCAGGCACACACATGTTCGAGTGATAGATTGTTTGTTAGTTGGGGTTTAACGGCCTACCAACAGCTAAGGTCATTTAAGGCCTGGTCAATGGGTTTAGTACTAAATCCCATATATTACATATATATACCAAGTACACGTAGAATGGTGACTAGCGTAGTCCCCGACCAGACAGTGCAGATGCGCAGGCTGGTCTGGGACTACTCTGGTCGAAAATGTTGTAAGTTACGTTTTCTCAGCCGGAGGACATTATAATTGCTCCAGATATGATGTTTGATGTTGCAAATTAATACCAGGATCATGACCTTTTGATCTATCTGTACTGAGAAACCAAAGCCTGGTTGTTCTGTGCCAAAGTCATAAGTTTTCTCCACTAGCCATCTTTAGATCATCTTACATATTTATCAGAACCAATTTTCACCCCTACATAACTGGAATGGATTTTGATATGTTAATTTTGTAACCAATCCAACAGTCACAAAATGATTTTCAGACTAGTCCATTTTTGAAAAGGGGGTGTTTTTGTTCACGAGCCTGCTCATCAGGATCTACACTTTTTGCCAATACCACACTATACAGGCCTGTGATGTTGAAAGGGTTAAGAACATATTTTCAGTCAAACATTACATGTATCTGCGACATCCTGTGCCATTAAGGTGACATTTACCTTGGTGATAGAGCATGCTATTTCAAATGTGTTCTATCTTTGGGGAAAATACGAGACCAGTGTAGCTCCTGATCAAATAGCAAACTCTTGCAGCCTTATAACAAGCTATATTACTTTTTTAGAAGCACGATGGCTGTTTCATTGATGCACAGGCTGATCTGAATCTACACTGGTTGCAAAACCCATAAGCCCCATTTATCCAGTCACAGCCCCATGTATTCTTGACAGACAGTTCGAATGAGTGGCAACAACAAATACCTTTATGGAGAAACAAACATAATAATATTTCTTCAGCAACAAGAAATGTGGCCTGTCGGCACACGAATGCCCACGGTGGCAGATTGGAGGAACTGTGGCAAAGTTAGTTAACCACAGTGATAAGTATTCACAAGCACATTTATGAAGGTCAACAGGTCATGGTCATATTAAGGGCAGTGTAGATGTGTGGCATTTGTCCACAAGTATGATGTATTGAAATATTAAAGTAATCTATATAGGGATATAGACAAATGACAGAATTGAGAAACTCTGGCGAACTTCTTAATGTGTGAATAAGTTCAAAGTTGTGAAGGCCAAAAGGTCAAGGTCATATTCAGGGCAGCATGGATGTGTGGCATTTGTCCTCAAGTATGATGTATTGAAATATTAAAGTAATCCACCAAGGGATATAGAAGTTATGACAGAATTGAGAAACTCCGGCGAACGTCTTAATGTGAATTAAAAGTTCAATGTTGTGAAGGTCAAAAGGTCATCGTCATATTAAGTGCAGCATGGATGTGTGGCATTTGTCCACAGGTATGATGTATTGAAATAGTGAAGGAATCTATTAAGGAATATAGAAGTAATGACAGAATTGAGAAACTCTGGCGAACATTGTAATGTGTGAAAAAGTTCAAAGTTGTGTACGTCAAAAGGTCATGGTCATATTAAAGGTACATGCCCACTCAGTAGGCACAAAATGTTCTTTATAGGAATCAAATAAGTGTATAATTGTGTCACTATTCCACCAGTTCTAAAAGTGACGAGTGCCCGCTATAACAGATATAATCATTTAGTAATATTTATTTTACTGATAGTGACTCGCGGTGGTATCAGGCTATTTTCATATGCAAATGAGGCATGATATTTTTTAGTTATTTATACTAATTAAATGGGTAACCTGAAAAAATAATATTATCGACAGATTATAAAGTATGATCATTGTGCATCAAAAAATAAATACAGAGAATAAATAATAATGTACGTTAACATTTTAAGGAAACACGGTTATCGTCCCTGATATCTGTGTGGAAAGTCACGTCGGATACAAATTGCATAATACTGCCAATCAATACATGGGTAATGGTGAATGAATGTTTAGTTTGCCAGACAATGTCTCCGATATAAGGAACATTTTGTACCTACTGAGCGGGCATGTACCTTTAATGACAGCATGGACGTGTGACATTTGTTCACAGGTATGCAGTGTTGAATTATTTAAGCAATCCTTCAAGGGATATAGAAGTTACGACATAATTGAGAAACTCTGGTGAACTTCTTAATGTGCCGGACACATGAAAACACGGACACACACTCCAAACACTACATGTATATGCCTCCGGCTCTAAGGAGACCAGGGGGCATAAAAGCTGCTACAATTATAGTAAATACGGTATCCATTATAGGCCATTATGAGTTGATGAGTGTAACAGGTTTTTATGAGATTTGCCTGGTAAGCCAGCCAGAGGCTGTTGCACTAACCAGGCTAACTGGGTAATAAGACAGACAGGTTCCTTCCCTGTCAACAGCTGCTCCAGTACAGAGTGGCTCTCACAGGTGTCAGAGGGTTAGCCATTGACTGATTCAAGGTGCATGATCACGTGGTTACAACAACAACAACGTCGCACACTCCAAAGTAAGTATTATTTGATATTTTCCTTAATATACAACAGATTTTTATGAAATATGGTGCAGCAAACGAGTCTTCATGAGCTGCATTTGGTGGTCTAGGGAGTTTGGCACAGACTTATGTCATTTTTGCGAAGAATCCACGGAAATCGATTCTTCGCAAAAATGACAGAAGTTTGGGCGAAAATACAGAGACCACCAAATGCAGCTTAACAAGACGAGTTTGATGCGCCATATTTCATCAAAATCCGTTACGTAATAAGGACACTATAAAAGAATACGTACTTTGAATCGGTACTTGTTGTTGTTGTTAGTACCACGTGATCATACACCTTGTGATTGATGTTTTACCCCGTCTCTTATATCCCTTTTATTCATAAACATATCGATGGTCTAGTAACATAAGGTGGTAACTGCTATGCTAAAGCATAGCAGTTACGACCTTATGTTACTAGACCATCGTTTAGCATAGCAGTTACGACCTTATGTTACTAGACCATCGTTTAGCATAGCAGTTACGACCTTATGTTACTAGACCATCGTTTAGCATAGCAGTTACGACCTTATGTTACTAGACCATCGTTTAGCATAGCAGTTACGACCTTATGTTACTAGACCATCGTTTAGCATAGCAGTTACGACCTTATGTTACTAGACCATCGACATGGTTTGACATTACTTTAGCATCATTTCAAATGAGGCTAAAGTGCTGTCAAATGTTTTTATTCAGGAAGAAGACAAAATGTAAAATGTCAGCAGACGACAATTTTTGTTTCCCACATTCTAAGGGTTAACCAATTTCATGGGTGATATTGGTTCACAAGTGGAAACATTTACTGTAACTTCTTTTTCCATTTTTTCTTTATTTCTCAACAAAAGTATATGTTGTTACCACGAGAACGAGAAGCAGGAAGTAAACAGAACTCAAACACAAAATTGGAAATACTGGTTCATGATAACCCGTATGTAATGCAAGGAAATGTAACGTAATTCATAGATGTACATGTATATACTCAGAACTGGGGCCCGTTTCACTCAACTTCGTAAGAATAAAAATTGATGGGTTTACATTTATCGAGCATAGGCTGCATATGCTCAATAAATGTAAATCCAATAATTGTTTACAAGAAAACAATGTTAATGTGAAATTTACAGACTATCATAAATTTGCACTTACAAACTTCTTAGTCGTATGAAGTTTAGTGAAACGGCCCCCTGGTTTCCACCTTGATAATTATAATCAATGCAGGTCCCAATAAAGCGTAGAATCTACGGATAAAACAGAATAGAACAGAAGTTGTTTTATATCCAAAAGCACTGATCATGTATACATACTCGCTGAAAACTACGCCTCAAAATCTGAGAAACCTTGGGCGTAAAAGTGATAAATCTATTCTTGTGTTTTTTCCATGAATCACTTGCCAAATAATGCGACACCACAAAGTGGATACTTTAACCCTTACAATGCTGAATTAAAATTTGTCGTCTGCTGTTTATTTTTTATTTTTCATTCTTCTCATAGAAACATGCTTTGACAACACTTTAGAGGAAATGATTCTAAAGGGTTGTCAAATCATGTTTTTATTGAGAACTAAAAACAGAAATCGACAACAGACGACACTATACGTTTCTCACAGTCTAAGGGTTAAAACAAGGCTTGAATATACAGTCCAGAAATGCATTATTTCACATAGAACTAACAAATGCATATATTTCATGATTAAAAGTATGCAGAATTATTATACTGAATTTATTACATTATCACAGCCATTAAATGGCTGTGATAATGTAATAAATTCAGTATAATAAAAATTAATAAATTTTTAAAAAAATTGAAAATTTCTCCCTCAAAGTATACTTTGCTAGTAAAGTATACTTTGCAATGTTGATGAAATAGGCTACTGGTATGGGTATGTTTTATCATGGGTATGTTTTATCGTGTATTGTTTCATGTACATGTATGCACGATCTAGTTTGTGATATTATAAAACAAACATTTCAGCTGACTGACATATTGTAGCTATACATCAGGTCTGAGAGCCAAATGGCTTGTAGAGTGCCAATATTGTATACTCCCTACACTTTACAGGTAATCTCCAAGGTAATATACATTGCTGGCATTCCAATACGTGAAACCAGGTTATATTGTAACATATGGCCATGTTTTTTTTTCTTGAACATATGAGTTGAACTACACTTTAACCCTTACACCGCTATCTTATTTTTTTTGTCGTTGTCGCTGTTTATTTTCTATTTTACATTTTTATCATCAAAAGTGACAGAACTCTAGAATAATTTTTAACATGCTTTGACAGCACTTCAGTGCTGTCAAACCATGTTTTTTATTGAGAAATAAGGCAAGATATAAAAGCAACAGCAGACGAAAAATGTTGTGTGTAGCAGTCTAATGGTTAACCTGTTGACCTTTATTTTCTTCTTCATCTAAATTTTGACCTTAAATGATACTCTTTTGTATCCATTCAATTCAATTCAATTCAATTCAATTCAATTCTAAATATCTTAAACAGGCTGTTCTATGTTGCTTTCACTATTCAATTCATTTGAAAAGTGGTGCGTATACAAAATCTTTAAAAATACAGTAGAATGTAGTATTTGTGTCCTTAATTGTACTGATGCCATTGTCATCTATCTCAGATAACAACGCCCGTTCAAGTCCGCATGCTTTGGAAAGGTCATATGTCCTGATTTACAGTGGAACCTCTCTAAACCGGACACCCTGGGAGGTTCCACTGTACTGGCAAACAGTCGGCTCATCTGGATCTGCAGTGTTTCTAAACATTGCAATTATGGTTTGTGGGGATGAAAGGGATAATATTGTGTACACTTAACCCTTAATATTAACACCGCCATTTTATTTTTTTTGTCGTCTGCAGTTTATTTTCCATTTTTATCATAAAAAACATGCTTTGACAGCACTTTAGAATAATTTACAACATGCTTTGACAGCACTTTAGAATCATTTCCATGTTTTTATCAAGAAATAAGGCAAGATATAAAAGCAACAGCAGACGACAATTGTTGTGTGTAGCGGTCTAAGGGTTAATCCGAAAAATAATGAGGACAGCACAAATATGATTAGACTCGTTGGAAAACTCGCATCAATATGACCTACTCACTCCCGTTACTCTCCCGTGAAGGCCACAGATCAATGCCAATAGTTCATGTAGCGGTTGATTGTGGACGTAACCATCTAAAAATTACCATATCAATCCAATACACATTTAACCCTTAGACCACACAACAATTGTCGTCTGCTGTTTATTTTATATCTTGCCTTATTTCTCAATAAAACATGGTTTGACAGCACTTCAGAATCATTTCCAATGGAAATGATTCTGAAGTGCTGTCAAAGCATGTTGTAAATTATTCTAAAGTGCTGTCAAAGCTTGTTGTTGATGATAAAAATGGAAAATAGAAAACAAACAGCAGACGACAACAAAATTAAGATAGCGGTGTAAGGGTTAACCCTTAGAATGTAGAGAAACAAAAATTGTTGTTTGCTGTTGGTTTACAGTTTGTCTTCTTTCTCATGAACATGGTTTGATAGCACTTTAGACTCATTTCCACTGGAGTTTAGGTCATTTGACCTTGACCGTGAGCACAGGGTCTGTATAGATAGTCTCTAGCAAATATGGATGATGACAAACAAGCGAAAGTAAATGTGTTTAACGTCCCAGCAACAGTTAAGGTCATATCAAGATGGGGCCACAGTTTAAAGTTTCCCAAAACAAATGGTGTCAGAATATTAACCCTTACACCCCTATCTTAATTTTAGCCGTCTTCTGTTTATTTTCTATTTTTATCATCAAAAACATGCTTTGACAGCACTTTAGAATAATTTACAACATGCTGTGACAGCACTTCAGAATCATTTCCATTGGAAATGATTCTGAAGTGCTGTCAAAACATGTTTTTATTGATAAATAATGCAAGATATAAAAGCAACAGCAGACGACAATTGTAGCGGTCTAAGGATGATTACAGTAGATATAACTTGTCTGTTAGAGTAGCAAAATAATAGATTGCCCCATTGATTTCTGTGCCTTCTGGGAGAGACATTACAGACCGTACTGTACGGCCATGGTATAATGGATGCAGGGCTCCTCACCATTGACCAAGTATCCGTTGATCAATACGTGCAGCACGACCACACGTCTACATACATGTGCTGAATATGTAAAACAAGAAATCTGTGATAGATGGATGTCCCACGAAACGACACAAAATAAGTTTAAAACTTTGCCACAATATTAACGCTTACACTGCTATCTAAATTTTCTGTCGTCCGCTGTTTATTTTCTATTTTCCATTTTTACCATCAAAAACATGCTATGACAGCATTTTAGAATAATTTACAACATGATTTGACAGCACTTCAGAATCATTTCCAATTGAAATGATTCTGAAGTGCTGTCAAAGCATGTTTTTATTGAGAAATAAGGCAAGATATAAAAGCAACAGCAGACGACAATTGTTGTGTGTAGCGGTCTAAGGGTTAAAACAAATGTCTAAGTCATGTTACCTAGATCCCGGTTACAAGGCCGCATGGTTGAGCCATAGAATTAAAATATGATGATGACAAATAAGCATATGTGCCTGCGACTGGTAAAATGGGACTTATGGATTTTGCGACCAGTGTTGATCCAGATCAGCCTGATCAGTCTGATCAGGATCTGCACTGGTCACCATTCCACCATCAATGCGAAACCCATCATGATTCTAGCAAACACTATAGATCATTATCAGGCTACAGGAGTGTGCTATTTAATCAGGAGCTACACAGGTTCAGAGCTCCAGATAAGGTGTGTATTGATGTACTTTACACACTTATTTTAGCTGAATATGCATTTATTATCAACAGTGGGAGTATAAAATACTCACAGCAATGTGAAAATACGCATTTATTTTCAAATTGAGTAGTGAAAATACTGTAATAAAGTTGAAAATTTACCTACTTGAGCTGCAAAAAGCTTGCACCTCAACTGTCTTACAGTATAAACTAGATTGGTGAGGCTTACGGAATACCCCCCGCGTGGGCCCAGGTACCCCTAAATATGTAAAATTTTGCAAGTGTGTGGGCTTGTGACCTTGACTCTGGGCTTAGCGGGGGCGGCACGAACGTGAATGTGAAGCAGATCTGAGCAAGGAAATAGAAGTTACCGTAAAGATTCTAATAGACGCCCATGCTCTAATAGACACCCACCCCGCACTTTTTACGTTGAAAATGACACATTTTTTGGCCGATTTTCACAAAATTAGTGCCTCTAATAAACGCCCAATACCGACTTGAAACAAAATCGGAGCTAATTGTTAAATTAGATTTTTTTCTTTCCATTATTTCGAAAGCAACTTCCTTTAAAATCGGGGAAAAAACATAATTGCTACTTTCACTTTCAAAAGCGGAAGCGAAATTCGACTGTTTCCGGTGTCACAGTAAATTCCTCATCAGCAGTAGCTATTTGCACGGACACAGGTTGATCAGAATTTACACGGTTACGGAGACGCCATTTTCAAAGCATCTCAAACCCGACGGATCCGAAACGCTGACGAAACGTCCGTAGGCGTAAATCTGATCAGCATTAATGATTGACACTGTCTTGATATACATTACCATTAAATTTAACATTTCTACCGACTGTACCATAATGACCAGAGTGGGCCGAAACGTTTATAAACTGACAGACAGTACAATCAAGTCTGGCGTTTGAGAGTAACATCCCTTAGTTATGTTTTTGTTCAGATAGCAGAACATCGTATATTTTTTTTATCATTTTCCCTTTGCTGAATAACACTTGTCTCTATTAAACGCCCACCTGGACTTCGGAGCCAGTGGTGATTCTAATAGACGCCCGGGCGTCTATTAGAATCTTTACGGTATAACCGATTTCTCTGATGTTAAGTTTTGTAAAGAGACTAAGTATGTGATCTTGACCTTGGGATCAGCGGGGATATGTCACAGCATGATAGTAGAGCCTTAGAGGAATGCATGCATGAAATATTAGAATTTTAGATGAAGTTATAACATATTTCTCTGATGTTAAGTTTTGTAAAGAGACCATGTATTTGACCTTGACCTTGGAATCAGCAGGGGTTGGACGGTCGTGGATTTGGCACAGCATGGTAGTAGAGCCTTACAGAATGCATGTGTGAAATATTAAGCATTTTAGATGAAGGAAATAGAAGTTATAACAATATTTCTCTGATGTTAAGTTTTGTAAAGAGACTAAGTATTTGACCTTGACCATGGGATCAGCGGGGCTTGGTCGACGGTCGTGGATTTGGCATGCATGGTAGTAGAGCCTTACAGGAATGCATGTGTGAAATATTAAGCATTTTAGACGAAGGAAATAGAAGTTATAACAATATTTCTCTGATGTTAAGTTTAGTGATGGACAGACACACAGACGGACGTACGTAGCGTACATGAACTAACGCTATATCCAATCCTATCGACGAGCGGATAAGAAAAACAATAATTTTCCCATGAGAAATTGTGTGTCTCCAGCATACCAACCAAGCTAACAAGCAGTAGAAGAGAAACAACAGCTACAGTTCATGGCACACACGGAACATATTATCCAATAACACAATATTTTCACCCCATAACATTGTACATTCCCAACAATGATATTGTGACAACTGACAGTGAAGCGTCAACTATCGCCAGTATTATGTAAATTCGGCTGCACTGATGTGCCAATCAATAACGCTGGCAATTAACCCTCACAATGCTGAACTAAATTTTATTGTCTGCAGTTTTTATGCCCCCGAGGCATATAGTGTTTGGAGGGTGTGTCCGTGAGTGCGTCGGTCCGTGTGTCCGACACATTAAGAAGTTTGCCGGAGTTTATCAATTATGTCATAAATTCTATATCGCTTGAAGGATTGCTTAAATATTCCAACACAGCATACCTGTGGACAAATACCACGCATTCATGCTGCCCTTAATATGACCTTTTGACCGTTACAACTTTTGTCACATTAAAATGTAAGGTTAACTTTGCCATTGTTAACTTCGAACTGACACCCGGGGCATTCGTGTGCCGACAGGCCACATTTTCTTGTTGTGTATGTTTTCATTTTTCTCATAAAAACATGTTTTGTCAGCACATAAGAAACGTCTGGAAGTGAAATGTTGCACTACCGGCATATTCTACTCAATCACTGGTGTCCCTAGCCATTCTCAGATTTTGATTAGAAGCATCAGCACAGGATAATAGGGATCTATACGGTGCCAACAGAAGTCAATATTATAGGAATGAATGGCCTTTTTGTGGAATTTATCGGGGTATAAACTTGGAAAAGTCACGGGAATACTACACGAAGCGATAAAAAATTACAATTTTCAAAAAAAAAATAAAAAAAAAAAAAAATGTTTTTTTTTTTCTTTTTTTTTCTCGAAAATTGTTATTTTGTTAAGGCCTCGTCCAGTATTCCCGCGACTTTTCCAAGTTTATAACCCCGATAAATTCCACAAAAAGGCCATTCATTCCTTATAATTCCAGCATTTGAAATACATTCATCAAGAAAATGTGTTTATTTTCGGTTTTCTTAAGAAATATTTTAACTGCGCCTCACGGTTATGGAAAGTAGTTTGGCGTGGGAGTTTACTGGGACATAAATTTTGGACAGAGACTTGCTACGTGCCAATCAAATGTTAGGGAATTGTGTAAATATTTTTGTGCTGGAATTATTGGCGGATGTTCCCTTATTGCTTTTGTATATTATTATAGAACTTTCTGAGCACGACACAGTTCTCGTTCTGGAAATAAAAACGCTTGATAAATCTAACCTTAACAGTGCTCAGTCTCGGCCAATTAAAAAAGTAAATATTCCAACATGCTCAGAAAGTTTGATAAGTGATAGTCCTAAATGTGAGGCTCAATTACACATGTTGCGGCTGGGACCAGGGGGCCGTTTCACTAAACTTTGTAAGACTAAAATGTTCGTAAGTGCAAAATTATGATAGTCTGTAAATATCACATTAACAATGTTTTCTTGTAAACAATTATGCAGCCTATGCTCAATAAATGTAAATCCATCAATTGAAATTTCCAGACAATCCTAAATTTGCACTTACGAACATTTTAGTCGTACAAAGTTTAGTGAAACGGGCCCCTGAGCAATAGAGGATCTAACATGGGTGATGATTTAATATGATATTTATTAATAAAGGTTACTGATTTCAAAAGAAACGAGGCTATGTCGAGTTTCTTATGTAATCAGTCAACGAGTTCAATAAATATCATATTAAATCAACACAAATGTTAAATTCTATTTATTCCCATAATTTGAAGCTGGCTAATTACCTAACAGGTTGTCTGTAGCGGGCACATTTGCATATTTGTTACACTAGTGTATTATTTTTATAACAATGTGTCATTAAACTGTGAAATCCCATTTTATGCAATAAATGAGGCTTATGACATTTTGGACCAGTGTAGCTCCTGATCAAACATCGCACTCATGTAGCCTGATAACGATCAATAGTATATTGCTTGTTAGAAGCATGATGGGTGCTTCATTGATGAAATGGCAAGCTAATGGTTTTTGCGACCAGTGCAGATCCAGATCAGCCTGTGCATTCGCACAGTCTGATCTGGATCTACACTGGTCGCAAAAACCCATAGGCCCCATTTCTCCGGTCACAGCCACAGAGCAGAAACTTTTGTGAACAGCCAGTTAAAAAAGGTGGTGGGGTGTAAATTTTCCCATTCTTCTGCCTATCATACTCCCCCAGCAGATAAACCCCTGATAATCATGACACATGCCATTCCAGATATGCATTCTGTATATTAACATTTGTTTTTCATTTTCTGTTAGCAGATCTAATAATAGGCTTCACGTGATTATCACACTTCTCATTCTCGCGTGTGTAAATTTTCAAAAGCCACACCATAAGCGTAACCAAATTAATAAGGCAGCCAATGTGTGCTAATTCATTACACGATAAAATGCATATTTTGTCAGCTGTCAGCACCACTAATTCATTACACGATAAAATGCGTAATTTGTCAGCTGTCAGCACCACCGTTTTATTTATTCATATGCATTTCAAATGTTCATGAATATCAGTGCTATAATATCTGTTGAATTGTCAGTAATTGTCAGGGGAGACATAGTTTAACACATAAAATGCGGGAAACGAAAAGAGACGTCTGCTGTTGTTTTATATTTTGTCTTCTTTCTGAATAAAAACATATTTTGACAGCACTTTAGAATCATTTCCATTGGAAATGATTCTAAACTGCTGCCAAACCATGTTTTTGTTGAGAAATATGGAAAATATAAAATAATCAGCAGACAACAAAATTTAATTCAGCATTGTAGGCAGTCCCTGAAAGGCAGTCCCTGAAGAGACAAAAATACACATGTGGCTGTGACTGGAGAAATTATTCTAAACTGCTGCCAAACCATGTTTTTGTTGAGAAATGTTGAAAACATAAAATAATCAGCAGACGACAAAATTTAATTCAGCATTGTAAGGGTTAAAGGTCTCTGTAGAATATACCAAATAACAAAATACCACAAAAGACGAGACAAAAATACACATGTGGCTGTGACTGGAGAACTGGAACAATTGCGACCAGTTTAGACCCTGATCAGCATGCATATCCGCGTACGCTGGTCAGTGTCTACACTGTTCGCCATTCAGTCAAGCACACAACCGGCATGCTTCTAATAAACAGTGTCGATCTTTAACCCTTACAACGCTGAATTAAATATTGTTTTCTAATGTTTATTTATGTTTTTGTCTCCATATTTCTTATCAAAAACATGGTTTATCAGCACTTTAGAATCAATATTCTAAAGTGCTGTCAAACCATGTTTTTATTGAGAATGATGACAAAATATAAAACAAGAGCAGACGACAATTTCCGTGTCCGCATTCTAAGGGTCAAAGGGCTGCACAATTGCTAGTAGATCTAAAACTAGACTTGACCACAATATATAGCCGCATTTCTCACAATCACATACATTGTATTACTATGGAGCCCTGCAGGGGACATGGATCGTTTTTTATTAATTTGTTCCCACGAAATAACAATTCATTCCCTCAATTTAACAATTCGTTCCCTCGATTTAACAATTTGTTCCCGATTCGTTCCCTTGAATTAACAATTCGTTCCCACCAACTGACAATTTGTTCCCTCAATTTAACAATTCGTTCCCTTGAATTAACAATTCGTTCCCATGAATATAACAATTTGTTCCCACAAATTAACAATTTGTTCCCATTGGAACAAATGGTTATTTTGTGGGAACGAATTGTTAAATTGAGGGAACAAATTGTTAAATTGAGGGAAGAAATTGTTAATTCGAGGGAACTAATTGCTAAATTGAGGGAACAAATTGTTATTTCGTGGGAACGAATTGTTATTTCGTGGGAAGGAATTAATAAAAAAAGAATTCTACATCCCCTGTGGGGCTCCGTATATTACAGCTATACGGTGTGCACAACAGGAACGAAGCTTGTTGAAGGCCTTCTGCATCAGCCATCATGGCAGCCATCAGATGAAACACTTCAACATGTTGATCTACAAACCAGCTGTTCATCAGAAGCAATGGCTGAGTTGTTATGTAATGTGCACTAAGCAAAAACTAACTGTGTACCGACATGTGTATCCAACATCTCTGTGCTCTGGCCGTCGTAGAACATGCACAACTTCAAAGTTACCCACCCACCCTGTCTACTGTTTAAAAAGTGTAAAACAAAACATTTAAAATCTGAGAGACAGTCACTTTAACCCTTTCAACACCACAGACCTGTATAGTGGTATTGGCAAAGAGTGTAGATCCAGATGAGCCGGCTTGTGACGAGCCGTCTCATCAGGATCTCTACTTTTTGTAATCTTCATATTTTTGAGAACAAAAACACCCCCTTCTCATAAATGGACTAGTCTTAAATGATTAGATCGGTTGCAATATTAACACATCAAAATCCATTCCAGTTAGGGGTAAAAGGGTAAAGAAAATACCACAAGTCACAGTTACAAGTGAAAGGTTTAACGTCCCAGCAACAGCTAAGGTCATTAGAGACATGACCTCTGTATCAAGTCTCAAAAGAAATACAAGTCAGTGGGATGGAAATACTATGCAAGTATTTTGTTCATACCTTAAATTTGGTGAGGATGAACCCACAACCTCTGGTATCGATCCAAAATTAAAATGGCGTTTCTTCAGAATATAATGCGCTAAGCACGGGAGTCACACGTGTTTTCCAAAATTTAACTCAAAACAAATGGTAAAATATACACCCACTTGAAGTTGCTGTTTATGCTGCTTCAACTTACGATTGCTGAAGTTGTTGTCCCATATACATGTGAATGAGCTGCAATTTGCATTAACCCTTTCAATGCTGAATTAATTTGTGTCGTCTGCTGTTTATTTTTGATTTTCCATTTGTCTTATCAAAAACATGTTTTGACAACACTTTAGAATCATTTCCAATGGAAATGATTCTAAAGTGCTGTCAAACCATGCTTTTAGTGAGAAAGAAGATCAAATATAACACAACAGCAGACGACTATTTTCGTTTCCCGCATTCTAAGAGTTAACCCTAAATAGAATGCTTAAAAGCATAAATTGTCGTCTGTTGTTGTTTTTTAATTTGTGTTCTATCTTATTTAAAACATGGTTTGACAGCACTAAGTGTTGACAAAACATGCTTTTCATTAGAAAAATGGAAAATAAACAAGCAAATGTGGCATGTCGACACACAAATTCCCCCAGATTGAAGATACTCTGGCAACCTTTTTAAAGGTACATGCCCACTCAGTAGTTTGTTTGTTTATTATTGTTTAACGGCCTATCATCATGATAGGTCGTGTAAGGTCGGGCCCCACTCAGTAGGTAGATATAATCATTTAGTAATATTTATTTTACTGACAGTGACTTCCGGTGCTATCAGGCTATTTTCATATGAAAATGAGGTACGACATTTTTTCATTATTTATACTAATTATAAAGTATGGTCATTGCAAATTTAAAAATAAATACAGAGATTAAACAGTAACGTCCGTTAACATTTTAAGGAAACACAGTTATCGCCCCTGATATCAGTGTGGAAATTTATGTCTGATATAAAATGTCTAATAATGCCAATCAACACATGGGGTAATGGTGAATGAATGTTTATTTTGCCAGAAAATGTCTCAGATGATGTCTTTGATATAAAGAACATTTTGTGCCTACTGAGTGGGCATGACAGCATGGACGTGTGGCATTTGTTCACAGGTATGCAGTGTTGAATTATTTAAGCAATCCTTCAAGGGATATAGAAGTTATGACATAATTGAGAAACTCCGGTGAACTTCTTAATGTGCCGGACACATGAAAACACGGACACACACTCCAAACACTATATCGATGGTCTAAGACCATCGACATGTACCTTGAACTGGATCCACTGACACACGGATGGACACTCACATGGATATGAGTACAGACACACAGTCTAAACACTGTATGCCTCTTCTACCGACACTACAGGGCCATAAAAATGAACAACAGACGCAAAATTCAGCATACTAAAGATTAACGTAGGTCTACTATAAACATACCTTTTGCAGAACACGTTCGGAAATAATCCAATTTTGCTATTTAATGCACAACACTTGACGTGAAACTGCGCCGCGTTGGATCAACCAGTATTGGAAAGTACTCTGCAATAACAGGAAAACACAAGTACAGAAATCTGCGATAAATAAATGGGATAAGTTACAGCCGAGCGAGGCAACCAATACTGTGACAAATGGCGGTGCTACAGGGAGGATAACTCATACACACACAGACAATGTGACAATAATTCAACATAGAGTTAGTTGCCTTCTGGTAGTCATACATTTCCGCTGCTCAAGCCTAAATCTTGTTCCAATGGAACTGATGAGGTGTTATCAAACCATGTTGTTAATGAGGAAAAAATGAATTAACCCTTACACCGCTACTCACAACAATTGTCGTCTGCTGTTGCTTTTATATCTTGCCTTATTTCTCAATAAACATGTTTTGACAGCACTTCAGAATAATTTCCATTGCAAATGATTCTGAAGTGCTGTCAAAGCATGTTGTAAATTATTCTAAAGTGCTGTCAAAGCATGTTTTTGATGATAAAAATGGAAAATAGAAAATAAACAGAAGACGACAACAAAAAATAAGATAGCGGTCTAAGGGTTAAATTAATACTAGATGGCTGTCGCATGCACGTTGCGCCCGCTGAGGTTTTGATCATAGTATACAGAAAAACTTTAACCACAAACGTTAACCCAGACGCACGCCTATGTGCCAACTATATCGCGCTGTCGGCAAGCGGGCGCAACAAAAATGAATTAGACAATTACATTAGAACATCTCTAAACTGGACACAGAGAAAGGCAAGTTGTGCTTAATATTGATAGGTTTCATTGTAGGAATGAATTGCCTTTTTGTGGAATTTATCGGGGTATAAACTTGAAAAAGTAGCGGGAATACTGGACGAAGGCCGGAAGGCCTCGTCCAGTATTCCCGCGACTTTTCCAAGTTTATATCCCCGATAAATTCCACAAAAAGGCCATTCATTCCTTATAATTCCAGCATTTGAAATAAATTCATCAAGAAAATGTGTTTATTTTCCGTTTTCTGAATAATTATATTAACTGCGCCTCACGGTTATGGAAAGTAGTTCGGCGTGGGAGTTTACTGGGATATAAATTTTGGACAGAGACTTGTGTAAATATTTTTGTGCTGGAATTATTGCCCTTTAATTCCGAGGTTAATGTCTGTTCATGATCGCAAACTACTCACGCGTGTCTTGAAGTAGTCATCTGCCTGTTTTACAGTGCCTGTTTTACAGTGGAACCTCTCTAAACCAAACACCCTGGGGACCTCCCAGGGTCCCAGGGACCCCCCAGGGTGTCCGGTTTAGAGAGGTTCCACTGTATATTGATTTAATCCATAAGATTCTGTGCATCTAAACCCTAAACATTTTCTGTACTTACAATCAGAAGTGTATGCCGTTACCACCATCTGAATTGGCTCATTGAGTGTAGTTACAACATATACTTTCATTTGGAACATTAGAGTGCCGAAGGTCACAATATACGCCCGTCGAGGCAAGGCCAGTTAACAAGGGGAGATCACTGACAATTAATAGGGTTCTTGCCGTGATAAACATGTATATTGAATTTGGTCACGATCTGTCAAAATAAATAGGCTTTTTCGTCTTGCCGTGATAAACATGTATACCAAATTTGTTTAAGATCGGTGAAGTAGAACTTGAGTTATTGCGTGGACAAGGATACAGAGTGTGAAAAAGAAAAATGGCCGCCAAGGGGAGATAAGTCATCGGACATTTTTCAAAATCAATAGGCTTCTTCATCTTGCCGTGATAAACATGTATACCAAATTTGGTTAAAATCTGTCAAGTACAACTCTAGTTATTGCATGGACAATGAATACATAATACGTCCCATTTTTTTCAAACGGGCGTATAAAAAGTGAATGGGTTTAATGTCCCAGCAAAAGCTAAGCTCATATTGAGACATGATTTCATTCAGAAATAAGAAAAACTAGAGCAAGTGAGCAGGGGCTCACGGATACCCCCGGCCGCCGCCTGCTCCGACCACCAAATATATTTGTTATTTGGCCTTGACCTTGGGCATGAAAGCCGCATGGGTGGGTGATAGAATGAAAATATGGATGATGATAAAGAAGTATATGAAGTTTAAAGTAAATCTGACTGATGGTTGCAGATAACGTGCACTTAAAAACTGTAACACAAATATTTCAAAAACTTTAACGCAAGTAATTTTACCTTGACCTTAGACATGAAGGCCGCACGAGTGTGGTATGGAAGAAAATATGGATGATGATAAGGAAGTATATGAAGTTTAAGGTCAATACGAGTTACCGTTATAGAGATAATGGGTACGTGAAAACTTTAACGCACAGTTGTACGCACGAAAGATTGAGATCACTGTCATTTTTGTTAGATCTCTGCAAATGGGAACAGCAAAATCTTCCACACCATAGCCTAGGCACTTTGTGGTATGAACGTCAAAACGCTCTTTAAAGAGTGACCGTGTTCCACACATCAAGACACACGCTACGTATATAGGCAAATGCAAATGCACTGTCTACTGTGACTACAGACAATAACCGCTATGTTCAACAAGCTGTCAGAGAAGCCAGAGAGATAAACTGTCCCAGACCCAATCAATATATTTTATCTTAGAACTTTCCTTGCAAATGTCACGGGACCCCATCAGATATACGATGCTACTTAATACAGTTGTACATGTCTACAGTGATTGAATCAAGTCTGAATCATGCCATGTTAAAGGTGCATGTCCACTCAGTAGGCACAAACTGTTCTTTATTTCAGAGACATCATCTGAGACATTTTCTGGCAAAACAAACATTCATTCACCATTACCTCACATATTGATTGGCATTATATATTTTATATCAGACGTAAATTTCCACACTGATATCAGTGTTTCCTTAAAATGTTAACGGACATTACTATTTATTCTCTGTATTTATTTTTTGATATGCGTACTTTATAATCATACTTTATAATCTGTCGAAAATATTTTTTTTTTCAGGTGACGCATTTAATTAAAAAATATCATGCCTCATTTGCCTATGAAAATAGCCCGACACCACCGCGAGCCACTATCAGTGAAATAAATATTATTACCGGTAAATGATTATATCATTATAGCGGGCACTCGTAATTTTTAGAAATGGTAGAATATAGCGACACTTGGCAGCCATTTTCGCACTTTGTATCCTTGTCCACGCAATAACTCAAGTTCTACTTGGCCGATCATAACCAAATTCGGTATACATGTTTATCACGGCAAGACGAAGGAGCCTATTGATTTAACATCAACATGAGTTATCTCCCCTTGTTGACTGGCCTTGCCTCGACGGGCGTATATTGTGACCTTCGGCACTCTTGTTTTTTATTGTAAATATTCAGTTCTGATTTTGGGATCCCCCCCTCCCCCCCTATAAAGAACATTTTGTTACTACTGAATAGGCATGTACCTTTAAATCCCCAATATACATCTTCTCTAACATGAAGGGAAATCTTTTTTGCAATAAAAGCAATATTGGATTTGGACCAAATTTCACAAAATGAAAAGAATTCTCATTCTTTGTAAAATTTAATATTATTCAGGGCTCCAGATAAGCTGCGTATTTACTTAAATACCCAATTGAAATTGCCAAAAACCCAATTGAAATCAGAAGTAGCGAGTATCAAAAAGCAATACAAATTTTGTGGTACCTTTATCATGCTGCAGAAAACAATAAACAGACCACAAATATAGCATATTATTCTTATTTTCCATTAAAAAACATCTTGGTATTTCATTAGAATTGTCTCCAAGGAGACAATTCTAATGAAATACCAAGACATGTTTTCATTTTGAAGCAAACTATTCAATAATTGCGGTCTGTTGATGTGTAAACAGTAGTTTTTGTGTGATTTTATTTTACCCAATTAAAATTTTGAAATACCCAATTGCTTTAGAAATGATAAGAGTAACAATACTCAATTACTAATTCCTTATCTGGAGCCCTGATTATTGAAAAATATACTGTTTTTGCATTGTTTATATTACATTAGGGCAGGTTTCGTGAAACAGACAGTAGATCATCTCCCTGACGGCAGTCTGTAGCCAGCCTAATGGGAATCATGTTCCGGATGGTGATGGATGTTCCAGGCAAACATGTAAATAATGCATCGATTGTGGCACCATGTATGCAAAACATGCGCGTTACACAGCGAAATGTCAAGTACTCTGTCTGGGACTATTGTGCAGGAATAGTATGGATAAGCAGAGCTCCAGATAAGTTTTGTATCCAAAGAGTATTATACCCCATACTTCAAATTAAATGAGTATTTTACTTTTACAAATATATTATTGATTTTCTTCCTTATTAAATAGGGAATAAAATGATAAAATATAAAAACAAATTTGAAAATTCACTTATTTGAGCTACTGTTTGCTTTTTGCAGCTCAACTAAGTAAATTTTAAACTTTATACAATGTAACAGTATTTTCACTACTCAATTTGAAAATCAATGCGTATTTTCACGTTGCTGTCAGTATTTTGTACTCCGACTTTTGATAATCAATGCGTATTCTGCTAAAATAAGTGCGTAAAATACGCAAATACGCACCTTATCTGGAGTTCTGGGATGTGTATGGTAAAATGTTTGAATATTTTAACTCGCCTAGACATGTTTGGGCCTACTGCATCTTCGACCAGTGTAGACAAGGTTACACAAACACATAAAGCTTTTTTTTCAGTTAACTATAATAGACCGCTATCTTATTTTTTTTGTCGTCTGCTGTATATTTTCTATTTTCCATTTTTATCATCTAAAACATGCTTTGACAGCACTTTAGAATAATTTACAACATGCTTGACAGCACTTCAGAATCATTTCCATTGGAAATGATTCTAAAGTGCTGTCAAACCATGTTTTTATTGAGAAATAAGGCAAGATATAAAAGCAACAGCAGACGACAATTGTAGTTGTGAGTAGCGGTCTAAGGGTTAAGTATTTTCTCAAAATCTGTACACGATATGATTCAAATGGTGGCCAAGGTGTATTTTCACAGACAGCTGGATAGTAAATTCAAAATGCCAAGCAGTGATCATGTACCCAATGACGTAACTATATCTATATACAACATGTCTGAATCATAATTACAGGTGCACCAATTATTCATACTGGCCATGTATGTACTGTAAAGATTCTAATAGACACCCATGCTCTAATAGATGCCCGACCCCAAGTTTTGACGTTGAAAATTACCAATTTCTTAGCTGATTTTCACGAACTTAATGCCTCTAATAAACACCCAGTGCACACTTGGAACAAAATCGTAGCTAAATGTTCAACTAGATTTTTTTTCTTTCTAGTATTTCGAAGGCAAATTCCTTGAAAATTGGGAAAAATATCTACTTTTATTTTCAAACGTGGAAACGAATTTCGACTGTTTCCGTTGTCACAGTAAATGAATTCCTCATCGGCAGTACGTAGCTATTTGCACGGAGGCCGAAAATAATCACACTGCTAAGGTGCAAAATTTCCACGGGCAGAAATGGCTGAAATGTCCGTAGGCGTAAATCTGATCACCATTAAAGATTGACGTCGTTGTCTTGATAGATAAATTACCAGTATTTTTACCGTTTTACCAACTGTACTATAATGATCAAAAGTGGGCCGAAACGTCTTGGTCCATAAACTGACAGACAAATCAAGTCCGACAGACGTTATCTTTTGTTTTTGTTTTGTTCGCTGTAGAAATACCGTTGAAATTTGTGTATTTTATAATTTTCCCTTCGCTGAATAACACTTGCCTCTATTATAAACCAGAGCTCCAGTTAAGGTGCGTAATTTGGAGGTAAATTTCTTATTTCTCCATCAAAAATGGCAAGTTGGGAGTGCTTTAGAATCGTCTCAATGAGACGATTCTAAAGGACTCCCAACTTGCCATTTTTGATGAAGAAATAACAAAATTTCACCCCAAGTTGGTCAAATTACGCACCTTAACTGGAGCTCTGATAAACACCTACCGAGGACTTCGGAGCCAGTATAATATGAATTACAATGCGGAATTAATTTGTGTCGTCCGCTGAATATTTTTTATTTTTCCATTTTTCTCATCAAAAACTTGGTTTGGCAGCACTTTAGAATCATTTCCAACATTTCCAACGGAAATGATTCTAAAATGCTGCCAAACCATGTTTTTACTGAGAGAAAAGACAAAATATGAATTATCAGCAGACGACTATTTTCGGAGCCAATATTGTCCCCTTATAGGAGACATGGCATAATATACCCTTAAATTAATAGTCGTGGGTGCCCGTCCAGCACATGGTTCCTAGTGATTCTAATAGCGTCTATTAGAATCATTACGGTAATTGTTGTGCACATGACAAAAACGGCAAGATATAGTCCCATCAATAGCATGCAAAGATCTGAGAGAACAGACAAAGTTACATGAAGGTAACAGTAATTCATAAACCATACAATGGTTAGTGCGTAATTCCACGGTGACTTGCGATGATGACAGAGTTAGTCACAGACCTTATGGTAGCTACATAATCATCTAAACCCTGTCGTCTGCTGTCGATTTATGTTTTGTCGTCTTTCTCAACGAAAACATGGTTTGACAACACTTTAGAATCATTTCCAACGGAAATGATTCTAAAGTGTTGTCAAAACATGGTTTTGATGAGAAAAATGGAAAATAAAAAATAAACAGCAGACACCAAATTTTAATTCAGCACTGTATGGGTTATTGAGAAAGTTGAAAATGTACTTAGTTGAGCTGCAAACACTATTTGCTTTTTGCAGCTCAACTTAAAAAAATTTCAACTGTATTACAGTATAAATCAGTGAATAAGTAATAACACACTCAAATAAGTGAAAGTCAAAATTTGTTTTGATCATTTGTTCACTATTTAATAATGAATAAAATCAATAATCCATTTGTAAAAATAAAATATGCATTTAATTTGAAATCAGGGTGTACAAATATACCTTTTAGACACAAAGCTTATCTGGAGCCCTGGACCAATGCATGTAAGGGATAATGGAGAGAGCATAACATGCTAATGAGGCAATTACTGATGTTGTAAGCCATGCACCAGGGCTCCAGTAATCCAGTATTGTCACTCCTAATTTCTGAAGCAATTGGGTATTTCAACATTTTAATTAGGTAAAATGAAAGCACACTACTGTTTACACATCAACAGACAACAATTATTGAATAGTTTGCTCCAAAATGAAAACAAGTCTTGGCATTTCATTAGAATTGTCTCCTTGGAGACAATTCTAATGTAATACCAAGATGTGTTTATGGAAAATAAGAAAAATATGCTATCTTTGTCGTCTGTTTATTGTTTTCTGCAGCATGATAAAGGTACCATATATTTTTGTATTGCTTTTTGATACTCGCTACTTCTTCAATTGGGTATTTAAGCAAATACGCAGCTTATCTGGAGCTCTGCATGCACACAGGCTGACCAGGAACTACACTGGTGGGAAATTAATTTGTGTTGCGGGTGAGTCACATGTTTTTGTTGTACTGTGATTGGCCGGACATTGACCTCCGAAATACACAACACACCGACACTAAATAGATAGAACCGAGAACAGACACAATCAATGTAGATCCAGATCAGTCAGACATAGATTGCTCAGCTACTGTAGACCTGTAAAGTTGTACAGGTCTACAGTATCCACCAGTGAGTGAGCAAAAAATGGAGACACTGATCTGTAGCCTATTTCATCAACATTGCAAAGTATACTTTACTAGCAAAGTATACTTTGAGGGAGTAATTATTTATTTATCCTGAAATGCATTATTTCATATAGAACTAACAAATGCATATATTTCATGATTAAAAGTATGCAGAATTATTATACTGAATGTATTACATTATCACAGCCAAATTGGCTGTGATAATGTAATAAATTCAGTATAATAAAAATTAATAAATTTATCATAAAATTGAAAATGTCTCCCTCAAAGTATACTTTGCTAGTAAAGTATACTTTGCAATGTTGATGAAATAGGCTACAGATTGTAGATGTCCAGGCTAGTCTAAAGCTACTTTTGTTGTAGTTCTGAGTACATAACTCTACATTTCATTACATTATAGTTATGACGGAGTAGTCTTTCCTAATGTGTGTTTGAAGCGTTCTTTGTTTACTGAACTTCTACTTTGTGGAGTGTGACCTAGGAATTTTGCTAATACACAATTTATTAGGTAAGTTTATGGTACTAGTTTTTTGTGCCATATTGTAGAATTGTCTCTCAAATAACAATTTAGAGAAGTTTGAATGTCAACACCCTGCTGGTGTTTTCTGTATTATATATTCTATATTGCTATTATGCACATTTACTGTGTATATAGTGGTGTCGCGATAACGTGCAGCTACTTTTGTTGCAAACATCACAAGATCTACTTCATCATCCAGCAACATGAACAATTAATGTAATAATTCACATAATTTACCATAATTTATACAAAAACCAGCAATCAATCATAGCAAAAGCTACCTTAATCCTTGTAATGCTGAATTAATTTTGTAGTCCACTCTTTTTTTTACTATTTTCCATTTTTCTGGTAAAAAACATGGTTTGACAGCACTTTAGAATCATTTCCAATAGAAATGATTCTAAAGTGCTGTCAAACCATGTTTTTATTGAGAAAGAAGACAAAATAAAGAACAACAGCAGACACCAATTTTTGTTTCCCGCATTCTAAGGGTTAACCCAGTACATGCGGAAATTACACCTTTATGCGTATGATTTTTTTAAAAATATTTTATTTTTGTTATTTCTCACTGAAAGTACGGTATATGTTGCGACAAGTCATTTGAACCGTCTCGATGGTGTTCGCGACATATACTTCTAAGCACATTTAAAGAAAATATTTCTAATTTTCCCCAATAAAAATGGAATATCCTCAGCATGAAATGGGTTAACCCTTACACAGCTATCTTATTTTTTTTGTCGTCTGCTGTTTATTTTCTATTTTCCATTTTTATCATCAAAAACATGCTTTGACAGCACTTCAAAATCATTTCCATTGGAAATGATTCTGAAGTGCTGTCAAACCATGTTTTTATTGAGAAATATGTCAAGATATAAAAGCAACAGCAGACGACAATTGTTGTTAAGGGTTAATAT
This sequence comes from Conchocele bisecta, assembly GCA_029237695.1. Lineage (NCBI taxonomy): Eukaryota > Metazoa > Mollusca > Bivalvia > Lucinida > Thyasiridae > Conchocele > Conchocele bisecta. Next base: position 82,670,666 of record CM055270.1, read on the forward strand.
TCAGTTATATGTCATGGACTCATAGTACAACACAACTGTGACTGACTAAGGAATTGCAGCTAATGGCCTTTGTGAGCAGTGTACACCCCGATCAGCCTGTACAGGGCCCCGTTTCACTAAACTTTGTACGACTAAAATGTTCGTAATTGTAAAATTATGATAGTCTGTAAATTTCACATTAGCAATGTTTTCTTGTAAACAATTATTGGATTTACAATTATTGAGCATAGGCTGCATATGCAGCCTATGCTCAATAAATGTCAATCCATCAATTGAACTTTCCAGACGATCCTAAATTTGCAATTACGAACATCTTAGTGGTACAAAGTTTAGTGAAACGGGCCCCAGCAGTCTACACCATCATTCTGTCAAAGAGCTGGCGAAAGGCTTATAACAAATTAGACTTTAATACCAGTATAAAAGTTGCTGTTCATTTTACATTTCTTTGCCAACAAAACATGCTTCGGCAGTATTTCAGAATCATTTCCATGAATGTGTTTGTTTGTTTATTGGTGTTTAACGGCCTATCAACAGCTACGGTCATGTAAGGCCGGGCAAATGGGTTCGATCGCATTTTAACCTGCTGCATTGGGGGGAAAATCCCAAAATCAGAACCGAATATCTAGAAAAAATAGATTTAGCCCTGAAATTAGAATAACCTGACCTGGTGCCAGGTCCATACCACACCAAAGTCACTTGGCCCCTTCCCCTAAAATAGGATTATGAATAATCATAATACTCACATGCATAAGGGGTATAACCAGATTCAACTGTATATATCACATACAAAATGCCAAAGACGTTTGTGAGGGCCAAACCTGGGGCCCGTTTCACTAAACTTTGTACGACTAAAATGGTCGTAAGTGCAAATTTGGAATCGTCTGGAAATTTCAATTGATGGATTTACATTTATTGAGCATAGGCTGCATATGCAGCCTATGCTGAATAAATGTAAATCCAATAATTGTTCACAAGAATACATTGTTAATGTGAAATTTACAGACTATCATACGTTTGCACTTACAAACATTTTAGTTGTAAAAAGTTTAGTGAAACTGGCCCCCAGGTCTCCAGTCGGCATTCCTGTAAGGAAGAACGCCGATTGTTAAATTACCCATTGCATACTCTCACCTGCCACCCACCTCCATGGATGTAATTCTAAAGTGCTGCCAAAATATGTTTTCATTGGGAAAGTATCATGAAGATATAAACTTTTGCACCAGTAGTCTATTTCACCAAAATTGCAAAGTATACTTATCTAGCAAAGTATACTTTGAGGGAGTAATCATTTATTTTTCATGAAATGCATTATTTCATATAGAACTAACAAATGCATATATTTCATGATTAAAAGTATGCAGAATTATTATACTGAATTTATTACATTATCACAGCCAAATTGGCTGTGATAATGTAATAAATTCAGTATAATAAAAAATAATAAATTTATCATAAAATTGAAAATTTCTCCCTCAAAGTATACTTTGCTACTAAAGTATACTTTGCAATGTTGATGCAATAGGCTACTGATAAGGGCGGAAGCAAGATGAATATTGCATCAAAAGACAATAAATATTGACAGTAGTCAACAGTTGGCTTGCATGCATGAGATTACTGTCTGTTTCACGAAATCTGCCCAAATTTTACGGCTATATAAACAATGCAAAAACAGTATTTTTTTTGGATAATATTATATTAAAGCAAAATTTAAGAATGAGCCTTCTTTTTATTTCGTGAAATTTGGTCAAATATTGATTTTATTACAAAAATTTATTTGTCTATGGGAATTTAACATGGGGGAAAAGGAGGTGGAGGAGCTGTGGGAGGAGTCAGAAAACGATTTTTTTGGGAAATTGACTCTGAAACCTGGCTAGATAGCTTGGAAATGATGGAAACAAAGAAAACAAAAATTAAATTTTGAAAATCGGTCGAGCATTTCTGAAATTCTAAAAATTTCCTCATGTTAAATCCCCATAGACACCTTCACACATCTTCACTCACTCTGTGAAGGTGTCTATGAGGATTTAACATGGGAAATTGTTTTTCGCAATAAAATCAATATTTGATAAAATTTCACAAGACAAAAAGAAGGCTCATTCTTAAATTTTCCTTTAATTTAATATTATAAAAAAGAATATTGTTTTTTAATTGATTATATGGCCGTAAAATTTTGTGAAACAGACAGTAGGTCATAAAAAATTATGTACATGACAGTGTGTGAAGAAGACATACCATAATAACCCTAAATATTCGAACACAAATTATTGTGAGAAACACAGATGAATCTATGGTTTCTCAAAACAAAGAATGTCCAATTTTACGGTTAAAATGGTTGTATATGTTTTATCAAAATAACAATATATTGGATACAATTTGTTTGGGAAACGTTTCCCAAAACAAATTGTGTGCGAATATTTAGTGTTATTATGGTACATAACTTATGATCCAGACAATGATTGTGTAACAAACGCATAAACGGTCATACACTGTAAGCATCAAACATAATAATCGCCCCACACAACCCACATGCGACCAACACATTGATAGGGTAAATAAAATTACTTAACCGTTAGAACGCGTGAAACGAAAATAGTCGTCTGCTGTTGTTTCATATTTTGCATTTTTTTCTGAAGAAAAATATGGTTTGACAACTCTTTAGAATCATTTCCAATGGAAATGATTCTAAAGAGTTGTCAAACCATGTTTTTGGTGACAAAAAAGTAAAATAAAAAATAAACAGCAGACGTCAACATTTAATTCGGCAGTGTAAGGGCTAAACATCCTGATAGTTACAGCATTTTGTATAGCATGTCCAGCAACATATTTTCATTTTTATTTCCACTGATTCAATATGTACAATGTATTTGCAAATTACTGAAATAGCATCCATAAATTATATACCTGGTCCGACTGTGTCTATAGCGATGTCCAACGGTAATTATCCGTGTGTATGATGGGTGTACCACAGTGAATATTTACTCGCAAGTGAATCGCAAAATCTTATAATCCGAACATAATACCAAGGAGAAGTACAAACATGTGATCCTACACACAGTAACATAACTGGAGGGCATGCTATCCAACCAGGACAACATTCATTGTACAATTCACATCACTGTGGTGAAACAACTGAAATTGTGCAGATGGCAAAAAATGTGTAAACTCACATAAATCCAATAACAAATTCACTGACATAGAGTTCCAAATTTTCACAGTTCCAATCAAAATGGGATAATTCATTCAATTACAATCACGCTAGCTGTCAAGTTGTCAAGATGAATTTGTAGTTTACAGTTGATGGACACGTTAATTTCTCTTCTGTTAAAGGGAAGTGATATATGTCGGCTGCATATTCACCACATTTTCTTCCTACTTCTCTTCATAAACCTGCTTCGGCAGTAGATGAGGATCGGCTCATTCAGGGATGATCCTCATGCACAGCCAAAGCATGTCTTGTAAACAAAGAAAATTGTAGCTTAGAATACGGGATATGGAAATTGTCGTCTGCTGTTGTTTCATATTTTGCCTTTTTTCTCAATAAAAACATGGTTTGGCAGCACTTTAGAATCATTTCCATTGGAAATGATTCTAAAGTACTGCCAAACTATATGTTTGTCAATAAAAATGACATATAACAAATAAACAGCAGACGACAAAATTTAAATTGGGACATTGCAAGGCTGGTTGTTACTGCCTCCGGATTATATTAGATTTTGTGTTCATCAAATGTTCCTTCCATTTCTCTTCTAAAACATGGTCTGCGCAGCATATGAGAATTATCATGTACTGCCAGTACACATTTTTGCAAACAAAAAACAAAAATACGGAAAATGGTAAGCAAGAGCAGATGGCAAATATTTCGCGCAGCCGACTAAGAATTAATTTCCTGTGTGTTAGCGGGGTGAGAAGATGATCACCAATGAGAGCGTGACAATTTTACCGCTTGCCTACATTTTCACAACAAAAGACATTTATTTGTAATGTTATCGTAGTTATTGTAATAATATCACCACATATCATAGTCTGGATCTGCTTAACATGATTTACACACAACAAATCACACCAAGTACATGGGTACGTATATACAGGTTGTATATTCAACCAACTTGGTTTAACCCTTTCACCCCTAAGTAACTGAATGGGCTGCGATATGTTAATTTTGCAACCAATCCAATCATCGCAAAATGATTTTCAGACTATTCCATTTATAAAAAGGGGGTATTTGTTGTTCTCAAAATTATGAAAATTACTTTCAAACAGTGCAGATCCTGATGAGACGGCTCGTTACGAGCCGGCTCATCTGAATCTGCACTGTTTGCATAAACCGATATAGCGGCCTTTCGGGTTCAAAGGGTTAAGCCAGCATAAGCCAGCATAAGCCAGAAGGGGGATCGTAGCTAGTTATCTCCGATTGAATTTATTTATAGAAAGCAAGTCCAAATTGTGTAGTTTCGCACCTTATTGCTTGTAAAAAGAGAGAATGTAGAATCATATGATGTGAAAAGGAGCAATTATAGTGATTTCACAAGCCATTTCTCGTGTGAAGTGGTCAGATTTGTTTTCTTAGTGAGAACCTGTCACGATAATTGAGTCATATTCTGATTAGGTGTTGACATTGAGAAGATGTTCTCAAACTGACAGTAGGGTTAAATACCCAAATATTTATGATAGAAAACCATTACAATTATTGCCATATTGTTTGTATTACTTGATTACATGAATTGGTCGGAAACTTCCAGGGTACGAAAAATAAATAAAAAACAGGCGGGAATTATTATTAAATAACAACAACAACTTGGCGATTAATTGCATTGGTCCGAAACGTCCAGGGTACGAAGCTTGTGAGTGACCAAAAAACAGCGCCTGGTAGTATTTATAAACAACAACAACTACAACTCTGCGATTTTTTTAGTTTTTGTTTCATTTTTTTTTTAGAAAATTGAGTGCGTTCCATATAGATATTTTCCCCCAGATTTTCGAGTGAAAATAGGGGTGCGACTTATGCATGATTGCGACCAATACTCGGCGGAATATGGTAGTGTTGATCCAGATCATAGTACGCAGCTAGCTACGCAATCTGATCTGGGACTACATTATTTGCCAGATTCATATTTTCACACATATAAATGTTATTGCAAACAGCGTAGACTCAGATCAGACTGAACATGTGTGCAGTCTGATCTGAGTCTGCTCTGTTCGCAAAACTGAATTTTGTGCTATTCAGTAAGAAGTAAACGCTGAAATACAGCATAGGACCGAATCTCTATAAATAGATTTGCAAAGGGAAATAACTGACTACAATCCTCATTGTCTAGGTCTCATATTCATGGTTTCAGGTTTTGGCCTCTTCCGCATTGTCAATTTGTTTGTTTGTTGGGGTTTAACGGCCTATCAACAGCTAAGCTCATTTAAGACCGGGTCAATGGGCTTAGTACTAAATCCCATATAATTATTACCTGTACAAGTACACGAGATTCTCATATTTTAACCCATAGAATGCAGGGAACAGAAAATTATCGTCTGCTGTTGTTTCTTATTTTTCTTTTTCTCTTAATAAAAACATGGTTCGACAGCACTTGAGAATCATTTCCATTGGAAACTGATTCTAAAGTGCTGTCAAACTATTTTATTTATGAGAAAAATTGAAAATAAATATGAAAGAGCAGACGACAAAATTTAATTCACCATTGTAAGGGTCAAAGGAACATGGGCGGGTTGAGGAGAGAAGATTTTGCTCACGTTCACTCTAGACACATGACGGAACCCTTGCATACCGGTATATGCAGTGCACTCACTGTCTACTTTGTTCACCATTCAATCAATGAAGTATCCTTGCAAATAAATTTGCATATTACACAGTCTGATACTAGAAACACGAATATTTGTGTTTCTAGCATCAGTTCACATACATGTAGTACAGTGGATTAACCCCTCTAAACCGGACACCCTGGGAACCCATTGTGCTTACCTTAGATGGGTTTCAATGCAATTTATTTCACTGTACTCAGTGTACTGTCTGTTCATGACTGACAATGACGAAAAAATGGCCATCAAGTTCTTATAACAGTGGAACCCCTCTAAACCAGACACCCTGGGGACCTCCCAGGGTGTCTGGTTCAGAGGGGTTACACTGCAACACAAAATACTGGTTGTATTTGCCACTCCTGTAACCACAATTCGACAATCTGATACTGGAAACTATATACTAGGATATTTGTGTTTCGGGTATAAGATGGCATAGGGTGGTTTGATCATACTTAATCATACAATAATGTGATGCATAAATTTACTAAACTTTTGTCAAAACAGCTATTGAAAATAATACACTGATTCACACAAAGGTGGCTTTTCATACGTTCTGTTCATTATTTCATAAGCGGCAGTGACTGAAGAAATGGGTCTTATTGGTTTTGTGACCAGTGAAGCTCACTAATGTAGTCTGATAATGATGGCGAACAGTGCAGATCCTGATCAGACTGTGCGGATGCACAGGCTGATCTGGATCTACACTGGTCGCAAACCCATAAGCCCCATTTCTCCAGTCACAGCCACGATTATGCTATTGTAAAGTCATCACTGTCGAACAGTGCAGATCCTGATCAGACTGTGCGGATGCACAGGCTGATCTGGATCTACACTGGTCGCAAACCCATAAGCCCCATTTCTCCAGTTACAGCCACGATTATGCCATTGTCAAGTCATCGCTGTCGAACAGTGCAGATCCTGATCAGACTGTGCGGATGCACAGGCTGATCTGGATCTACACTGGTCGCAAAACCAATTCTCCAGTCACATATTTATTACTACCTATCCTCAGAAATAGAGAATAAATCAACAATGACTGCCTGTATATATCATGTATCTGATAATTGCATGATGATATGCGGTCAGGTGTATCAGCTGTGGTAATTTATCCCCCAGCAGGCAGGCAGGCAACCTGTTGCACAAGGATCATCCACAATTATCAACCCGCCCCAAGTTGAGGATATAATGTCTTATTTCTGGATAATCTTAAATAATTCCAGCACAAAAATATTTACACAATTCCCTAACATTTGATTGGTCCGTAGCAAGTCTCTGTCCAAAATTCATATCCCAGTAAACTCCCACGCCGAACTACTTTCCGTAACCGTGAGGCGCAGTTAAAATAATTCTTAAGAAAACGGAAAATAAACACATTTTCTTGATGAATTTTATTTCAAATGCTGGAATTATATGGAATGAATGGCCTTTTTGTGTAATTTATCGGGGATATAAACTTGGAAAAGTCGGGGGAATACTGGACGAGGGAGGCCTTCCGGCCTTCGTCCAGTATTCCCGCGACTTTTCCAAGTTTATACCCCGATAAATTCCACAAAAAGGCCATTCATTCCTATAATAATTTCTTTATATTCTTCGAAGTACATGTAGTGACCACCCTGCATCAGTTCGAGTACGAGACCAAAGACGTACTCGGAATGCTCTACAAACACGGGTGCAGATCGGCGGCACGTGAAAGTGAATAGGTTTAACAGTTAGAGTCATATATATTATAGAGACAGGACCACAGTTTAAAGTCTCATCCGACAGACCAGTGGGATGGAAATACTATGAAAGTATTTTTGATGCCTAAGGAGAGGTTTGAACCCACAACCTCCGGATTGGAAGTCATGTGCTCTAACCGCCAGGCCAGAATCCGTCCCTCCGCGGCACAGGAATTCTGCCATATGGCATGAGTCAGGCATCGGCGGCTGATGTTCCTGGTTACCCTGCAGCAATACAAGAAGAGGTCCAGATAAGGTGCGTATTGGCGTATTTTACACACTAATTTTAGCTGAATACACATTGATTATCAAAAGTGGGAGTACAAAAACAACAGCAATGTGAAAATAAGCATTGATTTTCAAAATGAGTAGTGGAAATACTGTATTGATCTATTGGTGTTTAATGGCCTATCAACAGCTAAGGTTATTTAAGGCCAGGCTAACGGGTTGGACTATCCCGTATTTAACCAGTCCATAATGAGGGAAATTCCCAAAATCACAACTGAATATTTACAGAAAAATATATATTAATTAACCGTTTCCCTGATAGAGACGACTTTTGACGCCTCTGCAGAAGATGTCTTTTGAAAACATTGTGGGAAAAGGAGAAATTGCTTGTAACAAGCAATTTCTCCTTTTCCCACAATGTTTTCTACTCTATCAGATAATTTAACCATTATTTGACCCAGCATTTGATTCTTTTATTCAGATGTTTTCGATTTGGATGAGTCGAAATATCCAAAACAGGGAAAGGGTTAAGCCCTGAAATTAGAATAACCTGACCTTGTGCCAGGTTCTTTCTGCACCAGTCACTTAGCTCCAACCACCCAAATAAGTGAATGGTTAAATTGGCTTAATGTTTTGATCATTTGTTCCTTATTTCATAATGAAGTAAATCAATAATCCATTAATTTTGCAAAAAATAAAATATGAATTTAATTTGAAATCAGGGGGTACAATACTCTTTAGACACACAGCTTATCTGGAGCTCTGATACAAGTGAAGGCCGCTGGATCCTGGCAGCTATGGTATTGATCCGCCTGAAACCATGTAGGCCAACACAGGCAGCCAGCGCTATGTAATACAGAACCACAGCCGGGAAATGATTGATTGTGCAAGTTATTTCAATATTAACTTTCTGTCATTTCTGTCTAACATCGTAAACCGAGCTGGAGCACAATTGGTAGGCAGAAACTTTCAGCAAGTGGTGATGTGTTTATTTATTTAATGGTGTTGACAGCCTGTCAACACCTATGGTTTGTTTAGGTCAGTGTTAACGGGGTCGAATCCAATATTTCACCAGGATGGATGGTGGGGGGGGGGGGGGTGGATCCCAAAAAATCAGAACTGAATATTTACAGAATTAATATATATTAAGGGGGGGGTGGGGAGATCCCAAAATCAGAACTGAATATTTACAGAATAATATATATCAATCGTAGATCCCACCAAAATCAGAACTGAATATTTACAGAATGAATATATATTCAGGGGGGGGGGGGGAGATCCCAAAATCAGAACTGAATATTTACAGAATGAATATATATTCATGGGGGGGGGGGGGGGATCCCAAAATCAGAACTGAATATTTACAGAATTAATATATATTCAGCCCATAAATTAGAATAACATGATCTGGTGCCAGGTCCACACTTGACCAGTGTCACTTAGCCTCATTCCTGTAAAAGTAATATGATTAGTACTAATCTTAGTATTTTTATGATGGGTATAACCAGATCCCATTCTCAATTAACAAGAAAGCCAAAGGACTTGAGGACCAAACCATGGACATAAGCATTCCAGTAAGGATGAATTCTATCGTTAAATTTACCTTTTGCATGCTTCCAACCAGCCGCCCACAAGTGGTGATGTAGTATAGAGATAGTACTGCTGCAAAGTATCTCACAATGCATATGGATAAGAAAGTATGGTCGCAAATTTGCGGATATTTTTTCAAAATACAATCTAAGGACAATGCACACCTTAATGTTATGAAATTTCTCATGAAAAACATTTTTTACAACACTGTAGAATCATTTCCAATGGAAATGATTCTAAGGTTTTGTCAAAATATATTTTTATTGAGAAAACTAGAAAATGTGTTCATAGAACACGGATGCCCCACATACCACTTTGATAATAAACAAGGCAAAATTCCAATTACAAAAGGGGAGGTAATCCATGACCCGGGGGTCGAATAAAAAATCTAAATAAACTTTTCGCACCTACTCATCATAAGAGTCGAAAAGGGGGAGATAATCCATGATGTCGGCGTCGAATAAAAAATTGAAATAAACTTTGTGCATCTCATAAGGAAGCTACGTACCAAGTTTCAGGTGTGTAGCTAGCACGGTTTAAAAGTTTTACGACTTATAAGGTAAAATTGTCAAAATCTAAGCGGAGATAATCCATGACTCTAGGGTCAAATCAAAAATCAAAATAAACTTTGCACATCTACTCATCATAAGGAAGCTACATACCAAGTTTCAGGTATGTATAGCTATCACAGTTTAAAAGTTTTACGAGTTACAACTTTACAAGTCAAAATTTCCAAATTCTAAGTCGAAAAGGGGGAGATAACCCATGACCCGGTGGTCGAATCAAAAATCAAAATAAACTTTGCGCATCAACTCATAATAAGGAAGTTACATACCAAGTTTCAGGGGTGTAGCTAGTACGGTTTAAATGTTTTATGACTTACAAGGTTGGTGACGGACGGATTGAAGGACATACGGACGGATGGACGGACGGGACGGACGGACAAGAGTAGCACTAAATGCCCCCACCACGATAAAAGACAAAATTTAAAACAACAGCAGTCGACTATCTTGTATAGAAGAAATGGACGGAAATATAATATTTCCCCAGTGTGCATACAGACATGTCAGCCAACTAAGTGCTTGAAGATAAAATCCCCAGTTGCAGTACCAACATGCATGTTCCCGTAATCGGCTACAAGCGTGAGAATTCACATTCCAAGGTTGCATATACTGCCGGTAATTACACGGCATGTCTGCAGTTGTGGTGAGACAATTAATTGGGCTATATAGTTATGTTTCTAATCAGGGGCGGGGCACTGATTGACAATCTACACCATATGTAACCCGACGGTTTTGAACGTACCAAGTATGTGGACCAGGGGGCCGTTTCACTAAACTTTGTATGACTAAAATGTTCGTAAGTGCAAATTTAGGATTGTCTGGAAATTTCAATTGATGAATTTACATTCATTGAGCATAGCCTATGCTCAATAAATGTAAATCCGATAATTGTTTACAAGAATACATTGTTAATGTGCAATTAACAGATATCATAATGTTGCACTTACAAACATTTTAGTTGTACGAAGTTTAGTGAAACGGCCCACTCATGGTGGATATGGACCTTGGGTTTAGCAGAGGGGGCAGGGGAAGGCAGAGTATCTTGTATTTGTCAACGTATGATGGAGCACCATCAGAGGAATGCATGTGCGAAATATGAAACAGTTACATAAAAGGAAACGGAAATTATAATCAATTTACCTGAGTGTCAAGGTTTTGAACACACTAAATATATGACCTTGACCCCAAGAGTAGCAGGGGCCCGATGATGCTAAGCTTATTCATAATGGGTGTTCAATGCAACTAAGTTTTGTTTGTTTATTGGTGTTTAATGGCCTATCAACGGCTAAGATCATTTAAGGCCGGGTCAACGGGTCCGGTCCCGCATTTAACCTGCTCCATTGTGGGGGAAAAACCCAAAATCAGAACGGAATATTTACATCTAAGTAAATATCTATTCAGTCTTGAAATTAGAATAACCTGACCTGGTGCCAGGTCCATATCACACCAGTCACTTGGCCCATTCCCCTAAAAGTAGTACCAGTAGGATAACTCTATTAACCCATTAAAGACGGGATACACTTATAGTAGTATGAAACTTTTTAGGGGGAAAATCCTATTTTCTTCATTTCATCTCGAAAGTATATGTTGTTACCACTCATTTGAACCGTCTCGACGAGACGGTTCAAATGAGTGGTAACAACATATACCTTTATGGAGAAATAAACAAAAGAATGAAGTTTTTCCAATAAAAACTATTGTATCCTTAGACTGAAATGGGTTAAGAGATATAACCAGATTCAACTCTGGCATACGAGAAAGCCAAAGACATACCAGAGGTTCAAACCAGGTCTACTGTCGGGATTCCAGTAAGGACGAATCCTGATCGTTAAATTACCCATCTCATGCTCCCAACCAACCACCACATGCTATTTATAGACTAAGGACAATCAAAATAACTGTAATGCTTTGGTGGTATGATAATATAGTTCATTTAATCCCAATTACAATGTGGACGGCACAAGTACGACTCGCTAGAAAAATGAGACATGAAACATACACTTTGGTGTGCCCCAATCTGGCTAGGTCCGTGCAAACAACTACACACAATGTGTGGTGGAAACAAGACAAATAACAACACAGCCGGACAAATACCCGTAACAGAACAGTCCCTTACCACTATTCACTGTAACCCTATAATCCACCACAGGCACTTTGTGGTATGAACAAGAAAAGCCTCTTAAAAACATACCCAATTTTACTCTTATAAGTTACATTAAATATCTAGAAGGTAGGCTATCTTTTCAACCAATGGAATTGGTACTAGTGAACCTTGGGCCCCGGCTCGCTGATTCAGTAATTGTAAATCGCGAGAAGCTTTCGCGCGCGTTACAATTATTGAATTAGCGAGCCGGGCCCAAGGTAAATAATCCACTTCCGTTGGTTGAAAAGATGGCGAGTGTCCTACCTTCTGGATATTTAATATCAGAATAAAATTGGATATGATTTAAAGAGGTTTTTCTCGTTCATACCACAGAGTGCCTGTGTAAAATCCACTGGTGGGAGAATCCACTATACAATCAGCAGCAACAAATAAATGTATCCTGTGACACAACTGTATCCAATCCAGGGATATACAAGCAGCCAGTGGTATGAAATGAGGCCAGTGGTAACAGACAGGCAGATAAGGCTGTACTGCTGGGGAGAATGGCAAGTACAGTGTTACCGTATCTACCGTAATATCCCTCAATATTCAACACAGACAGGCAGATACAGCTGTACTGCTGGGGAGAATGGCAGGTACAGTGTTACTGTGTCTACCATAATAACCCTCAATATTCACACAGACAGGCAGATACGGCTGTACTGCTGGGGAGAATGGCAGGTACAGTGTTACCGTATCTACCGTAATAACCCTCAATATTCAACACAGACAGGCAGATACGGCTGTACTGCTGGGGGGAATGGCAGGTAGTGTTACCGTATCTACCGTAATAACCCTCAATATTCAACACAGACAGGCAGATACGGCTGTACTGCTGGGGAGAATGGCAGGTACAGTGTTACCGTATCTACCATAATAACCCTCAATATTCAACACAGACAGGCAGATACAGCTGTACTGCTGGGGAGAATGGCAGGTACAGTGTTACCATTTCTACCGTAATATCATCCCTCAATATTCAACACAGACAGGCAGATACGGCTGTACTGCTGGGGAGAATTGCAGGTACAGTGTTACCGTATCTACCGTAATAACCCTCAATATTCAACACAGACAGGCAGATACAGCTGTACTGCTGGGGAGAATGGCAGGTACAGTGTTACCGTTTCTACCGTAATATCATCCCTCAATATTCAACACAGACAGGCAGATACGGCTGTACTGCTGGCGAGAATGGCAGGTACAGTGTTACCGTATCTACCGTAATACAGTCTCCGCGAAAGTCGTCGCTAATACTAGACCATGCTAAATTAAATTATGTTGTCTGCTTTTTGTTTTTTATTTTTCTCATCAATCAAAAATATGGTCTGACAGCACTTTAGAATCATTTCCAATGGAAATGATTCTAAAATGTCCTGTCCATAGCAGCCGCCACGCTTTTGCTTTCCCAATTATTCAAGTACTACATAAATAAACCCGAGAACAAAGACTACATGTTACAGAGCTCCAGATAAGGTGCGTATTGGCGTATATTACACACTTATTTTAGCAGAATACGCATCGATTATAAAAAGTGGGAGTACAAAATACTTGCAGCAATCCGAAAATATGCATTTATTTTCAAATCGAGTAGTGAAAATACTGTAATAAGTTGAAAATTTACTTAGTTGAACTGCAAAAAGCAAATAGTGTTTGCTTTTTGCAGCTCAAGTAAGTAAATTTTTAATTATCTTTTTAACGTTTATTCCCTATTTAATAAGGAAGAAAATCAATAATACATTTGTAAAAGTAAAATACACATTGAATTTGAAATCTAGGGGTATAATACGCTTATCTGGAGCTCTGTGTTAACAAAGGCCAGTTTCGTTATTTCGCCATGGCTGGCCTTATTCACAGGTTTGACTGTACATGTATATGGTTTCTCACAGGAATATCCAAGTATTTATGATTCTTATGGTTGTACTTGTGTATCACAATAGTAATGTATTTGGATACAATTCGTTTTCCCAACAACAAATGGTGTGTGAATATTTATGGTTATTATGGTACTCATATAGCACACAGGAGGTGGGAGACATCCGCCTGCAATCTCTCATCATTGCACCGGTGAAAGGATTTTGACAGCTGAGTTTGTAAAGCCAATTTCCTTTTCTTTAAAAGCATGTTGCAGCTGGCAAAATATGTTAATGACAAAAAATTAACTCAGGGAAATTGATGGCGCAGTCCATCGTTTATATATATCCACTTTTTCCAAATTTTTAAATCCAAAATGGAGAGATAATGCATAACCGGAGTCAAATGAAAACAAGAAATGCGTCTGTTCAACGCGGATGCCACCTGCAGCATATTTGAGAAACTGTGACAAATTGGTTAACCGAAAAGTGTGACGGACGGACAGACGGACAGAGACAGAGACGGACGGACGGACGGATGCCCGGACGGACGGACAGACGGACGGTCCACACTACATACCACCCATTTCTTCGAAACCCGGTGGCATAAAAATAAAAATTCAGTTTGCACATCTACACACCATAGGGACTCCACATACCAAATATGAAATTTCTGGCTATTAGGGTTTAAAAGTTCTACTTTTTTTCAACAAGAAAATGTGGCCTGTCTGCACACAAATGCCCCCGGTGGCAGATTGAAGAAACTGTGGCAAAGTTAATAATAATTTTTAATGTGAGAAAAAGTTCAAAGCTGTGAGGGTCAAAAGGTCAAGGCCATATTAAGGACAGCATGAATGTGTGGTATTTGTGCAATATTATAGTGATCCTTTAAGGGATATAGAAGATATGACAGAATTGAGAAACTCCGGCAAACTTCTTAATGTGTGAAAACGTTCAAAGTGGTGAAGGTAAAAAGGTCAAAGTCATATTAAGGGCATTTTTCCACAAGTATGATGTATTGTAATATTGAGGTAATCTATCACGGGATATAGAAGTTATGACAGAATTGACAAACTCCGGCAAAATTCTTAATGAGTGAAAAAGTTCGAAGTTGTGAGGGTCAAAAGGTCATATTAAGGGCAGCATGGACATCCACAGGTATGCTGTGTTGAAATATTTAAGCAATCATTCAAGAGATAGAAGTTATGACATAATTTAGAAACTATGGTGAACTTCTTAATGTGCCGGACAAATGGAAGGACGGACACTGTCCAAACACTATATGCCTTTGGCTCTACCGAGATCGGGGACATAAAAAGTGGGTAAATGAAGTCAGGGCTCCAGATAAGGAATTAGTAGTTGAGTATTGTCACTCCATCATTTCTGAATCAATTGGGTATTTCAAAATTTTAATTGGGTAAAATAGAATCACACTACTGTTTACACATCAGCAGACCGCACTTATTGAATAGTTTGCTTCTAAATGAAAACACATCTTGGTATTTCATTAGAATTGTCTCCTTGGAAACAATTCTAATGAAATACCAAGATGTATTTTCATGGAAAAATAAGAAAATATGCTATATTTGTGGGCTGCTTATTGTTTTCTGTAGCATGATAAAGATACCTCAAATCTTTCATTGCTTTTTGATACTCACTACTTCTGATTTCAATTGGGTTTTTGGCAATTTTAATTGTGTATTTACGCAAATGCGCACCTTATCTGGAGCTCTGGAAGTGCAGGCATCATAATGTATTTCCATGTATATGTGGCTGCAACTGAAGAAATAGGGCTTATGAGTTTTACAAACAGAATAGATCGAGATTAGCCTGTGTATCTGTACCGTCTGATCATGATCTGCACTGTATAATTGCTGTATAATTGCTGTATAATTGCTGTGCTGTATAATTGCTGTATAACTGCTGTTGAGGTACAGAAGCCCGTTTCACGAAACCTCGTACGAATAAATGTTTAAGTAAGTGCAAAATTATGATAGTCTGTAAATTTTACATTAACCTTGTTTTTTGTGTAAACAATTATTGGATTTACATTTATTGAACATAGGCTGCATATGCAGCCTACGTTCAATAAATGTAAATCCATCAATTTAAATTTCCAGACGATCATAAAATTGAACTTAGTAACATTTTAGTCTTACAAAGTTTAGTGAAACAGCGGCCCCCAGGTGTATGTAGCAACCACATCCAGCCATAAAACAGATTCAGGTGATGGGAGAGCAGCTATCTGTCATAGATAACCTGTACAGGCGCCAAGCAATATGTCACATCATCTCCATGGCGCAAGAATCTAATTTACTTGGCAACAACAATACCCCTCATATGAGACAGGCCATGGGATTTTCTACCTACTGTCTGTTCCACGTTTTGCTGCCGACAAACTTTTGGCTATTAAACACATTCAATCTAAAAGATATTTAAAAGTAAGTATTTTTTCATCAATAACATAAAATTCACCCCCACACCCCCCCAAAAAAAATTGTATTTGATGAAATTCCATCAAATATTGATTTTATTGCGAACAAATTATTTTCCTATGGGAATTTAACATGGGGCTAAAAATAGATTATTTTTAATATTTTTTTTTATTTGTGGACCGATTTTCAAAATCTAACTTTTGTTTTCTTAATTACATCATTTTCAAGCTATCTCGCAAGGTTTTGGAGTCATTTTCCAATTTTGGAAATTGACTCCCCATGTTAAATTCCCATAGGAAAATCGTTTTTTCGCAATAAAATCAATATTTCATGGAATTTCATGAAATAAAATTTTATGGGAGAGTGACTTTTTTGTTATTGATGAAAAAGTACTTACTTTTAAATATTTTTTAGATTTAATGTGTTTAATAGCCAAATGTTCGTCGGCAGCAAAATGTGGAACAGACAGTAATTTACTTGGCAACAACAATACCCCTCATATGAGACAGGCCATGGGATTTTGTACCTAAGATGTGTAATTTTTCATGAAAAATATTAACAGAAACTGTGATATTTTCCACAAATGAAGTTGAAAGTTGACAAAATTTTCATGGAAAATGCTTAATTCGCATTTGCTCATACATTTTGTCATTTTTTTTATGTAATTTACAAAAATTATCTTAAATTTTGTAAATATATTTCAAGAGATATCGCACATCTTCTTAGGTACAAAATCACTTTGCTTGTCTCATATTATATATTATGGGTCACGACCTGACAAAACCCGATTTCATTTTTCATCAATGTAGCTCCAACTCATCAGTGTAGCTCCTCACAGTACAGTAACAACCCGACTCGTCAGTGTAGCTCCTCACAGTACAGTAACAACCCGACTCGTCAGTGTACGACTCATCAGTGTAGCTCCTCACAATACAGTAACAACCCGACTCATCAGTGTAGCTCCTCACAGTACAGTAACAACCCGACTCATCAGTGTAGCTCCTCACAGTACAGTACAGTAACAACCCAACCCATCAGTGTAGCTCCTCACAGTACAGTAACAACCCGACTCATCAGTGTAGCTCCTCACAGTACAGTACAGCAACAACCCAACTCATCAGTGTAGCTCCTCATAGTACAGTAACAACCCGACTCATCAGTGTAGCTCCTCACAGTACAGTACAGCAACAACCCGACTCATCAGTGTAGCTCCTCACTGTACAGTAACAACCCGACTCATCAGTGTAGCTCCTCACAGTACAGTACAGCAACAACCCGACTCATCAGTGTAGCTCCTCACAGTACAGTAACAACCCGACTCATCAGTGTAGCTCCTCACAGTACAGTAACAACCCGACTCATCAGTGTAGCTCCTCACAGTACAGTAACAACCCGACTCATCAGTGTAGCTCCTCACAGTACAGTAACACCCGACTACATCATGTCTCACGTACAGTAACAACCCGACTCATCAGTGTAGCTCCTCACTGTACAGTAACAACCCGACTCATCAGGATCCACACTGTTTTAGTATTTCTAACTGATTTTTATTTTCAAAGTCACCCCTTTTTCTAATAAATTGATGGAATAGTCTGCGTATCATTATGAAGATGGAAGGGTCAACAAAAGAACCGCTACACACAACAATTGTCGTCTGCTGTTGCTTTTAAATTTTGCCTTATTTCTCAATAAAAACATGTTTTGACAGCACTTCAGAATCATTTCAATTGGAAATGATTCTGAAGTGCTGTCAAAGCATTTTGTAAATTATTCTAAAGTGCTGTTTTTGATGATAAAAATAGAAAATAAACAGCAGACGGCAAAAAGATAGTGGTGTAAGGGTTAATAGTAGCATTATGGATGATTCAATGTTTGTTGATTGATTGATTAACCAATTTATTCATTGATTGATTGATTTGGGGCTTAACAGTACAAGGTCTTGATCAGACAGGTCACTGATGGGGAAATCAAAAGTGACAGTGAATGGGTTTAACATCCCAGCAACAGCTAAGGTATTTTAGGGACAGGGTTTCAAGTCTCATCAGAAAGACCAGGGGGCCGTTTCATTAAACTTTGTATGACTAAAATGTTTGTAAGTGCAAAATTATAATCGTCTGGAAATTTCAATTGATGTCATTACATTTAGTGAGCATATGCAGCCTTTGCTCAATAAATGTAAATCCATAAATTGTTTACAAGAAAACACTGTTAATGTTAAATTTAATCATAATTTTGCACTTACATGTACAAACATTTTAGTCGTACAAAGTTTAGTGAAACGGCGGCCCCCAGTGGGATGGAAATTCTATGAAAGTATTTTTGATGCTTGTCTAAGGCGAGGTTTGAACCCACAACCTCTGGTATGGAAGTACAGTGCTCTAACCTCTCAGTCACAGCAAATCTCTCAAGTGGAAATAAAATATAAAGTGCTCTCTGTATCTCAGTTCCTGATTTGATGCCAGGTGTCATCTCAACAGAAACAGGTTCACCAAGACGAGTGTCTCACCTCAACAAAAGTAGGTCAATGTCACCCAAGTGGCTAGACATCAATGTGAGGAGGCTATATACTGATGAAGTTTGGTAAAGATCAGACTAACAATTTATATTTCAGGAATAAAACCATGGGCGGTTGCATTTACTGAGGTGTCAATAAATTTGGTCTGTTTAAAGTTTGCGAGAAGTCCTTCACCAAATGTATTGCCCACCACAGTAAACGCAACAGCCCATGTTTTTATTACTTATCTTTACACTGCATTATCTGATAGATTAAATGTTGTCGTCTGCTGTTTATGTTTTAGTTTCGATTTTTCTCATCAAAACATGGTTTGACAGCACTTTAGAATTATTTCCATTGGAAATGATTCTAAAGTGCTGTCAAACCATGTTTTTCTTGAGAAACAGGGCAAAAAATAAATCAACAGCAGACGACAGTTTCGCATTCAGCAGGCTAAGGGTTAACAAGAAACGAGGCAAAGCCACGAAGGCCAGGTTTTTTCCAAACATAGACACTTGGATAACATAATTATGCCCACTTTTTGTAGACTAGATGGCCGTGACCTGCATGTCGCGCCTTGGGGCGAGGCATGGACACTAAAAAAAGAGATATTGTAGTTGGAAAAACATTAACCAAAAAACTTTAACCGGATACACGGACGTACGGACGGACGGACAGACGTATGCCAAAATGCCGACAATATCGTGCTTTGCGCAAGCGGGTGCGACAATGATGATAAACACCCATGTGAAGTATCAAGGTAATGGGTGAAGCAGTTACAGAGATATAGTACACAAAAAAACTTTAAGAAAAAAATTCAAAGTAATTTGACCTTGACATTGGGCACAGGGGCCGCACGGTTGGGGGGTAGAATGAAAATATGGATGATAAACACCCATGTGAAGTTTCAAGGTAATGGGCCTGAAAGGTTTTGAAGCTGTGAAAGTTTGTTGGTCAAAGAAATGGACTTAAACGCGAAAACTTAACATTGTAAACGCGAAAAGTTAGCATTGAAAATGGCTAAGTCGACTGCGCGGAAAAAATTGGTCAAGTTCAAAAAAAGGTAACATGTTGGATAGTGATATGTGGTGGGCACCCCTTGATTATGAAGCTGTGAAAGTTGGTTGGTCCTATGTGGTACAGTAACAAAGAAATGGACTCAAACACCAAAACTTAACATTGATTGTGGACGCCGCCCGCCGCCCGCCCGCCAGCCCACCCGCCCGGCTTTCGCCAATCCAATAGCCTGGATTTTTTTTCAAAAAAGAAAACATGGCTAAAAATGTATATAAGCAAATTAATATGGATTAAAATTAAGAACAATCTTGTTTTACGTCATTTTGTCCCAATTGCTGGAACAGCAATGTTGCTGGTCAATAGCGTGACGTTAACGACAATGACGATGAACGTCATTTATTTTAATGACGTCAAACAAACTTTAACGAATCAAGAACATTGCACGACGTCAGTGGGGCTAATGTAATATACTGGGATATAAACGCAATACGTTAAATGGTAACACAATACGTTAAATGGGCTTCTATTATGAAAGTAAGGACAGTGTAAATAGTATATGATATGTGAAATTTGGACATACAGCAAAGCTCTACTGGACAAGACCAATTTCAAAATAACTACAGATTAGTTTTCACCAAATAAATTTGTTTGACTTTTTTGGTTTATTGATGAAAAAGTACTTAAATTTAACCCATAGACCGTTAACTTATTTATTTTTTTTGTCGTCTGCTGTTTATTTTCTATTTTACATTTTTATCAGCAAAAACATGCTTTGACAGCACTCTAGAATAATTTACAACATGCTTTGACAGCACTTCAGAATGATTTCCAATGAAGTGCTGTGAAACCATGTTTTTATTGAGAAATCAGGCAAGATATAAAAGTAACTGCAAACGACAATTGTTGGGAGTAACGGTCTACGGGTTAATTTTTTTTTCTTCGATTTAATGTGATTAATATCCAAAGGTTTATTGGCAACAAAAGTGAAACAGACGGTAGGTCAATGTAATCCAAATGTGTGATTAGCCATCAATGTGAGGAAGCAACAGATGAAATGTGGTAAAGATCTGCATAACATATCAGGACATTGGTGTGTGTCCAATTCTACTTTGCTCAGGGACATTCACAGTCAACAATGTGTAGGCTTTGATTAGACTTTAACCCATTCCTTTGGGCGGAATACACCTTTACGGTTATGAAATTTATTAAAACTTTTACTTTTATTTTTGTTATTTCTCAATGAAAGTATATGTTGTGACCACTCATTTGAACCGTCTCGATGAGACAGTTCAAATGGTGGTCGCGAAATATACTTCTGAGCGCATAGAAGGAAAATAGTTAGGATTTTCCGCAAACATAATTGCGTATCCTCAGCATGAAAAGTTAACCCATTCGGACGGACACCAGTACGGACGGACGTACGGACGGACACCAGTAACACTATATGCCCCACTCACCATTCAGTGGCAGGGCATAAAAATGCCAAGATATGTTTTCATATCTAGAAACAAACTATTCAATAATTGCTGTCTGTTGATGTATAAACAGTAGTGTGATTTAATTTTACCTAATTCAAATTTTGAAATACCCAATTGCTTCAGAAATGATGGAGTAACAATATTCAATTACTAATTGCTTATCTGGAGCCCTGGTAGTAATAATCTAATGGTGGTTCACATATCTACATACCAGCCACAATAGTGTAATAAAATCATTACCAAGTAATTTACAACAGCATCAATCAATCAATGCATGAAAGACAATAAACTACATAGAGACCACAAGTTTGTCTTTGCACGGCTCTAAATCATCAGAAGCCTTGACTTGCTATAAATATTCTGTTGCAATAATGACATTCTAGGCACAGTTTCACCACAGTGCTCACTATATAGATTTTTCTGCCAGGGGTTGTCTCAACATTGCTGATAATGTACTGGCTCTTCACACAGGCTGTTGGCATGGTGATAGGATATTATATATCGTTTTAAACATGTAGAAAACCAAAATATTTGTTGCTATTGTTTAGTCACTGTATTATAAAAGTAGATGGCCGATTGGACATGGGTTGTGAAGATATTGGGTACTTTAACGCAGATTTAACAAAACATTAACCCTTAGGCCACTATTCACAACAATTGTCGTCTGCTGTTGCTTTTATATCTTGCCTTATTTCTCAATAAAAAACATGGTTTGATAGCACTTCAGAATCATTTCCAATGGCATGTTGTAAATTATTCTAAAGTGCTGTCAAAGCATATCGACACTGGCCTCAGGGACGTTATTGTTGTTGGTGATTTCAATCATAATACATTGAATGCTCAATCTAACAGGAAGGTGGAGTCTATTTGCACACAGTTCGCGTTAACTCAGTGTATTTCATCCGCCACACATTTCACCGAACAATCGGAATCAATTATCGATTTATTATTTGTTTCGAACAGAGATAATCTTGTTACGAGCGGAGTAGGCGATCCATTTTTACAACAAGATATTCGGTTTCACTGCCCGATTTACGGACTTCTAAAATTCTCCAAGCAAAAAACTAAACCTTTTAGGCGTAAGATTTGGCAATATGATAGGGGGGGGCTCCAATCAATTACGGAGAGACATTGCATCAGTGACCTGGAACGACTTGAAATCGGAAAACATTGATGAATACGCAAATAATATTACTAACATAATAATAACGACTGCCGAAAAATATATACCTAATAAGGAAATACTCGTCAGACAATCCGATTTACCTTGGGTCACCACTAATATAAAAACAATGATAAGAAAGCGAAAACGTTTATATAAAAAAGCTAGAGCGATTAACAACAATCTACACTGGACTAATTTTCGAAATTTCAGGAACGATGTAATTGCAGCAATACGGGATTCAAAGAAAGAATATTATACTAGAATAAGTGATAAGCTGAAATCAGGTCAACTTTGCTCCAAAGATTGGTGGTCGACACTAAAACATTTTATAAGTGAGAATGAAAACAAAACTATACCTCCACTCCAACATGCCGATTTAATAATTGATGACGAAATGGAAAAATCAAATATAATAAACAATTTTTTTCGGGACCAAATACTTCTACACGAACCAGACACGTCTGCACCCACAATAGCATCATACACAACACGTAACAACCTTGAAAGTATAACCCTTACCCAAAACGAAATAGAAATCTTACTAGCTAACGTACCATTAGGAAAAGCATCAGGACCAGACGGTGTCAATAACCGCATACTCAAAGAGTTAAAACGTGAAATATCCATTCCATTAACAGATTTATTCAATACATCTATCCAACTCGGACAATTTCCAGACGAGTGGAAAAAAGCTAATGTAGTCAAATATTTAAGGCTGGTAACCCTTCTCTTCCGTCAAACTATCGTCCTATATCCCTACTTAGCACAATTAGTAAGGTGCTAGAAAGAGCCGTATTTAAACATCTGTACAATCATTTCAGAGACAACGATGTCTTAACTCCCTTACAATCTGGGTTCGTCCCAGCTGACTCAACTGTAAACCAACTTACATTTCTCTACAATACATTCTGCAGTGCATTAGACGAAGGGAAGGAAGTAAGGGTAGTATTTTGCGACATAAGCAAGGCGTTTGATTGAGTCTGGCATACTGGTCTTCTCGTAAAATTGAGATCCGCAGGTGTCATTAATAATGTACATGACTGGTTTAAAAGCTACCTTAGTGGGCGCAAGCAACGAGTCGTGCTACCAGGTGTTTACTCCAACTGGAACCAAATTAAAGCCGGCGTCCCGCAAGGCTCCATATTAGGCCCGTTACTATTCCTACTTTATATTAACGATATTGTTACTAACATAAACTCAGGTATTAGACTTTTCGCAGATGACATCAGCTTATACCTTATTGTTGTCACTCCAGAAACAGCATCACTAACCATGAATTCAGATCTAGAAAGAATCACTAACTGGTCAAATAAATGGCTAGTATCATTCAATCCCAAGAAAACGGAATCACTACTAATATCATGAAAACGTAATAGATTAGTACATCCACCAATAGTAATGAATGGTAATAATGTTACACAGGTTGAAAGTCATAAACATCTAGGTATCTACTTTAATAATGAATGTACATGGCACCAACACATAGATTATATAACAACAAAAGCGTGGCGCAGAATTAACATTATGCGAAAACTTAAATACACATTAGATAGAAAAAGTCTAGAGATAATATACCTTTCCTTCATCAGACCCTTACTTGAATATGCCGATGTTGTTTGGGATAACTGTACCCAATACGAAAAAGATGCGGTTGAAAAAATCCAGATCGAAAGCAGCACGTATAACATCGGGCGCCACGAGACTCGTCTCTATCGACTCTTTATATACCGAAATATGTTGGGAAACATTAGAACACAGACGACATTCGCACAAGCTGAACATATTTTACAAAATGAAAAACGGTATCTCCCCAACTTATCTTATAGACATTGTTCCGCCGGAAATAGACACATCCCGCTACAACTTCCGTAACTCTGATAACGTTCAACTCGTACGATCGCGAACCACGCTTTATTTTAATTCCTTTTTACCATCGACAGTTCGCGAGTGGAACTCTCTTCCTAACGATACACGAAACGCACAATCACTTAATTGTTTCAAAACCAAAATAAAAATCAATACCGGCAAAGTCCCAAGCTATTACTACAATGGTTCTCGGTATCTCCAAGTGTACACACACGTCTAAGGACAAAATGCAGTGCTCTAAACCACGATTTATATCGTAAAAATATTGTCGATTCCCCGAACTGTACTTGCGGACAGGTCGAGGATGCAAACCACTATTTTTTCACATGTACCCGTTACACAATAAACCGCGAACAACTAATGAACGATGTTCAAATTCTCTGCCAACCGACACTACTATATTACTCTACGGCAACACCGAACTTGATCCTACCGACAATGAATCTATATTTGCATGTGTTAGAACATATATACCAAAGCACCGGCCGCTTTTCGTGATCATGTACCGACGTCTGCTAACGTACACCCACTGTCGTGGTTGGAGTAGAGTGGGCTGTGTATTGGTCGATGTGAGGGTGGCAACCGTGGCTTTCGTTGGGGCTTCAAAATATTTTTTTCTATCAAAACTGGTCAAGATGTTTTCTGCATTGTGTATACAACTGTACACACTATTCTCTTGTTTCATTATTTCATCTATTTCATTTCATAAATAGTTTATTACACAAATATTTACATATTGACAAACAACGTACACTTACCGGAATCACCGGGTGCTGAAACCAGTTATGTTCACCAATTATAAACCTTTATTAAACCGCGACAGAACGATCTGGTCTCATCATCCGGTGATGAAAAGTCACATGTAGGGAGAGGATTTAAATAAGCTTGCTTTCAATCCAATCCCATTTGTATATATCATTGTAAATTCCATTGTCGCCTTGTACCATTGTAAATAATATGCAAATAAAATATGTTTAAACTAAAGCATATTTTTGAGGATAAAAATGGAAATAGAAAATAAACAGCAGACAACAAAAGAATTATGATAGCGGTCTAAGGGTTAAAGCAAATTTCAAAGTACAGTCGAGCACCAGTACAGTCGAGCACGAGCACCAGTACAGTCGAGCACCAGTATCTCGAATATCAGTACATGTATCTGGATGATATCCCCTGTCTCGATGATTCACTAATGTCCCGAATTATATCCTTATTTGTTTAATATAAATTTCCAC
Source organism: Conchocele bisecta (assembly GCA_029237695.1). Taxonomy (NCBI): domain Eukaryota; kingdom Metazoa; phylum Mollusca; class Bivalvia; order Lucinida; family Thyasiridae; genus Conchocele; species Conchocele bisecta. The sequence continues at coordinate 82,696,253 of CM055270.1, forward strand.
GGCTATCTCGACCATGCCCTATCTTGTATATGTTCTCTATCTCGACTATTCATTCTGTTCCGTCCGTATAAAGAAACGTTAAAAATCTCATCGCTGTCTCAACCGCCTGGCTGCCAAGATCAATTTGGTTGACATTAAGTTTCAAAACATATCACCAAACAAAACACATTAAATTCACACTTACCTCAGGTTGTTTGCTTAATTGGTCCACCTCATATATTTGAGTGTTTGACATGATTCATTAAGAAAATCACGCTGGTCATTTAAGCAATTCACTGAGAGTCGTGACGCAACCTTGTAATGTTGATTAGCTTACTAACTAGTTACTTGGTGATTGTTTACTCGTGGTGTAGTGTTTTGTTTAATTGTTGGGGTTTAACAGCCTATCAACAGCTAAGGTCATTTAAGGCCGGGTCAATGGGCTTAGTACTAAATCCCATATATTACCTGTAACAATGGGGTGGAGGGGGGGGGGAATTCCCAAAGTCAGAACTGAATATTTACGATAAAAAAAAATATATTCAGCCCTGAAATCAGAATAATCCTGATCTGATGCCAGGTCCTCGCCACACCAGAATCACTTGGCCCCCTCCCAAAAGCAGTAGGATCAGTAATAATCATATTACTTTCATAATGGATAATAACCCAATTCAACTCCCAGGTAACAAAAGAGCCAAAGATAAAAACGTACATGAGGGCCAAACCAGGCAAATCATGATTCCTATACGGCAGAACCCCTACCGTTAATTTACACCATCGTGTTTGCCCGACCAACCACCCATCGTGGTGTAATGGGTAATATGATATCATATTTTTCGAAAATATTCAACCATGTCACTTCATCGCTATCTCGAACCTAGTCCTATCTCGACTATATGGACAATCTCACTTCGACTTCGAGATACTGGTGCTCGACTATAATTTGACCAACACCTTGGGCATGTGGGAAGCATGGGTGGGCTATAGAATGAAAATATCAATGGTGATAAAGAGGTATGTGAAGTTTCAAGTCAATCAGACTTACGGTTGTGAAGATTTTTAGAACTTAATAACTTAAATGCAGATGTCGGACACATGCCAAAAATGGCGACTATATATCATACCGACCGCAAGCGGGCATGATAAAATACAATATATTATATTATGTGGGGGCATAAAAATATCAGCCACATGAACTGCGATATGAACCGTTCTGTGAGTACAAAGGCTGGAACGGAATCTATAACTGGTTTCGGAATGGGGAAATAACCACCTTAATTTTTCACTAACGGAACTGGCATTAAGATACCCAAACATCTGCATTGTTGATGTTGGTCGAAACCACTTCATGGGCAAGACCATTTACAACTAGATTTGTCAGTTAGCGAGGCTTATGGAATAGCCCCCGCATTGGCACGGGTGCCTCTAAAATATGCGACGGCACAAACGTGGGCGGTAGAGGACCATTGGAACAATGCGTGTGTGAAATGTGAAGCAGATCTGAGCAAAGAAACAGAAATTATAAGCCATTTACCCCGAGTGTTAAGGCTTAGTGACGGACGGACAAACGGCCAACCTGACTCCAGTATACCCCCCACAATTTGTTGCGGGGGGTATAATTATAAGCCATTTACCCAAGCGTAAAGGCGATCCGAGGAAGGAAACAGAAATTATAAACCGTTTACCCGAGCGTTAAGGTTTAGTGACGGACGGACGAACGGCCAACCTGACTCCAGTATACCCCCACAACTCGTTACGGGGCGTATAATTATAAGCCATTTACCCAAGTGTAAAGGCGATCCGAGGAAGGAAACAGAAATTATAAACCATTTACCCGAGCGTTAAGGTTTTGAATACACCAAGTATGTGACCTTGACCCTGGGCTTAGCAGGGGTGGCACAAACATGGATTTGTCATAGGGCAGTAGAGAACCATTGGGGCTATGTGTGTGTGAAATATGAAACAGATCCGAGCAAGGAAACTGAAATTCTAACCCATTTACCCGAGCGTTAAGGTTTAGTGACGGACAGACAGACGCACGCACATGCCACCAATATAGAGGAAGGGGTCATCATTATCAATGTTCTAGAACAATAGAAATGGGCCCTTGTTATAAATAGAATAAGTGGTCACACGGAATAAATCAAATGATTTTTGATCACCAGAAAGTGTTTCACCCACGAAAGTCAAGGTCACTCTCACTATTTGAGGAAGTCCAAAATTATTGATATGACGCTTAAAGGTACATGCCCACGTAGTAGGCACAAAATGTTCTTTATAGGAATTAAATAAGTGTATAATTATGTCACTATTCCACCAGTTCTAAAAATGACGAGTGCCCGCTATACAATTATAATCATTTATTAATTATCAATTTACTGTTAGCGACGCGCGGCGGTAACAGTCTATTTTGATAATGTGCGGGGACGACCTTTCACATCACGGCTTGCGGTGCGCATGCGCAGTATACTACGCGCGCCAGTAGGCTTCCCAATATGTAAACAAGAATATCAACATGTCGAAACGTCCAAAATGGAAATTGTATGAAACGGCGTCAGCCAAAAAAAAGGCGAAATGTTTGAGGGACAGGCAGTACAGAGAGAGAGAGAGAGAGAGTGGTTAATATTGGCGACCAGATCACCAAATGGAAAGAGTTAGGTGGAGATTTAGATTTGGACTCGAATAGAGACTTTTCTTCTCAACTTCCGATACTTCACTGCACATATCAAAGATGTGATATGATTGGCCGTGTCACGTGACGAGTGTTGGTAAAAATAGCACGAGGTCGGAAAATACCCTTTCTGGTCGCGGCATATAAAATGCGATTTAACACCAATTAACACGTGCCGTAATTAAAAATAACTTGTTAGTGGGTAGACAAATGGCTCATATAAGGCATGACAGAAAATGAAAAGTAGTAGTACAGTGTAACCTGCTGCGTGGGAATGTACCTTTAAGGTCACAATGGTCAAGGTCACATAAGTGACACTGGATGGATAGCCATCAATGTGAGGAAGATATTGAGGAGTTGGTAATGATTCGACTTAACAAATTCAACATTTGGACTTATATACAAAATTATTGACACGAAGGCCATGTTCACCAAGATCAATGTCACCAGAATGACACTGGATGGATATATAGGCTAGCTATGTATGTGAGGAAGCTATTTATGAAGTTAAATAAAGACATGACTAACAGATCTGGAGATATTCAACATTTGGATGTATGTCCAAAATTGTTGACACAAAGGTGAAGGTCATCAAGGTAAAGGTCAGCCAAATTACACTGGGTATACATCTATCATTGTGAGGAAGCTATTGATGAAGTTTGGAGATGATCTGACTAATGGAGATATCCAACATTTTGACGTACGTCCAAAACTATTGACACAAAGGTCAAGGTCACCCGAATGACACTGATTGGATAGCCATCAATGTGATGTACTTATTTAATGATCCGACAAACGGATCAGGAGATATTCCACATTCGGATGAACATCCATAATTGTTGACACCCATGGTCAAGGTCACCAAGGTCAACGTGACCCGAATGACACTGGGTAGATAGCTATCAATGTGAGGAAGCTATTCATGATGTTTGGCAATGATCCGACTAACAGATCAGGAGGTATTAAGCATTTGGACTAACACTCAAACGTTAAGGTCACCAAGGTGAAGGTAAAGGTCACCCAAATGACACTGGATGGATAGCTATCACTCTGAGGCAGATATTGATGATGTTTGGTAATGATCCGACTAACAGATCAAGAGATATGCTAAATTTGGACAATAGTCCAAAACTGTGGACGATAAAAACGATGACAACGACAATGCTATATCATTTTTAAGACACCGACAATTTCATCCAATCAGATACATTCAAATCTGGATCGCCAAACTGTCTTGTTTATCTATGTTCATAAAACATAAATTGACAATGTCATCGTTTAATAATGATGTATTTGCAGAGAACAAATATAGCTGAAACAGGCAATAGGAGGTTTTGAGCTGACGTCATGCAGGGTGTATTCCTGTTACTAAAAATAGCTGGCCGTTAGCTTCTTGCTTCGGCGAAGAGCGTAGTTACATGATTTACATTGCTCGGTGTGTATCACTAATAATTATATTATCGGTATTTACTGACAATATCTGATGGGGAAAGAATGTGTGGTATGTGGTTGTACTAACAGAGATACTGACAAACAAGTAGCCTTAAAGCACTGGAAACCCACATTTTTGTCAGCTGATTTGGTATTTTATTCTCGCTTAGTCTCAAAATCGTGTTTTTGCAGCACAGTAGAATCGTCTCAAGCTGAGACGAGTCTAATGTGTTTCGAAAACATGATTTTAAATTTGAAAATATTTAAAATCAGCAGATGACAATTTTCTTTTTCAGCGTTCTAAGGGTTAAAAGTCTTAGGGCTACGATACAACGTATTAAATATAAGAGTAGTGTAACACCAGGTGTTGACCAAGTGGGAAACACAGAGTATATAAAGTCATGTATAATGTTGATATGCATGTTTAATAAAGAATCGAAAACTGTGATGTCCACGGTGCAATTAACTAAAGAGTCTGATTTACTGTATCGTTGACATTCTCAAGGTGTGTGACACAAGTAACTGACCTGGAATGGTCCAACTAATTTTCGACCAATCAATTGTTAGAAAAAAGCATTTAGATCAGTTCATTCATAAACAAATGGGTGTTTCCTAATGATAAAAGGATCATTATGAGCCGGTTCATCTGGATCTACATTTTTTGCAAACACCAAGAAAGAGGTCTGTGGTGTGGAAATGGTTAATAGTGGTGACCAGGTAGAACCAGTACCTCACATGTATTGGGAGAGGGTGGCGGAATCATAAACACAGCTCTACATTTTATTCCACTTACAATAGCCTGATTTGATACCAGATCCATTGTTAGCTAGATGTGCTATACGAAACAACAACTATCTCTGGTAATATACATGTGCTTATCATTGTATTTCTGAGGTGGCAAGTTAAAATATATATATCAACAATCGGACCTGTTACCTGGATATGTTATAATGAACAGTAACTATTTCTGGCACCACAAGGGGTCCGTTTCACAAAGCTTCGTGCGACTAAAATGATCGTAAGTGCAAATTTTGAATCATCTGGAAATTTCAATAGATGATTTTACATCAATAAATGCAAATCCAATAATTGTTTACAAGAAAACAGTGTTAATGTGAAATTTACAGACTATCGTAATTCTGCACTTACAAACATTTTAGTCATACGAAGTTTAGTGAAACGGGTGCCAGTGTAATAACTAATCATATTGAATTTATGATGTCACACATGTTCACCATTATATTTACGGCGTGGCAAGTCAATAAATATACTTTACAATCAGACCTGTAGCCTGGATGTGTAACAATAAACCATAACTATTTCTAGTATTACACTACAGTAGTGTAATACATACTCATATCGAAGTCTAGTTGATGCCATACGTATTCAATATATTTATGAGGTGGCAGGTCAATAAACATACTATACAATCAGACCACAGGCATTCGGCGTGTTTCGGCTTTCATCGGTATATATATATCTGGAATCTGGAACGGGTCTGGTAGCGATCTAGAGTTTTTTCATACATAATCGTTTAGAAATATCTGTCTCTCGCGTCCCTATGATCCAACTCTTTGACGTCTATCTATCTCTATCTCTTTATACTGCTGCACACCCTCACGGGTAATTTCGAGCAGGTATTTATTTCATATATACATGTACATACAATTCAAATACAATCGAGGTTCCCGGTAATTAGCCGGTACCCATTTACAGCTGGGTGGACTGAAGCGGTATGGATAAAGTGTCTTGCTCAAGGACACAACGCAGCGCCTCCGGACGTAGAGAGACACACTTGAAATATTTTGCCGAGTTGTGAAATCCATTGTAACGCTCCGTGAAGAAACACAATGGCTTGAATGGGCCACTGGCCGATCGATTGACGGCCAGCTATTTACGCATGCGTGAAAATGACGTCTCGATCGGAATTCCCAAAACCTCCTATTTAAAAAAGACAATAAATCCTGGCTTCGTTCCCGAATCAATTTGGAACCAAAAAATATTAATTCTACCACAAACCTATTTTTCTGCACCCACTCATGCAACTTGAAGGGTCAGTGCTGAAATTTAAATAAAAACAGTTTTGACCGTAGCCGCCAACAGTCCCGTGAGACATTAAGAGTAATATTTTGCCGAAATATTGCACTGCCGAATTTAGTTCCAAGACATATCTTAATTGCGAAAACCAATGACACAAGCAATTTTGCTAAATATCCGTATGTTAATGTAAGCCCACATAGATGAATCCTTGATATTTATATTGATCATTATTTTCTAATTACTGGCCATAATAAATCAATAAGTGACAGTTTTAAAAATAACAACTTACAACGCTTTAGATCTTTGTTTTGGCGAAGTGAGACTTTAAGGTGACAACTTCCACGGGTGTTGTCTCGCCGATTTGCGGAGGTTTCGCACCTCAATCACTTTCGCACCTCGTACGTTTTTGCGGCTAGAGGTTTCGCTACCTCAAGTTAATTACGCCAATTAACATGTCACCTGGTTTTCACTTCCAGATAAACTGTTAAACCAGGTAAATTAAAATTAGCATATGGTCATGAATCCGATAGTGAAAGCTTAAGATGTGGCATGATGCAGCTTAACTTGCACGTTGCATATAAGCTGCATTTAACAAAATCTTATTATATCATATCTTGCAAAACCAAATATCGATCATTCCCTGCCTGATTTGTTTTGCCCTGACCAACCCACAAATAGCATCATCACATAGGATAACAATGGTATGGATGTGTCTCCATATATGGCATTCACTCGCATAGTGCGGCATAGTGCAATAGGAGAATGCATTAGCGAGGTTAAATTAACCACCTCATCACCTTCTTCATTTACTGCATTTGGAACACACTCATGTCGCTATTAATATGACCTTGACCATTTTTACCTTCACATGGTTGTGGAACCACTTAGACACCCCCCCCCCCCCCCCCCCCCCCCCCCCCCCCCCCCCCCCCCCCCCCCCCCCCCCCACAAGAAAATCGTGTTTTAAGCATGCATTTCTTCTCACGTTTTTTTTGTGATGCTTACTTTAGCACATTCCCATGATCATGTTACGGTCAAATGCGTCGGCAGGCGCGACACCGCTTCCGTGGCGGAATTCTTGTACGATATACTGAATGTAACTTAACTGCACATGATAATTCATTACTTACATTACTATATAATTCAGACAGTCTGATGTGAAAATTAAACATATGAAATGGATTATAGTTCCTGAACCAATGTCATATATATATATAGAATCGGTACAACGTATGTCATGTTGGGACAAAATAGTGAATTGTTTGTGGTATATTTACTCAAAATGGAATCCCGAATACCTGCTCGCCTTGGTCTAAAAGGGCACGGGAGGGTCGTTTCGTCCTTGATGTTAATGGCCACAGTACAATGTATATTATATTTATTTATTTATATTATCTGCACTTTTTCTTCTTTCCTCTGTATTTCCTTCCAGTTATGGAACACCAATAATTATCTTGTATGCTTACTTTAGCGATGATTCTTTTGAGTAGTAATAGTCCAGACCTCCACCTCTACTCTAACATGCGTTTTCATGAATATATGTCCAGTTAGAAAAGTTCTAGCTATTGTTATAGTTTGTATAAATATACATTTATATTGGTGAGTTTATGGCACAGTAATACGCGTCTCACGTGTAGCTTGTAGAACAGCTTCTTGCTCTTTTGTAAGAAGGTATAAATGTTCTACATCTCGTTTGCAGGTAAATAAATGCTTATAGTTCGTACAGTCAATGATCAGCTTAGTGATCGAAGTGTTGTTGTTGAAGTTGGTATTCCACAGTCAGATGTAAACCGATTATGACTATTTAGATAACGTTAAACGTTATTGTGGTTCTACACAGTCAGCATTGTATCATCTTGCCTTTCTGAATCTATATTAACCTGAGGAATAGCACTTTTTCATACCGCAGATTCTTTATATTTCTCAAGAATATAAGTGTATTACTTTTTAACATAAATAACGCCGTAGAACTATGGCGTCAAACGGTGTGACGTCATGATAGATACCGCCTGACGTTAGTCCGACCAAGGATTTAGGGTTAGACCTAAACAAGTAGAAATTCGTTAATACATTGGCAAATTCCAGACCGATTTTCATAATTTAACTTGTGTTTTCTTAGTTAGATCATTTCCAGCCGACATGTGTATGTTTCGAAGGTGATTTTCATATTTGTTTTACTTTACCCTGACACGACGCCATTTTCATTGGTCAATTCAGACATATTGACGGGCTGTAAAGACAATATGTGCTCATATTATTATATAGGTACTTGCGTTTCCCATTGAAATACAATGCAACGCAAGACGTCAATAGTTGTCCATATTGACGTATATCGTGAGTTCATATTGGTCAGTGTAAAACAATTCCTTCTAAATCACCACGTATTTTATTAATAGTTTGTATATTTTCGTAGACGCATATAAATTGCTGTAAACTGTATTATTTTATGTTCGATATAGAACAATTGTGCGCTATGGCAAAAGTAAACAAGACAAATATGACATTTTATACATTAGAATGCTATAAAATTGGTGTAATGGCCGTCGCCGAAATTTATTTTTAATAGGGACCGAGAACGTAAAAAGTTATTTTTCGCATTGGCCGCATATGCATCAATAACACTAATTGTAGGTTTAATGTTGTACATATGCGCAGTAAAGCTTTTATGAAAAAATCAGCGTGGCATTTCTGTTTAGGGGCGGATGTGGATTATATTCAGTAAAGTAATTTCATATGGCCTGACGATCTCTGAACAGAGCCACCGGACACACACCACACCGGTGCTGTGTATTGAGGGAGCAAATATTATTTCCTGCGCTGCTGATTAGATCCAGCCGCTGCTTTTTCGGCTCATCTCTCCCATGTACAAAGAGTAGGGCAGTACTTTTTGGTTTAGTGTTGTCGATGCAATAGTATGGGTGTTTTGTCAATAATAGTGCGGTTTGTGAGAAACCGATACGGGACGACGACCCAGTGTCGTCTGGACATAATTATTTCCCTTCCTGCAACGTTGAAAAACGTATGCCGGTGTCGTATTATTGAGGTTTGTGTAATATTTCCTTAATTGGCTTTAGTATTGTAGAACATAATATTACTGTAAAACTGTGGACTCGATAGTATTATAGTTTAATACAAATAAACGTTCGGCTGCGGGTTAAGAAACCCCATAAGTTAACTATGTTTCTCGGCTTCTTCAGCTGAATTTCGATCAACGCGTCACTATAACAGAGACCGGGAACCTTTCACAGAAAGGGTCCCAGCTGTGGAAAGCGTCTAGTTGCCCAAATTGGGAGTGCTTGCTCTGCTCACACAGTCAACATAGCAGAGCGCCTTCTGTTCACTTGGAAATAATCTATCGCCAGTAGTTCAGGTATTATGAGCATTTATAAATATCATAATTTACACGAGCTACGGTTGGATTAGGACGTACACTGAACCGTTGGTCGCAAGCTTAGCCCAGCGAACAGGCTGGTATAGCTGACGGTGCGTCGACGAACATAGCGTTTGTCGAGCCCTTACATTGTTCAGACTGCGAGCTGTGCTCAGCACTGTGAGCTGTGCTCAGCACTGTGTTGAAACACTTCGCTGAGGCGTACCCCAAAATATGCCCAGCTTTACAGCTGAACACTCTCCATTTGGGCTGAGCAAGTATTAAAGCTTGACGCCCCGCCAAGCTGCTGGTCACAAGCAGCCGGCGTTGTTTAGACGAGAGCATTGTGTTTGTCAAATCTCGTTGAATGTGGAGACCAGGAGTTGAGGTGATTAGTGTAGGAGACATAGTTCCAGACCCATGCTATAGCTCGAGGATAGCCCAGCTTGATCCACCAGGCTCATCGCCCAGCTACACTGGGGATAGTGTTCATGTAGACAGCTCGGAACATCGATGAGCTGAGCGGTTCAGGACGTAGCTCAGCTCAGAAAGTCGCTCAGCTAAGCAGTTCAAAACATTGCTGAGCTAGGTAGCTCGGTTTGTTTCTGAGCGGTAATTTCCGGACACATATCCCAGCAATAATATAATAGGTTCAGCTCCAATTAGGATATACTATGCTGATCGACAGGACTGCCAGAGGTGGGAATCTCATTAATAGTTCAACCCTTTGTAGCTGAGACACTCCGCCCAGAATATTGCTTGCAGTTGATTATTGTTAAATTTGATGTCTTGATTATTTGTGCTCATTCAATCATTGTAACGATCATTGTCCATAATCATTGGTAACCAATCATTGCGCCGAGGAAAATCTATATCCGTATATATATTGTAAATAGTGCCCATATATATATAGTCTCAGCCTCGTCGCATGAGACGGGCTGAGAAACCAGCTATACCGGCCCAACTCTATTATTTGGTTGTCAGGCTGGACCCGACTTATGAGAATATTAGTTAGGCTGCTGAGTGCCAGAAATTAATATAACTCGGTGTTAAGCATATTGAGAAGTTGATAGCACGGCTGCTCAGATTTGTGACAGCTGATGCCAGCCGTTGAACGCTGGTCTCGTGCTTCAGCTAGCCGGACCAGCTGAGATAAGGGCAAATACGTTACGTAATTTTGGCGCCCAACGAGGGTCTGCCAGACTTTAATATAATATACCCTTATGCCCAGCATTCTGATAATAAGGTTGCTTACGCTGGTCCCGTGCTTGAGCTAGGCGGACCAGCTCAATACAAAAGGGTAACATACGTTACATATTTTGACACCCAACGTGGGGCCGCCAGCTTTGAAATGTATCATGCTGTTCAGCATGTTCAGTAGTCTAGACCATGCTAGGGCTAGCTGGTCCAAACAGGCAAAATCCGTTACATAGTTATGGCGCCCAACGAGGGATTGCCACTCCATATAGATCAGCCTTCGGTATATTTATCATAGTTTGATTAAACTGGTCTCGTGCTTGAGCTAGCCGGACCAGCAGATAGGTGAAAATACGTTACATAGTTTTGGCGAACAACGAGGGACCGCCAGCTTGGAAATGTATCCTTCTGTTCAGCATCACCATTGTAGGTGTCTTCATAAATATGTATTATGTATTTACAATTAGAAAATATAATGGATTGATGGTGAACATCAATTTTAATTGTTAGACTATATAAGATTTCCGGGTGCGCGAAGCCATGTACACTTCCATGTGTTTTCAAATTGATTCGGGTAGTACAACAACAGTGGCGGATCCCTGTGCTCGCGTGAACCGTCTGACACGTGACGCACCTATATTGGGTGTTGAGTGTCATATCTGTCAAAATTCAAACAAAGGCGATTTATTTGTACATATTTTTCTGTCAATATTTGTTACTGATTTTGGGATTTTCATTCTATCCATATACATATAGGAGTTGACCCTGTTAACCGACCTAAACTGACTTTAGCTTATGATAAGCCATATAACCAATCATTGGCGCCGTACGCCCGAGGAAAATCTATACCTGTATATATATTGTAAATAGTGCCCAGATACGTAAGCTCAGCCTCGTCGCATGAGATGGACTGAGAAACAAGTTATACCGGCCCAGCTTGATACCAGGAGTGGCAGAATTATATTATTCAGTTATCAGACTGGACCCGACTTACGAGCATAGTATTTCGGCTGTTGCATATTACAATCAAAGCATCAAACTTCAGCCTCCTTACCTTCTAACATGGTTATCATACAAAAGGAGTAAATTATTTGATCAGGAGCTATACTGGTCACATCCAGAAATATAGGTTATCGGTAGTTAGTTAGGAGCCACACTTATCTACATAATGGCACTACAGTATTAATTAATACATACTACATGTATATGTATAAAATTGACTTATATTCATATAATCAAGGCGGCAATTAGCTTTCTTGTAATATGACAGTGACAGTAACATTAACATTTATCGAATGTATTTATTATTTGCTGCCGAATAATGATGTATTATACATTTTAGATATACATGTACTTTGATATATGTCTCATTTGCAGTTTTTTCCCGCCTCATCAGGCTGATCTGTGTCTACACTGGTCGATACGGTGTCACGTCTGTAGCCACAGTCAGTAGCATACGGGTGTTTTGCAGATTCGGCTCATATTTAAGGGTGGGAATTGGCTCGAACACCTTCCATACCCGGTGTTTTGCAGAGTTACGGCCCACAACTAAGTGATCGTTCACTGAAATGGACTCGTCCATGAATGATTGCTATCACTCAATATATTTGGACTCTTCCATGAATAATTGCTATAATAACTCAACAGAATTGGATTCTTCCGTTGAGTTATAATTCCAAATCTATTGAGTGATAGTAATCATTCATGGAGGAGTCCATTTCAGTGAACGATAACTTAGTTGCGGGTTGTAACATAATTGGATTCTTCCGCCCGGCATTCTTCCGTTGAGTTATAATTCCAAATCTATTGAGTGATAGTAATAATTCATGGAGGAGTCCATTTCAGTGAACGATAACTTAGTTGCGGGCTGTAACATACTTGGATTCTTCCGCCCGGCATTCTTCCGTTGAGTTATAATTCCAAATCTATTGAGTGATAGTAATAATTCATGGAGGAGTCCATTTCAGTGAACGATAACTTAGTTGCGGGCTGTAACATACTTGGATTCTTCCGCCCGGCATTCTTCCGTTGAGTTATAATTCCAAATCTATTGAGTGATAGTAATAATTCATGGAGGAGTCCATTTCAGTGAACGATAACTTAGTCGCGGGCTGTAACATACTTGGATTCTTCCGCCCGGGACACTGCGCGGAATTACAGGACCGAATTGGACCTAAGCAGTGTCCCATTTCGGCACACAATTATACACATTTCCTTGCATCAACATATATCGCATAAAACACTTTCGGCCTGTCTGGACTTAAATGTCCGGGTATGGAAGGTCTTCGAGTCAATTCCCACCCTTAACTATAAGAAAAATGAAAATGGATACTTCCATGAGCAATTATTATAGTAACTCATCAGAGTTTAAATCTCAATGAGCGATTATCATAATGATTCAATAGAATTTTACCCTTTCATGAGCGATTACTATAATGACTTAGCCTAGTTTGACTCTCAATGTGCGATTATTATTATGACTCTATAGAACTTGACCCGTCCGTGAGCGATTACTATAATGACTCGACCTACATTGACTCTCAATGAGCTATTGATATAATGACTTAACCTAGTTTGATTCTCAGTGAGCGATTATTTTTATGACTCGATAGAATTTGACCCGTCCATAACCCAGTTTGGCTCTCAGTGAGCGATTATTATAATGACTCAATAAAAGTTGACCCGCCCATGACCTAGTTTGACTCTCAATGAGCGATTATTATAATCAAGGATTTAGGGTATATGTTTAGCAATACAGACTGAGACTCGTGTGGTGGTGTTGAGCAATACGGACTGATACTCGGGTGGTGGTGGTGTTGAACAATACGGACTGAGACTCGGGGGGTGGTGGTGTTGAACAAAATGGACTGATACTCGGGTGGTGGTGGTGTTGAACAATATGGACTAATATAGCTAGTACACCGCCTGCAGCTTGATTGGCCCAGCCTGAGGTGGTGTACACGTACATAGTGGGGGGGGGGGGTGGGTGGGGGGGGGGGGGGGGTGGGGGGGGGGGGAGGGGGGGGGGGGGGGGGGGGGGGGGGGGGGGGGGGGTTGGTAGTGTTATTTACATCTATTAATTTTTCAGTAATAATAATATCTATCATTTTGTAAGAAAAAAACAGGATGTACAAAACAAACATATCGCCCCGCCCTCATACAGGTTGGAGTAGGCAGCCAACAAAGATGTGGCGACCAATTTACGCCTAGATGTCTATAGCTTTACCAGTACAGTAGTTATTATGCCCCCTGTGCGGTAGCAAGGGGGACATATTGCGTTGCTCTTGAGGTTCCGTCCGTCCATCCGTCCGCACGGACGTCCGTGTACATTTACGTCAAAAAAGTTGTAAGAATTTCTCCAACATGTAATATCTCCAATATTACGCGAAGGATTGCTTCAATACTTGGACATTGGAATTACCTGAGCACAACACACTCTCGCCACCATTAACACGACCTTGACCTTTGTCACCTTCGAAATGTCGTTGAAACACTTAGCCATTTTGTTACGTCGAAAAGTTTGTAAGAGTTGCTCCAACATGGTATATCTTCAATAGTATGCGAAGGACTGCTTCAATACTTGGAAACTTGAATCACCTGAACATTTGTCACACACTCGACCCACCATTAACACGACCTTGACCTTTGTCACCTTTGAAATTTTGCTGAAGCACTTAAATTAGCCATAAATAGTACTTGAAGGGTTGCTTTACTATTTGGACAGTTTATTCACCTGAACATGTGTGACGCAGTAACACCGCCAATGACATGACCTTAACCGTTGTAACCTTTAAAATGGTGCTTAAACACTTAGCCATTACGTCAAAAAGTGTGTAAGACTTTCTCAAATGACTTTGAATCTTGTGTCTTCTTTTTTACACACACTCTCTAGTTAGAGTTTATATGCCATGGGCATATCCATGTTTCACAAACATAGTTTTCTACGGCTATACTGTGGCCAATTGCCACACAAATGTGGCTATACTTCAAATTGCCACAATTTGACACAAAAATGTGTCAAAACAGTAACATTTCTATAAATTAAAGGTTTTTATTCATAGTTCCTGTCATCCGAGTACGAGCAAATTATTATGTGGAAAATTGACAGTTGACCTGCTGCAAATATAAAAGACGGATACGCACAGGGTTTAATCATGGGAATAACAATGATAATCAAAGTGGTTATTAAATATGTTACAATGATGTAGCTAGCATAGCTATAGACTGATAGCGTCTGCCGACATGGCAACTGTATATGCTTTACAACTGATAGCCTGATAGCGTCTGCCGACATGGCAACTGTACATGCTTTACAACTGATACATAGGAAACAAATAAATAAGTAAGTAAGTAAGTAAATAAGTAAGTAAATGCCTCAAAATGCCTCAAACGTGATGATATTTGGAATATTTTAAGTTTATTTGACTTGGCGGGTTGTGAAACATTTATCGGAATTTACATTATCTACAAAGGTTAATGTTGTGATCACTCATTTGAACCACCTCACGGAATGATCAAAATGAGACATACCACGCATATTTGAGGAAACAATAAATAGAAACACAACTTGCACAATATGTAGATTATTTTCTGACAGATAATTATGTAGCTAACCATGGGGAATAATAGGAACTTTCATATAAATTACAAAATAATTTATTAATTTACTACAAAAGCAATTTTCATATTCTGGAACTGGTAGGCCAACTAACAGCTAGTACCATGATGACGATGATTTCCAGATTACCATGATTACATCATATACCGTCAAAAGAGTTACCATGTTGTTGGTGAAAACCAGTAGTGTTGACTTTTCCGATCCAAATGATATGTTTTGAACGTTCGAGTACCATTTGAATCGTCTCAACGAGACTGATCAAATGCTGTCACGACAGAGATACACATTACTGGCATAGGTTACTTTTATCCAAAAGCAACAGGAAGTTTGTTGAATGTCGACGTAACTTGAGGAAGTTATTTAAATTAGCTGGCACGGTTATCCTATCCATGTAAGTACATAGTGTATATGTATATATGGAATATGGAAAGTGCATGTATCACATCATGAACATAGCGATGTTCTACGCATATGTGAAACACATACATCATGTATGTGGTAAGCATTTACATGATTATGCACATCATGACAATGACGACTTGTCGTGTACACCCCTATGGCACCTACTCCAATAGTACGTAATGATAGTTTTCCTAGAATTGGTTGCAACGTTATTTTGACAATGTGGAGATGATGTTGTCACGCAATGCTATATGACAACGTGAACAATACGTAAATATAACTTTCCAAGAATTGTTTGCAGCGATGTTATTGCAGCAACGTTATTTTGACAATGTGGAGACGATGTTGTCACGCAATGCTATGCTATATGACAACGTGAATAGTACGTTATTATAACTTCCCTAGTATGTGTTGCAGCAACATTATTGCAACAACGTTATTTTGACAACGTGGATATGATGTTGTCACGCTATGCTATATGACAACGTGAATGATACGTTATGAAAACGTTCTTAGCATTGGTTGCAGCAACTTTATTGCAGGAACGTTATTGTGACAACGTGGAGATGATGATGTTATGCATTGCTATAATGCCAACGTGAATAATACGTTATGAAAACTTTCCTAGAGTTGGTTGCAGCAACGTTATTGCAGCAACGTTATTTTGACAACGTGGAGATGATGTTTCACGCCTTGGTATTTGGAAACGTTAATAGTACGTAATGAGATATTTCGCTAGAATTGGTTGCAGCAACGTTTCTGTAGCAACGTTATTTTGACAACGTTGGTATTATGTTGTCAGACAATACCATATGACAGTACGTAATGATTAATTTTTTTAGAATTGGTTGCAGCAACGTTACTGCAGCAATGTTATTGTCCCAACGTTGAGATGATGTTTTCACCCAACGTAATATGACAACGTGAATAGTACGTGAAGAGAGTTTTCATAGAATTGGTTGCAGCAACGTTATTGCGGCAACGTTTCGGTGATAACGTTGTACGTAGTCATATGCAACGTCATATGACAACATAAATGTTACGCGATAAGATCTTCCAAAGAATTGATTGCAGCAACGTTATTGTGAAACTTTTGATAAGATATTTTCACCCAACGTAATGTGACAACGTGAATAGTACTTAATGAGGGTGTTCTTATAATTGGTTGCAGCAACGTTATTGCGTCAACGTAACGTTATTGGGGCAACGTTTAGGTGATAACGTTTTATTACACTCTTGCGAGTTATTTGCATGGGTTTCGCTGTGAGAGAAAACCCGTAATTGCGCGCCTGTTTTCTTGGAAATCCACGAGCTACCATGCAAAATGTTTACTTTTTATTACAGTCAAAATAAAGTTATTTGAAAACTTGGAAAGGGTTTCGATTAATCTAGAATGTTAATGTAATTGAACACATTCCAAACATGCAGTCAAATATATCTGGTTCATAGAAACAGCTGCGTAATTTGGATTTCAAAAAGTTTACATGACGTCACATTTGATTTGATGTTTTCACCCAACTTAATATGACAACGTGAATAGTACGTAATGAGAATTTTCCAAGAATCGGTTGCAGCAACGTTATTGCGGCAACGTTTATGTGATAACGTTGTAATTACGTAGTCACATGCAACGTCATATGACAACATAAATATTACGTAATAAGAGCTTTCAAAGAATTGGTTGCAACAACGTTACTGTGGAAACGTTTTTGTGACGACGTTGAGATGATGTGTTCACCCAACGTAATATGACAACGTGAATAGTTTGTTAAGAGAGTTTTCCTAGAATTGGTTGCAGAAACGTTATTGTGGCAACGTTTCGGTGATAACGTTGTAATTACGCAGTCACATGCAACGTCATATGATAACATAAATGTTAAGTAATGAGAGCTTCCAAATAATTGGTTGCAGCAACGTTATTGTGGAAACGTTTTTGCGACAACGTTGATAAGATGTTTTCACCCAGCGTAATATGACGACGTGAAAAATACCTAATGAGAGTGTTCTTATAGTTGGTTGCAGCAACGTTATTGCGTCATAATTTCAGCACAAAAATATTTACACAATTCCCTAACATTTGATTGGCCCATAGCAAGTCTCTGTCCAAAATTTATATCCCAGTAAACTCCCACGCCGAACTACTTTCTACAGGACAAGTGCGCTGTCAGTGCTGTCAATGTAAACAAATGGCTGCCGTCTGTCAACATAAACACATTTTCTTGATGAATTTATCTCAAAAGCTGGAATTATAAGGAATGAATGGCCTTTTGTGGAATTTATCGGGGATATCAACTTGGAAAAGTCGCGGGAATACTGGACGAGGCCTTCCGGCCTTCGTCCAGTATTCCCGCGACTTTTCCAAGTTAATATCCCGATAAATTCCACAAAAAGGCCATTCATTCCTATAAAAGTGTATGTAATGACGTTGTAATCACGTAGTCACATGCAACGTCATATGACACCATACATATTATATAATAAGAGCTTCCAAAGAATTGGTTACAGCAACGTTATTGTGGAAACGTTTTTGCGACAATGTTGAGGTAAAGTTTTCACCCAACATAATATGACAATCAGAATAGTATGTTATGAGAGTTTTCCTAAATTTGGTTGCAGCAACGTTATTGCGGAAACGTTTCGGTGATAACGTTGTAATTACGTAGTCACATGCAACATCATATGACAACATAAGTATTACGTATATAAGAGCTTCCAACGAATTGGTTACAGCAACGTTATTGCGGAAACATTATTGCGACAACGTTCATTTGATGTTTTCACCGAACGTAATATGACAACGTGAATAGTACGTAATGAGAGTGTTCATAGAATCGGTTGCAGCAACGTTATTGCGGCAACGTTTATGTGACAACGTTGTAATTACGTAGTCATATGCAACGTCATATGACAACATAAATATTACGTAATTAGAGCTTTCAAAGAATTGGTTGCAGCAACGTTATTGTGGAAACTTTTATGCGACGACGTTGATATGATGTTTTCATCTAACGTAATATGACAACGTGAATAGTACGTGAAGTGAGCTTCCCTAGAATTGGTTGCAGCAACGTTATTGTGGAAACGTTTATGCGACGACGTTGAGATGATGTTTTCACCGAACGTAGTTGTAGTATAATTTATTATAGTGACACATGTGAACAAGCATACATACACGAATATTTACATACATTTTGTTCGCTTAAGGCATATTGGTATGATATGTTGCTCAGCACCCAGCCATATGAATGGCTTACGAGTCACTTCTTTCATTATAATGAGTAATGAAAATCGGTAATATGACGGTAATTAACCAATTTCATATCATATACACAGTATTACGACACATTCTAATGTGTAACTGCACATGCCCATGTGAACCATCCGAAATTGACGGTCCAATGCACGATCACAACATGTTGCGGCGGTCGACCTGGAATGAAATAAAGCAATAAGGTATATATGTGTATATGATATGGGATGAGTCAATAGGACGAGTGTATAGTGTTTAATACATTAAACTTGGGTTGTATACTATTTCTCATAATGTTTATTGTTTTTCTGTACCAAAGTGTATTTTAATTTCAGAATTAATAATCCATTTCATGCCAGACACAGAACACGACACTTACATTGTGCATGTGATGTACGTGTATAATATGAATTTTAATCGGCCACTGTGACCGCCCCGCCAAAGGCGTGAGGGTTAGAGTGAGCGATACCAAGTCACATGACTGACAACGAATGCGGACCAGGTGATCTGTATATGCTATGAACTAGATTAAATAATTGTTTAGGGATTTTATTTTTTTTTATTTTTTTATTTTTTTTTATTGTATCAATTGAATATTTCTTTGCTAGATGTGCAATATTTATCCCAATCTCATGCCAGACAAAGACTAGTTTGATATGTACGAAATGTGAATAGTAATTGTTCACTGCGGCCGTCCCGATAGGATGGTCACAATGGTCACGTGAATAGTACGTTAAGAGCGTTTTCCTAGAATTGTTTTCAGCAACGTTATTGCGGCAACGTTTCGATGATAACGTTGTAATTACGTAGTCACATGCAACGTCATATGACAACATACATGTTACGTAATAATAGCTTCCAAAGAATTGGTTGCAACAACGTTATTGTGGAAACGTTTTTGCGACAACGTTGATAAGATGTTTTCACTCAACGTAATATGACAACGTGAATAATACCTAATGAGAGTGTTCTTATAATTGGTTGCAGCAACGTTATTGTGTCAACGTTTCGGTAATGACGTTGTAATCACGTAATCACATGCAACGTCATATGACAACATACATATTACGTAATAAGAGCTTCCAAAGAATTGGTTGCAGGAACGTTATTGTGGAAACGTTTTTGCGACAACGTTGATAAGATGTTTTCACCAAATGTTAAACTAACAACGTACATTGAACGCAATTGGAACTTTCCTAAAGCTGGTTGTAGCAACGTTTATACGGTAACGTAATATTAAAACATTACCTCAACTGCCTAAAAACGTTGTTGAACACGCAACCTGATAACGACATTCGCGCAACGTTGTGGTTACGTTGTGTGTTTGCTGGGATTATAGCCTATGCATTAAACACTATTATATAAATAAATAATACGTGTTAGTAATATTGTAGAGCTAACCTAGTTTCAAGTACTTTTATTTGTGGTGGCGGACGAATTGAGCAAAATGACGGACGAATTGACCACATAGCGGATGATTTGATTTGCGGACGATTTGGCCTGATACCGTAGTAATATGCTAACAGAAACCATGTGTTAACATATTTACATAGACACCTGTAACAAATAGTCTGGTTCACTTTTAAAAATCTATATCATGTAAACGCACATACAACTTTAAATAGAAAACACAAGCGTTTTATAACTATGAACTATCATAAACCAGTCAGTTCAGCCATACTTGTTTACTTACACGTTGGAGATTTTTTTTGGGCAACGTCACCTTCGAAGATTTGGCAGTATTTTGTTGTTTGCTCTATAAAATAAGCCGGTGTCGGCTGTAAGATACAGACATGTTAACAAAATTTGAATCTAAATCAGCGAGAGTTAAAGGTAAATTATTGATCAATTATGATTTTGTATTTGTCGATCACGAAGCAACTGCCAACTCGCCGATTTTTTGGTCAGATTTTTTAGTAAATTCTCCGACGGTTCACATGCGATCGTCATGTTGATTGGATAGTTATGTATTATTCTTTTTACACATGTTGTAAACAAATACACATTCATTTTATATTGAAAGTAGGGTCTCACTAAATGGCGTAATGGGGGAAAATGGGGCGTAATGGTTATTACTATTAGCCCCAATTCTCATGGATTCGTGCCTTCTCATAATTTGATTCGTGCCCCTAGAAAACAAGTGAATAAGCATTTTCTAAGAATAGTATTAATTGAAAATTATTTTAAAAATGTATTTTTTAGTTGTTTCCCACGGTTTTCTAAGTTACAGTTACATACTCTTATGATTTACCACATATTTTGTGATTTTTCTACATACTTCCTTAATCTGAAGAGGGTCTGTTCGCAAATTATGCATATAATGTGATATATGTTGATTTCTAGGTGAATCGGGACTTCACCATATTTAAATATGATGCATCTAGACAGCAAAACTTCTTTATTGTATGAGTGATCAAGGAATGTCACTCAAATGTGCAAAAAGTTGTAGGGCAAAAACTTGATGAGAAGTTTCAAGATCAATTAGGTGACTTGGGTGGGTTATTTCCAGGGACTCTTAAGACTTTCATAAACAACAATGTTTGCGAATTCCTTATGTGCACTCATAGTCAAGTGTTTGAACTTTATATTCTTACTGTGTTCTTACTGTATCCAACGTCGGTAGTAAGCCTTTGACTTCTTAGACGTATCTTTTATTATTTTTCTTGATCACTGGTATGTCTTCCTGGACTGCGCACATTTGTTTTGTATCGGTTTTCTATCAGTTAAAACTATTTACATGTGTATATATGAACTGTGTTGTCGATGTCGTCGGTGTGACAGGACAAGCCCTGCCAACAATTGACACAATAGGTTACTAGTAACAGTCTGGGGCAAATTTAATATCATTAGCCTTCCAGGCTTTGTTCAGTCTATTCTTGAATTGGTTTAATGATTCTGCGCTAACTACATTTTCGGGCAAATTATTCCAGTCGTTTACTATTCGTTGGCTGAAAGAACTTTTTCTTATATTTAGACGAAATTGTCTCTTGAATATTTTTTGCTGGTGACCTCTTGTTCTTGATTGAATGATTGGAATAATTTTTTCTTTGTCTATATGATCGATGTTGTTTAATATTTTGTAGACTTGTATCATGTTGGCTCTTACTCTTCGATATTGGAGGGATGGTAGACCTAGTTCCTTTAATCTTTTGCTATACGATTTTTGGCCGATTGACTTTACAATTTTGGTGGCTCTTCTTTGGACATTTTCAATTGCGATACATTCTTTTTTGTATACGACAGACCATGCTTGCGATCCGTATTCTAGATGTGGTCTTACATGTACTAGTGATTTGTAAAGTTGGAGGAACATAGTTTTGTCCATATATGAAAATGATCGTTGGATGATTCCTAGAACTTTGTTCGCTTTTTTGACACTTGTATTTATATGATGTGTACATTTCAACTGGTTGTCGATTACTATTCCAAGATCTTTTTCCTCCATACCTCACTTAGTGCTACATTTTTATCTTGATCGCTATCGTTCATTGAATATGTGTGATGTTCATCTTGTCTGCCTATGTGCATTACTTTACATTTGGAAGCGTTAAAACGTAGTTGCCATTTATCTGACCAATCACTCAGTTTATCTAGATCGTTTTGTAGGCTCTTTTGAGACAGTGTATATTTTTGTATCGTCCGCAAACATTTTAATAATGTTTTTAACTACATCCGGGAGGTCGTTGATGTATATTAGGAATAATACTGGACATAATACACTGCCTTGTGGAATACCACTTCCCACTGATGACCATTCCGACATTTCACCCTTAATGACTACTCTTTGCATCCTATTTTTTAGAAACATTTCTATCCACTTTACAGTTGTTCCCTCAATTTTGTATCCTTTTAATTTGGTTATTAGTCTACGGTGCGGTACTGTATCAAAAGCTTTTTTAAAGTCCAAAAAGATTACATCTATACTTTCTGATTTATCAAGCGTTTCCGTCCAGTTTTCAAGAACTTCGATTAATTGGGTGACACAGGAGTGGCCCTTTCGAAATCCGTGTTGATGTTTACTGAAGAGGTTATTAGACTCCATATGTTCTTCTATTTGGTCTCTTATAATTCTCTCCATTGTTTTGCAGATTACTGATGTTAAGCTTATAGGCCTGTAGTTTTCTGCTTTTTTCTTGCTTCCTTTTTTGTGGATGGCCGAGATGTTTGCTTTTCTCCAGTCATTCGGTACTGCTCCTTCAGATAGTGATTTTTTAAACAGTTCTGTCAGCGGTTCAGTTATATTGTGTGCCGTTTCTTTCAATATCTTCGGATGTAAGCCATCAGGTCCTTGTGATTTCCCTGGTTTAAGTATATCTAGTACTTTTTTGACTGTTTCTTGATTTATTGTTATATTATCTAGGGGATCACCGTGATGTTTAATTTCGAAGTTCGGTATATACAGTGCGACCCCGTTAGTACACGCTTCACTATAACACAAATTTGGTTAGTACACGGTTGTGCCTTGGCTCCCGAATTTTTTTCCTATTTGTATATCAAAATCGTGTTAAATTTGTAACACGACTATTGTCAGAAATCGTGTTAAATTTGCGATTCTTTCCCAAATTAGACCCAAAATGGACGAATTTTTTTTTATGGGCGCATAACCTCCTTTTATCTCACCGATGTGAATGTGCAGCTGATCACGTTTGCACATTTCGTAAATTAATCCGAGCAAACTGGGAATAAGATCAGTAAGACCAGTAACAAAGCAGTGCTAATTGTTATGTGCTCGATTTCATTTTTCCGGCATGCGTTCGCGCTCACCATTGGTGGAATATTAATTAGGTGTAAAGGCTGACCAATCGGAGATCGCGTATCAGTCGCGCAGATTAAGTCGACCCAGATTAACTAAATTGTTACAGCACTGCCCACGCCCCCGGCGCATGACAACTGGCCTTGTTTCGCTACGTCATAATTGAGCCAGTGCATGAGATTAATCAACTTTATTATATACGGTAACTGAGATTTTCGCCGAGAATGATTTGATTTTTTTCTGCTAATATATATCGGAAAGTTTCAGAGCAAATGCGTAATAATTACTAATTTAATATTCGTCAACATTCGATATCGTTTACAGAAAATGTACACTATTATCAGATTCATCTTCATCGAAAATCTCCGTGATAAGCCTGATTACCTCATGAACTGGCGCAATATTATAACATGTCTGGCAAAACATGTCTAGACAGGTCTGTACTCAAACCCACAGGTGGAATAGTCGATGTGTGACACAAATAAAATGACCATTACAAAAATATCCATTACCCCACCCACTTGATCTCGTTCTATTATTAACGTCATGTACAGTACGATACCAGGTGGGTGGGATAATGGGATTTTTTTAATAGGCATTTATTTTGGTGTCATAGGTCCGAGTCTTCCACCTGTGCTCACCATATGAGTAAACACAGATTGCAACGCACGAGCTTGTCCGTGATGTTGCAGCTGATGGAACAGGATATCGGTCATTGGGTCATTGCGTCATCATTACTACACATTTGTCTACACGCGTTTACAATAATGGATTGCACGGACCTGCGTAGATCTACATTCTACATGAACATGATGAATAAATAAAACATGACGTTAACAATTCTTGGATTCAATATATTTATTACATGCGAAGATAACAGTGAAAACATATGGCATTTTATAGGCATTGGCGACATCGTTCATTCGCAGTCACAGTGTACAGTGTACATGTATTTTTTGTTGACATTATGATGTGTCTTGGGCGAGAACGGATATAGCACGGTTCGGATAAGCAACACAGAAGGTTGTATGTCGCCGGACTTCCGTGTACTAACGGGGTCGCACTGTAATGAATATTTTCGTCTGTGAATACACTTATAAAGAAATGGTTCAATATGTTCGCTTTTTGTAAGTTATCTGCCGTCGGTATACCATTTTCGTCTTCGTATTTCCAGAATAATTTTGTATCGTCTTTGATATGTTCTGCAATATTTTGCTCATATTTGTATTTTGCCCCCTTAGTTTCTGTGGTTGCTGTGTTCCTTGCGGCTAGATATAGATTATAGTTTCTTTCAGTTCTGCAGTGCATATATTTCTTCCACATTGTTCTTTTGTGTTTGATTACTGATAGGGTTTCTCTGTTCATCCAGGGTAGACGTGGTCGATTACTTGGGTTTGCATTGCTCACTGGTATATGTTCATCAATTAATTTATTTAGTATATCGGCAAAGCATTCCCATATTTCGTCGGTATTTTTCCCCTGAAGCCTAGTCTCCAAGTTTATCATTTCTAATTTGTTGTTGATAGATATATAATCAGCTTTGTAGAAGTTGTGGCGTATCTGTGATGACGGTTCGAATAGAGTGTAACAAGCGAAATTGAATTGCAAAACCAGATGATCACTTTTCCCTAGACCTGGTAGATAACTTATAGTGTCTATCATATTTTCTTCGTTTGTGAAGATTAAGTCCAGAGTGTGAGGAGTTTCATTCCCCCAAAGTCTAGTAAAGTTTTGTACATGTTGGTGGAGGTAATTATCTCTAATTTTTTCGAGAAACAATGTTGCTGGGTAGTTTTCGCTGACGCTTGTAGTTTTTTCTTTGCAATTGATTTCTTTGTAGTTGAAATCTCCCATTATAAGAATATGTGTTGGTTTTGTGTGTTTTGCTTCTTTTATTAACCTGTCTATATTTGCATATGCGTCTATCTTACTGTTAGGGCTTCTGTAAATGCACCCTATTACAGTATTACCAAAACTTCTTTATCTTTCAGTTTTATTTGGCACCAGCTAGATTCTACCTCTTCGTCTATTATATTTAATTCACTGTTTATTAAATCGTCCTTTATGTAGATTGCTGTGCCCCTACCTTTATGATTATCTAAATTGTTTGTGTATATATCATAACCCGGGATTTCCATGTGTTCAATTACGGGTTTTATTGCGGTATGTTTTGGAAGAGTTTCAGTTATGCCAATGACATCTGGACTTTCTATGTTTATTAATGTATTCAATTCTTCCATTTTATTTAATAGTTTGTCTGCATTGGTATAAATTACCTTTAGGTTTGTTTTTCCCAGTGTGCTATTAGTTGATGTTGAAGAAATTTTGATCTGCGAGGTGTTTGTGTCACTAGTTTCAGAGTTAAAACTAAAACATGCATCCTACAGACCTAGCGTACCCCCACCGTGTGCACCTGAAAGCTGCTGTGTGGGTATTTCCCCCAGAACGGTTTCATCGCTAACAGTGATGCTAGATATGTCCAAGTTTAGCCCATCCATGCCGTGACCTGAGTAGTTTGGTTGTATGTTTGGGTTGTGGTTGTGCATGCTTGTATGATGACCATTAGCATTTGGGTTCTGTGGAGCGTTTTGCCTTGGCTGATGTTTTAACTTGATTACTTTCCCTTGTCGGATGGTAACGATTTCCCCCGCATTTCGTCTAGTGTGTAGTTCAGCTCTAAGCTTTTTAGATTCTTCATGTTGCTTTGGAGTTAAATCCCTTGCGATGATGACTTTTTTAAACTCAACAGTTTTAGTTTGTATGTACCTTGCATTTTCTAACAAGTTTTTTATTTTTGTTTGCTTTCTAGCACTATTTTGAGTGGCCTTGTTTTTCCCTGTAGTTTGTTTCCCAATCTAAAAGCTGATTTAATTTCTAAATCAGGTACACCTATGTCTCTTGCTATTCTGTTAAAGTTATCGATATCTTTTTGGCGTCTGATGTCCGGTTTTGCTCACTACTTATGTTGATCATTACATTTTCAGGAAGAATCTAACACACAATATAAATTTATGTGCTTAGGGGCACGAATCCATGAGAACAGTGACTATAATAATAATTTTTCGTGGATAACACCTGTGAATTTCTAGCGTGTCTTGGATGGTCAATTATTGTTTGTATATACATGAAACACCTTTCTAAACAATGTACAAAACAATTAAAATATGCCCGGGTGTAATAATAATAGTACTTAGAAAGGTATAAAACTCCAATTCGCCACCATTGAAACAAAATCCCACGCGATGTAGACATCTGGAACTCGCCTATACAACGCATTACAGCATGTCGAAACCGCTGCTTGGGGTGGGTTTTCGGCATAGATTTTACAGTTGCTAATACATGAACATAAATCAAAGATTTCGAGTGTAAACTTTACTAAAAACGCTTCTCACAAACCTAAATTCGCTTTTTAAAATCAAACACCTTCACTTCCTGATTCAAAATTAATTTTAGCCGCCATCTTTGAAAATATTTCAATCACGTGCACGCAGTGGTTTGGTTGGTTACTGGAGACATGTCATTTCACATTAGCCAACCAAATCAGTGTGTGTCACGTGATTCAATATTTTTAAAGATGGCGGCTAACATTTTCTGCGTCCGCCATTAATATGCTCTTTAATATTGTTAAAATCACAAACAATAGAAAAGTTTCAAGTTTTCCTTCACTGTACCTCATTCACCTGCGAGATGATCAACAGCCAATGAAAACTCATCACGAATTAGCCAATTTATATATACAGTATAAGTATAAATATTTCATATGTACGCCAGATAATATGAAATGGACACTACCTATGACGGGCGACGTTAGTGTATGAAACTAAATTTACCAATTGATAGCTTTAACATGATGTTAGTATGCTATAAACGGTACAGTTGTATATAGTGTAGTATTGCAGAGCTACTTCCCGCAACACCACAGTGTTACAGCTTCTCTATTATAATTAAATGGTGTCATTGGTGCACTTCTCTTATTTGAACCAGTGATACAATTTAGATATTTCCTTGTCATATATACTACATAAATAGCCTAGGCATTATAGATACTGTATTAGTAAATTTACGATCATTTTAAGAAAAAATAACAAGGCTAAGCATCTTCAGTGATATTATTCCCAATTTTCACAATCTCAGTCGTCATTGAGCAGGACTGTCACTTCGAGAGTTATACACATTTTGCCCATTTTTGGTATCAATTTTGTTTTACATTTACTTTTGATTAACCCAGTGCTGTGTCAGATGTGTTTGTATCCTGGACTACAGCAACAGATGCAGTAGATGAACACTTGCAATGTTCTGGTAGTCGTGTTCCCCAATTATCACGGATTGCTTGACTATGTCTTGTATTTTTAAACACATCAGCGAAGTTAAGTGCAGCGTGGCGGCTATAGAAATTCTCCAGGTGCGTCCTTCCAGTGATGCTTATTAGTTGTGTCATTTTTACATACAGAATACAGCACCGGCTGTGACATCCGAACAGGTGCAATAAAACAGCAGTTGCAATGTATACTTGTTTCTTTTAGTCGTTCGTGTCCACAGAGTATAATGGATCGTTTGACTATGTCTTGTAAACAAAATCACAACATGTGCGGTTTCGATCTCATGATGTTGAGAGAGATATATTGTGCTTCTATCTAATCATTTTGAAAGATAGAGAGAGACATATTATGGTTTCTACATGTATCTAATGATGTTGAGAGAAGGTCAGGGGGGGGGGAAGGGGGAGAGATATATTGTTTGTTTCTAGGTAATGATAGAGAAAGAGAGACAGAGACAGAAATATAGAGAATAGCAGAAAGAGAGAGAGATAGACCGAGAGACAGCCAGACAGACGGGGGGGGGGGGTGGGGGGGGGGTGTGTGGTTTCTAGGTAATGATAGAGAAAGAGAGAGAGACAGACAGAAATAGAAACAGAGAGAGACAGACAGAGAGAGACATGGACGTGGGAGAGAGAAAGATGTGTTAAAATAAATAGGGCATAATGAAACTCCATTTCGTTGCAAATTGTTTTTCTTTTTTTTTCATAAAATATTTAAAGCATTAAGGCATTTGTACTCGGATCATTTGAAACGCATATTTTCAAGCGTCTCTCGAGTGTTGTTAAGGACAACAACAAAAACTATGTTATGGGGCGTAATGGTGATTATTGTGGTGGATAATGGTAGATTTAAAAGCAAATTAATGTATATCCGGTATATTAATAACACGATATATGCATAAATTGCCACACCTGATTTGTCAAAAGATGTAGAACCTGAACCGTCAACGTATCTGGGTCTACACACTTTTCGATAATCAGTTAGCTACATTAAATGTTTCCACTAATACTTCTGAAAAAAATAACGGAGCCGGGACTACGAAATTGATCAATATCTACACTGGTATTGACAACACTTGGTGGGCATAATCTG
Organism: Conchocele bisecta; assembly: GCA_029237695.1. NCBI lineage: Eukaryota > Metazoa > Mollusca > Bivalvia > Lucinida > Thyasiridae > Conchocele > Conchocele bisecta. Next base: position 82,725,375 of record CM055270.1, read on the forward strand.
CTGGATAAATACATTTTTATTGTTGATGGCAATGTACAAAGACGGGATTTATGATCTAGTCGAAAGTGCTGCGTACAATACAGTGAACATAATGCCAACTATCATGGAATCTCATAATTGAGTTGGTCGGCGCGAATGTGAATTAAAACTTTATTCAGACCACGATGTCACTAATTGATTTGGATTGGGGATTAAAATGTGTTGCTCTATAATCTTCCTTTCTTGTTCAGTTACGTCGATGTATCAAGTGACTTGGTGTGGTATGGACCTGGCACCAGGTCTGGATATTCTAATCTCAGGGCTGAATATATTTGTTCTTGATGTAAATATTCCGTTCTGATTTTGTGATTTTCCCCCCAATGCAGCAGGTTAAAATGGGATCGAACCCGTTTGCCCGGCCTTACATGACCTTAGCTGTTGATAGGCCATTAAACACTAATAAACAAACGAACAAACGTCGATGTATTGTTAAACATCACACAATATGTATAACCCAATTAATATCTGACTGATCACAAGATCTATCACATGAGAAAACAAACAACTACCAATTGGTGTTCCGCTTATAATATTAAACTGTGAAATTTATGTCTGATATAAAATATAGGGTTAATTTTCAAATTTGCGGCGTATATGAGAAAATAATAGGTCGAAAAATCTGTTTAATTAAACATGTTTTCCGACCTATCATTTTTGTCGCGCCTGCTTTAGCAGAGGCGCGACTATAGTCGGCGCTTTTTCCGTCATCGTCCGTTTTTTTTGTAAGGCAAATGCGTTAAAGTTATTGTTTTTTCACAACACGGTCAAATGCCTCGGCAGGCACGATACCTCTTCCGTGATGGAATTCTTGTCTGATATACGCCGCAAATTTAAAAATTACAATGCGGTTAACCTATTTCTAATGCACTCCTTTACTACTGGCGTAGGAATACATTTTGAAATAATTTGCGACTGTTCAACAACAATATACCTGTAATGTATGAACATCAGCCAATCAGATTGCGTAATATTTATAGAGTGCATTAGAATGCCACTCAAAACGTGGGGTAATGGTTTATTTTTCCAGAAAATGTCTTGGATGCTGTCTCTGATATAGAGAACATTTTGTGCCCACTGAGTGGGCATGTACCTTTAAGGTTATAACGGTACATGTACATAGATAATTTTCTCATGTTAAAACATCATTGCTGTTTCAGGGCTGTCCTTCCATCCGAAGAGGCCATGGGTTCTGGCGAGCTTGTTCAATGGTGTGATCCAGCTATGGGACTACCGCATGTGTACACTCCTCGACAAGTTTGACGAGCACGATGGTAAGTTAGCTCTCTGCCTATTTGTGAAGGAATACTTTGGGATTATGGCATTTCTGGCCAGTCTCCCTCCTGATCTGCTAGAGCAGCCCTGTTGCCTGGGTGTGATGTGTAGTGACCTAGGGGATAAGGCACTGGGGGCCGTTTCACTAAACTTCGTACAACTAAAATGTTCGTAAGTGCATATTTAGGATCGTCTGGAAATATCAATTGATGGATTTACATTTATTGAGCATATGCAGCCTATGCTCAATAAATGTAAATCCAATAATTGTTTAAAAGGAAAAATTGTTAATGTGAAATTTACAGACTATCATAATTTTGCACTTACGAACATTTTAGTCGTACAAAGTTTAGTGAAACGGACCCCAGTGCCTTATCCCCTAGGTTACTACAGGCTCCAGATAAGGAATTAGTGATTGTGTATTGTCACTCCATCATTTCTGAAGCAATTGGGTATTTCAAAATTTTAATTCCATAAAATAAAATCACACTACATCAAAAGACAGAAATTATTGAATAGTTTGCTTCGAAGTGAAAACATGTCTTGGCATTTCATTAGAATTGTCTCCTTGGAGACAATTCTAATGAAATACCAAGATGTGTTTTCATGGAAAATAAGAAAAATATGCTATATTTGTGGTCTGTTTATTGTTTTCTGCAGCATGATAAAGGTACCACAAATTTTTTATTGCTTTTTGTTACTCGCTACTTCTGATTTCAATTGGGTTTTTGGCAAATTTAATGGGGTATTTACGCAAATACGCAGCTTATCTAGAGCTCTGTCACTACACATAGCAGTGACTGGACTTTAATACCGTAGGTTGTGAGTTCAATTCTCACCCTAGGTGTGAACAATACTAACAGTATTTCCATCCCACTGGTCTGTCGGATGAGACTTTAAACTGTGATCCCGTCTCTACATGTGTATATGACCTTAACTGTTGCTGGGACGTTAAATACATTCACTTTCAGTTTGCACTTTTTCTGTCGCCTGGTACATGTAACGTGGTAAGGATCAACATTATTTTATTGCATGAATGCGACGAAATCCTTTCATCTTCGCAGTATTCTAACTGCCGGAGATCATTGTCTGATCCTGTCTGGCTGGTGCCCGGGTATTCCCTCATTTGTTAAATATATTAACAACACACTGTCTAGCGTGTTCTAAATCTCAGGCATTGACCTGATACACACATCCGGGTTGCAACAAACTAATAACTGACGCTCCATTGGTCGGGTGACGTTACAGAATGACGTCCGTGTAATGACGCAATGTGAACAAGTGCGTGTTCTATTCGCAGATAACGACGCCATATGTGGTAATTTTCGAGCATAAAACGTTTCCTGATAAATTGAATACCAGGCTACTGTCTTTTGATATCAAGTTTATCAGACTCGGCTCGGAAACGGTATGAATTCTTCGGCAAGCCTCGGAATTCCTACGCGTTTCTTAGCCTTTCCTGATAAACTTGATATCAAAAGACACTTAGCCTGGTATTCTCTATGTTTTCTGCTTATGTCTGGACAATTATCCGAAATCTCTTTATTTCAGGCCCTGTACGTGGGATATGCTTCCACCTTCAACAGCCCCTGTTTGTGTCTGGTGGGGACGACTATAAAATCAAGGTAAATTCAGTTCACACTGTTTAACCCTTTCAACACCACATACCTGTATGGTGGTATTGGCAACAAATGTAGATCCAGATCACAGCCATTCGGCGTGTTTCGGCTTTCATCGGTGTAACTCTACATATAAAATATATGAACAAGGCTTCTAACTTTGGTCGGACACGACCTCGTATCATTAAAAAATAACATGTTTAGAATTGTAATTTTCTATGCATTCTATGTATTTCTGCAGGATATCATAATTCTCAAATGATCATATGAACTTGTCACGAACAACATAGACGTTAGAGCCTTAAACACATTATTTCATTTGTTATGATACTAGGTTGTGTCCGGAGCTGTAATTCAATATTATTTGCATGAACATGTTCTAACTGTTATTGTATCCCCCGGACTCCGTCGGGGGATACTATGGATTTGACAGCGCGCCGCGTCCGCCGCAGACACTTCTTGTCCGGAGCATAACTCGAACACCCTTTGGAATATTTTCATGAGTTATCTCCCTTTTTTGTTTCTCGCACTGATTTCGTGTCCGGAGCATAACTCCACCACCCTTTGGAATATTTTCATGAAACTTTACACATGCATAGACCACGACCCGAAGGTGTGTCGCCCACAAGAATGACAACTCTTGCATAGTTAATTTTTTAGTTATCTCCCTTTTTTGTTTTGCGCACTGATTCACCATAACTCGACCACCCTTTGGAATATTTTTATGAAACTTAACACATTCAATTAGACCACGAACCGAAGGTGTGTCGTGCACAAGAATGACAACTCTTGCATAGCTAATTTTTGAGTTATCTCCCTTTTTTGTTTTCGCTCACTGATTTCCTGTCCGGAGCATAACTCGACCACCCTTTGGAATATTTTCATGAAACTTCACACATGCATAGACCACGACCCGAAGGTGTGTCGCGCACAAGAATGACAACTCTTGCATAGCTAATTTTTCAGTTATCTCCCTTTTTTGTTTTGCGCACTCTACAAACTGGACAATAATGCATGAAGACCTGTTTTGCTCTGTACACCTTTTCTCGTGTGCTCTGTACACCTTACCTGTAGAGAGAACAATAGAAACTGGGAGAACCATGTGCTAGCATGGGCTAGCATGTGCAGATGTCCAGTGCTTGACCACTGCTGACCAGGTAATTTATACAGGTAAATCACTACATTGGGTACTGTGTTGAAAATATTGTGGCATTATGTGGACCTGTGCAGATTTTTGTAGATAAATATAGGACTATTAAAAAAAATCTGGTCTCCAATAGCAAGCATTATTATTTTTAAACTTTTTTTTTTATTTTTTTTTCTTTTTCTTTTTTTTTCATTTTTTTTTTCAAATTATTTTTAAATTTTTGTCTAGTAGCATAAGGTCGTAAGTGCTTTATACAGACTATTCACCTGTGCATGTGCTAGCATGTGCAACTGACCACTGACCACTTACAGGTAATTTATACAGGTAAATGATTATATTACATTTCCGTAAACTGTGTTGAAAATATTGTGGCATTATGTGGACCTGTGCAGATATATGTAGATAAATATAGGACTATTAAAAAAAAATTCTGTGCTCCAGTAGCAAGCATTATTATTTTTAAACTTTTTTTTTCCATTTTTTTTTTTCATTTTTTTTTTCAAATTATTTTTAAATTTTTAAATTTTTGTCTAGTAGCATAAGGTGGTAAGTGCTATATACAGACTATTCACCTGTGCATGTGCTAGCATGTGCAACTGACCACTGACAACTTACAGGTAATTTATACAGGTAAATGATTATATTACATTTCCGTAAACTGTGTTGAAAATATTGTGGGAATATGTGGACCTGCGATATATGATATGTAGATAAATATAGGACATATTAAAAAACATTCTGGGCTCCAGTAGGGAGCATTATTCTTTTTCTTTTTTTTAATTTAATTTTTTTTTCCATTTTTTTTTTTTTACATTCTTTTTCAATTTTTTAACTGACCACTAACTTATTACAGGTAATTTATACAGGTACATTATTACATTTCCGTAAACTGTGTTGACAATATTGTGGCAGTATGTGGACCTGTGCAGATATATGTAGATAAAATATAGGTATTGACAAAAATTCTGGGCTCCAGTAGCGAGCATTTATTTAAAAAAAATAAATTTGTATATTACATTTCCGTAAACTGTGTTGAAAATATTGTGGCATTATGTGGACTGTGCAGATATATGTAGATAAATATGGACTATTAAAAAAAAATTCTGGGCTCCAGTAGCAAGCATTATTATTTTTTATTTTTCAACTTTTTTTTTCAATTTTTTTTAAATTTTTTTTTTTACATTCTTTTTAAATTTTTTTAACTGACCACTAACTTATTACAGGTAATTTATACAGCTAAATTATTACATTTACCTAAACTGTGTTGACAATATTGTGGCAGTATGTGGACCTGTGCAGATATATGTAGATAAATATAGGACTATTAAAAAAAATTCTCGGCTCCAGTAGCGAGCATTATTTTTTTTATTTACATTCTATATTACATTTCCGTCAACTGTGTTGAAAATATTGTGGCATTATGTGCACCTGTGCAGATATATGTACATAAATATAGGACTATTAACAAATAATTCTGCGCTCCAGTAGCTTCACACATGCATAGACCCTAAAGGTGTGTCGCTCAAGAATGACAACTCTTGCATCACTAATTGTTTAGTTATCTCCCTTTGTCCGTCACCGATTTTGTCTCCGGAGCATAACTCGATCACCCTTTTTTCAAACTACATGTGTATCTGGGGAGGCGGATACACATGCGCTTGTCGACAAGCGTCCATTTCTAGTTTTAGAAAGATTACAATAATTCTCAAATGAACATGTGCACTTTCTGGCAAAATATTCACATTAGCTTTAATAAAGTGTGAAGCCTTGTTCATATATATATATGCCAAGGAGCATGTTAAATGTGATAACTATTTATACACTACCTGTATGCACAGGCATTCGGCATGTTTCAGCTTTCATCAGTATATATATATGTATGTATATATATATATATATATGCCATATATATACCGATGAAAGCCGAAACACGCCGAATGCCTGTGCATACGAGTAGTGTATGAATAGTTACCACATTTAACATGCTCCTTGTCATATATACTTATATGTGAGACTGTTACCTTTTCACCAGCCGCCTTCAGTAATACAGTTTGCAAAATGTGTACATTCGGATGAGACGGCTCGTGACGAGCCGTCTCATCCGAATGTACACAGTTTGTGGCAATTACCGGTACTTGTATTTCAGGCAAATTATTTATGATTAATGAAATAACCTGAACATTTCTGTGGATCAGCCGCCGACACCAGTTACATACAAGTGATCAATTTGTGGAAGGAATGGGCCGTCGCCTAGGGGTATGGGGATATGGCATCGGACTTCAATACCGGAGGCTGCGAGTTCATCCACTCCTCACCCTAGGCATTTAGAATACTTACATAATATGGGACTTTAAACTGTGGTCCTGTCTTTATATGACCTTAGCTGTTGCTGGGACGTTCAACCCGTTCACTTTCATTTTCACTTAGGGATGGGTTGTGGCCTAGGGGTTAGAACACCTGACTTCCAATCTGAAGGTTGTGGGTTCAAACTTCGCATAGGGCATCAAACAATACTTTCATAGTATTTCCATCCCCCTGGTCTGTCGGATGAGACTTTCAACTGTGGTCCCGTCTCTATATGACCTTAACTGTTGCTGGGACGTTAAACCCTTTCTCTTTCAGTTTTCAACCCATTCACTTTCATTTTCACTTTTCCGTGTACCATGTAGGTGTGGAACTACAAACAGAGGCGGTGCCTGTTCACACTGCTGGGTCACCAGGACTACATCCGCACAACCACCTTCCACCACGTAAGATTATCTTCCTGGTTTGTATCCCAGAGCTCCAGATAAGTTTTGTATCTAAATAATATTATACTCCCAGATTTCAAATTCAATGCGTATTTTACTTTTGCAAATGCATTATTGATTTTCTTATTAAATATGGAACAAATGATTAAAAAAAACGTTTACAAATTCACTTATTGAGCTACAAAAAGCAAACAATGCTTTTTGCAGTTCAACTAAGTAAATTTCAACTTATTTACAGTATTTTCACTGCTCAATTTGAAAATCAATGCATATTTTCACATTGCTGTGAGTATTTTGTACTCCCACTGTTGATAATCAATGCGTATTCTGCTAAAGTAAGTGCGTAAAATAAGCCAATATACACCTTATCTGGAGCTTTGCATGAAAATTCCATCACATTTAAGAACCATTATATTTGCATTGAACGATGATCACGGGTCACATGGGTCTTTATCCCATTTCAGTCTAAGGATAAGATAATTGTTGTAAAAAACCCTCATTATTTTATTTATTTCTTCATGAAGATATATGTTGTTACCACTCATTTGAACCGTCTCGTCGAGACGGTTCAAACGAGTGGTAACAACACATACTTTCGAGATAAAATAAAGAAAATAGGGAATATTTTTCTCATAAAAGTTTCATATTACTATAATTGTATCCCGTCTTTAATGGGTTAATGTTGAACGGAGTCAAGCATTCACCATTACATGATTGATAAATAACTCGCTGTTTGTGGCCTACCTACAGGAATACCCGTGGATCCTGAGTTCGTCGGACGACCAGACGATCCGCATATGGAACTGGCAGTCACGTAACTGTATATGGTGAGTGTTGCATCTTGGCTTGGACAACCCATTGTGATTTTAACTAGAAATGGCTGGAGAAATGGGGCTTATGGGTTTTTCAACCAGTGTAGATCCAGATCAGCCTGTGCATCCGCACAGTCTGATCAGGATCTGCACTGTTTGCCATTCCACAAATGAAACGCCTGTCGTGCTTCTGACATAGAATATATAGATCGTTATCATGCTACAGGAGTGTGTTATTCGATTAGGAACTACACTGGTCACAATTTCCCATATGCCCCTTTTCTCCAGTCATAGCCGACATGTGATTATACAATGTTTGAAGCTTGACATATTTGGGTCTGCACTGTATTGCAAATGTCATAATCCCACTTTCTGCTTCAAGTATGAAATATGCCGGAGGGGAATTCACGTATGTGTAAAAGCTTGTTTTCTAATCCTGTTCTCAATTGTATGTATATATATCTTTATTACACTCTTGCAAATTATTTGCACGGGTTTCGCTGTGGGAGAAAACCCTTAATCAACTCCTTACAAATAATACACCGTGAAGAGAACACCCGTAATTGCGCGCCTGTTTTCTTGGAAACCACGAGCTACCATGCAAAATGTTTACTTTTGATTACAGTCAAAATAAAGTTATTTGAAAGTTTGGAAAGGGTCTCGACTAATCTAGAATGTAATTGAACACATTCCAAACATGCACTCAAATATATCTGGTTCACAGAAACAGCTGCGTAATTTGGATTTCAAAAAGTTTACATGACGTCACATGTACGATGGAATATCCACTATCACTTGCCATAATTTGAAATAAATATTGTTTAAACTAAGTTTGAAATAAATATTGAAAATTTGATGAAGTTATGATTGTCAGTTCCCACAATTAAATTACGAAGACTAAAGAATTGATTACAGACCTTTCATCAGAGCTCCAGATAAGTTTTGTATCTAAAGAGTATTATACCCCCAGATTTCAAATTCAATGCATATTTTACTTTTACAAATGTACTATTGATTTTCTTCCTCATTAAATAGAGAACAAATGATAAAAAATAAAACAAATTTAAAAATTCACTTATTTGAGCTTTTTGCAGCTCAACTACGTACATTTTACAGTTTATGACATAGAGGATATTCCATTGTACATTTTGAATAGCGGGAAATAATACATGAGTGTGCGTCGGTTTCCGCGTAAGTAACGAGTGAGCGTAGCGAACGAGTTGCTTGCACGGACGCCGACGGACACAAGTGTATTATTTCCGCTATTCAAACATGTATGATGAATATCCTGTTTATGACACTTCCATGGCAGATATATAGGCACATTTAGTCTATTTTTCAGATTATAATAAATGAATTGTGATGTGCGCATGAATAGTTATACAATGACGTGTTTTCCCGCGTAAACTTTTTGAAATCCAAATTACGCAGCTGTTTCTATGAACCAGATATAATTGAGTGCATGTTTGGAATGTGTTCAATCACATTAACATTCTAGATTAGTCGAGACCCTTTCCAAATTTTCAAATAACTTTATTTTGACTGTAATAAAAATTGTTAGCTCGTGGTTTTCAAGAAAACAGGCGCGCAATTACGAGTGTTCTCTTCACTGTGTATTATTTGTAAGGATTTGATTACGGGTTTTCTCTCACAGCAAAGCCCATGCAAATAACTCGCAAGAGTGTAATAAAGTGTTTTCACTACTCAATTTGAAAATCAATGCATATTTTCACATTGTTGTGAGTATTTTGTACTCTCACTTTTGATAATCAATGCGTAATCTGCTAAAATAAGTGTGTAAAGTATGTCAATGCGCATCTTATCTGGATCTCTGTTTCATGATTGTTATTGTATAGAAACCAGTCTGTATGTGTTGAAACTTCCTAGATTTGTGGGGATGGGCATCAATACTGACGGTTGTGAGCTAGGGCAGGAAAAATACATAGTATTTCCATTCCACTGGTCCGTCAGATGAGACTTTAAACTGTGGTCCCGTCCCTATATGACCTTAGCTGTTGCTGGGACGTTTAACACCATTCATTCATGTCATAGATTTTTGCTTGGTTTTGTCTTCTTGACCTCGTTGATAGTATTGCTGTCTGTCACATTTGGCTTCTAACTTATACCTGAATGTGGTCAGAATCGTGTATTCCTAAAATTAATCTACAACCAACCTTTATTTGCAGTGTGCTGGCCGGCCACAGCCACTTCGTGATGTGTGCCCAGTTCCACGCGTCTGAGGACCTCATTGTGTCGGCGTCGCTTGACCAGACCGTCCGAGTTTGGGACATCTCTGGACTGAGGAAGAAAAATGTCTCGCCCGGTCAGTATTTTGGATTGTAGTGAGATATGGCAATTATACAGGGCTCCAGATAAGGAATTAGTAATTGAGTATTGTCACTCCATCATTTCTGAAGCAATTGGGTATTTCAACATTTTAATTGGGTAAAATAAAATCACATTACTGTTTACACATCAACAGACAGCAATTATTGAATAGTTTGCTTTGAAATGAAAACATATCTTGGCATTTCATTAGAATTGTCTCCTTGGAGAAAATTCTAATGAAATACCAAGATGTGTTTTCATGGAAAATAAGAAAAAATATGCTATATTTGTGGTCTGTTTATTGTTTTCTGCAGCATGATAAAGGTACCACAATTTTTTTATTGCTTTTTGATACTCGCTACTTCTGATTTCAATTGGGTTTTTGGCTTATCCGGAGCTCTGATTATTGCAAGTGTTGTAACTTTCACTTCGTCATGTTCGTCATTCCATGGCTTCGGTGTCACATAGAACCAAATAAAGACATTTCTATGCTCCCGCCGCCGAATGCTGAAAGGGGCATATAGCTTTACCAACGTCCATACAGTAAGTTTCCTTTGACGTTGCTGCATAGTTCACACATGCATTCCTCTGATGGTCAGCTATCATGCTGTAACAAATCCATGACCCTGAGGCCCCCGCTAGACTCAAGATCGAGGTCACTTACGCAGTGCATTCAAACCTTCACTCTCGGTTAAATTTCTTATATTTTCTGTTTCCTTTCACATAACTGTTATTATTATGCCACCGGGTTTCGAAGAAACGGGTGGCATATAGTGTTTGGACCGTCTGTCCGTCTGTCTGTCTGTCTGTCTGTCCGTCCATCACACTTTTCGGTTAACCACTTTGTCACAGTTTCTCAAATATGCTGCAGGTGGCATCCGCGTTCGACAGACGCATTTCTTGTTTTTTACATGCATTCATCTGATGGTCCTCTATCATGCTGTGTTAACTCCACTATGCTTTTGTCTTTTGTGTTTTCAAATGCTATGACAAAAGAGGGCTTATTGACTTGACCAGTGTTGTTTCAGTAGCCTATTTCATCAACATTGCAAAGTATACTTTACTACCAAAGTATACTTTGAGGGAGTAATCATTTATTTTTCCTGAAATACATAATTTCACATAGAACTAACAAATGCATATATTTCATGATTAAAAGTATGCAGAATTATTATACTGAATTTATTACATTATCACAGCCATTAAATGGCTGTGATAATGTAATAAATTCAGTATAATAAAAATTAATAAATTAAAAAAAAATTGAAAATTTCTCCCTCAAAGTATACTTTGCTACTAAAGTATACTTTGCAATGTTGATGAAATAGGCTACAGATCAATTAGCACATGCAAATCTTTGTTAAAAGTATTACGAATGTTCCCTAAACTTGATAGCAAACAGTATAGGCCATGATGATCAGTCTGATCTGGAGCTTCACTGTTTGCCTATTTCATCAACATTGCAAAGTATACTTTAGTAGCAAAGTATACTTTGAGGGAGAAATTTTCAATTTTTTGAAACATTTATTAATTTTTATTATACTGAATTTATTACATTATCACAGCCATTTAATGGCTGTGATAATGTAATAAATTCAGTATAATTATTCTGCATACTTTTAATCATGAAATATACGCATTTGTTAGTTCTATATGAAATAATACATTTCAGGAAAAATAAATGATTACTCCCTCAAAGTATACTTTGCTAGTAAAGTATACTTTGCAATGTTGATGAAATAGGCCCCATGATCTGGAGCTTCACTGTTTGCAAAATATATCTTGATTCATTTCAAATCACAAATAAGGCTTGGTGATTATAGACCAGTCTTATAAGAATGCATATTATCGAAGGTCATTGTTCACCAAAATATACGGACACATTCTAAATGGATTACAAATAATGCTGAAAAACTAGTGTCCTAAAATTGAATATGAAATAATTATGGAATTTTAATTGGATTTGAGGTATGACCCAAAATTATATTGGCCAAAATTATATTTTCACAAAAAATATGGGTGTCCCAATACTTCCGGTGAATACGGTAACTTACAATTTAATAACTTACAATTTAATGTGCTTATACATCACAATATTTCTCTTACAGGTTCAAACTCGCTGGAGGATCGGATCCGAAACTCGAACCAGCCGGACTTGTTCGGGATGTCCGACGCGGTGGTGAAGCACGTGTTGGAGGGTCACGATCGGGGGGTCAACTGGTGCGCCTTCCACCCCACCTTGCCCCTTATTGTGTCCGGGGCTGACGATAGGCAGGTCAAACTCTGGAGGATGAACGGTGAGTTGGGCTTTTCTCTTCATGTACACCCATAAGGTGAACATTGCCAACACTGTAGATCCAGGTGAGCCGGCTTTTAACAAGCCACCTTGGTTCAAATAAACATTTAATCCTTTTTTTAAGGGATGGGCCGTGGTCATGGACTTCGGGGGGGCCGTTTCACTAAACTTCGTACGACTAAAATGTTCGTAATAAAGTGCAAAATTATGATAGTCTGTAAATTGCACATTAACATTGTTTTCTTGTAAATAATTATTGGATTTACATTTATTGAGCATAGGCTGCATATGCAGCCTATGCAGCCTATGCTCAATAAATGTAAATCCATAAATTGAAATTTACAGACGATCTTAAATTTGCACTTACGAACATTTTAGTCGTAAGAAGTTTAGTGAAACGGGCCCCAGTACCGGAGGTTGCGAGAGCAATTCTCGCCTTAGGCATGAAAAATACTAACATAGTATTTGCATCCCACTGGTTTGTCGGATGAGACTTACTTTAAACTGTGGTCCCGTATCTATATGACCTTAGCTGTTGCTGGGACGTTAAATCCATTCAATTTAACTTTTTTTTATTAGGGATGGGTTGTGACCTAGGGGTTAGAACACCTTCCAATCTGGAGGTTGTGTGTTCAAACCTCGCCTTGGGCGTCAACAATACTTTCATAGTATTTCCATCACACTGGTCTATCGGATGGGACTTTAAACTGTGGTTCTGTCTCTATATGACCTTTGCTGTTGGTGGGACGTTAAACCATTTCACTTTCACTTTTTTCCACTGCACCTGCTTCGGTGTAGCTTAGATAATCTGAGCTATATGGTTGTCATTTACTATTTCATCTGACTGTTATATTTTCTGTATTCTTTTAGCTGAGACACCTTTATTTCTACTGTAAAAAGTATATGTTGCTACCATTCATTTGAATCATTTCGACGTCATATACTGAAAATATCACACTTTCTGTAAATATTTTACATGAACAATCGCACATGTTCTTAGGTACAAAATCACATGGCATGCCTCATGTATGTTGGTCGTTGTAGAGTCGAAGGCGTGGGAGGTTGACACGTGTCGCGGCCACTACAACAATGTCTCCTGCTGTCTGTTCCACCCACGTCAGGAACTGCTGCTCAGCAACTCTGAGGACAAGAGTATCCGTGTCTGGGACATGAGCAAACGGTAACCAAAACATACTTATAGTAGACCCCACAGAGCTCCAGATAAGGTGCGTATTGGCGTATTTTACGCACTCATATTAGCAGAATACGCATTGATTATCAAAAGTTGGAGTACAAAATACTCACAGCAATGTGAAAATACGCATTGATGTTTAAATTGAGTAGTGAAAATGTTTTAATAAAGTTGAAATTTACTTAGTTGAGCTGCAAAAAGCAAACTGTGTTTGCTTTTTGCAGCTCAAATAAGTGAATTTTTAAATTTGTTGTATTTTTATGCCCCACCACGATAGTGGAGGGGGCATTTAGTGTTACCCTTGTCCGTCCGTCTGTCCGTCCATCCGTCCGTCACGAAACTTTAACGCTCGGGTAAATTTGGCCTCATTTATTATCAAAGCGATATGTGGGGCATCCGTGTTCTATGAACACATTTTCTAGTTTATCATTTGTTCCCTATTTCATAAGGAAGAAAATCAATAATACATTTGTAAAAGTCAAATATGCATTGAATTTGAAATGGGGGGGTGTAACACTCTTTAGATTCAACACTTATCTGGAGCTCTGGCCCCACACCAAACTTTGTACGACTAAGAAGTTTTGTAAGTGCAAAACTAAAAATCACAACAGCGTTGTCATTAGCAACCGATGCTGGGTAATCTTTGGTGGATTCTTTCAGACTTAATGACCCCGACATGTAGGTGGAAAATGGTAGCCATTAGTGAACCACATTACGTTTTATCATATAAAGTTTAGTGAAACAGGCCCTTCCTCTAATATATTTATACCCCCGGCATACAAAATGTGTCGAGGGGTTTTTAGTTTTCGTCATTCTCTCCGTCCGTCTGTTCGTTCGTAAGATTTGCGTTGACAAAATTTATTTGTCGGTCCTGGCGGCAGCCATGGGTATCTCTTGCGCTAGTTGTGTGTGTGCGTGGAGAAATAAGGCTTATGGAATTTGTGACTAGTGTAACTCCTGATCATATAATACACTCATGCCGCCTGATAACAATTCCATATTGCTTGTTAACTCTGCATGCTAGCGGTGAAAATAACATCCAACAAATTTCTCGTTGTAAATATGTCTTGGAATTTCATTAGAATTGCGTCCTCTGGACGCAATTCTAATGAAATTGCAAGACATATTCGGGATATTTATACGGAGAAATAAAAGAAAATACAATGAATTGTCGTCAAACTATTTATAGCCCACAAATTTCCCAGCATGCAAAGAGTTAGTAGCATGACGGGTGGATCATTGATGAAATAGCGAAAAGTACACGTCTTAATCAGACTCTTCACTCATAAGACCTTTATATAAATAATTCTACATTACCAGGACGGGTGTACAGACGTTTCGGCGGGAACACGACCGGTTCTGGACGATGACGGCCCACCCAAGCCTGAACCTGTTTGCGGCGGGCCACGACAGCGGCATGATCATCTTCAAGCTGGAGCGGGAACGGCCGGCCTACACCGTCCACGCCAACATCCTGTACTATGTGAAGGAGAAGTTCCTGCGACGCCTCGACTTCACGAGCAACAAGGACGCGCCGGTGATGCAGCTGCGCGGGGGGTCGCGGTCCCCCATCTACAGCCTGTCGTACAACCCCGCGGAGAATGCCATCCTCCTGGTGACCCGCACCAGCAGCATTGAGAACTCCACCTACGACCTGTACGCCATCCCTAAGGACTCCGACTCCAAGAACCCCGACGGTAGGTGGCCGGGTTGGTCCATCGTGGAATCTGTTCTCTTTCACATAAGAGACACGCCATGTTATTTTGTATCTTTGAACATCTGCGTAATTTCATTAACCGTTAGACAGCTACTCACAACAATTGTCGTCTGCTGTTGATTTTATATCTTGCCATATTTCTCAATATAAACATGGTTTGACAGCACTTCAGAATCATTTCCAATGGAAATGATTCTGAAGTGCTGTCAAAGCATTTTGTAAATTATTCTAAAGTGCTGTCAAAGCATGTTTTTGATGATAAAAATGGAAAATAGAAAATAAACAGCAGACGACAAAAAAAATATGATGGCGGTCTAAGGGTTAAATACGTTTGCAAACTTTACAATATTTTTCATAAAGTTAAAAGTTAACAAAATTTTCAGAGTACTTGCAGAATATATTATACTCTGCATGTACTCGTGACATTTTGGCAACTTTTGATGCCATTTACGGAAGATATTGTAAATTTTGTATTAAAGCTTGTTTCATGAAATTACGCAGATGTCCGAACTTGCGGCGAAGGTACAAAATCACATGGCGTGTCTCATATAAAACCAAATTCAGAAAGGAAAGCTACTGAAGGGATCCATGAAAATTGTGCTTGTGAAAACTCTGGATTACACAGCTGCTATTGATAGGGGGCTTTGTTGGTTTCACTAAACTTCGTACGAATATAATGTTCGTAAGTGCAAAATTATGATGGTCTGTAAATTGCACATTAACAGTGTTTTCTTGTAAATGCAGCCTATGCTCAATAAATGTAAACCCATCAATTAAAATTTTAGTCGTACAACGTTTAGTGAAACGGACCCCTGTGCTGTGTAAACAATGTTTTAAAAATTCCTACACCAAATCAAGCACTTTGATTGATCAAGACTACACACAGTTCAGTCTCGATTATTCCAACTTCCTGGTTCATTGAGTCTATGCTCAGAATGTTTTATAAACACAGGTTCAGGTCATTTCATGAGCTTGAGATCCAATTTCTGTCCATGTTTTCAGCCCCAGAGGGCAAGCGATCGTCGGGTCTGAACACTGTCTGGGTGGCCAGGAACAGATTTGCCGTCCTTGACCGCACTCACTCCGTAAGTCATGGTGAAATATTCGGGATTTTCCTTGATTTCATTGATAAGGTTTTATTACATGTTTAACCCTTTCAGCCGTAAATAACTGTAATGGACTGTGATATGTTAATTTCCAATCATCGGAAAATAAAAGTGGTGTAAGGGTTTAAATTACCTTTATAGCTGTTGATAGGCTGTTAAACACTAATCAATCAATCTTGATTTTGAACATTAGTTTAGAAAATTTATTTATGCTCTTCTAAAACTCAGATAACGATATAAATGAAATATGAAGAATAATATCACACATTTGAAAACAGTTAAAGCATTTTAATTGGACGATCAATCACTTTGATTTCGAGCATGACCTTGTTACAGATTATGATAAATAACATGACGAATGAGATGACAAATTTGTATAAAAAAATCAATCAGTTTGATGGGCTGAAACTGAGAACACAAATCAGACTTGTTCATTTAACACTTAGACCGCTACTCACAACAATTGTCGTCTGCTGTGGCTTTTATATCTTGCCTTGTTTATCAATAAAATCATGGTTTGACAGCACTTCAGAATCATTTCCAAACCATGTTATAAATGATTCTAATGTGCTGTCGAACCATGTTATTGATGAAATAGAAAATACACAGCAGACGACAAAAAAATAAGATAGCGGTCTAGGGGTTAAAGTATGACATTAGAATACATACTTACGACCTTGGCAATTGTGATAAAGAACCTGTAGAATGAGATCACAAATGTTTGTATAAAAGTCAATAAGTTTGATTGGCTGAGACTGAGCACGTTTATGACCTTGACATCAGATTGTGATATAAACCTGAAGAATGGGAGTTGTCTAATAAAAGTCAAGAAATTTGATTGGTTGAGACTGAGCACAGTCTTCACCAATGAAACCTCTTGTTTTCAAACATGACCTTGAACCACAACTTTGCGACCTTGGCAACAGATCGTGATAAAGAACCTGAAGAATGAGATCACGAAGAAGGTGCAGACGCCGAACTGCGAGGACATCTACTACGCCGGCACCGGCTGTCTCCTTCTGAAGGACAGCGACTCAATCACCCTCTTTGACGTTCAGCAGAAACGCAACCTAGCAACCGTGAAAATCTCCAAGGTCAAGTACGTCGTCTGGTCCAACGACAATTCCCATGTCGCACTCATCAGTAAACACGGTATGTATATTGTGGGTTGAAGTAAATTTGTTACATTATGACTTAAAGAATAAACCCTGACAATTCTGAATTAAACTATTTTTGTTGTATTTGCATTTGTTACAATATTTCTTAACAGAAACATGTTATGTTGCATGAGAATCATCTTTGTCTCAGTTTATGCTGGTTGTTGTGGCTATATGCCCAGTTTTTGTCTCACCGACTTTAACGGTCACAATACTGGGGCCCGTTTCACTAAACTTCGTACGACTAAAATTTTCTTAAGTCCAAAAGTATGATAGTCTGTAAATTTCACATTAACAATGTTTTCTTGTAAACAATTGATGGATTTATATGCAGCCTATGCTCAATAAATGTAAATCCATCACTTGAAATTTACAGACGATCCTAAATTTGCATTTATGAACATTTTAGTCGTACAAAGTTTGGTGAAACGGGCCCCTGGTGTCAACAGCAGCAGCGACCATGACGTCAACAATTTTGGACGTGTGTCCATAGTTTGCACATCACATGATCCGTTGGATCTTGACCAAATCTCATCTGTAGCTGCCTCACATTGAAGCATCTTGTATCGTTCGTAGGTAACCTTTACCAAAGTTGTTTGAAAGTTAGGTCACATCCAGTAGGACTTGGACATACGTTTGGTAACACATATCCCCTGACATGTTTACTAATTAATCTACATCAGCAGCTTCTTCTCATTGATAGTGTCATTCGGGTAACATTATACACCGTCTTTTATTGGTGAGCCTCCCCGGCGATCATTGTCGCGCCCGCTTACGGATAGCGCGATATAGTCGGCACATTGACGTACGTCTGTCCGTTTTCAGTGTACTATCAAAGCCTCGGCAGACATGCGGGCCGCTGCCAAATCTAGTTGTCGAGCCCGATTGCGGAAAGCGAGACATAGTGATCACAATGACGTCCGGGTGTTGTGCGTCCGTCCGTCTGACCGTCCGTGCGTTAAAGTTTTTAAATACCTTATATCTCTGCAGTACTAAGTCACATTGACTTGAAACTTCATATGCTTATTAGTCATCATCCATATATTCATGCTGTGTCCCTGTGCCAAGGTCAAGGTCAAATGCCTCGGCGGGCTCGACATGCGGGCCGCGGCCATCTCGTTTTGTGTCTTATCGAGGTCTATTTGTGATGTATTCACCCGTATGTGAGGCCCGCCATGTGATCTTGTTCGTGAGCTTATTTGCAAAATTTACTGTTTTTAATTTTCGTTATTGACGTCAAAAGTTGACATAATTCTCAGAGAAAATGCGGAATAGAATTCCGCATTTTCTCTGAGAATTATGTCAACTTTTGATGTCATTTACGAAAAATATCACAGTTTTTTGTAAATATTTTTCATAAATCACGTCGCATGTCCCATATATATGCATGCAGTGATTGCCGTCTGTAACCGGAAGCTGGACAACCTGTGTACGATCCACGAGAATATCCGGGTGAAGAGTGGAGCTTGGGACGAGAGCGGCGTCTTTGTCTACACGACCAGCAACCACATCAAATACGCCCTCACTAACGGGTATGTTTACATCACTGCTTCATTATTGTACCCACCGGCATGTATAGTATGGTGAAGGGTATATAGTTTTTGTCTTTCTCCCTCTCCATCTATCTTTAAGGATTGGCCGTGGCCTAGGGTTTATAGCATTGCACATTCAATACTGGAGATTGTGAGGTCAAACCTCACTCTACGTTTGAAAAACACTTGCATAGTATTTCCATCACACAAGTCGTGTCGGATGAGACTGTCGCAAATCCTGTAGGCCCCATTTCTCCAATTACAGACACATATAAGATGGTCTACAGGGCTCCAGTTAAGGAATTAGTAATTGAGTATTGTCACTCCATCATTTCTGAAGCAATTGGGTATTTCAAAATTTTAATGGGGTAAAATAAAATCACACTACTGTTTACACATCAACAGACAGCAATTATTGAATAGTTTGCTTCGAAATGAAAACAAGTCTTGGCATTTCATTAGAATTGTCTCCTTGGAATACTAATAAAATACCAAGATGTGTTTTCATTGAAAATAAGAAAAATATGCTAAATTTGTGGTCTGTGTATTGTTTTCTGCAGCATGATAAAGGTACCACAAAAAAAAATTGCTTTTTGATACTCGCTACTTCTGATATCAATTGGGTTTTTGGCAATTTTAATTGAGTATTTAAGCAAATACGCAGCTTATCTGGAGCAATGGTCTGTATTATGTTGCAGTGACCATGGGATTATCCGCACGTTGGACCTGCCCATCTACATAACACGCATCAAGGGCAACAGCGTGCACTGCCTCGATCGCGATTGTCGAACTCGAGTGCTCGGCATTGACCCCACCGAGTTTAAATTTAAACTAGCGCTCGTGAACAGGAAATATGACGAGGTATGTTTGTTTCAGATGTAGCGCAAGGATAACACTTGTTGACTGTATGTGGCCCAGTTGTAGAACAGAATAGAAACCCCGTTCAGTCATCAATTAGGCTACATCCAGGTGTTGGAGCAGATATGGCTGAAATTATCTTCCTGTTGTTATTATGCCCCCGCCACCGAATGGTGAGTGGGTCATATAGTGTTACCGGCATCCGTAAGTCCCGTCCGTCTGTCCTGAAACCTTAACGCTCGGGTAAATGTCTTATAATTTTTGTTTCCTTACACGGATATGCTTGATATTCACACACACCTTTGTGTAATGGTCTTCTACCGCCTTGAGATAAATCCACGATCGTCGCGCCCCTGCTAAGCCCAGGGTTAAGGTCACATTCTTGGTGCATATGAAACCTTAACGCTCTGTTAAATGTCTTATAATTTTCCTTGCACGGATCTGCTTTATATTTCCCTGTGAAAAATCGTCCTTGGTGCGTTCAAAACCTTAATTCCAGGGTAAATGTTTCCTTGCACTCATCTGATTGATATTTCACTCATGCATTGCGTTAATGGTCCTCTACTGCCCTGTGACAAATCCACGATCGTCCTGCCCCCGCTAAGCACAGGGTCAAGTTCACGTACTTTGTACATTCGAAACCGTAACGCTCTGGTAAATGTCTTATAATTTCTGTTTCCTTGCACGGATCTGGTTGATATTTCACACACACATTGCTCTAAACGATAAAATGTGGCAAAACTGGAACTGAAAATTTTAATTTTGGAAATGTTCAAAATTCACTGACTTTTCAGCACAACGTACTTCAATGTGGCAACAAAGTGGCAAGAACGTGACAGAACGTTAACATAACATGTAACATGGTGTACTACATTGTGAGCTGCGTTATGCTACATTGTATTACGTTTTTGCCATGTTGTGGTACGCTATGATACACTCTGCAGTAGCAAGGCATAATGAGGCACAACATGGCAACAGTGAGGCATAACCTGACTTTGATCTTCGGAAATTTGCAAATTGTGGGGGTCAGAAACATGGCACAACGGCGCAGCCACAACATGACACTATGACTGAGGTAGCGGTATTTGGTCCGGGTATAAATATATGGGAGGATGGGAGGGTATGCATATCTTTATGGTGGGTGGTTGGTCGGGTGAACGCGACAGCGTAAATTAACAGTTGGGGTTCCTTCTTATAGGAATCATGTTTTGCCTGGTTTGGCCCTCGGGTACATTTTTATCTTTGGCTATTTTGTTACCTGGGAGTTGAATTGGGTTATTGCCAATTATAAAAGTAGTAATATTATTACTGATCCTTCTGCTATTGGGAGGGGCCAAGTGATTCTGGTGTGGCGAGTACCTGGCATCAAATCAGGATTATTCTGATTTCAGGGCTGAATATATATATTTTTTTTGATAGGCCATTAAAGCCAATAAACAAACAAACTATACGATGAATCCATCCTAAAAGATTCATGTCTTCATGATAAATGTTACTGGGATTTACACCACGAGCTAAGTGATCCGATTTCGTACGACTAAAATCTACGTAAGTGCAAATTTAAGATCGTCTGGAAGGTCAATTGATGGTATACATGCAGCCTTTGCTCAATAAATGTAAATACAATGTTTGTTTACAATAAAACATTGTTAATGTGAAATTTACATAATAATTTTACACTAACAAACATATTAGTCGTACAAAGTTTAGTGAAACGGCCCCCAGTACCTCTTAGTCTGTAAATTTCAAGTTAACAGTGTTTTCTTGTAAACAATTGATGTCCCACCTCAACCCGCCCATCTCCCTTACAATATGAGAATCGCACATTGACTTAAAATGAGGAAGCGGCCCAATACCCGAAACTGTACCCTTAGAACTGACACTTGGACAGTACATTGCTGTTGCTGGGATATACAGTAAAGTTCCTCTATTAAGAACACTTGTGGTTCTAAAAAAAAGTTTTCTTAGAAGCGAGTTGGTCTTATTTCCGGGATTCAGTAAAAAGACCAAATCCTTAATAAGACCATAGTCTTAATGAGGTTATTATATAAAACTAATAAAAAGAAATTATTCATTTAATACATGTTTGCTCATCTGTTTACATGTGCATTGTAGAATGTTATATAGTTTATGGACACTTTTCTTGTAACTACAGTATTCATTGATCTGTTTGGTTAAAACTTGGAAAAGTCGCGGGAATACTGGACGAGGCCTTCCGGCCTTCGTCCAGTATTCCCGCGACTTTTCCAAGTTGCTAACAAACTGTATTGTTCTGGTTATACCCCCTAAGTGAGTATTACGATTATTCGTAATCCTATTTTAGGGGAAAAGGACAAGTGACTTTGGTGTGGTATGGACCTGGCACCAGGTCAGGTTATTCTAATTTCTGGGCTGAATATAAATATATGTACATATTCCGTTCTGATTTTGGGATTTACTCCCAAATGCAGCAAGTTAAATGCGTGATCGAACCCGTGGGCCCGGCCTTAAATGACCATAGCTGTTGATAGGCCGCTAAACACTGACAGACAAAAAACTGGCCCACACAAATAATTGGTAACACATTTGATGAACACCCGTCAATCGATTAATTCAACTGCTTGCTGTACTGTGTCCAATGAGACATTAAACCCTTCTTAATCCGCGATTAATCAATATCGGCTGAAGAGTTCGTAAGGTGGAACTTTACTGTATCTGCCATTCACGTTCACTGTTTCACTATTGTAGGTGCTACACATGGTACACAATGTCAAGCTGGTGGGCCAGTCGATCGTTGCTGGGATATATCTGCCATTCACGTTCACTGTTTCACTATTGTAGGTGCTGCACATGGTACGCAATGCCAAGCTGGTGGGCCAGTCGATCATCTCGTATCTCCAGAAGAAGGGCTACCCTGAGGTGGCTCTACACTTCGTCAAGGATGAGAAGACGCGCTTTGGTCTCGCCCTCGAGTGTGGCAATATTGAGGTATAATTCCATCACAAAAATATTTACACAATTCCCTAACATTTGATTGGCCCGTAGCAAGTCTCTGTCCAAAATTTATATCCCAGTAAACTCCCACGCCGAACTACTTTCCGTAAGTTAAAATAATTCTTAAGAAAACGGAAAATATACACATTTTCTTGATCAATTTATTTCAAATGCTGGAATCATAAGGAATGAATGGAATTTTTATTGAATTTATCGTCCAGTATTCCCGCGACTTTTCCAAGTTTATACCCCGATAAATTCCACAAAAAGGCCATTCATTCCTATAATGTGTTGTGGTGCATTTGAATATAGAGGAATTACGTAGGACTTCGAAGATACCCTTTCAACCCTCGATATCCTTCCTACATTGGCTTTTTCATACTAATCTTA
Organism: Conchocele bisecta; assembly: GCA_029237695.1. NCBI lineage: Eukaryota > Metazoa > Mollusca > Bivalvia > Lucinida > Thyasiridae > Conchocele > Conchocele bisecta. The sequence goes on from CM055270.1 coordinate 82,748,563, forward strand.
TGACTATTTCATTAATGACAAATGGTGGATTATTGTTAGAATCTAACCCTTCCTACTCTGTTGACGGAAATTGCCGTCTGCTGTTTTTTCATTTTTGCTTTAATTCTTAACAAAAAACTGGTTTTGACAGCACATGAGAATCGTCTCCAGTGGAGACGATTCTCATGTGCTGTCAAAACCAGGTTTTTGTCGAGAAATATTGAAAATGAAACATTTCCAGCAGACGACAGCATTTAATTCAGCGTAGTGAAGGTTAAATGTAGAATGTATGTAGTGTCTGGAAAACATAAAATTAAACGATGGGCATGAATATAAAATATACACACAAGAGGTTAACTTCGATACTGACCACACATTTTAAAATCTACTGGCAATTTAGAGGATGGTCCTCTATGCCATGTACAGAATATATTTGCATGACAAAGTGCGTAACTGAACATAAGTTGGGTCTCGTATCGAGTGCAGTTTGTGGATTCAGGGCTAAAAATCTGCAAAGTATAATATGTTAATACAGGTAGATTATTGTTATTAAATTGACATTATTTGTGCATGAAGCAAAAAACCACATGTTTAATATCTGAGGCATCGTGTGAGGCACAGTGCGTTTGATCCATTTCATGTTGAAGCAGAGCTCCAGATAAGTAGTGAGTATCAAAAAGCAATGAGAACAATTGTGGTACCTTTATCATGCTGCAGAATACAATAAACACCACCAATATAGCATATTTTTCTTATTTTTCCATGAAAACACATCTTGGTATTTCATTAGAATTGTCTCCAAGGAGACTGTTCAATAATTGCTGTCTGTTGATGTGTAAACAGTAGTGCGATTTAATTTTACCCAATTCAAATTTTGAAATACCCAATTGCCTCAGAAATGATGGAGTAACAATACTCAATTACTAATTCCTTATCTGGACCCCTGTTGAAGATAGAAATGTTTATGCCCCCAGTATGGGTAGAGCTGGGAGGTATATATTATTTGGACTGTGTGTCCATCCGATGGTCCGGTTCATAAGTTTGCCAGAGTTTCTCCAATCTCCCACCAAAAAGTGCAGATCCTGATGAGACGGCTCGTTACGAGCCGGCTCATCTGGATCTGCACTTTTTGCATAGGACAGCTGTGTGCCGACAGTTTAAATTTCCTTATTTCACAGAAGATGCAATTTTTCTTTCCGGAATTTCTCACCAAAACTATATGATACACTCAGTTGAACCGTCTCTGTGATAACAACATATACTTTTGTCTACAAATGAAAAAAATCGAGAAAAAAATCTATTGACAGATTGCTTTGGAGACAGGCGAGCCCTGGATGACCAGGCATGCTGGGAGAAGCTGGGCGAGGCCGCCCTACTCCGGGGCAACCACCAGATTGCGGGCCCTAGATTACTGTGTTGCCCATATCTAACCTTACACCGTACCTTTATACAGATAGCCCTGGAGGCGGCGCGGGCCCTGGATGACCAGGCGTGCTGGGAGAAGTTGGGGGAAGCCGCCCTACTCCAGGGCAACCACCAGATTGTTGAGATGGCGTACCAGCGCACGAAGAACTTCGACAAGCTCTCCTTCCTCTACCTGATCACCGGCAACCTCGAGAAACTCAAGAAGATGACCAAGATTGGTATGTACAGTGGAATCCCTCTAAACCGGACACTGTGCGGACCCCATTGTGCTTAATTTAGATGGGTTTCAATGTCATTTATTTCATTGTCCTGTCTCTTCACGACTGAAAATGTAAAAAATTGGTCATCGAGTGCTTAATTACAGTGGAACGTCTCTAAACGGGACACCATGGTGTCCGGTTTAGAGAGGTTCCACTGTACCATATTTATTATTCCCGCATTGATAGGTATGTATCGTACAGTATGGACGAGACCAGTGCATGCAACAATTAACTGTGCTTGGGTACATCCATGGTCAATATCAATTTGCTTAGATTATATTCTGTCTGTGTGCGATGCGAATATTTAAAAATATTTCCATTCTGCCAAAAGTAGTCTTTTCAAAACGAAATAAAAAAACATAACACGGAAATTGATTCTTCGCAAAAACGACAGAAGTTTAGACCAAAGTACCGAGACAGCCAAATGCAGCTTAACAAGCCATATTTCATCAAAATCCGTTTAAAACATAATGAGGACAAAATAAGAGAATACATACTTTGAATCGGAGGGCTTCTGGAAGTTTCAGTGGTTGTTGTAACCACGTGATCATAGACCTAGATAACAGTACTCGATTGTAACCACGTGATCATAGACCTAGATAACAGTACTCGTTTACCATGTGATCATAGACCTAGATAACAGTACTCGATTGTAACCACGTGATCATGACCTAGATAACAGTACTCGATTGTAACCACGTGATCATAGACCTAGATAACAGTACTCGATTGTAACCACGTGATCATAGACCTAGATAACAGTACTCGATTGTAACCACGTGATCATAGACCTAGATAACAGTACTCGATTGTAACCACGTGATCATAGACCTAGATAACAGTACTCACGATTGTAACCACGTGATCATAGACCTAGATAACAGTACTCGATTGTAACCACGTGATCATAGACCTAGATAACAGTACTCGTTTGTAACCACGTGATCATAGACCTAGATAACAGTACTCGATTTGTAAACCACGTGATCATAGACCTAGATAACAGTACTCGATTTTGTACCACGTGATCATAGACCTAAGATAACAGTACTCCGATTGTAACCACGTGATCATAGACCTAGATAACAGTACTCGATTGTAACCACGTGATCATAGACCTAGATAACAGTACTCGATTGTAACCACGTGATCATAGACCTAGATAACAGTACTCGATTGTAACCACGTGATCATAGACCTAGATAACAGTACTCGATGGATTGCAGTGCATCTGAATAGTAATACAAATGAGCCGCGCCATGCGAAAACCTGGCTTAATGACAACATTTTCAGTTTTTACTTTTTAGCGTATTCTGAATTATGCATCTTTTAAAAGCCATATGCCGCCAAAATGATCAATGTATCCCAATTATTTTTCATTTTAGAAGTATTTTTTATGACGCGTGGTAAAAACTTATATGACGTTGTAGATCATTGACGTTGAAATTACGACATTTTTATCAACGGCGTATACAAGGGGTGTTGATAAAATACCCGGACAAGTCCTATAGATTTGTCATCTTTTATCGCATGTCAACCAAATTTGGATATCTCGTAGCCTTTCCAAGTGTTTCCCATTAGGCCAAGACAAAGTATGAAAATAATGTTTATTGCAGTTGCTATTAATGTAACGTCATGTTTTGGATTGCGGCCCAAGTAACGTAATTCCGTATGAATTATTTTCAAATTAGGCAGAGTGTTGGCGTTTGCTGCTGTCTGAAATAATTTTGGGGAATACTAGCGACATTATTTAACATTTCGTATGCGACAACATATTTTAAAGTAGGAAGTAGGCCGCTTATAACATTAACTTTGTAACAAAACACGACGTCGGGCAGATTTGGTAGCGTGATACCTTATAATTGTTGCCAGGTGTCTTTCTTGAGGATCGCATTACCATCGCCTGATTCAGACATACATTATTATGCAGTCAGGTGATAAGCTGATGATTTGATACTACAAATCGTGCGAAAAGCAAGTTTATGACCATCAAATTTCCAATTAATTTCAAGACTTTTCGAAAACTCCACCGACCTGACTGTATGTTTTGTGGATTATGTATTGCTTATACACACACAATGAAGGAGCTGCATTGAAATCACTGATTCTGAATCTATTAGAGATATTTTGATGCATTTGTTTTGCCAAATTCAATACAAACCCTGGATATATATGTCATTATATAGATGGGTGTCAACCTCAGTTTATGATAAAATGAGTGTCATTAAATGGCATATCATTCGCTAAGTACTGGATAGAATTGTTCAAAAGTGTCCATTTACCAAGATAATAGATGGTAATATCGTTGGCATACAATAGGTTGTTCATTTTGGATTTAGGATCATTTAGGATTCAAGGTGCAGTGTAAGCGAAGACTTCGCTGATATGTAGTCAGTTAAATTATGCGTTCACCATTTTGAATTCATAAGGATAACCGACGAAAAAGAGTGACAATGTCAAAGAACGACAGTTAGGCGACAATGCACAGCGCCTGAAGCATTTCTAAGTCATTGATGCTGCGAGGAACTCGTGCAAGTATCCTTGCTATAATATTTTGTCACGACACCATGGCCATAACGTCAAACATGTATTCACGTTTAGTGACGTCACAAGTATGTGACATCAAGTCATAACGTCATAATATGTGTACTAAGATGCAAGGCATTGCGTCTCATATTAGTGAAAGTTTCAGTAAGTTATACTTTTCCGTTTTCTGTTCACACTTAATGTTAACTGACACCAGTAAACGTAAATGGGAGGGCAAAATGTGAACTTTTACAGCGACGCTGCAAACGTCGTTTTTCCGACGTCGTTTACCGCTTTTCATGACGTTGTCATTAAGCCCGGTTTTCGTATGGCGCTGCCCAAATGTAGTATCACAATACTGTCACATTTTTCTGTAATAGTCACCCCTATCTTATAAAATAAATAGAATCTATCATTTGTGTTGATTGAACATGAGATCTTTTTTAACCACGTTCATAAGAAGTGTTTCTTTATACAAAATAGATGAAGTTGTTTAATCAATATTACATTAAGTCATGTGACATCGTCTATACACATACACTCGACTACAGCAGATATTCGTAAAGACATCGCCAAATATCATTACTGTCACCGGGGCGGGGGGGCCGTTTTACTAAACTTTGTACGACTAAAATATTCATAAGTGAAAAATTATGATAGTCTGTAAATGTCACATTAACGATGTTTTCTTGTAAACAATTATTGAATTTACATTTATTGAGCATAGGCTGCATATGCAGCCTATGCTCAATAAATGTAAATCCATGAATTGAAATTTCCAGACAATCCGAAATTGCACTTACAAACATTTCAGTCGTACAAAGTTTAGTGAAACGGGCCCCAGCCGTGTAAGGTCGTCTATACACCCGACTACATCCATAACAACTCAACATATCGTCTGTATTCCATATTACAGCGGAGATCCGTAAAGACACAAGTGGCCACTTCCAGAACGCGCTGTTCCTGGGCGACGTGGCGGAACGAGTCAAGATCCTACAGAACTGCGGCCAAAGTACGTCCTCCCACAGTACCATGGGACTTTTCAATGATTGCCTGACTGCTTTATGTTTAGTACATTTAGTATGGTGTCTCCTATAAAAATTCACGTCTGCTGTTGTTTTGTATTTTAATTTCTCAATAAAAACAATGCCTTGACATCACTTTAGAATCATTTCCGTTGGAAATGATTCTAAAGTGCTGTCAAACCATGCTTTTGATAAGAAAAATTGAAAGTAAAAAATAAACAGCAGACACTTTAGTGTAGTTTAACCCCTATATAAATGATTGGAACATAACTGGTCGTCTGATATATTGACACCTTCCATAAATTCATAATGGAAACGTCCATTCAATGTATTGCGTTTATGTCGCAATACATTACATTAGCCCCACGTGACGTCGCACCACGTTGATTGGTTAAAGTTTGTTTGACGTCATTAATCTCCACGACATTGTCAATAACGATATGCAATTGCCTGGCAACGTCGCTGTGAAATGACGAAAAACTATATAATTCTTAATTTTAACACCACATTTGATATTTAATTTGTTGACACTATCAGAAAATGGAATGTAAATATAAGTAAGACGAATATTTGGCTTGTTTAAAGTGCTTCGTTTACTGTGGTAGGCAAAACAGTTGGTCTGTTGGTCTTACGAAGAGTCCACCCATTATAGGTGGCTGTGACTGCAGAAATGGGGCTTATGGATTTTGCGACCAGTGTAGATCCAGATCAGCCTGTGCCTCCGCACAGTCTGATCAGGATCTGCACTGTTCGCCATTCCATCAATAAAACACCCGCCATGCTTCAAACAATCAATATAGATCATTATCAGACTACAGGGGGCCGTTTCACTAAACTTCCTACGACTAAAATGTTCGTAAGTGCAAACCTATGATAGTCTGTAAATTTCACATTAACAATGTTTTCTTGTAAACAATTATTGGATTTACATTTATTGAGCATAGGCTGCATAAATGTAAATCCACCAATTGAACTTTCCAGACGATTCCAAATTTGCACTTACGAACATTTTAGTCGTAAGAAGTTTAGTGAAACGGCCCCCTGGAGTGTGCTATCTGATCAGGAGCTACACTAGACACAAATCACATGAGCCCCATTTCTCAAGTCACAGCTACATATCACCTATTCTGTTGCTGGGACATTAAACCTGGGGTATAAACTTGGAAAAGTCGCGGGAATACTGGACGAAGGCCGGAAGGCCTCGTCCAGTATTCCCGTGACTTTTCCAAGTTTATATCCCCGATAAATTCCACTTTTCAATCCCCGCCCTAGGCATTAACAAATACTTCCTCAGTATTTCCATCCCACTGGTCTTTCGGATGAGACGTGAAACCCGTCTCTGTGACTCCAGCTGTTGCTGTGATGTTAAACCCTTTTACTTACTTTACACATTGTGGGCGGTTGGTTGCGAGCATTCGAAGGGTAAATTTAGCGATGGGTTTCATCCTCAACGGAATCCCGACATCCCTGTAGCCGATTTCATCAAAATTGCAAAGTATACTTATGTAGCAAAGTACACTTTGATGGAGTAATCATTTATTTTCCCCTAAATGCATTATTTCATATAGAACTAACCGGGTGGGTGGCAGGTGGGAGCACGCGATGGGTAACTTAACGATCCTTACCGGAATCCCGACTGGAGACCTGGTTTGGCCCTCACATACGTCTTTGGCATTTTGTATGCGACAGTTGAATCTGGTTATACCCCTTATGTGAGTATTACGATTATTCGTAATCCTATTTTAGGGGAAGGGGCCAAGTGACTTGGTGTGGTATGGACCTGGCACCAGGTCAGGTTATTCTAATTTCAGGGCTGAATATATTTGTTCTCGATGTAAATATTCCGTCCTGATTTTGGGATTTTCCCCCCAATTCAGCAGGTTAAAATGGGATTGAACCCGTTTGCCCGGCCTTACATGACCTTAGCTGTTGATAGGCCGTTAAACGCTAATAAACTAACAAATAATAGAACTAACCGTTGCATATATTTGATGATTAAAAGTATGCAGAATTATTATACTGAATTTATTACATTATCACAGCCATGTTGGCTGTGATAATGTAATAAATTCAGTATAATAAAAATTAATAAATTTATCCTAAAATTGAAAATTTGTCCCTCAAAGTATACTTTGCAATGTTGGTGAAATAGGCTCCTGGTTTGGCCCTCGGGTACATTTTTGACTTCCTTGTTACTGGAAAGTTTAATCTGGTTATACACATTATAGAAGTAGTAAGATTAGTCCTAATCATATTACTTCTAGGGGGTGGGGGGAGGTGAATCTGGGGTGGTGAGCACATGGCACCAGGTCCGGTTTCTAATGAAATCCCGTTTCCCCCCAGAGTCACTGGCGTACCTGACGGCGGCCACCAATGGCATGGAGGAGGAGGCGGAGACGATCAAGGCGGGGTTCGGAGATAAGGATCGCGTGCCGGATCTCTACCCGAACGCCAGTCTGCTTCAGCCCCCTGTACCCATTATGCAGCAGGAGAGCAACTGGCCGCTTCTCACCATGTCCAAGGGCTTCTTCGAGGGGGCTATGGCGGCGCGAGGCCAGCAGTCGGCGATGGCCGCAGCGGCTGATGTCGAGGACGTGACGGCCGAGGGGTGGGGAGAAGACCTTGTCTTGGATGAAGGTACTGCCTTAATCCTTACACTGCTATCTTAATTTTTTGTCGTTTGCTGTTTATTTTCTATTTTCCATTTTTATCATCAAAAACATGCTTTCACAGCACTTTAGAACGTGCGTCCAGGTTAAATTATTTTTAAAAGTTTTTCTAAGCCTTGGTGGGCGCGATATGCGGGCCACGGCCATCTCGTTCTTTAAGGGAATTAAATAAATGTATAATTGTGCAAATATTCCACCAGTTTTTCAGATATAATATACAGATATAATCATTTCGTAAATTAGTTATTTATATCAATCAATGTGTCACCTGAATAAATATTTTAATCGACATATCCTAAAGTGTGATCATTGCCTACCAAAAAATAAATAGAAAGAATAAATAGTTGTCTTCGTTAACGTTTTAAGGAAATACAGTTATTGCCAAACCAATTTCAATAATGTATGCAGGGCTCCAGATCAGGAATTAGTAATTGAGTATTGTCACTCTATCATTTCTGAAGCAATTGGGTATTTCAAAATTACACTACTGTTTACACATCAGCAGACAGCAATTATTGAATAGTTTGCTTCGAAATGAAAACATGTCTTGGCATTTCATTAGAATTGTCTCCATGGAGACAATTCTAATGAAATACCAAGATGTGTTTTCATGGAAAATAAGAAAAAATATGCTACATTAGCTTTGTATTAACAAGCCCTTGTTACAGATGGTTTTGGTGGAGACGACAACGAGGCTGTTGCCGGGGGCGATGAGGAGGGTGGTGGCTGGGACGTCGACGACGACCTAGAACTGCCCGCTGACCTTGAGGTGCCGTCGACCCCTACGTCGGGAGGCGAGGGCTACTTTGTACCACCAACCAAAGGCACGAGTCAGGCCCAGGTCTGTAATGCCTCAGTCGGGTCATGTCCTCATTGTCTTGTGTCCGTCTCTTTCTATCAGTTTTAACGGACATCTCAACATATGTACCAGGGGCCCGATTCACTAAACTTTGTATGACAAAATCATTGGAAGATTTGCATACAATTACTTCATATATAAAAGTGATTCATTAGTGCTGCCATCTTTTAACCACATGTAGTGGTCACTAAAACAAATTCACCTAATATTTTCCTAAATCGGCCGCTAATGCGAAGTTTGTTATCAATTTTAGTTTTGCAATTAGCAAACTTCTTAGTGAAATGGACCCCAGATCAGTTGGTGATATAATTAATAGAATCTTAAAATATCTGATGTCATTCCTTTGTGGCTGATGCATATCCTTAATATTATCTTTGTCGACATATTTCTTTTTGTTGGTGGCGAGTGTGATACACATGTGCTTGTCGACCAGTTCTATTGTTTCATTAAAAAAAATAAAAAAAGATAGCAAACACTGAATATTTCCACACATGTATCTACATTGCAGGTGTGGTGTAACAACTCGCAGTTACCTGTGGACCATGTGCTTGCTGGATCATTCGAGACGGCCATGAGGGTAAATAGTCTACATTGTTTTTGCCTCGATAGTGGGGCTCAGTTTAGAAAATGTACCTTGCAACGTTTGCAACCAGCATAGTCCCAGGGACTACACTGTTTGCAATTCAGCTTCAGAGGTAAGCCCCCAACTCCCAGTAGCAAAATATTTGAGATTCTAATCCTACTCGGTGAATGTGGAAGATGGCCGTGATCTTCAATTGTTGCAAATGGTTTTGGGTCACTTTTTTTTTATTTGAGCTTGTGTCTTCAATTTGCAATTTTGCCTCGTTTACCATCTTAAAGTTGTAGGTGGTTCTATTAACACATTTTTTAGTTCAAGAGTAGGATATTGATTTATTATTATTTCACTATGACAAAAATATAACGTTTTCCGCTGTAATGGCATGATGATGTCACATTGTTTACGTGAGAATCCTTCCTTGACAATATTAGCTTATCCAGAATGCATTATTAAGCTTTTAAATTTGTATAAATAAAATAAATCCGTAATTGTTAAATCGCTTGGATATATGTTTTTTCGTGTACATACATGAAATGAAAACCCAGTTTTGATCTAATTTTGATATTTTCTAAGTACAATGTACAGTCGAACCTGTGCTAAAGGCCACCTCCAAATAGCAATTACTTGTCTAGATCAGCCACACTTATGTATTCCCAATTATTAAATTACATAATTTAACCTGTGAACAAAGGCCAGATGTTTCTCCTCCCATGACTGGCCGTATTTTATTCACAGGTTTGACTGTAGTTACTTATTTATGTACATTAAAACATGCTGTGCATTCTGGGCTGCGCCTATATTCTATACCTGTGTTTACCTTTGCCAGCTGCTGCATGACCAAGTGGGTGTGGTAGACTTTGACACGTACAAGCAGCTGTTCCTACAGACGTATAGTCGCAGTCGCACCTGCTACCAGGGTCTGCCATCTCTCCCCCCACTGCTTGGGTATCCTCACAGAAACTGGTAAGTCTTAAACTCATAGGCAGGTTGCTGAAAGCCTCTGTTAGCTTAACTGACTGTTAAATCCTTAACGTTGTTAAGAATTTAACAGTGTGTTAAGCTAACAGAGGTTTTGAGCAAACCGCTGGGTATCCTCACAGAAATTGATATGTCTCCAACTTCTTGGCCAGGTTGCTCAACGTCTCTGTAACTTAACCCTTTCACCCCTAAGTAACTAGAATGGATTTTGATATGTTAATTTTGCAACCAATCCAATCATCACAAAATGATTTTCAAACTCGTCCATTTATGAAAAATGGGTGTTTTCTTTCTCAAAAATATGGAAATTACTTGCAAAATGTGCAGATCCTGATGAGACGGCTCGTCAAGAGCCGGCTCCTGGATCTACACCGTTTGCCAATACGACTATACAGATCTGCAGTGTTAAAAGGGTTAAGCTACCAGAGGGTTTGAGCAACCAGACCCTGTTTGTTACCAGAGCTCCAGATAAGGTGCGTATTTGCATAAATACCCAATTAAAATTGCCAAAAGCCCAATTGAAATCAGAAGTAGTCAGTATCAAAAAGCAATACAAAATTTGTGGTATCTTTATCATGCTACAGAAAACAATAAACATACCACAAATATAGCATATTTTCTTATTTTTCATGAAAACACATCTTAAGGAGACAATTCTAATGAAATACCAAGATGTGTTTTCATTTAAAAGCAAACTATTCAATAAGTGCGGTCTGCTGATGTGTAAACAGTATTGTGATTCTATTTTACACAATTAACATTTGCTTCAGAAATGATGGAGTGACAATACTCAATTACTAATTCCTTATCTGGAGCCCTGGTTACACTCAGAAACACAGAGTTGGGAGGAGATTTGGATCTTAACCCTTAAAAGGCGGAAACCGAAAAGTGTCGTCTGCTGTTGTTTCATATTTTGTATTCTTTCTTAATAAAAACATGGTTTGACAGCACTTTAGAATCATAAAAACATGGTTTGACAGCACTTTAGAATCATTTCCATTGGAAATGATTCTAAAGTGCTGTAAAATCATGTTTTTCATGAGAAAAATGGAAAAGAAAACCTAAGCAGCGATAAATTCTAATTCAGCATTGTAAGGGTTAATGATGTATTGAGGGACGTGGGAACTAAATATTTAGAGGTTTTCACAGAATAAATTGCGTCCACCACATATTTAGGTTATTACGATAAATGAATTGTCTCCGTATACAGGAAGGATGCGGGCGGGCGGGGCGGGGTGCCGGCAGTGGGCCTCAAGTTGAACAGCCTCGTTCAGCAACTGCAGGTCGCGTACCAGCTCACCACCACGGGAAAGTTTGCCGACGCCGTCGACAAGTTCCGCAGTATTCTCCTCAGTGTGCCATTGTTGGTCGTCGAGACGAAGCAGGAAATTGCCGAGGTACAATCACGGATGTTCCTGGGTGGCGATATCACTCGGGGATTTATCTACTCCCTTATCCCTTATGCAGACCTGTGTACTCCATATTTGTGGATATTATTCTGCCTTGACTTGGTTTATTATACCCCCGGCATACAAAGTATGTCAAGGGGTATATAGTTTTTGCAATTCCGTCCGTCCGTTTGTCTACGTCAGTATGTCCATTTGTCCATCCATGTTAAGGTTTTTGGATACTCATTATCTCTGTAACGGTAAGTCGGATTGACCTTAAACTTCATGTACTTCCTTATCATCATCCATATTTTCATTTTATACCACTCATGCAGCCTTTAATGGTTTCGGGTACCCATTATCTCTAAGTTGGATTTACTTCAAACTTCATTTCCTTCCTTATCATCATCCATATTTTCATTGCATACCACACCCATGCGGACTTCATGTCCAAGGTCAAGGTCAAATTACTTAGAATTTTGCGTCTGTAAGATTTGCGTTAAGGTTTTCGGGTACCCATTATAATTTGTGTTAATTTTGTTTTTTAATATTTGCATTAAAGTTTTTATTTGTCGGTCCAAGCGGCGGCCAGGGGTATACATGAGCCCCTGCTGACTTTCTCTAGTTGTTTATTGTTATCAAATGAGGAAAACAGATACCAAAAAGGCAGATACTGTGATATCATTAATTTTCATTTCATCATCTATTCCAAAATGTTCTTTTGTCAATCATATGATCTGATGTTACAAGACCGTTTCACTAAATTTTGTACAACTAAAGTGCAAATTTAGGATCGTCTGGAAATTTCAATTGATGGATTTACATTTATTGAGCATAGGCTGCATATTCAGTTCTAACTGTATGGTGTTCCCGTCATACAGGTGTATTCCCGTCTATATATGGTCAGACCTGTGAATAAGGGCCAGAAGTGAAAAATCTGGCCTTTGTTCACAGGTGGTCTCTATTCGCAGGGTCATTTATAGATATATAGCCTGATAATGATCTACATTGCTTGTCAGAAGCACAACGGGTGTTTCATTGATGGAATGGCGAACAGTGCAGATCCTGATCAGATTGTGCAGATGCACAGGCTGATCTGGATCTGCACTGGTCGCAAAACCCATGAGCCACATTTCTCCAGTCACGGCCACATATGACTTTGTTGATGAACGAACGTAAAACCCCAATAAAGGAATACAGTGGAACCCCTCCATACCGGAGTATAGTTTCTACCCCTCTATTCCGGAACCCCTCTACTCCGTAATCCGGACGCCATTTCAAGTCCCAAAACCATATTTCAGCGTTAAAATAACCCCGGAAAACCGGAAACACGGTCACCTGTCAGGATGTCATCCAAGAAATACACCGCACCCAATTTCAATGTTGTTTCAAGCGGGTGTCAAAATCACTCCGTGTTTACAATAGACTGGTTCCCGGTAGTATTGTTCAGCTCTGGTTCCCAAAATGCGGAGCCACGAGAATGAGACGATTCTAACGGACTCCCAATTTGACATTTGTGTGGAAGAAATAACAAAATTGATCAAATTACGCACATTAACTTGAGCTCTGTACAAGCGCTATCCATGCGTGTAATGCGCTTAGCGGCGTGTTTTTTGAACGTCATAAGCGGCATTACAAAGTTAAGAATTTATTCAATACATGCGACCTAAATACGAGACATGTTTGCTGTTTTACAAGCTCATTACAATAGCATGGTTCACAATTTAATTATACGCGTACGTAACAATTACGGAAATAAAATAATCGGCACATTATTTGTGAACCCACCGACCGATTAATTGAGATAATCTGATAATTACTTAACGAGGCTGTAAACTCGTGACTGTAGCCTGTGGGCTATTGTAGCAACTCGCAGTAACTACACAGCACACGCGAAATGTGTCATATGCTCTTTTCGACCAGTGTAGACCGTAGACTCGGATTACATTGCGAATCTGCACTATTTGCTATACCCCTTGCGAATCTGCACTATTTGCAATGTCAATAAAATAAAACACATTCTGGTCTTAAAAGAGCGCTCCAGCTGATCGAGAAAGTTCCACAGTGGCACAAAATACTTAGGGGCCTTTATCCCATGTCATCTGCACTCTGTTTATTGGGAATTACACATGTCGACATGATAAAACACAACTGGGTAGCCGAACCCCACCCCCCCCCGTTAGGTGTGTAATTTGGGGGTACATTTCTTATTTCTCCATACAAATGGCAAGTTGGGAGTGCTTTAGAATCGTCTCGTATGTTTTCAATATGGTAATAATGGTATATACTATACAAATCCAAGAGTTAATGACATTTCCTTAACTGGAAATAGAAAACCCCTCTAAACCGAAAACCCCTATAAACCAAACTTTTCAGTCTGTCCCCAGGGTGTTCGGTTTAGAGGGGTTCCACTGTATATTAAACAATCAATCGATTTTGAGGTGTCGGTGTCATACGGGGGCTAACTCCTTCATAGAACGGCCCCGTTAGTCCACTGACAATTATCTGACGAGGGGAACAAATCCAAAACAAATTCAGAAAATTTCCGCCAACGAAGGGTTGTGCAAGTGTCAGTTGTTTATTGCAGGCGCAGCAGTTGATCGAGATCTGTCGGGAATACATAGTCGGCCTGTCTATGGAAGCCGAGAGGAAGGATATGCCCAAGGCTACACTCGCCGACCAGAAACGACTCTGTGAGGTAACTATATGCCACACGATCACTTATATGGAGAGGTACATGTATTCACAAAGGCATTGTTTTGGATCAAATTCAGTCAGAAATTAGCATTACTTTTTTTTTCAAACATTTTTTTTGCTGAACATTTTTGTGAAAAAAAATATAAAAAGGTCAGCTTTAAAATTATTTACTAACACATTCTGCATGAAAAATATTTTCTAACAAAAATATTGAATTTCAATAATTGTAAATTTTCGCAAATACTTGAGCACTTTCTGACAGAAACGTTTTTATTTTGCATGGAAACATTTTTACTAATGAAGCATTGAAGAAATTGGGGCCTTGATATAGTGCGCTAGCATTAACAATTCTGCCTTTGAGAGTTACACAGGTACTAATTAAGCGAATGTTGCCTTTGAGGGATACATGCGGCTGTGAAACACACGTTGCCGTGTCTAGAGAAACAGGGTTTATGGGATTTATGACCAGCATATCTCCTGATCAAATAGCACACTCCTATAGACTGATAACGATCTATGTTGCTTGTTAGAAGTACGACGGGTGTTTCATTGATGGAATGGCGAACAGTGCAGATCCTGATCAGACTGTGCGGATGCAGTCTGATCTGGATCTACACTGGTCGCAAAACCCATAAGCCACATTTCTCCAGTCACAGCCACAAATGTGTACTACTGTGGCGTGTATTACAGATGGCGGCCTACTTCACCCACTGTAACCTGCAGCCCGTCCATCTGATATTGACGCTACGCACCGCACAGAGCCTCTTCTTCAAGCTGAAAAACTACAAAACGGCCGCCTCATTCGCCCGCCGCTTGTTGGAGCTCGGACCGAAACCTGAAGTCGCCTCACAGGTACGCAAATTGGGAATGTGGGCGTAATGATTTCAATTCCAAATACACACACAATTGTGGACATTTTCATGGATCCAGAGTAGCCACATTCGTGCACAAGGCAAGAGTTCATACGCTTGTACATCCATACACTCCCATATGATTGAAATTTTGTATAAATTTAAATGTAAGAAACACCATATTGTGAAGAAGAAGTTCACTTTTCGATTTGTTTTGAGTGAAATTCTACTGGCCACTCACCGTATTGTTAATTTTGACGTTGCATCAATGATTTTATCAAAACGTCATAAAAAGAATGCACATGAGTATTTGTGTACATCGTTGGAAAAAGTTGCCATATTTTGCTGTGTATTAGTCGGCATTACCAACACTTGTAAATTTGATCGTCTTGTATGCCAGCACTTGTAATCTAATCATTTTGCTGACAACAGTAATGCAAGTTGGCGATTGATTGCTGAACAGCGTAGGCCCAGATCAGACTGGCGGCCCATATATTCTCTATTATCCATGACTTTGCAGGGTTCGCAAAGGTCTTGAAAAACCCTTGAATTTGACATCGGACTTGAAAAACCGTTGAAAATGATAAATTGCCTTGAAAAACCGTTGAAAAACAATAATAACCCTTAAACACCCTTGAATATTAACCGGCCTACTTTGGTCAAAATGCCACCACCAAATTCAATTCCTTAAATTTTAAATTAAATGTCTCGAAAAAACCCTTAAAAAACCCTTAAATTTTACTAGTGAAAGTTTGTATGAACCCTGCTTTGTTTTCAGACAAGAAAGGTGTTAGCGGCATGTGAGAAAAACCCTGTTGATGAACATGAAGTGAAGTACGATCAGCACAACCCGTTCGACATCTGTGCTGCGTCGTACACACCCATATACAAGTAACACATCATTGATTTCTTTCCCATCGGTTTTTTTTTTTAATTTATTTTTTTGGAAAATATTTATTGTCCCCGTAATAGGTTTGTGGTGGGTCGGGGCCATCCACCACAAACCGTACATAATTATACATGCAATAGTCGGGTGCAAATACAAAATATACAATACAATTACAGATATCGGTGCGTTCTTTAATAGTGATGAATCCATCCTTAAGGGTTCGTATCTTAATGCGATTATTACTGGGATTCACACCTGAGGCCAGGTGATCCGGTGTAGATAACGTGCTGTGTAGATAATGTACTGTTACTTGGTGACTCTGTCCATCTCGCATTCCGATCTGTGTATAGAAGATCATACACGATGAGTCGGGATTTAATATATTTATTAACCCTTTTGTACACTAGCGGTGAAAATAACAGCCAAATATGTCGTGGAATTTCATTGGAATTGCATCGTAACGATGCAATTCCAATGAAATTCCACGACATATTTTCATAGTTTAGTGAAACGGGACCCAGTGGACTAAGTAAAATACTTTGAGTTAACGAGAAATATTATATACAAAAACATGTTCTTGGAACCAAGAATTTGACTTTGAGCTATCAACAGTTTAACTTAACCCTTTGCACGCTAGCGGCGGAAATAACGGCCAAATATGTCGTGGAATTTCATTGGAATTGCATCGTAACGATGCATTTCCAATGAAATCCCACGACATATTTTCATAGTTTTCAGAGAGCAAAAACAATATTAACCCTTAGACCACTACACACAACAATTGTCGTCTGCTGTTGCTTTTATATCGCCTTATTTCTCAAT
Organism: Conchocele bisecta; assembly: GCA_029237695.1. NCBI lineage: Eukaryota > Metazoa > Mollusca > Bivalvia > Lucinida > Thyasiridae > Conchocele > Conchocele bisecta. The sequence continues at coordinate 82,765,511 of CM055270.1, forward strand.
AAAAACATGGTTTGACAGCACTTCAGAATTCATTTCCAATGGAAATGATTCTGAAGTGCTGTCATAGCATGTTGTAAATTATTCTATAGTGCTGTCGAAGCATGTTTTTGATGATAAAAATGGAAAATAGAAAATAAGCAGCAGACGACAAAAAATTAAGATAGCGGTTTAAGGGTTAATGAAGTGTCATCTGCTGCTATATTTTAACTATTTTTAGCGATTATTTTCCCAGCATGCAAAGAGTTAAACTCGTTTACTGATTTCATTTGGCAAATCCTCTTTTCTTAAGAAATCGATCAACAAGTTTAATAAATATCATATTAAATAAATTCTATTTATTACATAAGCGCATCGTCATACCTTGAAGCTGTACTGGTCGACAAACCTGTTTACTGCCCTCAGCTAATTTTAATATTTATTACACTAGTGTAATATGATTGTTACTACACTGTGTTGATACACTGCGATAAATGACCTTGCAGTTGGAGATAAAACCCCAAATATTTTTGCTTTTCCTCTGATTCATCAAGAGTTGTGGCCCTTTTTGTAAACACAAAACTAAAAAAGCCGTCGCTAATGAAATGATGCCTCTGTGACTTACAGACACAACTTTCCAGTTCAACCTTTGTTGAATGGAATGAAAAGGTGCTTAACGGACCATTGACACGGAGGAGTGGAAGACTCGGGACCTGTGACACAAAAGAAATCCATTACCCCACCCAGTTGACAGAACTTTTGAATAATTTACATCATGCTTTGAAAGCACTTCAGAATCTTTTCCATTGGAAATGATCTGAAGTGCTGTAAAACCATGTTTTTATTGAGAAAGTGGGTGGGGTAATGGATTTTTTTAATGGGCATTTATTTTGTGTCACAGGTCCGAGTCTTCCACCTGTGATCAGTCTTTATCAACTTTGACATGAGCTTGCACCTTGTGTTTGTCTTGCAGGGGGAAGCCTGTGGTGAAATGTCCGCTGAGCGCTACCTGCTATCTACCGGAGTATAAAGGAGAGGTGTGCCGAGTTTCCAAGGTACGTGTGTCATTTGGGCCGCCCGGCTGATAAATGATTCCTTAAAATCTGGAATGGCTTGTTCGTGAAGTGGACAAGCATTGGAATCAATGCCAAAGATTGTGGGTTCAATTTGCACCCTAAGACAGGAAAAAGTACTTTCATACTAGACTTGAAATGGAGGCCCTGGCGTTATATGACCTTAGCTGTTTCTGGGACGTTAAATCCTTTCGGTTTATCAGTTTATCCTTATGATGTTTGTGACCAGTATAGTACCAGATCAGCCTGTGCATCTATGTGGTCTGATCAGGCTGGTTGGTCGGGCGAACGCGACGGCGTAATTAACGGTATGGATTCCTCCTTATAGGAATCACGATTTGCCTGGTTTGGCCCTCAGGTACGTTATATCTTTGGCTCTTTTGTTACCTGGGAGTTGAATTGGGTTATTGCCCATTATAAAAGTAGTAAGATTATTACTGATCCTACTGCTATTGGGAGGGGGCCAAGTGATTCTGGTGTGGCGAGCACCCGGAATCAGATCAGGATTATTCTGATTTCAGGGCTGAATAAATATTTTTATGCCACCGGGTTTCGAAGAAACGGGTGGCATATAGTGTTTGGACCGTCCGTCTGTCCATCTGTCCGTCCGTCCGTTTGTCCGTCTGTCTGTCCGTCCGTCACACTTTTCGGTTAACCACTTTGTCACAGTTTCTCAAATTTCGGTTAACCACTTTGTCACAGTTTCTCAAATATGCTGCAGGTGGCATCCGCGTTCGACAGACGCATTTCTTGTTTTTTATTATAAATATTCAGTTCTGATTTTGGGATTTTCCATATATGGAATTTAGTACTAAACCCATTGATCCGGCCTTAGCTGTTGATAGGCCATTAAGCCCCAATAAACAAACAATCTGATCTGGGCCTATTCTGTTTGTCATTCAGTTAGTAGTAATATTTATTACACTTGTTTACTAATTTCATAATAACTTATTTGTTAGAAATCTTAATAAATACCATGTAGTATTAAAGCATCACAAGTCTTTTATAACGGTGCTAGTTAGGAGAGTATCAAGGGCGGATCCAGCATTTGGGGAACGGGGGGGGGTTGTCTAGTTGCGAAGGTAACTCTTGCAATTACTCCTGTACCGTCCGTAGCCAGCTACGGACGGTACGGGAGTAATTGCACGAGTTACCATTCTCAAGTAAGTGGTTGTCCTATTTTCGAGCTTTTCGAAATACACTTTCCTGTGTTTTACGGCATTCAAATTCAGACTCCAACTGGTGGTAAACTCTGATCTATGTAAACTCCGTGGCTGAACGGGGGTGTTGAATGGATGTAAAACCCCAACCAATCAACCGTATCAGACTACCTGATTGCTCACAGATCAGGCGCTACACTGGTCTGCATCTTGATAAATCACATTTTTTCTTGAAATATTATATGTGGCTATGACTGGAGAAACAGCCTGATCAGGATCTGCACTGTTCACCATTCCATCAATGAAACGCTCGCCATGCTTCTAACAAGCAGTATAGATCGCTATCTGACTACAGGAGTGTGCTATTTGAACAGGAACTACATTGGTCACAAATCCCATAAGCCCCATTTCTCCAGCAATAGCCGCATGTTTCCTTAGACTAGTGTCTATGTTGTAGGTGACGGAAATTGGCAAAGATTGTATAGGATTACGGATTAGTTCCATCCAGTTCCGATAAAACTTGATCGCTGTGCCGTTTCTGGTGGTAGTCACCAACATACGGGACTGAATTTTCCAGATGTCAACTTCGACTTACTATTGATTCACTGTGTGTGTGAATTTTCATATTACATTAATAACATGAACACGGTATTGGGCTGTATGAGTGGGAATCGTGCATTATCATGTAGCAAATGGATTGTAAACATACCAATGTTTGCTATACAGATTAATTGATCATCGAGTCAATCCACAAGGTAATGTGCTTTATTATATTGTATTTTGCAGAGGATAATGTCAAAAGCTATGTACTTGGATGATGTGAAAAGTTGGCAAAAAGTTCAGGACAAATGCGGAATTCTTCCGCATTTGCCCTGAACTTTTTGCCAACTTTTGACGTCTACACAGGAATTATGTTCCAAGTGAGAAGTAATTATTACTAAGGCATCGTCCATGTAATCTGGCACGTTATTATACGGATGCAGGTTACCATATGTAAGTGTGGTATCGTGGTTACAGTAACATCCGACTGTCACAATGTTTTTTTTTCCCATGGAAACCCATTTCATGAAGATGATACACCGATTTATTGACATGTTGATATGTACCTTGAATCGAAGGCGCTGCTGGGAGTTTCAGTAATTGTTGTTGTAACCACGTGATCATGCACCTTGAACATATACTTTCATCGAAAAATACTTTGTGGAAAAATGTATGGAGATTCTGATACCTGTAAATTTGTATTTTGCATGAAATGCGTTAAGGTGTTCGCTGTTGGACTTTGAGGTTTCAAAATTTTTATTTATAGTGAATTAATGAATACAAATGATAAACTACGGTCTGTTGCACGTTCCACGATAAACTATTGGCTGTTAAACACCTTAAATTTCAAAAATATTTAAATGTAAGTACATTTTCATCAATAACAAAAAAGTCACCCTCCCCAAAAAAACTTGTTTGATGAAATTCCATCAAATATTAATTTTATAGCGAAAAAAACGATTTTCCTTATGGGTATTTAACATGGGGAGAAAAGAGATGGAAGTGCTGGGGGAGGAGTCAAAAAACGATGCAACTAAGAAAACAAAGTTAGATTTTCAAAATCGGTCTACAAATAAAAAATATTTAAAAAAATATTTTTTTAACCCCCTATGTTAATTTCCCATAGAAAAATAATTTTTTCGCATAAAAATAATATTTGACGGATCAAATAAAAAAAATTGGGGAGGGTGACTTTGTTATTGATGAAAAAGTACTTATATTTAAATATTTTTAAGATTTAATGTGTTTAATGGCCAAAAGATCATCGACAGCAAAACGTGTAACAGACAGTAGATCACGTTCGTCCGCATGTACGGTCGATAATCCACTCGCTAAAGCTCGCGGATTATCTCCTCGTACATGCGGACGAACCGTGATGTAACTGTTGTAACAGACAGTAGATAGTTGTTGGCTGTCAAGAGTACAAACATTAAGACAACTGGCAAGAGTCCTTGAAAAGCTTTTTGTCACGGCAATGTTCTTTGTTTTAAAAATAAGTGTGATGATTGTTGTGATTTATTTATATACGTTGAGAACCTATTTATACTATCGGTAAGCAATACAACATTCGCTTTCAGTGTAGCGCAAGATCAATCTGTAAATTCACTTTTTAATTACGAACAGACATTATATATGTGATAAATGTGACAAATATAACTAGCGAAATGGTGCTTGTTGTATTTGCGACCAGTGTCACCACAGACCAGACTGCGTTGTCCACGCAGTTTTTAGCAGATTTCATAAAAATTGCAAAGTATACTGATCTAACAAAGTATACTTTGAGGGAGTAATTATTTATATTTCCCGAAACATTATTTCAATTAGAATTACCGACTGCATATATTTCATGATTTAAAGTATGCAGAATTATTATACTGATTTTATTACATTATCCAGGCCTGTAGCCAGACCTGTTTGAAGGGGGGGTCGTTTCGAAGGTCCAAGGGGCCTGAGGTATCTAGTGCGGTCTAAAAAAGTGGACCTCGAGGCTAAAAAAGTGGACCTCGAGGCTGGGCGGGGGGGTCGTCCGACCGCTCCGACCCTCTCTGGCTACGGGCCTGTTATAATAAATTCAGTATAATATAAATAAATAAATTCATCCTTAAATTTACAATTTCTCCCTCAAAGTATACTTTGCTAGATAAGTATACTTTGCAATGTTGGTGAAATAGGCTACTGATCTGTGACGACACTGTTCGTCCTTCAGTCAATAAAAGCCCTTTCTTGCTTTTGACAAACCGCGTAATGTCCATATTTAGTTGAATGAATGTGATGGCTGATCACAGGAGCTAGACTGATAATTCCTCAAGCCCAATTGCTCCAGACATAGCCACAAATGACAAGCAAAACACGTTGAGGTTTCCTTTATGTCAGGATTAGAGAGTTTTTCCTGTACATTTAAATTATATTGGAGTACTAGTATTAAAATGAATATTGGTTAACATAGGCTTTTGTTGTGTATCTCATTGTTCCACAATCTGACTGAGTGAGTAGCCCCTCACGAATGGGCAGGAGCTATTGTTGCGATAGTCCATGTAATTACGGACATGCAGTATTAATTTTATTTCTTAAACCTTTCAACCGTAAGAGTAGTATAGAAGGAGTCAAAATGATACCCGCAATCATTTTAACGTTATTGAGAGGTATTGTAGCTCCCACCACCAACACAAAGTTGGTGGTGGTGAATGATAAAAAAGTGGTATTGTAGTCCCAATTATATTGGAAATTGACTTTTGAAAAAAGTCGAAATCATTAATGCAATTTCAATGCGTCCGCGTGATAGTTTATATTCCAACACCCCATTTTTCTCCTCCAATATAGCTAATTTATTTCGTAGATGAGCAACTAATTCTACCAGCTCTAGTCTACCACGTTCACCTTTAGCCACCTGACAGCGCAGTTGCTTATGTCTACGAAGAGTTTGGGCACTAACAAATTTACAAGGGCATCTGGGGCATTGAAATTGCGGGGCGACACAAGGAAATTTTCTACGTCTCGATAGATGCCGTCGTAGATAGTCTTTACACGCAAAAGTCTTACAACAAGTCACACACTCCATTGTATATATATATATATATATATATAAAACATCGTCCAATTGAACATTTTACATCACGTTTTTATTTCACGTTCAATTGAACATACCAAAGTATATATACCAAAATATACTGATATAAAAAAATGCCTACCACAATTAATCATGTTCAGATTGAAACGTTGAGAGCCGAGGCTAAATCTCTCGGTATTGTCTATAGCAACCGTCTGCGCGTTTATGGGTTAAATAAGCTGATAAACGCCATAAAGAATGAGGCGTTTACATGTCGAGTAGGTAGGGCATACTCCAGAGGTGCCTTCACAAATTCCGTCTTGGGGTCTCGGGAGTTAACCACTCAAATAGGAAAACGACTACAAATAGAGAGTATAATTGGACTGAGAACGGCCGCCCTGCCGGCTTCCCCCGCCGTAGTAAACCAAAGCGTAAACTTAAAACCACCCTCCTACACGCAATAGCTGATGAGGGCGAGGCTATTCTAGGGGTTAGAGACGAAGAGATGGAGAAAGTCGAGCAGGGTAGACGCACGTTCACGTTCTCATTTAGGAAACACGTAGAAAAGGAAATACCTGATAGGATAGTAGAGAAATTAACTTCTCATCTGACAACAAACTTCCACCTAAGATATTCATACTGCTACAAACTACAACACATTGAGGAAAAAGATCACAGAGGTCGCGCGAAGACGATAAATTTAATAAGAATCTTGGGGGGAGTAGGTGGATGGACTCCTTAGGTGAAGTAGAGAAGTGGGCGAAAGATAACGAGAAAAAGAGGATGGATATAGATAAAGTCGAGAGGCTCAACACGAAATGGACGTTCGTGAGGTGGGAGCAGGTTTATATAAAACTAGTGCAGGGAACACGAGGAGTAGATCTCGGGTTGACTTCCAAACACGCGGCTGGTGGACCTCTCCCAGACTGGCTGAGGAATAAGAAAGGTATGTACTCGTTAGATAAATACAACGATGAGCTGTGTCTATTCAGGTGCCTGGCCATTCACGGCGGGGCGCGATCAGACAAATGTACCGCCCAAGCCAGAGAGATGAGTGCTAAGTATTTCGGTAAGAGCGAGCCTGGGCCTATTCCGCTAGACGAGCTGAAAAAGGTTGAGGAGAAGTTTAAGGTGGGTATAGAAGTATATCAGCCAACCGAGAGTGAAATATGGTGGTTGAAGAAGGCACCAGCACACTATGAGGAGGTAGGTACGAAGCATATGACGATAGGCATCTACAAAAACCACGCGTTCCTGATAACCAACCTAAAAGGTCTGTCAAAAATGTACGCCTGCGACACTTGCAAACAGAGGTTCACGAAGGCTAGTAACGTTACTCGGCACGGACCTAAGTGTATGAAGGGCGAGACACATGCCGTATGCGAAGGGAAAGTTATCGAGCGCCCTCGCTCCGCGTTCGAGAAGGCCTTCTACCCAAAGAGTGCTGGCAGCCTAGGGGCACTTGATTGGATGTACTCCGTGGAAGAGGAGGGAATTCACATTCACCACGAACAGTGCGGACATGGTGGTGAAAGGTGGATCTGTGGAGCTCCAGTAGATGGATATTGCAAAGAAAATAACACGGTGTACCAGTATCACGGGTATTTCTGGCACGGCGAGATGGCACGAGTTTCGCACCAACAACAAGCGGGATAAAGAGATCCGTGAAGCAGGAGTTAACCTAGTACGAGACAGAGCACGTGCCCGTAAGCGTTAGCATAGGGGACAGCCTGTCGGGAACCGTATCTCACATCTGTGACACGGATCCTGCCAAACTGGTAAGTAAGTTCATAGAAGATCGGCAGGAGAGGGGTAGGGACATTCGTGAAGAAGTGGGTCGCCGGTACAGGTTCGAGGACACGGAGCACCTCAGGCCTCGCCAAGTGGATGAGATAAACAGGTGGATAGATCAGGTCCCAGTGTTGGGTTTCAACTGCAGTAGGTATGACATCAACCTCATCAAGAAACATCTTGTGGGTAGGCTGGCAGACACGACCACGAAAGTTATGGTAGGCAAGCGGACTAACGACACCATATTCCTATTCACTCCGGAATTCAGATTCATGGACTTTCTCCTGTATCTTGGTCCGGGAGTCAGTTACGATAAGTGGATTAAGGCATACGACTGCTCATCTCAAAAGTCTTTCTTCCCGTATGAGTGGTTCGATTCTGTAGACAAGCTAGACTATCAAGGGCTCCCTGACATAGAGCACTGGTATTCCAAACTCAGATGCGAGATGCTGATAACCGAGGAGCAGCTGGAGGAGTGCAGGAGAATTTTCGAGGAGAAAGGAATGAGAACATTTAAGGACTGGGTGAGATACTACAACGATCTCGACGTATCACCTTTTCTAGAGGCATTAGGTAAGATGTGTGACTTTTACAAACATAGCGGAGTAGATATATTCAAAGACGCCGTTACCCTGCCAGGAGTAGCCATCCAATATCTGATGCGAGGAACGGCGTCGGCAAGTGCTGGTATCCCGGGAAAAGCTGGATCCGGACCGAAGACTGGCCAGCTGTATGCCCCAGAGAAAGAGACGTACGAGATGTTACAGGGAGCTCTAGTTGGAGGACCGTCTATCGTGTTCACCAGATACGCCGAGGCAGGTGTTTCTAAGATACGCCCAAACAGTAAGGGTGAAGGGAAACCGTGTCAGGCAGTCCTCGGGTACGACGCTAACGCCCTGTACCTGTCGACACTCAAAAAAGAGATGCCGTGCGGTAAGGAAACTATCACACATGGCAATAACACCCCACAACCAAAATATCATAGACAAGTTCTGCCAACTGGTACACAGGGGAAGTGATTACTGGTTCGGGTTCGCCGAGGTGGATATAGAAGTCCCAAAAAGCCTGAGAGAAAAGTTTGAAGAGATGTCTCCGCTGTTCCTAAACAGGGTATTTGAAGAGGAGGAGGTTCCGGAGCACATGCTCCAGTATCTGAAAAAGACAGGCAGGAATCGAGGAGACGGAAAAAACTTAGTGGGCACGCTGTCGGGGGGAAAAAAGATGCTGCTGTACGCCCCGCTGTTGAAGTGGTATCTAGAGCACGGGCTAGTGATAACAGGCCTCCACAGGATCCTAGACTACGAAGCTGGAAAACCCTTCGCGTGGTTTGTCGAAGAGGTGACTGCGGCTAGGAGGACCGGAGACGTAGATGAGTCGAAGAAGCCGGTAGATGAAAAAATGAAGTCGGTTGGTAATTCATGTTGTGGTAAGATTATTGAGGCACCAGACACCTAAACACTACGTACACTAAAAATGAGAGCTGTGTGGATAAAGCACTACGCTCAGCGTTCTTCGAAGATCTGGAAGAGATCGGAGACGCGTATGAGATATCTAGTAGGAAGGCTAAGTGTGCTGTTAAGAGACCGTTTCACTGTGGGATAGCTGTGTACCAACTAGCCAAGCTGAGAATGTTAGAGTTCTATTACGACTTCCTAGACAAGTACGTATCGAGAAAGGACTTTGAACTAATTCAGATGGATACGGACAGTATGTACATAGGTGTGACTGTTAAACCTGATAGTACAGCTAACGATGAAAGCCTAGACACGCTGGTGAAGCCTAGACAACGTGTGGCATATGAGAAAGATGAGCGCAACTGGCTCGCATGGGATAAATGGAGTAACAGGGAACCTGGGCTGTTCAAGATGGAGTTTCAAGGATATAGAGCTATAGCGCTATCCAGTAAGTGTTACTTCGTAGAAAAGCTGGCTGAGAGCGAAGACTCCAAGTGGCATCCGGCCAGGCACCAACGACGCGCGCTGGCCACACAACCAACTCCAATTGAGATTGGAATTGAAACCCCGGGCGTAGTGAAGCATTCCTCTAAAGGAATGAGTAAGAGAACCAACAGCGTGAGTTGGAATAGATATAAGAACGCGTTGGAAGGCCATAGAGACGTGGCTAAAAATATAGGGTTCCGTATGAACGGTGGAGTAATGAAAACATACACCCAGAGTAAACTAGGGTTGTCGGCGTACTACGACAAGAGGAGAGTGATGGAAGACGGGGTACACACCGAGCCTCTAACATAGGTAAACAAAACACAAAAGGACTTTAAAAAAAGGGGAGAATACTAAAGACTCTGACGATCCGGAGGCAGCTGGGTGTCAGAAGGTACCATAAGAAGTTCTTCACGAACAAAACCGCGAGATGGACCATCAGCCAAATAATAGAGCATGGGCTCATCGGGTTTGGTAATAGAGCGATCCAGATGATATACATTGAGAGACCACACGGGATCAGTCGCGCGGCGGCTGCCACCTTCGAGCTCTCCCAGTTGATAGAGGTACCGGACGTCAACATCCGGTGGAAGTGCAATCGACGATTGCTGCTCCTCTAAACCAACGGGTCGCCCGCGCGAGACGGCAGAGGGCTTGCTCGTCACCCTTTTAAACTTGATGGCATCTGCAGGCTTCTTAGCGATCAATCTGGTCACCTCTCCGTTCAGTGCGGAGACCACGGCGGGCAGTCTGGCCACCCACTCTGTCGATCGCGAATGAGGGTTTACAAGCTCTTTGGCATATTGGTGACCGAACAGTCTCTCAGCCAGGGTTCGATTGAAGCGCTCCACGATCCCCTGGTCTCGGTGAATGTTGACGCGGCCGCGTCTGACAGAAACTTTGTGTTTAGACAATAGATGAGATACCGCGCCCATGAACCCGCGGCCGGGATCGACCTGGAGAAGATTTGGCCAATTGAGAGGACTCCTCTTATATATCCGGGAAAGAGCCTCGGCCACCTCCTTAGACTCTTTAGTGGCCAACGGCTCAGCCTCCTTATAACGACTCGCTACGTCAACGATTGTCAGTGCGTACTTGTACGTCTTGCGACCGACACGATCGTGAGGGAGAAATAGGAGGTCTGCTTGGTGGACTTCGTTCGGCACCGGCACGTCGAATTTCGGGCGCGGAATATTGTGAGGCGCGGGCAAATAGATCTGCCAGATGGCCTGCTTCTTCAGCCATTCCTTGACAGCGTTTTCTGAAACCTTGGTTGCTGCCGCGAGGTTCTTGATGGCCGCGAGTCCCTTCCAGTAGCCGCGGGGGCTGTAGTATGTGTTCGCTGGCTTGCGCGTTATGCGAACCGATAGTTTGGTATAGTTTGGCGTGTTCATCGTATGTGATGTATTCTACTATATCGGACAATCTCCAACATGCCCTCGCCAGATCGTCCGGTAACTGCGTCGTTAATAATAAACATTTGTTGGAAGTACAATTGCGATTGGGGGTTAAGTTCTGAAGAAACTTGGGAAAATCTAACTCGGAGGAATCTAATTCGGAGGAATCTAACATCCGCTTTGCGAAAAGGGTGGCCGCTTTTTCATCCTCCCGCCACGTCTCGAGAGAATCTCGGGCCAGACGAATCATACCCTTTGCACCAGCTATACGCTGTTTAAGGGCAGTGTAGCCTACATCAATCATAGCAAAATAAAGTTTGTCAACTGACATCGTTCTATATATATATTTATATAAAAAATTATTTAAAATAATTATTAATTTTGTAAAAAAATATTAATTAATTTGAAATCTCGATTGAATATAGTAGCCGACGAGCCCCACCACACCCATTCCCACGACGACGAACGCGATCTCGCGATCTTTTTTGGGCCTTTACGGTACATAGAAATCTGAAAGTTGGGGCTCGCGATCCAGCGGCGCGAGACTTTTCTGTGGATATGCCAGCGCATACTCGCGGTTGGCTTCTTCAAAGTTCTGAAAAGTTTGCGCGGCGTGATTCTCGCGGCGAAGCTCTTCATTGACCCAGTCCAGATGGGTGGTTCTTTTTTTCGACCACGCTTCCTTTGCGCTATTGAGTTGTTCTACAGCTAAATCATGACGCTTGCGCTCCTCATCCACGTTCGAGCTTCTCATTTTCGAGAATATAAAGTTGCTACCGCTGAACGCCAATGCGTTGACAAGCGCACCACCTATCATTATTCCGATCGAAGCCATTTATTTCCATATATTAACGGGTAGAATTCCAACTTTAATTAGATAATCTCGGGTCCCAACTGCGGCCACTACATCTAAGGTCATGAGCCCTACATCTCTCACAGTCGTGTCCAATTTGGGAGCGGGCCATCCGAAGGCCATCTTTCCTAGTCGAGCATACCCGATACTGAAACCCAATATCACCATGGTGTTATAAAGAGCATTCACTATCATTTTACCATCTTTTTCAGCCATTATCGATAACTATAATTATTGCATATAAAAGGGATCGCGATCAATGTTTAAATGGGGCGCAATCGGTTTCGGAACTTTCTTCGGAACACTGGCTGGTTGTTTTTTCGATAAGGATTGGTGTAATAGGTGGTATTTCCACACGCACAGGGCACCAACAACTGCCAGACCACCACCAACAACCCAACTCCAATTCGTGAATTGGGGTTCAATCGGATTCGTCCAACCTCGATTGGGTGTTGAGTGTGCTTCCAATTCGTGAATTGGGGGTGTTGTTGCACTCAACACTGTTGAACCTGATTGCTCTGTCTTCAGATGTTTTGCTGTCTCCGTCCCCGATTGCAACGACTGTTTAGCCTCTCGAAGCTCAGCGAGTATTTTATCTTGTTTAACTTTTCGGGTGGCAGCCGCCGCCCTCCCAGCTGCCTGCCTTTTTGGGTTTTTATGTCGTGCAACCCCCAACTCCAATCGCAATTGGGTTGGAGGATCAATCGGAGTTGGAAGTGCTGCAATCGGGTTCGATTGGGTTGGACCAATCCACAACGCTGTTGGAGTTGGGGGTTGCTGTTCCGTCACTCTCGCAGGTGTGTCTTGTGTCATCATTTATGATATTAATATTAGGGCTTATAGTTTGTGGGCATATATGTCCAAATTAACAGTGTTTACCCGTGGTCAACGCGGTTGTCAGCGGAGCTAAGTACATTCCAAACTTGTGATAAATTGAGCAGCAGGCTGTTCTAAGAGTGTGACCTATAAAAGGGTCAGTCTCTAGATCGCCAATCAATCCCGCGGTGTTTGGTATAGGGAGAAGTATACTAACGGCGGTTGCGTACAAATGAATAGCCGCCGATCCAAGAGTTTTTGTCATCTCCGCACCTAACCTAGATTCGTATCGCGCATACATTTTATCGATCTGCGCATCTGACATCTTATCCACCTGAAAAACTGAGAGACGCCTACCGAGATAATGCTCCGATTGTCCCCCAGCAACCAGCGCAGCTAGCCGCTCTCGTCGCGCCGCATTTTCGTTTTCATTCGGAGTCGTTGCACTCAATCCAATCGAAATTGGAGTTGATCCCAATTGCTCTGTCGGAGTTGATGTTTCATTATCTTTCAGGAAAGATACCGTGTTGGCAGTCGGAGTTGAGGTTTCTTCCATTAGCTGATCGAGAAGTTCGTCGCAGTTCATTATTGCTAATTTTCTTAAAATTAATTTAACTATTCTAACAAGTCTCATCACTAACATATTGCCAAGCGCACCACCCAATACTTATGATCACCGTTATGCTCGCAACAAAGCTCGCAGCGGAGCACATTAACCATTGTTAACCATTGTTCAGCATTTGTTCAACATTTGCTACGCATTTGTTCAGCATTGTTCAGCAATTGCTAAGCATTGTTCAGCATTGTTAAGCATTTACTCGGCAGTTACTAACGAGCGTTAATTAATTGATAACTTTATAAGCAGTTGGTTGATCAGTCTTTAGCAGAAGCTTGGCGTGCTTAGTTTCGGAAAGCATCTGTGGAACCTCCAGGCGCTCCTCGCGGGTTGGGATAACGTCATTCTCTTGAAGACAGTCATCAAATGAGTCTTTGTGCTTGCAGTGAAAGAGGGCGACCCATTTTGTTTGCTCGCGCAGATCCTTGAGGACGGCGTTGTACTTTTGAGTGGAGATCCATACGCTTTGCCTCGCATGGCGGCCAGAAAATGCGAGCTCGGAGAGCATGTCCTTCTTTTTGGTCATCGCCGCCTTGGCCGAGCAATCGTCAATCACATATATGGTGGGCTCACCCTGGAATCTTTGATATAAACCACGCAACCAATCGTGAAGCCTATCACCGGGGTCAATAACGTATACCTCAGGGTCAGTCCATATCCACGGGCGCCGCTGATAAGTATCGTTGTGCCGCACTGTGGGACATAGGATCACAATGTGACGAAAGGCATCGCGGTAGGACTCCTCGAGCAAGTCGAGGATGAAAACCGTTTTTCCACATCCTGTCTGCCCACATATTATGGCAGAGTGGGCATCTCCAATTGTGAATTGGTATTGATTGCTAATTTTCTTAATTTTTTCAAAATTATTAATTAATAAATCGTTAGATTTAGTAGAGTGCTGAGACGTATCGGCCATCTTCGATGTTGAGTTGTGCGTCTGTAATTATATATAAGTACACGTTCAATGGCCCGGCTCCGTCCGCCTCTTTGGTTATCTGGATCGTCACACCCTCACTAGCGTTCTCAACTTGGCGTCCGCTACCGTGTATTTGGTCATCGTCGCTGGCTCGCATGTCTAGCCATAACGCGTATTTGGTATTCAGGAACTCCGCGAGGGAAACGGCCGAGAGATGCAGGTCTTTGGCAACCGCTGCAACCTCCGGAGAGCGCTTAGAGCCGGCAGCAAACTGCTTTCTTACTTCATCCCACTGCTGGTGTCCGCGAAGTCCCGCGCTGTAGAGTTGATTGGGGACTCCCTCGATCGTCACCTCTACCTTCGTGATTTTGGGGTTATAGAATTTGTCGTTTTTTCTAGCACCGAGCGCGAACCGAGCATCCTCGAACAACATCAGTATACCTTTCATCAAGCGGGCGGGTACGTTGACATTAATATTCCACAATGTGTCGCCTTTGTCTTTCGTCATCTTGCAGTGGTGAAGAACTCGGTCGTAAAGTATGGCAACGCGCCTGGCGTACTGGGTTCTGATCAATCGCGCGAGTTCGGGCATCGTGACCATGTCGTACTCCAGCGACACATTGTCGATCGTATACATCGATGTTATGTCGGTGGCTATGATAACTCGGCCGTAGTCATTGAACGTTAGTTCGTATTCGAGGCGGTCAGCCAAAGCACTCTGATAGTAGGGCATGTGGCTCTCCAGCAACTCGAAGTCGAGCGGGATGTAGAAGCGGTTGCCGTAAGCGGCCGCGATTGCGTTGTCTGCCTTGTTACCAGCCCCGATTCTAAGTTTGGTTACATTCTTATTTCGACTGGTGTCAATACCTTGATATACCGCATTTTCTTACTTTTGCGCCGTCTTCCAAAGGTCCTGATAACAATGGTAGATGTCGCTGTCATCGATCGACATCACCTCATTACCAGAAATCTTTATCATAGTCTTCTTGACGATGGCGCGACCCAGGTTCTGAACGACAGTTCGGTCATCGTCCGTCGACATCAGCAAGATAGTGAAAGCGAGGCGAACAGTCCCCGGCACAATGACGTCGCTAGCTCCGAGGTTGGGGAAGCGGACTAAGAGCTGCTTGTTCTGGTCGATCGTCGATGGGTTGTTCGTAATAAAGACACTCTGTCTCACGCCTTTGGCCCCGAGGGGCTCCCGCAGTCTGCGGTATGGATTGAGTTTGCGACCGTATTAACTCGAAGACATAATTTAGTGAAACTATTAAACCCGTATGGTTTTGTCTTTAATACATAATTAATTTTAAGAAAATTATAAAGATGGATGATTTTGACATGGACGCATTCGGCAGAGACGATGTCCGAATTGATGACATCGATGATGATGACATGGATGATGATAACGAAATGCCCTTCATAGAGACTCCAGTTCCAATCCAATCGCAATTGGGGGAATTAGGTGGCGCTACCACTAGTCAACGTCGGGAACTACTCGAGGGAGCTGTAAACGACTACTACAACAGTTTGGTAGAAAACGGTGTGGTCCCATCTGTCGGCCGCGACTACTCCAAGTTCGAATTGGATCTGCATGGTAGGTTGCGACTAAAAGCATCAAATGCCCAAATCGTCAACATGAATACCGGAAAATCCCTATCGCTGAACACTATTGCTGGAAACCCGGGGCGGTGGCGAAATCATAAAGAACGAACTAGGATTCGCGCTGTAGAGGCCCTACAGTCTACCGACGAAACGATGGCGAAGACGGCCTCCGCGATAGAAACGGTCGAGCTCAGCGAGCTCCCTCGTGTAGCCACCGACGCTATTAACACGATGGAGACCACGTTCAGCGAGTTAGACAGCATGATGGATGACCCCCCGTTACCTCTTCGCGAACTCCGGGGACTCGATAAGTCTATGCAAACGATCCGGGGCGAACTGGTCCATAACATCGCCAAACTCACGGAGCTGGATAAACATATCACGCTACAAGAAAGGAAACTGGAGGAAGCCTGTGGCGATAGAGAATCTACCGAGCGAATCACCGAACGCCTGCGGTCGTTGCGGGATGAAAGAGCAGCTCGTTTGGAGGCTGCCTCGACTAACCGCAAGGCTCTCCGCACCCAAACAAGTCGGATCCACGAAACATTCTCGAGGGTTCTGCACGAGGACACGACACTCGGTGAGCGTCTTCGCACTCTGTTCAGAGAGCAGGGCATCATGATAGCAAGCATCCTCGCGGCTCTCGGTATGACTATATCTACTATAGTTCTAGCTTTCACTGGCGGTGCGACTGCACCCACTCCACCACCCACGCCAGCACCCGCGCCATCCTGTGGAGCCAAGGAGTGGGTAAAAAAGCATCTAAAAGCCCTCGCCAGTCTCCTGGCTAAATTAGCCGGAAAGGCGGCTGCCGCGCTGCCTGGATTGATCGGGGGTCTTGTCTCCTTTTTGCTATCTATATTATCAAAAACGGCAGGATGGCTCGCCAAAAATACTTGGGCCTTAATCGTGGCGATCGCCGGTCTCCTACTATTCTCAGCCCGAGAGTTCCTAAAACCAAAGCGCAAATAGTCTGATCGCCACGAGAGCGACGACGAGCCCTAATTTTTCATCCTCGTGGGTACTAGTTCCCGCTCCTGTTCCAATCCAATCGCGATTGGTGGAACTTGACGGTGCATCCAATTTCAACATTGTTGATGATTGGGTTGGGTGTACTGTGTTCAACGAAGGTGCATCCAATTTGTGAATTGGGTTTTTTTTGAAATCGGTTCCACTTCCACTGTTGGTGGTGCTCCCAACGGGGTTGGAGATGATATCCGCGTTCACGTTCCCGTTGTGGCCGATTTTTTGATTGACGGTGGCGATTACGATCTGATTAGTTTAACCGTTAACCGAGTTGTCTCGTAGTATCATATTGCTCGGCGCCATATAAAGACCTATTCCAAATACATAGTCTACTGGGGTGCTGGCATTCTGCAAAACGTATTGATAATTCTGAATCGCCTTCTCCAGGTCCACCGGTTTGTTTATTGCGTCCTCGACATTTGCCAAGAACTGTTTTTGCGCGTCAAACGCCGTCCCTTCTCCTATTATAGAACTGCGCGTTTGCCCCTGTGCGCCGAGGATGTCCCAGACGTATGTGCGAATGGAGTCGTTGAGGCGGGTAACACTGGCCTGCGTAAACCCTAGACCGTCGTCCAATATAAAGGTTTCTATACCCTTCTGCACGTTTCTGTCTTGTAAAATATATTGTACGTGAGCCTTTGATGGTGATAACCATGTACAGTATTTGGAATCACACGTGTGCCCTCTAGCCACTTCAGCCCCGAATGTCATGTTGGAGGTATTAAAATTGTTATCCGTCCAATTTACCGTGTTTCTGAATGGTGGTGGTTTTGGGTAACTCGGAGTATAACCCCCGGCCGCCAACCCTGTAAAAGCAGGTTTCGTTCTGGCATAGCATGTCCCGTGCTCTAAACCCCTAAAATGAACGGTGCCCAGGCTGTTGCTGTTCGGGTATACTTTTTGTCTCCAATCCGAATCTTTGGAAACGTTAAATTCGTTACACAGTATTTCGAATGCCCTACGGTCGTATGTGTTGGAAATGGGGTTCCATCCATCGTCTTGAGGTAGTGGAATACCTAGTTCTTTGATAATCCTCCTAATAGTATAATACACATGAAAGTTGTAGAAGCTACTCTCAGCATGCTGTTACTGGCTTTTATGTGGTCTCTGAAAGAGACGCCACACCTGGTTGTGGCACACCACACGGCAAAATTTAGTTGGTTCTGCCAGAACTGCATATGGTTGTTGTTCCAGTTTGTTGTGACATCCTGTGTAGTAATCTTGGGCAGCCTATATTGTTCAAACATGTTAGGGAAATTGGTGTCGAAACCCAGGCCCAAACTGACTCTTATTTGGGGGTGCACAAGCCCACCAATGGTGTTCTTTTGAGTGTATACACCACCAACTTTATAGTTTGCATTTGAATTAAAGCTAAATGCCTTGGTATCCATTGAAAGCTATTATTATGTTTGCTACTATCACTAATGTTCAAAAAGAGAGTTGTGAACTTCAGAAGTCAATCGACAACTGCTGCGGAAAACGCCGGGTGGGCCTCAGATCAATCACCTTCACGGTTGGATGGCAGAATGTGGGAAAGAGTGAAGGGTTTTACTATGTGAAGGATGAACAACAATTCGGTGTAAAGCTGCCTCACGGACTGTGGGGAACAAGACAGCTCAAAGATTTTGTCAACTCAGAGCTTGACGGTATGATCAACCTCACAGTATCGAAGGCTACCGGGCTCGCAACAATGACCATCAGCCCTGATAATAAGGTAGTGGTCTCCCCGGGGTTGGGTATTCAACTCGGTTTTGGAGAGACATACTCCGCAAATAAAGGAGTGTTTACCCCGGGTGAGTACGTCGGTGATAACCCGGTGGACTTCGCCTTCACGAAATCTCTCAGGGTGCACCTTGATCGGGTGAACATATCGTACAACACGGTAGACGGATCCCCCAGCACATTACTGAAAACCGTGCAAGCCAGCGACTGTTTCTTTGGGGATACGGTGACCTTAGACTTCCCATGCCCCGAGATGAAAGTTTTGGAATCTGGACATATCCATGAATTTACGGTCTCTATTCTCGATGATCAAGAGAGAAATTTGAATAACTATTACCCGATTTCGGTCGTTCTCGAAATTTCCAATTAATTAAACACATGTTCGAAATAGAATTATCAATATTATTGAAAATGAGTATATATGGACCAGGCAGTTCTTCCAATTCCAATCGGGATTGGATGACAGATTCAAAGAATTTGGAACCAGCAGAAGGGGGATTCGTCCCGACAGAGAGTGACTTTTTTTAACTACCGGAAGAACCAAGGCCCTGATCAATAAAACTATATCGAAGGCCACAAACGGGATTCGCAGGAGTATAGCAGATGTTAGAGTAGAAGTGCTAACGGCGACTGCACAAGTTGGGAAAGAGGCTCGGGCGAAAATTAAGAGAGTCTGAACTGGTATTGAGAAAGAGCAGTCGGCTCTTATGGAGGCGTATAGGGTGTTGCGATCAGAGGACTCTCCCAACAGAGAAGCAGCGCTTACTGAACTAGGTGAACAAATAACCAAATTTCGAAAAGAGGCCCGGTTGGGGGTTGAGGGGGTCCGAACGGGTATTGAGAAAGCCCAAGAAGACCACCAGGTGGCCCTTACGGAGGCATATAGGGTGTTGCGCTCAGAGGACTCTCTCGTCAGAGAAGCAGCGGTTGCTGAACTAGACGGAAAAATAACTGAATTTCAAAAAGAGACCCGGTTGGGGGTTGAGGGACTCAAAGAAGACCACCAGGCGGCCCTTATGGAGGCTTATAGGGTGTTTCACTTAGAAGACTCTCTCAACAGAGAAGCAGCACTTACTGAACTAGACGGAAAAATAACCGAATTTCGAAAGGAGGCCCGGTTGGGGGTTGAGGGGGTCCGAACGGGTATTGATAAAGTCCGAGAAGACCACCAGGCGGCCCTTACGGAGGCTTATGGGGTGTTACGCTTAGAGGACTCTCTCATCAGAGAAGTGGCGGTTGCTGAACTAGACGGAAAAATAACTGAATTTCAAAAAGAGGCCCGGTTGGGTGTTGAAAAAGCCCTGGAAGACCACCAGGCGACCATTACGGAGGCTTATGAGGTGTTGCGCTCAGAGGACTCTCTCATCAGAGAAGCGGCACTTACTGAACTAGACGGAAAAATAACCGAAGTTTCCGATAAACTGAAACTGAAACAAAGTGCTTGAGGAGACCACTGAAAAGGTTCGTGCTGAGGCCCATACCTCTATCGGGGGCCTTGCCGGATTGTTGAAAACAATGAAAACGCAAAAACGTGTCATAACAGTTTGGGCTGAGAAGCGGGGCCCATTGGTTGAGGGGCTCTCTGAATATTCGTTCGGTGCCAAAGCGAGTAATAAATGTGGCGGATACGCCATGACAGCTCCAGGTACACTTCTCCGAATGGCGGTCTGCTCGGTTAATGCCAGTGGTAAACCTGTGGGCGCGGTCACGATAAATCTCGTAGTAGATGGGGAAGAACGGGGTTCGAGTCACTAAGCTCACTGGAGATATTTCATCGGTGGTTTTGTTCCCGGTGATAATCTAATTAGACTTTCCGAAGGTAGTGTTATTAACTTTTTTACGAAAATCGCTGACCCAGCGAGTTCTTCCACTATTGTCTCATTGTTAATTGAACTTAATTTGTAAGATACTAATATATTGAAAATCATGAACGAATCACTTCCAATTGTCAATACCACTCCATCAACCCTGTATCCAATTGTCAATACCAATCCATCAACACTGTATCCAATTCGTGAAAGATGTTTAGATTTTAGGTTGGATAATATCGTCGTTATGCAGGATAGTTTAGTTAGCGAATGTAAAAATAAAAAAAGAATCGCTAAAAAATATAAGCGCGTTCCAAATTTAGCAGAGGCATCTAGTACGGTTCTGTCAAGTTTATCTGTAATGAGTGGTGCGGGGACTGCCGTAACGCTATCTACAATTGTAACAGTTCCAATTGCTGGGGTTTTGAGTGAATTACAGTTGTATCTGGAATACTTTGTATGTTAATTAGGGTGGCTGGTCGAAAACTCGAGAAAAAATGTAGAAAACATGATAGAATATCCGTTCTCGCTAGGTCTAAGAAAAATAGCATCGACGTTATAGTGTCCAAAGCGTTGGCCGATAATGAAATATCAAATTTAGAGTTTGAATCCGTTGTGGAAGAAATGAGGAGATACGAAGAATTAAAAAATGATATTAGAACCAAAGCGCGCGCCACCATGCCCAAGATTGAGAGTACTGATTGAGATAAATTGAGGGTAAAACTTGGAGATAAAGTCGGAGGAAATGTTACAGCACCCCCATCCTGGAAATTGTGATATTTTAGTAAATAATTTTTAAAAAGTAATTTAAAAATTTTCTTAAAATTATAAACTTAATTATATTGGTGCAGTAAACAATTTATTAATTAATTTTAGGAAAATTATTAACAATTTAAAAAAGAAAAAGAAAAAAAGTTTTAGGTCCCACCGAGGCCCGAACCCGCGCCAGCAAAACCCTTCTGGGCCCATCCCACTAAGCCTTCGCTTTAAATCTCTTCTCTTCTATTTTTTAGGCTTAGTGGGATGTGTCACGATCACATCTCCTCCACCCCATCATTGGACCGATACCGCGGACCCCTCCTCTTCATTACCTCCATCCGCTATAATGTGTAGAGCGGCCAGAGTGAATTACATGTGGCGAAACCTGTCTCAGCGCTGAGATATTAATGCCGGCGTCCCGACACTGAACTGTGTTTATTTCTCGTATATAAACCTAACTTTTGTTGGTGGAAATGTATGGTATAAGAGAGACAACTCTGACAAGGACGACCCGTTTTAGAAGTAACACAGTTGTCTAACTTGGCTCTGTATTCTATAGGTGGTCCGCACTTTTGGTCTATTCAGTTTATACACAAATTCGAGGGGTGTGGGACTGTAGATGGAGCGTAGGGGTGGTGTGTAGGTTGGTGGTATCATTTTAACTCCCTCTACATTTTTTTCAAAAAATCCCAATCTCCGATCTAATTGGGACTACAAGACCACTTTCTCTTTCAATACCACCACCAACTTTTTTGTTGGTGGTGGGAGCTACAATACCTCTCAATAACGTTAACATGATTGCGGGTATCATTTTGACTCCTTCTATACTACTGTAAGTTTTGTTTATTTGTGTTTAACAGCCTACCAACAGCTATGGTCATGTAAGGCCGGGCAAACGGGTTCGATCCCGTTTTAACCTGCTGCATTGGGAGAATATCCCAAAATCGGAACGGAATATTTGCCAGGTCCATACCACACCTAGGTCGCTTGGCCCCTTCCACTAAAATAGGATTACGAATAATCGTAATACTCGCATAAGGGGTATAACCAGATTCAACTGACACATACAAAATGCAAAGACGTATGTGAAGGCCAAACCAGGTCTCCAGTCAGAATTCCGGTAAGGATGAACCCCGATCGTTAAATTACCCATCGCATGCCCCCACCTGCCACCCACTTCAACCGTAAGTAACTGGAATGGACTGTGATATGTTAATTTCCTGCCAATGCAATCGTTATAAAACGATTTTTGTCTCGCGATAGTGGAAAGTGAGACATAGCGGTCACAATTCCGGTGTCGTCGACGGCGTTGTCGGTGTCGTCAACAAGGTAACCCATGATTCAAACTACATGGCCGATATTTTAGGATTGTTTCCCTTTAATCGTGGAACGAGTAATGTCGTAATTTTTGTTAACACGAAATGAAAACAACATATTAACCACAATGTACTGAAATAAAGATTGTCAGCTAACATCGTTCTGTATATATATATAGCGATATTTTTGTTTTTCTGCGGATATGGCGGCGTCAACGCTCCGGAAAGTTTGCACGGCGTGATCCTCGTTGATCCAGTCCAGACGGGCGGTTCGTTTTCGGGACCCTGCTGTGTGTGCGCTCTGAAGTTGTTCTACAGCTAAAGCATGCCGCTTGCGCTCCTCCTCTACGTCCGAGCTCCAAAGATTCGAGAACAGAAAGTTGCTACCGCTGAATGCCAATGCGTTCACTACTGCACCACCTACGAGCATCACGATCGAAGCGATTATAACACTTTGTTACTTCCATATATTAGCCGGTAGAATTCCAGCTTTAACTAGATAATATCGGGTCCCAAACACGGCCGCTACGTCTAAGGTTACTAGACCTACGTCTCTCGCCGTCATGTCCAACTTGGGGGCGGGCCATCTTTGATAGTCGAGCAGACCGATACTGAGGCTCGATATCACCACGGCGTGATAAACCGCATTCACTATCATTTTACCATCGTATTCAGTCATTGTTGATAACAATAAAGTTACTGCATATGAAAGGTATCGCGAGCAGTGTTTAAATGGGGCGCAATCGGTTTCAGAATTTGCGGTTCCTTCAGAACCGCAGCTGGTTGTCGCGAAAGCGTCGCCCCAGATACTGCTCGGCCTGCCCCCCTGCAACCAGCGCAGTGCGCCGTTGGCGACGCTCCGAAGTCGCGGTTTCTGTTGTTGAGGTTCCTTCAGATGAACTCGCGGTTTCAGCCACAGTTGGAACAACTGCTGGCGCGACAGTCGCAGATGTTCCTGCTGTCGGTGCGATCACTGTTGGAACAGCATCTTCCAGCAGCTGATCGTGTCGCAGTTCATTGTACGTTTGATCATAAGCAGTGCTATTCTGATTGTTGCCAAGCGCACCACCCGAAAATTATGATCGCAGCAAAGCTTGCAGCGCATCAACAAATTGATTCCCACATTGTTTAGCGGTTGTTAACGATTGTTCAGCAAGTTATATATATGTCGACGGGTGCTGACTTAGTTATATATATATGTTTACTATAGCTATGTATATGTCGACCACATTGTTCAACAATTGTTAACAATTGTTGAACAATTGTTCAGCATTCGTTAACAATTGTTCAGCTGTTACTAACGATCGTTAAGCATCACAACTACTATAGTTATGCATACGTTGGTGACTACTATAGTTATGTATATGTCGACCACATTGTTCAGCATTTGTTAACAATTGTTAACAATTGTTCAGCATTTATTAACAATTGTTGAGCATTCGTTAACTATCGTTAAGCATTGTCTAAGCTGCGCTTATCACTTTGTAAGCAGTTAGTTGATCAGTCTTTAGCAGAAGCTTGGCGTGCTTAGTTTCTGAAATCATCTGTCGAACATCCAGCCGCTCCTCGCGCGTTGGGATAACGTCGTTCTCTCGAAGACAGTCATCGAATGAGTCTCGGTCCTTGCAGTGAAAGAGGGTGACCCATTTCGTTTGCTCGCGAAGATCATTGAGGACGGTGTTGCACTTCTGAGTGGAGATCCATACGCTTTGCCCCGCATACCGGCCCGAAAATGCGAGCTCGGATAGCATGTCCTTCTTTTTGGTCATCGCGGCTTGACCGAGCAGTCGTGAATCACGTATAGGGTGGGCTCGCCCTGAAAGACTTGGTAGAAGACCCGCAGCCAATCGTGAAGCTTGTCACCTGGGTCATCAACGTAGACCTCAGCGTCGACCCAGATCCACGGGCGCCGCTGATAAGTCTTGTTGTGCCGCACAGTGGGACACAGGATCACAATGTGT
The DNA here is from genome assembly GCA_029237695.1 of Conchocele bisecta. Taxonomy (NCBI): domain Eukaryota; kingdom Metazoa; phylum Mollusca; class Bivalvia; order Lucinida; family Thyasiridae; genus Conchocele; species Conchocele bisecta. Next base: position 82,789,829 of record CM055270.1, read on the forward strand.
CGAAAGGCCGAGTGGATCTCGTCCTGAACGGGGTAGAGCAGAAGTCTGGCGTCACCAAGCACGCGGGGCAGAGGTCAGGGTTTACGATATTCGATGATAACACTCATTTAAAGTAGTCGGTAGTGTTATTAACTTTGTAACAAAAGTTGCTGACCAATCGAGTTCTGCTACTGTAGTGACACTGTTAATAGAACTTGATTTATGACGAATAACGAAAAACTATATCCTCAGCTACCTTCTGGGACGGCTGACGCGGCATCTTTTAGGATGACCAGGATTGTCGAGATACAACAGATTCTCCAGCATGAGAGATGCGGACGGGTTATACAAATAATATAGGCGGGCAGTCAATGCCTCAACTTCCGTTGTGAGTGGGATGGGGAGTGTGACTATTGTCAACAGTCGTCGCCGCTCCGATCGCGGTGCATTGAGTGCGGTCGCGGCAGGGGCAGGCCTATGGAACGCCAAATCTACATAAACTCAAATAATTAATGCTAGCTTCAAATAATTAGTGCTCTCTCTAATTCTATTAGTGCTCTCTCAATTTCAATTAGTGATCTCTCTAATTCAATTTGTGCTCTCTCTAATTCAATTTGAGCTCCCACTAATTCAATTTCATTAATAGAGAGAGCATGAATTACATTTGAGAGAGCACTAATTGAATTTGAGATATCACTAATTGAATTTGAGAGAGCACAAATTGAATTAGAGAGAGCACTACTTGAATTTGAGAGAGCACTAATTGAATTAGAGAGAGCATTAAATGTATGTGTTTTTGAGCTCTCTGCAAATAATATAGAGCTAGCACGAATTCAATTAATGCTCTCTCTAATTCAATTAGTGATCTCTGTAATTGTATCCCCCGGACTCCGTCGGGGGATACTATGGATTTGACAGCGGGCCGCGTCCGCATCCGCGTCCGCATCCGCGTCCGCATCCGCGTCCGCATCCGCGTCCGCATCCGCGTCCGCGTCCGCCGCATACACTTCTTGTCCGGAGCATAACTCGAACACCCTTTGGAATATTTTCATGAAACTTTACACATGCATAGACCACGACCCGAAGGTGTGTCGCGCACAAGAATGACAACTCTTGCATAGCTAATTTTTGAGTTATCTCCCTTTTTTGTTTCGCGCACTGATTGACCATAACTCGACCACCCTTTGGAATATTTTTATGAAACTTCACACATTCAATTAGACCACGAACCGAAGGTGTGTCATGCACAAGAATGACAACTCTTGCATAGCTAATTTTTTAGTTATCTCCCTTTTTTGTTTTCGCGCACTGATTTCCTGTCCGGAGCATAACTCTACCACCCTTTGGAATATTTTCATGAAACTTCACACATGCATAGAACACGACCCGGAGGTGTGTCGCGCACAAGAATGACAACTCTTGCGTAGCTAATTATTTAATTATCTCCCTTTTTTGTTTTGCGCACTCTACAAACTGGACAATAATGCATGAAGACCCGTTTTCTCGTGTGCTCTGTACACCTTACCTGTAGAGAGAACAATAGAGACTGGGAGAAACATTCACCTGTCCATGTGCTAGCATGTGCAAATGTCCAGTTTTGACCACTCTTGACCACAGGTAATTTATACAGGTAAATTACTACATTGGATATTACATTTCCGTAAACTGTGTTGAAAATATTGTGGCATTATGTGGACCTGTGCAGATATATGTAGATAAATATAGGACTATTAAAAAAAAATTCTGGGCTCCAGTAGCAAGCATTATTATTTTTAATTTTTAAACTTTTTTTTTCCATTTTTTTTTTCATTTTTTTTCTTCAAATTCTTTTTCAATTTTTGTCTAGTAGCATAAGGTCGTAAGTGCTATATACAGACTATTACCATATAATAAAACAATTATTGACTAGTGAGCCATAGAATATAATCTGATATTCTATGGTTCACTAGTCAATAATTGTATAATATGTTCGGGCCAGTGAAAATTGCTTTCGGGCCCAGGCTCGAGTTCAAGGCGGGACAAGGCGAGGCATCTGATTCCGCGGAATTCTTGTTTACTTATCTTTGTTGTTTCGTGCTCTGATTTTGTATACTCGAACACCCTTTGGAATATTTTTATGCCCCACCACGATAGTGGAGGGGGCATTTAGTGTTCAAGTACCCTTGTACGTCCATCCGTCCGCACACACAAATGGGTACTTGTTGTAAGCGTACGGGCATCTTATTGGGTAGGGTTAGGATAGTGTTGGGTACTCTTGTTGGGTATTTTTATAGAGTAAAAACCCAACAAGTATTCATTCGTAGGAACATGCGTCCCGTCCTCCCGTCGTCCCGTCCGTCCGTCCGTCCGTCCGTCACAAAACTTTAACACTCGGGTAAATGTCTCCTAATTTCTTCATACTTCGACCGATCTCCTTCATATTTCATATACACATTGCTCTAATGGTCCTCTACCGCCCTGTGCCAAATCCACGTTCGTCCTGCCCCCGCCAAGCCCGTCCTGCCCCCGCCAAGCCCAGGGTTAAGATCACATACTTATAGTGCTTCAAAAACTTTAACGCTCAGGTAAATATCTTATAATTTCTGTTTTCTTTCACGGATCAGCTTCATATTTCATATATGTATTGCTCTAATGGTCCTCTACCGCCCTGTGCCAAATCCACGTTCGTCCTGCCCCCGCCAAACCCAGGGTCAAGGTCACATACTTGGTGCTTCAAAAACTTTAACGCTCAGGTAAAAGAAAATTTTGACTTGGAATTTGCCCTCATTTATTATCAAAGCGATATGTGGGACATCCGTCTTCTATGAACACCTTTTCTAGTTTATTAAACTTCACACATGCATAGAAGACGACCCAAAGGTGTGTCGAACGTAAGAATGACAACTCTTGCGTCGTTAATTTCTTAGTTATCTCCCTTTGTTGTTTTGTGCACTGATTTCGTGTCCGGAGCATAACTCGAACACCCTTTGGAATATTTTCATGAAACTTCACACATGCATAGACCACAACCCTAAAGGTGTGTCACGCAAAAATGACAACTCTTGCACCACTTATTTTTTAGTTATCTCCCTTTGTTTTTCCGTCACTGATTTTGTCTCCGGAGCATAACTCGAACACCCTTTTTTCAAACTACTTGTGTATCTGGGGAGGGGGATACACATGAACTTGTCGACAAGCGTCCATTTCTAGTTCAATTAGTGCTGTCTCTAATTGAATTTGTGCTCTCTCTAATTGAATTTGTGCTCTCTCTAATTCAAATGTGTGCTCTCTCAAATTTGTATACACTGGTCACCAATGATCCACACAGACTGACGTGGCTCTACACTAGTCATAATATGAACAATGTGAAGATACGGAAAGAACTTTTGTATCTACACGATATGAGAGAGAGCACAAATTTAATTAGAGAGAGCACACATTTGAATTAGAGAGAGCACAAATTCAATTAGAGAGAGAGAGCACAAATTCAATTAGAGAGAGCACTAATTGAATTAGAGAGATCTGTAATTGAATTAGAGACAGCATTAATTGAATTCATGCTAGCTCTATATTATTTGCAGAGAGCTCAAAAACACATACATTTAATGCTCTCTCTAATTCAATTAGTGCTCTCTCAAATTCAATTAGTGCTCTCTCTAATTCAATTTGTGCTCTCTCAAATTCAATTAGTGATATCTCAAATTCAATTAGTGCTCGCTCAAATTTAATTCATGCTCTCTATTAATGAAATTAAATTAGAGAGAGCTCAAATTGAATTGGAGAGAGCACAAATTGAATTAGAGAGATCACTAATTGAAATTGAGAGAGCACTAATAGAATTAGAGAGAGCACTAATTATTTGAAGCTCGCATTAATTATTTGAGTTTATGTAGATTTGGCGTTCCATAGTCCAGGATGTTGAATATATATTCAATTTATCAATCAGCGAATGTCCTAAATTTGCAAAACTATGTCAAACCACTGCGAGGAGGAGGCAAGCTTCGAAAAACAGTATGTACTGTGTAACTGTGTATCCCCTCATATCGTGTAGATACAAAAGTTCTTTCCGTATCTTCACATTGTTCATATTATGACTAGTGTAGAGCCACGTCAGTCTGTGTGGATCATTGGTGACCAGTGTATACACATGTCAGTCTCTCCAATTCAATTAGTGATCTCTTTAATTCAATTTGTGCTCTCTCTAATTCAATTTGTGCTCTCTAATTCAATTTGTGGTCTCTAATTCAATTTGTGCTCTCTCTAATTCAATGCTAATTTGTGCTCTCTCTAATTCAATTTGTGCTCTCTCTAATTCAATTAGTGCTCTCTCTAATTGAATGTGTGCTCTCTCTCTAATTCAAATTGTGCTCTCTCTAATTCAATTTGTGCTCTCTCTCAATTAGTGCTCTCTCTAATTGAATTTGTGCTCTCTCTAATTCAAGACTCGTGGCCCGCAAACTCGAGGCCAAGAGTCGAAAGCAGTTCTCGCGAGGTCGAAGAAAAACAATATCGACGTTATCATGTCGAAAGCGATAGCCGACAACTATATATCAGATAGCGAGTTCAAACAGGTCGTCGAGGAGATGACCACGTACCAGGAGTTAACCCTTCATACGCTGTTGACGGAAATTGCCGTCTGCTGTTTTTCATTTTTGCTTTAATTCTTAACAAAAAACTGGTTTTGTCGAGAAATATTGAAAATAAAACATTTCCAGCAGACGACAGCATTTAATTCAGCGTAGTAAGGGTTAAAGGGCGCGATCCGGTACAAGGCCCGACCACAAATTCTCGCAGACGAAGACGTAAAAAAACTCGTCATGGAGGGGAGGGCCGACGAGAGAAGAGATCTCCTCGCCCGCCTCGGACGTGATATGCTTGTTCGCGTGTCTGCAGCAGCAGGAGATCCCTCCACCGTACAGTCCAGCTGTTCCGTCGGCCCCACCTTATGAAGCATAAAACTTTCAGTTTCACCGTTACAAGTACACCACCGTGATTATGTCACCCACCGAACATTGTCGTCTGGTGATCATATGCGTCGCCAGGAATTTTCCAGCGGGGTTCGTCTGCCAACGGTAGACACCGACAGCCGAAGGCTGGAGACGGGGCATGCACGAGAGGGGTGTCCCGTACGGCGGTCCTCCCCCGGATTCAGTTTTTTTTATTTCTATGTGCAATTTCCGACGTTCTAATGCATTTTAGAGCTATAATTTCCACAATCGCACCACCGAATTTCCGTAAGAAAAATATCTGTAAATCTTAGATAAATCGTAGAAAATGACTTTCAACACCTCCAAGGAAATCGACCCCAACTTGCGTCTCCGACAACTCTTATCACGAATCGTGATAGGAGTTGTCCGAGACGCAAGTTCGTCGTATTGCTGATGCTTAAACTCTGATTTTAGGCACATTATGAAAACACAACATTTTAGAATAGTATACGTTTGAATATTGTCACCATGAAATGCCAAGAACATACCGGTACGTGCAGCACAATTTCGATACATGGATTTATATGATGATGAACTGAGCACAATTTACCGACGATGTACGAGGGGCTTTCCAGAAGTAATGAGACTTTTCCTCTAATTCAAGGAGCGCTTGGAATATAACCTTGAAAGTCGGACAAAACGAAGTTTCATCTTTTATGAACCAAATCTCTAACCTTCACGTTATTCGCATAAATATTAAGAAAAGTATGCACACTCGCGCAAGGTAAATAACGTTGGAATGGGGGCCATGTTTATGGCGTTACGACGTCAGGTTCGAATATTTGCGGTGGTCAGGGTCCGTGCTTATAAAACATTCTGAGTACATCCTCCATTCTCATGTTCGAATTGTGGGAACTTGATTGGTCGATGACTAAGCTGTGCTCAGTCTTGGACAATCAAATTGGCTGATTTCGAGCATGAGAATGGAAAACGTACACATACAGTTTTATAATATCGGACCCTGGAGGTCTCAAAGGTATCCGACGTTGTAAAGTCGCGCACACGGCCCCCGTTATAGACCTTGCGCAAGTGTGCATAAGATTCTTAATATTTATTCAAATATCGCGATATATTGGAGACTTCTTCATAAAAGATGAGACTTCATTTCAGCTGTTTTTCAATGTTATCTTCCAAACGATCTTTGATGGTGGTGGGGGTGTAAAAATGACTATGTCGACTATGTCCACATGCATGATTGAACAATTTGGCCAGGGGGTGGGGATGTTGGCCAAGATGCATGTGGTGGGTAGACGTGCAAGTCAGGTCCCTAAATCACTTTTCAACTTTTACTTTTCACATCGGTCATTTTCATTTATTTTGGTTGTTGAATCGTAGTGGAATTGCCGCGTGTCGTGTCTAGGTGGTGGGGTCCAAACATACATGAATTTAATCTGGCCAGGGAGCGTGGTGGGGGGCTGTAGATGTGGTTTTTTGGGTGGGGGATGAATATGTACACATATGCAAATATCATTTACCCGGTTACAAAGTAGGAGTCCAACTTCCGTTGGCTTTTATCTTTAGAGTTTTTCATGATGCAGACAAATTATTGTTGTTGTTGTTGCTGTTGTTGTATGTCTATAATTCAGGCGCTTATTTTTCGCCACACTCTCTCAACAGCCACAGAGACTGGAGTGAAATTGGAGGGCGAAGCCGATTCTAGACTAGTTGACATCGCGATCATACATATTCAACATGCATTCCTGAAATAGAAACAGTCTATATCCAATAGCAGAGACTATTATGTACTTTCCTTACCAATAGGCCCCGTGCAGGCACCGGGGCGGGATCAACTGATCCTGAGAATAGTGCTGCAGTAGCCATTGCTTGTCGTAAAAGGCGACTAAACTAGCTTAACGATTGGGTTCATACTTTCCGGAACACACTATACCGGATTTGGCCCTCATGTACATTTTTGGCTTTCTTGTATGTGAGAGTTGAGTCGGGCTATGTCCCATATATAAAAGTAAGATTAGTGCTAATCCTATTACTTTTAGGGGATGGGATAAATGATGCTGGTGTGGCGAGGGCCTGGCACCAGATCAGGTTGTTCTAATTTCAGGACTGAATATATATTTTGATTGTAAATATTGAGTTCTGAAGTTGGGATTTAACCCCCTTGGACAGGTGGATATGGGACTCGACCCCGTTGACCCGTCTGCGTGTAGACTCCCTGAGGCTTGTACCTCTATGTCAGAAAAGCGGACGTTAAACCCTATTCACTCACTCACTCACTCCTTACCAATAGTCATATTTGCATCCAAAAGTTAAAACTGAAAAAGGTTCGTTCGCATCCCCCGAACCCCCCCTGGCGACGCCTATACGCACGATTTGTAGTATCAAATCATCAGCTTGTCACTTCATTGCATAATAATGTATGTCTGAATCGGGCGATGGTAATGCGATCATCAAGAACGACACCTGGTGACAATAGTGAGCTTCCAGCTGTGGCGGATTTATATGGGGGCATCCCATATGCATAACCTGCAACTGGAAAATCCACTTATGTATTATATTTACGCTGTTTGTGTTATGGTCTCGCGGGATAATTTTATAAGATTTGCAAGCACAATATGTACATAAAGTTGTACGGTCACTCGTGTGGCTAATGTTGAAACTGCCAACACATCACATTATTACCAGCCACCGATCATCGCGGATAGGTTGCTTGTAAGAGTTTTCGATTTCCAGTGTTGGTTGAATAACCATTATTATTATTATGCTGCAAAATCCATATGCGTTTGGTTAAAGGTACATGCCCACGCAATAGGCACAAAATGTTCTTTATAGGAATTAAATAAGTGTATAATTATGTCACTATTCCACCAGTTATAAAAATTACGAGTGCCCGCTATACAAATATAATCATTTATTAATTATCAATTCACTGTTCGCGACGCGCGGCGGTAACAGTCTATTTTTATAATGTGCGGGGACAACGACTTTCACATCACGGCTTGTGGTGCGCATGCGCAGTATACTACGCGCGCCAGTAAGCTTCCCAATATGTAAACAAGAATATCAACATGTCGAAACGTCCAGGACGGAAATTGTATGAAACAGCGTCGGCCAAAAGAAAGGCGAAATGTCTGAGGGACAGGTAATACAGAGTGAGAGAGAGGTTAATATTGACGACCAGATCACCAAATGGAAAGAGTTACGTGGAGATTTAGATTTGGACTCGAATAGAGATTTTTCTTCTCAACTTCCGATACTTCACTGCGCATGTCCAAGATGTGATATGATTGACCGTGTCACGTGACGCGTATGGGTAAAAATAGCACGAGGTCGGAAAATACCCTTTCTGGTCGCGGCATATAAAATGCGATTTAACACCAATTAACACGCGCCGTAATTAAAAATAACTCGTTAGTGGGTAGACATATGGCTCATATAAGGCATGACAGAAAATGAAAAGTTGTAGTACAGTGTAACCTGCTGCGTGGGCATGTACTTTTAACTGAAAATTCACATCCATGATGATTGATAAATGCTTCATCGATTTCATATGCACAACTTATCATTAATATATCATGGGCAATTTTATCGTTACCAACACAACGTCATCACGCGATATGGGGCCCGACGTAAAAATGATGTTATGTTAATGTTATGCTCCATAGTGTTCAATGGAAGAAGAACATGTCCATGCTTTCATTCGTGCTCGCACAATGGGTTATTATTTTTCAAAATAAACGGTATAACATTTTTGTTATACTACATGCACTTCCGACAGTTAAGTCAGGCAATGCAATTCACCTTTGTTCAAACATACTAGCTCAAATACCAGCAGTAACATTATTGATTACTGACGTTGTCGAAGTGGATTCCCTTTATGCGGCTGTTCGTGTACGGTATTAAACAATGACATCACATAGGGCGAGATTGGGCGAATATGGAGGATTGAATAACACCTCAATCGAGGATATTTGATAATAGATTCATCCACTGTAATCATTCAATTGGAAAAATGTACAGATGTCATGTCAACTATCCTAAAACTCGAGAGAAATTGGGAACTCGCCTGGCCTTCTGCTACATGTTCACCATCATCTGGATCCATCTAGCGATATGTCTCCTCATATTTAAATATGTTTAATCACACAATGAGTTAACCGATCTGGCATTTCCCGAAAAGTGGTCAGACGACCAAGACTTTTGATTTGGGTCACAACGTCTGACGACGTCACTTTTGTACGTCCATGTCTGGCCTAGTCTTTCGCGCCTTCATGTCCATTGTCTATCCGACTGTATCGTTCGTATATTGTCATCCCGATGATGGACTTTCTCTCGTCATCAATAGCTCTTGTTTTGTGTTAAAATACAAACTTTAATATAATATCTTGGTTTTTCCGGCATATTCTCTTACACAGAGCTGGCAGTCGTTAAACTACGTAATTTTCGGTCATGATGTCAGATTTTTGAAATAGTTCGTCGCATACGAAATCTTAAATAATGTCGCTATTATTCCCCAAAATTATTTAAGACAGCAGCAAACAATATGGAAACGCCAACACTTCTCACTCTGCCTTATTTGAAAATTATTCATACGAAATTACATTACTTGGGCCGCAATCCAAAACATGACGTTACATTAGCAACTGCAACACGAGCTATGAACATTATTTTCATACTTTGTCTTGGCCTAATGGGAGACACTTGGCCAGGCTACGAGATTGACAAATTCGGTTGACATGCGATAAAAGATGACAAATCTATAGGACTTGTCCGGTTATTTTATACGCCGTTGATAAAAACGTCGTAATTTCGACGTCATTGATCAAAAACGTCATATATGTTTTACCACGCGTCATAAAAATACTTCTAAAATGAAAAATAATTGGGATACATTGATAATTTTTGCGGCATATGGCTTTTAAAAGATGTACAATTCGGAATACGCTAAAAAGTAAAAACTGAAAATGTTGTCATTCAGCCCGGTTTTCGCACGGCGCGGCTCATATATACGTTCTCATCCATACCATGCGAACAGTGGAGGAAACCCGAGTAGTATATGGTCTCGTGGTTGCCGAAACGGGGGTTGCTGAAAAAAAATGTCCGCTCTTATAAGGGAGGTGGTATCATTTTGACAACAGAAAATTCTCATTGTTATAATATCACATTCTCATGTTTTTGGCGATACAAGTTGAGAAGTAGTGAGTATCAAAAAGCAATGAAAATTTTGTGGTACCTTTATCATGCTACAGAAAACAATAAACAAACCACAAATATAGCATATTTTTCTTATTTTTCCATGAAAACACATCTTGATATTTCATTAGAATTGTCCCCAAGGAGACAATTCTAATGAAATGCCAAAATATGTTTTCATTTAGAAGCAAACTATTCAATAATTGTGATCTGCTGATGTGTAAACAGTAGTGTGATTTTATTTTACCCAATTAAAATTTTGAAATACCAAATTGCTTCAGAAATGATGGAGTAGTAGTAAGGGAGTCAAAATGATACCACCTACCGTGGTATCGTTTATAACCCTCTATAATACCCCCACCACCCCCGAAAATCAAAAAATTGGTTAACGAGGAAAATTGGGTCTCCCGACAGCAAATTTATGAATTTTTGGAGAAAATAATTTTGAGAAGAGGGAGTCCCAATTATATTGGTAATTGACTTTTGAAAGTATATATTGGTGTCATAAATACATCATGTTTTTTTTCACGTCCAATTGAACAGAAAAAACAAGTACCAATATTATTAGAGAAAATGGATAATACAATACAATTTGAATTGCAAATTTTTAATGACTGTGTTAAAGAAGTTTACGAAGCTTACTGGGGTTATAATCCTGTATATAAATTCTATAAAATGAGAACACTAGGTGATATCGAATACATGAAATACCAGCGTAATTTATTACGCTCCGATAAAAACGTTGCATTTGCAATATTATACCGGTAATTATGTCAACTATACAAGAGGCAAATACGAACATTAAGACAGATAATGCGTATCGGATATGAAACTAAGGTGTATTATACAAAAAATTTAAAACCCAACGATTCGTTTACGAATGTACATTTCTACGATATCGCTTATAAAGATATTGAAAAATTATTATTGAAAAAAAAAACAACTACTAATTAATTTATAGCCGAGTGTATTTTTCGTTATCAAAGGTATGTAAACTGGCAATCTGAATTTATCAATTTTATCAACCTCGAGCGGTCGGATAGGAACGCCGTTGTCATGCAGTTGTTTACCATAGCGACCACATTTGTAGGGATAGAAATAAAAAATGTTTAGCTCCAACCGCGGCGCGAACCCACGACCCTCGTCTCTATAGAGTATCGCCTTAACCACACGACCACGAAGGCTGTTATGATAAACACTACCTAGTGTTGTACAATTATCGATTTACGACAATGTTTCAATTACACGGGTTATGAACCATGCGTAAATTGATAGCCGAGGTAAACAGAGCCGAGTGTATCAATTACACAGACGGTGTGTACAGTGTAATCCTAGACTGAATTTGTTATGCGATTACGGCGTAATTCTCAGTGAAAAACACATGTTGCATAGGTATGTAAATTTGTTTACTGCACCAATATAAGAAAATTAATTATTTTTTACACAATGGTGCTGTAACATTTCTTTCGACTTTATCTCCAAGTTTTTCCCTAAATTTATCCCAATCAGTACACTCAATCTTGGGCATGGTGGCGCGTGCCTTGATTCTTATATCATTTTTTAATGTTTCATATCTCCGCATTTCTTCCACCACGGATTCAAACTCTAAATTTGATATTTTCTTATCGGCCAACGCTTTGGACACCATAACGTCGATGCTATTTTTCTTAGACCTGGCGAGAACGGATATTCTATCATGTTTTCTACATTTTTTCTCGAGTTTTCCACCCGACGCCCTAATTACCATACACAACAACCCATAAACGGCCGACACCGCACATAAAATCCCCGCTACGGGAACCGTTATAATGGTGGATATAGTTGCAGCTGTCCCCGCCCCACACAACACAGAAACACTCGCCAGAGCCGTGCTAGATACTTCAGCCATGTTCACCGCGCGCCTATATTTTTTAGCGTTTCTTTTTCTATTTGTATATTCTCTAACTAAAATATCCTGCATAGCGACGATATTATTCAACCTAAAATCTGAACTTCTTTCGTTAATTGTACACAGTGTTGATGGAGTGGTATTGACAATTGGAAGCGTTGATTCGTTCATATTTAAATTTTACAAATTTATTTCAATATATTAGTATTTACACAATAAGTTCAATTAACAATGAGACAATAGTAAAAATTGGAAGAACTCTCTGAGTCACCGATTTTCGTAACAAAGTTAATAACACTACCTTTGGAAAGTCTAATTCGATCATCACCGGCGAACGAAACCACCGTCGAAATATCTGCAGAGATTTTAGTGACTCCAATCCCCCGTTCTTCCCCATCTACTACAATATTTATCGCGACCGCGCCCACAGGTTTACCACTAGCATTAACCGAGCAGACCGCCATTTGGATAACTTCACCCGCAGCTGTCATAGTGTATCCCCCATATTTATTACTCGCTTTGGCACCGAACGAATATTCATAGTGCCCCTCATTCAATGGGCCCCGCTTCTCAGCCCAAACTGTTATGACACGTTTTGGCGTTTTCATTGTTTTCACTATTCCGGCAAGCGCCCTGTTTGCGTTATATGCCTCAGTACGAATCTCATAAGAGGCCTCCTCAAGAGCTTTGGTCGCGGCTATACGATCATGTTTCAGTTTATCAGAAACTTCGGTTATTTTTCCATCTAGTTCGGTAAGTGCCGCGGTTTTCAGTAATATGCTGGGAGTGCCGTCTACCGTGTTGTACGATGTGTTCACCCGATCCAGGTGCACCCCGAGAGTTTTCGTGACGGCGAAGTTCACCGGGGTCGTGCCGACGTGCTCGCCAGGATCAAACACTCCGTCATCGTTGTAAGGGTATGTTATTTTAAATCCTAACAGTGAGCCCAACCCCGGTGAGATCCTTAAACGCCTATCAACGGTCAATGTCGTGAGCCCCGTGGCTTTCGAGATTGCGAGAGTGACTACACCAGGAATCTTCTCCGCGACAAAAGCTTGGAGATCTCCGAAACTCCAAAGACCCTGAGGTACTATAGCATCTGGAGTTCTACGAAATCCTGAGGTCACTGGTTCAGTTATGATGTAGTTTCCGAAAGCCACAGGGCTTACACCCTCGACTTCTAATGTGAAAAACTCGAGCGTTTCAACGTTTTTCCACCCAACCGTGAAGGTGATTGATCTGAGGCCTACCCGGCGTTGTCCGCAGCAGTTGTCTATTAACTTTTGAAGTTCACAACTCCCTTTTTGAACATTAGTGATAGTAGCAAACATAATAATATCTTTCAATGGATACAAAAGCATTTAGCTTTAATTCTAATGCAAAGTACGCGGTCGGAGGTAAATACACGCAAAAAGACGTTGTTAACCTTGTACACCCAACCGTAACGGTTAGACCGGACAGTGGCTTTGCCACCAATTTCCCTAACACGTTTGAGAAATATAGGCTGCCCAAGATTATTACGATGGAGTCGGTAAACAGGTGGAAAGCCACACCGATGCAGTTTTGGCAGAACCAGCTAAATTTTGCTGTATGGTGCGCAACATCCGGGTGTGGAGTTTCACATAAAGACCATCTGACATCCAAGAATGTCATGCTCCGAAGTGTCTACAACTTTCACACGTATTATACTATTAGGAGGATTCTCAAAGAACTAGGTATTTCTCTACCTCAAGACGACGCCTGGGATCCCATTTCCAACGCATACGACCGTATGGCGTTTGAAACATTGTGTAACGAATTTAACGTTTCAAAAGACGCGGACTGGAGACAGAAAGCATTTCCTACCACCACCGGCCTCGGGGACGTTCTCATTCGGGGCCAGTCCGGGAATTGGACGCAGACCGATTTTAGACACGATTACTCCGGTGACCACATCATCAGTCGGAACGCCGGGAATTTTGACCCCGCGACTATGACTTTCGGGCCAGAAGTGTCTGGAGGTCGGCACTGTGGCGCGTTTTCTTGTAAAATGTTACCTCCGAAACTGGCTCACGTCGATTACATACAGCAGGCTGCTGAGGTTCAGAACGCGTGGACCACATTTATGTTAGATAAGGGTTTAGGGTTCACGCAGGCCGGGGTTACTCGCGTCAACGAATCTATTCGCACGCACGCCTTACTGTGCTATGTCTGTAATAGTTCTATGTCTGTAATAGTTTTATGTCTGTACTAGTGCTATGTCTGTAATAGTTTTATGTCTGTATAGCTATGTCGAATAGTTCTATGTCATAATAGTAATACTGTACTACTATGTCTGTAATATTGTTTCTATTCTGTAACTAGCTCTAAATTTGGTCTGTAACTATGCAAATGTACTGTAAGTATCTATGTCTGTAAAAAGTTTCTATGTCTGTACTAAGTGCAATGTTCTGTACTAGTTCAAGTCTCAACTAAGTGCTATTGTCTGTAATATTGCAATGACTGTACTAGTGGCTATGACTGTAAATAGTCCTATGTTCTGTAATAATTGCTATGTCTGTTCTAGTGCTTATGTCTGAATAGTTTCTATGTCTGTACTATGTGCTAAAAGTCTGTAATAAGTGCAATGTCTGTACTCAGTGGCTATGTCTGTAATAGAGCTATGTCTTACTAAGTGCTATGTCCTGTAACTATTGCCAATGCTGTACTAGTGGCTAATGTCCTGTTAATTAGTTGCTATGTTATGTAATTTACTAAGTGCTATGTCTGTACAAGTGCTATGTCTGTAATAGTTGCAAGTAATGTTACCAGTGGAAATGTTCCTGTAACTAATGCTATGTCTTAATAGTTGCAATGTCATAACTAGTGCTATGTCTGTACTAGATTTCTAATGTTCCTGTAAAACTATGCTGTCCGTACTAAGTTGCTAATGTTCTGTAACCAGTGCTATGTCCTTAATAGTGCTATGTCTGTAACTAGTGCTTATGTCTGTAACTAAGACTAATGCCATGTCTGAATACAAGTGCTATGGTCTGTAACAATTGCAAATGTTCATGTAATAAGTGCTATGTCTGTAACTAGAGCTAAGAACTGTTATAAGTTCTATGTCTGACTAGTGCAGTGTCTGTACTAAGTTGCTAATGTCTGTAATAGTTCTATGTCTGTAAATTGTTTAATGTCTGTAACTAGTGCAATGTCTGTAAAGTTCTAAAATTGTCTGTAATTGTTCTATGTTCCTGTAACTATGCTATGTCTGGTAAATAGTTCTATGCTGTACTAGTGCTTATGTCTGTTACTAGTGCTATGTCTGTTAATAGTGCTATGTCTGTACTTAGTGCTATATCTGTAATAGGACTAGTGCTATGTCTGTACTAGTGCTATGTCTGTACTAGACTAGTGCTATGTCTGTAATAGTGCTATGTCTGTACTAGTGCTATGTCTGTAATAGTGCTATGTCTGTAATAGTTCTATGTCTGTAATTGTTTTATGTCTGTACTAGTGCTATGTCTGTAATAGTTCTATGTCTGTAATAGTTCTATGTCTGTACTAGTGCTATGTCTGTAATAGTTCTATGTCTGTAATAGTTCTATGTCTGTAATAGTGCTATGTCTGTACTAGTGCTATGTCTGTAATAGTTCTATGTCTGTAATAGTTATATATCTGTACTAGTGCTATGTCGTCTGTACTAGTGGTATGTCTGTAATAGTGCTATGTCGTCTGTACTAGTGGTATGTCTGTAATAGTTCTATGTATGTAATAGTTCTATGTCTGTACTAGTGCTATGTCTGTAATAGTTCTATGTCTGTAATAGTTCTATGTCTGTACTAGTGCTATGTCTGTACTAGTTCTATGTCTGTACTAGTGCTATGTCTGTAATAGTGCTATTTCTGTACTAGTGCTATGTCTGTATGTCTGTAATAGTGCTATGTCTGTAATAGTTCTATGTCTGTAATAGTTCTATGTCTGTAATAGTGCTATGTCTGTACTAGTGCGATGTCTGATATTTGGAGTCTTTGTCTGTAATAGTTCTAAGTTCTGTACCTAGTTGCTATGTCGTCTGTACTAGTGGTAAGTCTGTACTAGTGCTATGTCGTAATAATTGCTATGTCTGTACTAGTGCTATGTCTGTACTAGGTGCTATGTTCTGTACTATTCTATGTCTGTACTAGTGCTATGTCTGTACTATGCTTATGTCCTGTAATAGTGCTATGTCTTGTACTAGTGCTAAGGTCAGTAACTAACTAGTGCTAGCTGTACTAGAGCTATTCTGTACTAGTGCTATGTCGTAATAGTGCTATGTCTGTACTAGTGCTATGTTCTGTAATATTCTATGTCTTGTACTCGATGCAATGCTGTAACTAGTGCTATGTCTGTAATACGTTCTATGTCTGTAATTGTTTTATAATGGTCTGTACGTAGTGCTATGTCTGTAATATGTTTCCTATGTCAGTAATAGTTCTTATGTCTGTACAGTGCATGTCCTGTAATATTCTATGTCTGTAATAGTTTCTACTATGTCTGTAATAGTTCTATGTCTGTAATAGTGCTATTCTGTACTAGTGCTAATGTCTTAATAGTTCTTATGTTCTGTAATAGTTATCTATCTGTACTAGTCTATGTCGTCTGTACTAGTGGTATGTCTGTAATAGTGCTATGTCCGTCTGTACTAGTGGTATGTCATTAATAGTTCTATGTATGTAATAGTTCTATGTCTTACTATGCAATGCTGTAATTAGTTCTATGTCCTGTAATAGTTATATAATCTGTACTAGTGCTATGTCGTCTGTAACTAGTTGGTATGTCTGTAATAGTGCTAATTCGTCTGTACTAGTGTATGTCCTGTAATAGTTCTATGTATGTTATAGTTCTAGCTTGTACTAGTTGCTATGTCTTGTAATTAGTTCTATGTCTGTAAAAGTTCTAATGGTCTGTAACTAGTGCTATTTGTCTGACTAGTTCTATGTCTGTACTAGTTTGCTATGTCTGTAATAGTGCTATTCTGTAACTATATTGCTATGTCTGTATGTTTTAATATGCTTAATGTCATGTTTTAATAGTTCTATGTCTTTGTAATAGTTCTATGTCTGTAATAGTGCTATGTCGTAACTAGTGGCTAATGGTCCCTGTAATAGTTCTATGTCTGTAATAGTTCTATGTCTGTAACTAGTTGCTAATGTCGTCTGTTAACTAGTTTGGTATGTCTGTAATTAGGCTAAGTCCTGTACTAGTGCTATGTCTGTAATAGTTTCTGTGTAGTAATAGTTCCTATGTCTGTACTAGTGCTAATGTCTGTAATAGTTCTTTCTGTACTAGTTCTATGTCTGGTACTAGTGATGATGTATTACTAGGCTATGTCGTCTTACTAGTGGTAATGACTGTAGTTAGTTCATGTCTGTAACTATTGCATGTCTGTAATAGTTCTGTAATCTGTAATAGTTCTATGTCCCTTGTACTAGTGCAATGTCTGTAATAGTTTCTATGTCTGTACTAGTTCAATGTCTGGTACAAGTGCTATGTCTTAATAAGCTATGTCAGAATAGTGTTATGTCTGTAATAGTGCTATGTCTGTAATAGTGCTATGTCTGTGCTAGTGCTATGTCTGTAATATTGCTATGTCTGTAATAGTGCTATGTCTGTACTAGTGCTATGTCTGTAATAGTTCTATGTCTGTACTAGTGCTATGTCTGTAATAGTGCTATGTATGTACTAGTGCTATGTCTGTAATAGTTCTATGTCTGTAATAGTTCTATGTCTGTACTAGTGCTATGTCTGTAATAGTGCTATGTCTGTACTAGTGCTATGTCTGTACTAGACTAGTGCTATGTCTGTACTAGTGCTATGTCTGTACTAGTTCTATGTCTGTAATAGTGCTATGTCTGTACTAGTGCTATGTCTGTACTAGTGCTATGTCTGTAATAGTTCTATGTCTGTACTAGTGCTATGTCTGTACTAGTGCTATGTCTGTAATATTCTAATGTCTGTACTATGCTTATGTCTGTACTATGCATGTTCTGTACTAGTGCTATATCTGTAATAGTTATATGCCTGTACTAGTGCTATCTGTACAGTGTATGCTGTAATAGTTCTATGTCTGAATAAGGTTCTATGGTCTGTAATAGTTCTATGTCTGTACTAGTGCTATGTAGTGGTACTAGTGCTATGTCTTTGCTATCTTGTCTGTAATAGTGCTATGTTTAACTAGTCATGTCTGTAACTAGTGCTATGTCTGTAATAGTTCTATGTCTGTACTAGTTCTATGTCTGTACTAGTGCTATGTCTGTGCTAGTTCTATGTCTGTAATAGTGCTATGTATGTACTAGTGCTATGTCTGTACTAGTGCTATGTCTGTAATAGTTCTATGTCTGTAATAGTTCTATGTCTGTACTAGTGCTATGTCTGTGCTAGTTCTATGTCTGTAATAGTGCTATGTATGTACTAGTATCTGCTAGTGCTAGTCTGTAATATTCTATGTCTGTAATAGTTTCTATTCGTACTAGTGCTATCTGTGCTAGTTCTATGTCTGTATATGCTATGTAGTACTAGATGTCTGTACTATTGCTATGTCTGAATATTCTATGTCTGTACTAGTTGCTATGTGTACTAGTGCTATGTCTGTACAGTGGCTATGTGTAAATAATTCTATGTCTGTACTAGTGCTATGTCTGTACTAGTGCTATATCTGTACTAGTGCTATGTCTGTAATAGTTCTATGTCTGTACTAGTGCTATGTCTGTAATAGTTCTAATGCGCTCAGTGAAAATAGAAAATCGTCTGATGGAGTAGAATAGAGTAATTTTAGACTTATTGTCTGTTTCACGAAAGCTGCCCAAATTTTACGGCTATATAGCTATATACGCTATATAGACAATTCAAAAACAATATTGTTTTCGATAAATTAAATTAAAGGAAAATTTAAGAATGAGCCTTCTTTTTATTTCGTGAAATTTGGTCAAATATTGGTTTTATTACGAAAAATTGATTTCTCTATGGGAATTTAACATGG
The DNA here is from genome assembly GCA_029237695.1 of Conchocele bisecta. Classification (NCBI taxonomy): domain Eukaryota; kingdom Metazoa; phylum Mollusca; class Bivalvia; order Lucinida; family Thyasiridae; genus Conchocele; species Conchocele bisecta. Next base: position 82,808,793 of record CM055270.1, read on the forward strand.
GGGAAAAAGAGGTGGGAGGAGTCAAAAAACGAACAATTTTGGAAATTGACTCCGAAACTTGGCTAGATATCTTGGAAATGATCTAACTAAGAAAACAAAAGTTAAATTTTGAAAATCGGTCCAGTGTTTCTGAAATTCTAATGAATTTCCCCATGTTAAATCCCCATAGACATCTTCACTAGAGCTGTGAATATGTCTATGGGGATTTAACATGGGGAAATTGTTTTTTCCCAATAAAATCAAAATTTGACAAAATTTCACGAAACAAAAAGAAGGCTCGTTCTTAAATTTTCCTTTAATTTAATATTATCGAAAACAATATTGTTTTTGAATTGTTTATATAGCCGTAATATTTGGGTAGCTTTCGCGAAACAGACAGTAAGTATAATATACTTATAATGTACTTAGCTAACACTTATGTGCGCATGAAGCTATGTCTGTAATAGTTCTATGTCTGTAATAGTTCTATGTCTGTAATAGTTCTAATGCGCTCAGTGAAAATAGAAAATCGTCTGATGAAGTAGAGTAGAGTAATTTTAGACTTAAATATAATATACTTATAATGTACTTACAACACTTATGTTCTAATGCTGTAAAATACGTCTATGTTAATAGTTCTAATGCTCCATAATATCGTCTGAATAGTTCATGCGCTCAGTGAAAATAGAAAATCGTCTGAGAAAGTAGAGTAAGAGTAATTTTAGACTTAAATTATAATATACTTATATTTACTTAGCTAAAACACTTGTGCGCAATGAAGCTTCTGTTGTAATAGTTCTTTGTCTGTAAAGTTCTATGTGTAATAGTTCTAATGGCGTCTAGTGATAGAAAATCGTCTGATGAGTAGAGTAAGAGTAATTTTAGACTTAAATATAATATACTTATAATGTACTTAGCTAACTTCTTTATGTGGGCATGAAGTTATGTCTGTAATAGTTAAGCTATGTCTGTAATAGTTCTATGTCTGTAATATTCTAATGTCTGTAATAGTTCTAATGTCTGTAATAGAATCTAAATGCGCTCTGTAATAAAGTTCTAAAGCTGCTCATGAAAATAGAAAATCGTCTGATGAAGTAGAGTAGAGTAATTTTAGACTTAAATAATAATAACTTATAATGAACTTACTAAAAACCACGTATTGCGCATAGCAAGTCTTGTAGTTCTAATTCTGTATAGTTCTTATGTTCTGTATAGTTCTAATGCCTCATGAAAATAGAAAACGTCTGATGAAGTAGAGTTACAGTAATTTTAGACTTAAATTATAATATTACTAAATTACTTAAGCTAACACTTATTGGAAATTGAAAAAGCTATGTCTGTAATAGTTCTATGTCTGTAATAGTTCTATGTCTGTAATAGTTCTAATGCGCTCAGTGAAAATAGAAAATCGTCTGATGAAGTAGAGTAGAGTAATTTTAGACTTAAATATAATATACTTATAATGTACTTAGCTAACACTATGTCTGTAATAGTTCTATGTCAGTGGATTATAACAATGTTTACTGTTCATATAAAGACCGTACTTACTCAGGTATATTATACAAGGTGCATGCTCACGTGGTTACAACAACAACAACAATAGCTGAAAGTGTTGAAATCTCGCCCACTCCAAAGTAAGTATTATTTTATATCTTCCTTAATATGCAATGGATTTTGATGAAATATGACGCAGCAAACGCGTCTTCATGAGCTGCATTTGGTGGTCACAGGAGTTCTGCACATACTGCAAAAACGACAGATGTTTGGGCCAAAGTGCAGAGACCACCAAATGCAGCTTAATAAGATGCGTTTGATGCGCCATATTTCATCAAAATCCGTTACATAATAAGGACAAAATAAAGAATATGTACTTTGAATCGGGGGCTTCTGGAAGTTTCATTACTTGTTTTTGTTGCTGTATCATACACCTTGTTATAATAATTTCCAAATTATAAACCGTATCAAAACAGAAAAATAAACATTACGGTAACCGTTTTATCCAATATCAAATAGAACATACTAATACTTTTTGCGGTACAATTTGGTAAACTATGCATTTATCCAAGTATGTGTTACATTTGTTTTACAGTGTCAATGTAATACTGGTTACTTGTTTTAAATTATTAATGCCATTAAATAGATAACACGATGGAAATTGATGAGAAATCGTGATATTTTGCGGCCATCTTGGAGTTAGGTAAACAAAAAACTTAACCAAGCATGTTTTGCTATTGTCATGGCTATTTACTGTGTACGTACGATCGTACGTAAGTATGTTTTGAAATGTTAAATGAAGTAATATAAGCGACACGATGGCAAATGAACGGAGATTGTGATTTTTGAAGGGCATTTTGAATGTATATACATACTTTCTCAAGTAATACATATTTATTAAAGTAGCATAAGGTTGTATTTCACTTTCAAAATATAATTCAATACGAATAAACCAAGAACTGGTCATATAAACTAGTTTTGTATGTGGTTTAGTGCAGTGGGGTAAAGTAGTGGTGTATTGGCGGCCATCTTGGATTTTGGCGGCCATTTTGAATGAAAATGTTCTAGTTCGATTGTATGTAAATCACAAATACCAATTTCAATGTGTTCAGTACGCCTTACAGCGTGTAGATGCTATTCTACGGCAGTTTTGTGTGGGCGCTTTCAAAACACCCATTTTACGGGCAGACATGTTGCTGTTAAGGGGATACACTTACAGGGGCACATAACAACTTTAAACGAAGACTTATAAATTGCTATCATACGAATCAGACACAGACACAGACACAGACCTCGGTTGCCGAGCGAGTCAACGTGTCCAGATCAACCATTGTGCACCATACACGTTACTAAAGATTCGCCATGTCACAACTTCCTGTGACATACAATGGCCTGACGGTGACATTATGTGAGCGTATTCAGACCTGAGAATTTATGAAAGTGTTATGTATGCATAAAATGTGTATGTTACACGGACTAAATGGTTCAATTGTAAGCTAGCAGTGCATCGTGCATTCATTCAGAGCGAGACGTTTTTAAAGTCCGCTGACTAACTAACTACGATATTTCAATCCTTTATTACTATACTTTTAACAATGCAACATTCTATAGATTTTACAATTAAGGCACTGACTATATACTTACTGTGTGCAGCTGTGACTGGAGACATGGAACGTATTGCCTTTTGGGCCAATCTGCGCGGTCTGATCAGGAACTGCATTACTTGCTGGCCATCCAGCCAGTGAAATATCTGCTATGCATCTTACAAACTTTATTTATTTTCTCGACAAATGAGAGCACAGCATTTCGCATCCATATTGCGACGATTTCGCCAATATCTTTTAAATTAAGCATTAAATGTTACAATAAGTACAAATGTATTTATATGTATGTAAAAGGAGAGGCCCGTGTTGTTGACGTAATTCCACGTAACATGCACACTGTTACCGCGTGTAAACGATCGATCGTCAATCACATAATAGAAATAGTATCCTAATTTGAAAGCGAGTTTAGGGGAGGCGTAGCGCCTCCCCTAAACTCGCTTTCAAATTACGATGCTTATCTTTAAACGAACATGTACACGCGACGGGGCGGGCCAAATAATAAGCTATGGTTCCCATATTTAATTTTTAATTAACTAATTAGTCGCGATCGAGCACTGGCTCGATATCAAACATATTAAAGAACATCTACTGTAAACATGTCTAAAACATTACGTCACGCCGTTCGGGAACCACGTGACCCCAAACCCTGTGTATAGACTGACCAAATGGAAATAAGTGCCATTCCTCCAGTGATAGCCACAGACGTATATACAATATAATCCTTACAATGCTGAACTGAATTTTGTCATCCATTATTTATTTTTTATTTCCCATTTTCATCAACAAACACATAGCTTTGCAGCAGTTTAGAATAATTTCCAATGGAAATGATTCTAAAGTGCTGACAAGTCATGTATTTTTTAAGGCAAAAATGAAACTAGAGAATGTGACAATTCTCACATTCCAACATTATATGGCTTAATGTGGGGAAAGCCAACGGCAATCTGTATACTATATTATAGTGTTCACGAATGCACGGACCCGGGGGCCGTTTCACTTCGTACGACTAAAATGTTCGTAAGTGCAAATTTAGGATCGTATGGAAATTTTAATTGATGGATTTACATTTACTGAGCATAGGCTGCACATGCAGCCTATGCTCAATAAATGCAAATCCAATAATTGTTTACAAGAAAACATTGTTAATGTGAAATTTACGGGCCATCATGTTACACTTACGAACAATTTAGTCGTACGAAGTTTAATGAAACGGCCACCGGTCTCCCATGTATGTACACGCTACATGGGCCGTCGGCGATACAGGGGCGAAGTAGCGCTGGGATAAAGCTCCGGTAGTTCTGATTGGGTACGTGCGCGTCCGTCTTCAATGGACGCCCATGCACAGGTACTTTGTGGTATGAACGACACAAGCCTCTTGAAATCAAACCCAATTGTATTCCGATTTTAAATATCTACTTTATATTGCAGTAAAAGTAATTTAAAGTCACTGGGTCTCAGACAAAAGGCAAAAGTGGTGAAAAAGGTCAATACAATCTATTTTAATTATAGATCTGTATCTTATTTCTGAACATATGATTCGTCTGAAAAAGTGTTTTGGATTAGTAAAAAAAATAATTATAATACTGACGCTAGCTTTTTTTCTGCAACCGATGGTTATTCATTTACTTATATAGTTATATCATTTATCCCGTCAACACAGTGTGTATGTGCCGTGAAACACGGTGCCGTGAAACATTTTTGATATCCAGTCAATACTATTTTTGCATTTTACAGCCATTTGTAGGTGTTGATGGGATAAATAGAATAGTAGGTTAGTGCCGTGAATGGGAAAACATATCTGGCGCGGTACGGAAACGGGATGTGCTCGACAGAGCCTCGCCCATCCCGTTTCCTGAGCCTTGCCAGATATTTTTTCCCATTCACGGCACTAACCTACTATTCTCTATTTACTTAATCTAGTGCCTCTAATAGAACACATATGTTTAAACCGGAATAGTATGAACCACATATTGGATATCTGAGACACACTCACTTTAACCCTTACGGTTTGGAATACAATTGTGTCGTCTGCTAGTGTTAAGTTTTTATCTTCTGTTTTTTTTCTCTCATAAAAACATGCTTTGACAGCACTTTAGAATCACTTCCAGTGGAAGTGATTCTAATGTGCTGTCAAACTATGTTTTTATTGAAAAATAAGACAAAATATTAACAACAGCACCCGACAAGTTTCGGTTCCCGCCTTCTAAGTGTTAAGAGGTTTTCGTTGTTCATACCGCAAAGTTCCTCTGCGCCCATGTCCCAATGGGACTTTCCGTTAGTTTTCACCAACAGATTCGTACCCCATGTGTAATGACGCCCATATACCCAAGCCGACTGTTCGCTACTTTTTCCCCATACATTTGGTACGCCCATGTACAATATTGAATTCGGCGGGGTCTCTCTAAACCACAGGGTCTGCGGTTTAGAGAGAGTCCATTCTTAACTCGCAAAAGACGAACCATCCATAGAGTTAATAAGTTGCTAGATTTACGGTCGCAGATAATTCACTACACTAAATGTATGAGCAACACAAGACAAGCATGTGTGTTTCCCAAACCATAACACACATCATATATACACACAAATTGTGAAAGACATCACTGTTAAACACACTGAGGCTATCGGAATGTCCGGTGTAGACAGGTTACATTGTATAATCAATCTTTCACCAATATCGGTCAGTCGGGTCCATTTATAGGTTCTGCTCATTTGCAAACCAAAGTAATAGTGAGGGACGGTAGTTTCATAAAAAGGTAATACATTCGCACATTTGGCGAACTTTTCTAAATTTGGCACATACGATCTTCATGTTATGCCTTACCAGAATGTTGATGGAAGAAATCAGGATTTTCACCTTATATCGTCAATATTGGGCCAAATCCAAGATGGCATCCAATTTAAACATGTAGCCTATTTCACCAACAATGCAAAGTATACTTTTGTAGCAAAGTATACTTTGAGGGAGTAATCATTAATTTTCCACGAAATGCATTATTTCATATAGAACTTAGTTACGACTGCATATATTTGATGATTAAAAGTATGCAGATTATTATGCTGAATTTATTACATTATCACAGCCAAAATGGCTGTGATAGTGTAATAAATTCAGCATAATTTGTTTTTCTTTCTCAAAGTATACTTTGCAATGTTGGTGAAATAGGCTACAGTTATCGCTATATTTCAACTCCATGTCGTGCTATGTTCATAAACATAGTGTCTAGTCCATGAGTTGAGGGCGCTGATTGAAGTTATAAATGTTTTGAAACAATTTAGGCCAAGATCACACCTTCAAGGTCAAGATCATGTTCAAGAAACCATGAACAAATCAGAATCTGTATTTATATGTGTTTCCGGCTATTGTCAAATTACTTTTGGAAATGCCAGATGGGAACGCTTGAAGAATGTTGACATCTTTCTCTGTTTGTGTACCAAACTCTATTTTTATCCGGTCTACCAATTGTCTGCATGCATATCAACGTCAGATTGGCGGGTTTTCAGCGCATATTTCCCAAAACGTTCTACAGCACAAAATCCAAGTCCTAAGATGACAGATCTGTGAGTATCCTGATAGTCACAAAATGTTGTGAACAAATCTGTTTTGTGGTGCAAGTGTGGTTCACAAAAAAAATCAAAGGAGGCAGTAAAAGCGGCGGTCGTACAGCAGACACACAACCACTTCCATTTGTGTTCGTCTACGCTTGATGGATACATTATTGTCCCAGCTGATTTCGGATAGAATCAACAAACAAAGGTCATGCCTCTCCACCATTGCGAAGCGCACTGACTCAAAACGCAAGTGCAGTAAACTTTCGGCGTTAACGAGAGATAGATACTTCGTTGATCTCCAGACTCCTCATTACGATACAATCTCATCCCGATATCGACATGATCGACTTATTTTGGTTTGATAGTCAGCGAGGTCCTCATTCCCTCTCCAAACTAGATGGCCGCGGCCCGCATGTCGCGCCCGCAAAGGCTTTGATAGTACACCGAAAGACTTTAACCATCAAGAAAAGTTGGCCTGTTGGCACACTTATGCCCCCGGTGGCAGAATGGAGAAACTGTGATAAAGTATTCATAAGAACGGATGTGAAGATCAAAGGTAACCATGGATGTGTGACATTTGTGCACACGCATGATGTATTGAAATATTATATTAATCCTTTAAAGGATCTGGAAGATATGACTCTAACAAACTTATTAATGTGTAAAAAAGTTCAAAGTTGTGAAGGTCAAAAGGTGAAGGTCATATTGAGGGCAGCATTGATGTGTGGCACTTGTATGAGATATGATGTATTGAAATATTAAGTAATCCATCACGGGACATAGAAGTTATGACATATTTGAGAAACTCCTGCGAACATATTAAAGTGTGTGAAAACGTTTAAAGTTGTCAAGGTCAAAAGTTCAAAGTCATATTAAGGGCAGCATGGATGAGTGGCATTTGTCCACAAGCATGATGTATTATAATATTGCAGTAATCCACCAAGAAATATACAAGTTATGACATAATTGAGAAACTCCGGCGAACGTCTTCTTAATGTGTGAACAAATAAACATTCATTCACCATTACCCCACGTATTGATTGGCATTATTATACATTTTATATCGGACGTAACTGTTCACACCGATATCAGTGGCGATAACCGTGTTTCCTTAAAAAGTTAATGGGCATATTACTATTTCTTCTCGGTATTTACTTTTTGATGTGCAATGATTATACTTTATAATCTGTCGAAAATATTATTTGTTCAGGTATCGCATTTAAGTAATAAAAATAATTAAATAATAGCATGCTCCATTTGCATATGAAAATAACCTGATACCACCGTGCGTCACTATCAGTAAAATAAACATTACTAAATGATTATATATAGCGGGCACTCGTAATTGTTAGATCTGGTGGAATAGTGACACAATTATACACTTATTTAATTCCTATAAAGAACAGTTTGTGCCTACTGAGTGGGCATGTACCTTTGAGAGCAGCATGGATGTGTGGCATTTGTAATTTGTCCTTTGAAATATTTAAGTAATCCTTTAAGGGATATAGAAGTAATCATAAGACATAATCAAGTAGAGAAACTCCGGAAAACGTCGTAATGTGCCGGACGGACGGACGCATACTCTAAACACTATATGCCTCCGGCTCTACCGAGACCGGGGGCATAAAACTGTTACCCGGACGAACGTGCCGACTATATCGCGCTTTCTGCGCTGTAAACGTATTTAATGAACTTACGCAGATGTGAGAGGTAAACAATCACGTGACGTGTCTCGTATGTGGTTGTAAATGATATTGTTGCAAGACCGCACACGTTGGACAATATGGTGTTGTATGCATGCACTCGTACAGTACATGCATTGATGATTGCCTTACTGTCAATTCAACACATAATTGCCTTGATGTCTGGGAACACACAACAACGTATGATATCTGTTGATAACACATGTTCAGAGTTATCCATTACATGTGTCCTACTAGTATGACTTCATGATTTCCAAATAGCGTCTGGCTTTCTTCCTAGTGTACTGTTGACAGCAAGCACACGTTATCACACTAATTGCATAACTTGCATCAATTTTGTTTCTGGCGGGCACCTGGTTGAGAGCATGCGAAGGGTGATCCTCAGGTTTGACTTTCTTGCTACTTGAGAGTTGTATCCTGTTATACCCATTATAAAAATAGTAACACATATATACTAAACCTACTTATCTTTACTGAGTAGGGCTACGTGACTCTGGTGTGGTGATGACCTGACAACAGATCAGATTATTCTAATTTCAAGGCTGACTATAACAAATATTTTTGTAAATATTTAGTTCTGATTTTGAGGTTTTCCCCCATCATGTGAAATATTGGATTCGACCACATTAACCCAGCCTAAACACCCCGTTAAATACCACTCAATAAATACATTTTTTCTGTCAACTTATACTGATAATAACTAACATAATTAACATATTATGCAGTAATTTTGGTCTTTGCCGAGGCTAAGTTGCCATGACGTTCATCAGAAAATATACGACATTCATCACCCCCACCCCCGCCCCTCCAAAAAAGGTCAAGTACTTCATCAATTGAAACAATCAGCTCTAACGCCTTATACGTGACAAGGCAACAAACAGAGTGGTACAACGATTACTGGAATAAGAATATTTATACATTTCAGGGTCATTGACATTCATCTTGGTATACAGAACGTGACTTTGACGCATACTCATTTCACAAACTTCACCAACATACTCAGTGACCTCAACAACTAGAGTCAATATCAAATGTTTGCACATAGCATTAAAGATTGTTAATATATGCCAATAACATGTTTGACTGGCGGCCATCTTGGATTTCTGCTATAAATATCCGAGAACTTGAACATTCAGATTGCTTCCATCAACATTCTTGAATGGTATTATCTAAATGTCAATTGTGCAAAAATTGGAAACGTCATTTTTTTACCCATCCGATATGTGGCTGTGACTGGATAAATGGGGCTTATGAGATTTGTGACCAGTAGCCTATTTCCCCAACATTTCAAAGTATACTTATCTAGCAAAGTATACTTTGAGGGAGAAATGTTCAATTTAAGGATAAATTTATTATTTTTTATTATACTGAATTTATTACATTATCACAGCCAATTTGGCTGTGATAATGTAATAAATTCATTACAACAATTCTACATACTTTTAATCATCAAATATATACAACGGTTAGTTCTATATGAAATAATGCATTTTGGAAAAAATAAATGATTACTCCCTCAAAGTATACTTTGGTAGATGAAATCGACTACAGGTCAGCTACTGATAGCTCACTCATGTAGCCTGATGGAACAGCGGACGGTGCAGATCTTGATCAGACTGTGCGGATGTACATGCTGATCTGGATCTACGATGGTCACAAAAACATAAGGTCATTTCTCCGGTCACAGCCACATAATTATGTATCTGCCTAGAAGGAAACATTTGGCGCATTGACCTTAGGTCACGTGACGTCGGGGCCGTAGAGCACATGTCCGGGATAATGCCGTTAATGTAGCAGTAGTCAGACTTGGATACCAGGATACACATCACCGCAAGGCGGGTGTTCCACGTTGTCATGGCAACTAGATGAATCCGTCATGGCACCAACAGATGACCGTTTGATGAGACACCGGGTACATTCTGAAGCAGAAACGCAATTAGTTAATTGATATGTTCACAAGTACTTTACATGGCACACGGCTACACACAATTCCTCTGTCTCTCATCCCACCTTCTTTTCCACCTTCTTTTCCAGCCCACAAACTATAATACGTTCCTTTATCATTATGTACCTCTTTAACATACTTCTAAACTATTTGAAACCCACATGCATAGAGGATCTCAAACGAGTTTCCATTTGATATGAGATTTACGAAACGAGTCACGCACAGTTTATTGAGGCTCGGTGCATAAAATTGCGGACGAGTTCATACTTCTCATATCAAAGGGAAACGAGTTTGAGATTATGTTTATCACATGTCTTCAGCCTCAGACGAGCAGAAAACTTGAAAATTGCAGATGTCCAATACGTTTCAATGAGCAGACGCCATTGACTCTTTTCGCATCTTTTGATTTCACAAGGATTTGCATAGTTCAACATGTATTCATCAACTCATTGGTAATATGCTAAATGTGTAGAGTTTGTTTTATCGCATGATCCAGCCTGGTCTCGATTCCCATTAAGGCCTGTCTTTGTCTGAAACGTTTTTGTTTGCTTTGTCACTTTCTAAACATTTACTTCTTTTATATCTTTTGGAAAATTAGTTAATTGTTTGAACTGCAGTACTTATTTACTGGTTATTTTCCTTCGGGCTGTGTTAAGTGGCTCGTTCACACGTTGTGGATGTTTTATATAGGTATATAATTCCAGCACAAAAATATTTACACAATTCCCTAACATTTGATTGGTCCGTAGCAAGTCTCTGTCAAAAATTTATATCCCAGTAAACTCCCACGCCGAACTACTTTCCGTAACCGTGAGGCGCAGTTAAAATAATTCTTAAGAAAACGGAAAATAAACACATTTTCTTGATGAATTTATTTAAAATGCTGGAATTATAAGGAATAAATGGCCTTTTTGTTGAATCTATCGGGGATATAAACTTGGAAAAGTCGCGGGAATACTTTTCCGAGTTCATACCCCGATATATTCCAGAAAAAGGCCATTCATTCCTATAATGTGTCAACTGCAATATGCTACCTATATGTCTGTGGGTTATTATATATGTCCCCGACTACCAGCAGAACTATTCCGTTAGCAAATGGTATAAACCTACGGAGCCCCGCAGGGGACATACACTTTTTTTTTTATTAATTCGTTCCCTCAATTTAACAATTCGTCCTACGAATTAACAATTCGTTCCCTCAATTTAACAATTAGTTCCCACGAAATAGCAATTCGTTCCCACGGGAACGAATTGTTAATTCGTGGGAACGAATTGTTATATCGTCGGAACGAATTGTTAATTTGAGGGAACGAATTGTTAACTTGAGGGAACGATTTGCTAAATCGAGGGAGCGATATAACTTATATCATGGGAACGAATTGTTATATCGTGGGAACGAATTGTTAATTCGAGGGAACGAATTGTTAATTTGAAATTGAGGGAACGGATTGATGTTTCGTGGGAACGAATTAATAAAAAAATCCATATCCCTGCGGGGCTCCGTATAAATCCAGTATATGTGTCAATAGTTTTCGTTTGATCTGGACCAATATAGTTTTCCGTATGTCCAAGGGCCCGGCTGATACACTGATTCAGTATAGCCCAAGATCAGCATGTGCATCCACTGAGCAGGGTCTACGCTACTCAACATTCAGTCACTGAACAATCGGTAGCATGATATTGCTGTTAGACAGAATTTTGCCCACATTCAATCAGTACATTTGGTTGTGACTTATGGGATTTGTGACCAATGTTGCTCCTAATCAAATTGCATACTCTTGTAGCCTGACAATCTATATTGCCTGTTGCCTGATCAGACTGTGCTTAAGGTTCACAGCATTTCTAATAATTGAATATACATGTAGCTTGCTTTTCTGGATGATGAACTTTTAATTTCTGTATCTCATATAACGTTAAATATATGATCACCCCTCATATAGTGTATGCTATTCTTGTTCGGCAGTACCATGGACCTGACGACTCTGTTTTATAAATTTACAGTAGACCCCGGATTACCGATACTACTGTCTGTTTCACGAAACCTGCCCAAATTTTACGGCTATTTACACAATGCAAAAACATTTTTGTTTTCGATAATATTACATTTTAGCAAAATTTAAAAATGAGCCTTCTTTTTTTTATTTTGTGAAAGTTGGTCCAATATTGATTTTATTGCGGAAAAACAGTTCCATATGTTAAATCCCCATATACATCGTCACAGCCTCATCTAGCCAGGTTTCAGAACCAATTTCCATTTTGTTTTAGTTTTTCGACTCCTCCACCCTGCAGCTCATTTCTCCCATGTTACATAATTTAAGTCCATAGAGAAAGCATTTATTTAACAACTGGCAGGCGAACTGATTATCGTGAAATAAGGCACTAGTGATTGGGTCATTATGTTACACAAACGAGTGAGCTTAGCTAAACGAGTTCGTGTAACAGTAGGACACAAGCACGCGGACATTATTTCAAGATAATCAGTTCATCTGGTTAAATAAACATTTTCTTACATTTCACACATGTTTCCTTATAAAAACAAGTGCGTCGTTATCAATGGCAGCCTTGATAATAATAATAATAATAACATTTTTTTTTTTTTAACATTTTTGTCTTACAAACAAGGTGAACATAAGTTCTCAGTGACCTTGACCTTGGGCGGTTGCACGTGGATTTAATTCAATTAATAAAAACTCTGCGAAAGGAATGTCCAAGAGAACTAACAATTTAAATTGGAATAGATATAAACGAGTACTAATTGAAACTACAGGAGATAGAAAACACATCATAGATGTAGCACAAAATAGAGGATTTAAAATGAAAGAATGTGTTATGAAAACGGACTGTCAACACAAATACCAGGCGGAATACATACAGAACCTTTCTACTGATTTATTAATAAAAAATGATCTTACGATTTATTAATCTAAAGACTCTGATGATCCGGGGGTAGCTGGGTTTCAGAAGGCACCGCGAGAAGTTCTTCGCGAACAAACCCGCGAGATGGACCATCAGTCAGATAGTAGAGCACGGGCTCATCGGGTTTGGTAATATATCTATCCAGATGATATACATTGAGAGACCACACAGGATCAGTCGCGCGGCGGCTGCCACCTTCGAGCTCTCCCGGTTGATAGAGGTACCGGACGTCAACATCCTATGGAAGCCGTTGCTCCTCTAAACCAACGGGTCGCCCGCGCGAGACGGCAGAGAGCTTGCTCGTCACCTTTTTAGACTTGATGGCATCTACGGGCTTCTTGTCGAGCAATCTGGTCACCTCTCCGTTCAGTGCAGAGACCACGGCGGGCAGCCTGGCCACCCACGCGGTCGATCGCGTATGAGGGTCTACAAGCTCTTTGGCATATTGATGACCGAACAGCCTCTCAGCGAGGATTCGATTGAACCGCTCCACGATCCCCTGGTCCCGGTGGATGTTGACGCGGCCGCGTCTGACAGAAACCTTGTGTTTAGACAATAGATGAGAGACCGCGCCCATGAACTCGCGGCCGGGATCGACCTGGAGAAGATTCGGACATTTGAGAGGACTCCTCTTATATATTCGGGAAAGAGCCTCGGCCACCTCCTTAGACTTTTTCGTAGCCAGTGGCTCAGCCCACTTATAGCGACTCGCTACGTCAACGACTGTCAGTGCGTACTTGTACGTTTTGCGGCAGACGCGATCGTCAGGAAGAAACAGGAGATCTGCTTGGTGAACTTGGTTCGGCACCGGCACGTCGAATTTCGGGCGTGGAATATTGCGCGGCGCGGGCAAATAGATCTGCCAGATGGCCTGCTTCTTGAGCCATTCCTTGGTGGCGTTTTCAGAAACCTTGGTCGCCGCCGCGAGGTTCTTGATGGCCGCGAGTCCCTTCCAGTAGCCGCTGGGGCTGTAGTACGTGTTTGCTAGCTAGGCGAACCGATAGTTTGGTATCAAGTTTGCGCGTGTTCATGGTATGCGAAGTATTCTAATATATCGGACAATCTCCAACATGCCCTCGCCAGATCGTCCGGTAACTGCGTCGTTAATAACCTTTGTTGGAAGTACCATCACGATTGGAGGTTAAGTTCTGAAGGAACTCGGAGAAATCTAATTCATCCAATCTCGATTGGGAGGAATCTAACATCCGCTTTGCGAAACGTGTGGCCGCTTTTTCGTCCTCGCGCCACGTCTCGAGAGAATCTCGGGCCAGACGAATCATACTCTTTGCGCCAGCTATACTGTGTTTAAGGGCAGTGTCGATCATAGCAAAATAAAGTTCGTCAACTAACATCGTTCTATATATATATATATTATTTAAAAAGAATTTTAAAATAATTATTGCTTATTGCTTATTGCTTATTTCAATCTCGATTGAATATAGTAGCTGACGATACCCGTCGCAAACATTCCCACGACGATGAACGCGATCTCGCGGTCTTTTTGGGCCTTTGATGGTACATAGAAATCTGAAAGCTGGGGCTCGGGATCCAGCGGTGAGAGACTTTTCTGCGGATATGCGCGCGCGTACTCGCGGATGGCGTCGTCAACGTTCCGGAAAGTTTGTATGGCGTGATTCGCGACGAAGATCTTACGGGCGGTTCGTTTTTTAGACCATGCTTCCTTTGCACTATTGAGTTGTTCTACAGCTAAATCATGACGCTTGCGCTCCTCATCCGCGTCCGAGCTTTTCAGTTGCGAGAATAAAAAATTGCTACCGCTGAAAGCCAATGCGTTCACCACAGCACCACCTAATAGCAATGCGATCGAAGCCATTATTTCCATATATTAACAGGTAGAATTCCAGCTTTAATTAGATAATCTCGGGTCCAAATTGCGGCCGCTACATCTAAGGTCACAAGCCCTACGTCTCTCACAGTAAAGTCCAATTTGGGAGCGGACTCTCCTAAGGCCGCCTTTGATAGTCGAGCATACCCGATACTGAAACCCGATATCACCACGGCGTGATCAAGCGCATTCACTATCATTTTACCATCGTGTTCAGCCATTATAATTATTGCATATAAAAGGGATCGCGATCAATGTTTAAATGGGGCGCATCCAATTGCGATTGGTGTTTCGTAACTTTCTTCGGAACCGCAATCCCCGATTGTCTCAACTCCAATTCGTGATTTGATGGGGGTTGTTTTTTTCGATAAGGATTGGTGTAATAGGGGGTATTTCATCGCACACAGGGTGCCCACAACTGCCAGACCACCACCAACAACCCACGGGATCATCCAGGTAGGATTGGTGTAATAGGGGGTAGGAGCTACAGCAATCGGAGATTGCTCTTCCAATTCGTAGATTGGGGGAGAAACAGCTGCCAACGGGTGTTTTGCTGTTTCAACAGCAATCGGGGATTGCAACGACCGTTTGGCATCTCGAAGCTCGGCGAGAATTTTATCTTGTTTAGCTTTTCGGGTGGCAGCCGCTGTCTGCCCAGCTGCCTGTCTTTTTGGGTTTTTATGTCGTGTAATCGGGTTCAACTCCAATTTCGATTGGGTTGGAGAAATCGGGTTCAACTCCAATTTCGATTGGGTTGGAGGTGCAATCGGGGATTGCTGTTCCGTCACTCTCGCAGGTGTGTCTTGTGTCATCATTTATAATATTCATATCAGAGCTTACAGTTCGTGGGCATATATGTCCAAATTGACAGTGTTTACCCGTGGTCAACGCGGTTGTCAGTGGAGCTAAGTACATTCCAAACTTGTGATAAATTGAGCAGCAGGCTGTTCTAAGAGTGTGTCCTATAAAAGGGTCAATCTCTAGATCGCGAATCAACCCCGCGGTGTTTGGTATAGGGAGAAGTATACTAACAGCGGTAGAGTACAAATGAATAGCCGCCGATCCAAGAGTTTTTGTCATCTCCGCACCTAACCTAGGTTCGTATCGCGCATACATTTTATCAATCTCGACATCTGACATCTTATCAACCTGACAAACTGATAGACGCCTACCGAGATAATGCTCCGATTGTCCCCCCAGCAACCAGCGCAGGTAGCCGCTCGCGTCGCGCCGCGTTTTCATTCGTATCGGCAGGTGTTGCACTCAACACTGTTGAACCCGATTGCTCTTTCGTAGTTGAGGTTTCAGTTCCTCCCAATTCTCGATTGGTGTTGGGCACGAGTGTTTCTTCCATTAGCTGATCGAGAAGTTCGTCACAGTTCATTATTGCTAATTTTCTTAAAATTAATTTTACTATACTGACAAGTCTCATAAGTCTAACATATTGCCAAGCGCACCACCCGATACTTATGATCACCGTTATGCTCGCAAAAAAGCTCGCAGCGGAGCAACAAATTGTTAACAATTGCTCAGCATTGTTAAGCATTTTCTCAGCATTGTTTATTTGTTAAGCATTGTTCAACATTGTTCAGCAATTGGTCAGCATTTATTCAGCATTTGTTAAGCATTGTTCAGCATTTGTTAAGCATTGTTCAACATTGTTCGGCAATTGCTCAACATTTGCTAATTAATAACTTTATAAGCAGTTGGTTGATCAGTCTTTAGCAGAAGCTTGGCGTGCTTAGTTTTCGAAAGCATCTGTGTAACCTCCAGGCGCACCTCGCGCGTTGGGATAACATCGTCCTCTCGAAGACATTCATCGAATGAGTCTCGGTCCTTGCAGTGAAAGAGGGCGACCCATTTCGTTTGCTCGCGCAGATCATTGAGGACGGCGTTGTAATTTTGAGTGGAGATCCATACATTTTGCCCCGCATGGCGGCAAGAAAATGCGAGCTCGGAGAGCATGTCCTTCTTTTTGGTCATCGCCGCCTTGGCCGAGCAATCATCAATCACGTATAGGGTGGGCTCACCCTGGAATCTTTGGTAGAAAACACGCAGCCAATCGTGAATCCTGTCGCCGGGGTCAATAACGTATACCTCATGGTCGGTCCATATCCACGGGCGCCGCTGATAAGTATCGTTGTGCCGCACAGTGGGACACAGGATCACAATGTGACGAAAGGCATCGCGGTAGGAGCCCTCGAGCATGTCGAGGATGAAAACAGTTTTTCCACATCCTGTCTGCCCACATATTATGGCAGAGTGGGCATCTCCAATCGTGAATTGGTATTGATTTTTAGTACAAAGCTGAGACGTATCGGCCATCTTCGATGTTGAGTTGTGCGTCTGTAATTATATATAAGTACACGTTCAATGCGCCATTTCCATCCGCCTCTTTGGTTATCTGGATCGTCACACCCTCGCTAGCGTTCTAAACTTGGCGTCCGCTACCGTGCATTTGGTCGTCGTCGCTGGCTCGCATGTCTAGCCATAACGCGTATTTGGTAGTCAGGAACTCCTCAAGGGAGAAGGCCGAGAGCTTCAGGTCTTTTGCAACCGCGGCAACCTCCGGGGAACGCTTAGAGCCGGAAGCAAACTGCTTTCTGACTTCGTCCCACTGCTGGTGCGCGCGAAGACCGGCGCTGTAGAGTTGATTGGGGACTCCCTCGATCGTCACCTCGACCTTTGTGATTTTGGGGTTACAGAATTTGTCGGTTTTGGTAGCAATGGTAGACGTCGCTGTCATCGATCGACATCACCTCATTACCAGAAATCTTTATCATGGTCTTCTTGACGATGGCGCGACCTACGTTCTAAACGACGGTTCGGTCCGCATCCGTCGACGTCAGCGAAATAGTGAAAGCGAGGCGAACAGTCCCCGGCACAATGACGTCGTTAGCTCCGATGTTGGGGAAGCGGCCTAATAGCTGCTGGTTCTGGTCGATCATCGATGGATTGTTCGTAATAACGACACTCTGTCTCACGCCTTTCGCCCCGAGGGGCTCACGCAGTCTGCGGTATGGATTGAGTTCGCGACCGTATTGACTCGAAGACATATTTTCAGTGAAAATAAATAACTCTATTAAACCCGTATGGTTTTGTCTTTAATACATAATTAATTTTAAGAAAATTATAAAGATGGATGATTACGATATTGACATGGATGAAATGGGACGATTTCCGCGATGACGATGACCTCGACGAAGTTGACGAAACGACTTTCATAGATACGCCAGCACCCCGAATTACACCTTTGTTTAATCCACTGGCACCCCAAAATACACCTTTGTTTAATACACATACACCTTTGTTTGGTCCAGGCGCACCCCAAAATACACCTTTGTTTAATACACATACACCTTTGTTTGGTCCAGACGCACCCAAAAATACACCTTCGTTTAATAAACGTACACCTTTCTTTGGTCCAGACGCACTCAAAAATACGCCCTTCCCACCTTTCCCTATGTGGCAGGCTCCACCCGAGACTCCGGCATGGGCGGGCGGTGTCGAGATTCCTGCGGGGATCTCCAAGAATGAGCTGGCGCTTCTCACGGAAACGAATTCTCGTGTGAAACGGTGGGAGAGTGAGGTGTCTAAACACGGCATCAAGGCCACGTTGGAGTTCCGCAGTACTAAAAGAGGAGATATATGGGTTAAATGGCGTAAGAACTGGAAGTTGCTGACGTTCAAGAACGTCCAGAACCGGTTCCTCAGCCCCTCTTCCTTGAACCGATATGGAGTACTCTTCGCTCGAGCTCTCGGAGTGGTCGAGGATCGGTCGCAGGTGCCTAAAAAAACGGTAAAAACCCTACAGGCTACCGATGAAACGCTGGCGAAGACGGCCACCACTATAGAAACGAGCGATGTCAGCGAGGTCCCCCGCATAGCCACCGACGCTATTCACACAATTGAAACCACGGTCAACAAAATAAACGGCACAAAGTATGACCCACCGTTACCTCTTCGCAAATTTCTGGGACTCGATAAGGCTCTACAAATAACCCGGGGCGAACTGGTTAATAACCTCTCCAAACTCACGGCGCTGGACAAACATATCACGCTAGAAGAAAGAAAACTTGGGGAAGCCCGTGGTGATAGAGAATCTACCGAGCGGATCAACAAACTCCTGCGGTCGTTGCGGGACGAAAGAGAAGCCCGCTTGGAGGCTGCCTCGACTAACCGTGAGGCACTTTCCGGCCAATTAAGTCGGAGCCGCGAAACAATCTCGAGGGTCCTGCACGAGGACACGACACTCGGTGAGCGTCTTCGCACTCTGTTCAGAGAGAAGGGCGTCACGATAGTAACCATCCTCACAGCTTTCACCATGATTATATCGACCCTAATTCTATATATATCGTCTCTATCTATTACGGTTGGTGCGGTGCCAGCACCCGCACCAGCACCAGCTCCATCCGGTGGAGCCAAAGAATGGATAAAAAAACAACTAAAATCCCTCGCCAGTCTCCTGGCTAAATTAGCCGGAAAGTTGGCTGTCGCGCTGCCTGGGTTGATTGGGGGTATCGTCTCCTTCTTGCTATCTATATTATCAAAAACGGTCGGATGGCTTGCCAATAATGTTTGGGCTTTAATCGTGGCGTTCGCCTGTCTCCTACTATTCTCCGCCCGAGAGTTCCTAAAACCAAAGCGCGAATAGTCCGACCGCCACGAGGGCGACGAGGGCGACGAGGGCGACGAGGGCGACGAGGGCGACGAGGGCGACGAGGGCGACGAGGGCGACGAGGGCGACGAGGGCGACGACGAACGCTAATTTCTGCTGCTCATGAACTGTGACACTATTTCCGAAGGAATTTGCTGGTGCATCAATTCCTATTGTGTCAACATGCTCGGGTTCAACAGTGTTTAGGGTGGAACTTGCAGTGACACTAGTTCCGAAGAAACTTGCTGGGGTGCTTTGCACTGGGGTGGGTGCTTGCGGTTTTATGAAATCGTTTCCATGCGCGGTGGGCTTGATGATATCCGTGTTCACGTTCCCGTTGTGGCCGATTTTTTGCTTCACGGTGGCGATTACTATCTGATTATTGTAACCGTCAACCGGGTCGTCTCGTAGTATCATATTGCTCGGTGCCATATAAAGGCCTTCTGCAAAACGCCTTTATACCGCTTTATCGCATACGGGAGGTCCACCGGAGATGGTATGGAGTCCTCGAAATTTGCCAAGAACTGTTTGTGTGCGTCAAACGCCTTCCCGTCTCCTATTATAGAACTCAGCCATTGCGCTTGTGCGCCGAGGACGGCACAGACGTATGTGGGAATGGAGTCGTTGAGGCGGATAACCCTACCCTGCGTAAACCCCAGACCTTATAATGTGCCCCAAACGTCCTGAACCTCATCGGTCTATTGTATGTAATCGACGTGAGCTCGTTTAGGAGGTAGCCAATTGCATGATGAGATGCCGCAGTGCCGACCTCCAGACACTTCCGGCCCGAAGGTCATCGTCGCGGGATCAAAATTCCCGGCGTTCAGCTTGACGATGTGGTCGCCGGAATGATCGTGTCTAAAATCAGTATGCGTCCAATTCCCGAATGAGAACGTCCCCGAGTCCGGTGCTGTTAGGAAATGCTTTCTGTCTCCAATCCGAATCTTTTGAAACGTTAAATTCGTTACACAGTCTTTCGAACGCCCTACGGTCGTATGTGTTGGAAATGGGATTCCAGGCGTCGTCTTGAGGTAGTGGAGTACCTAGTTCCTTTAAAAGTCTTCTAATGGTATAATTCACATGAAAGTTGTAGACACTTCGGAGCATGACATTCTTGGATGTCAGATGGTCTTGATGTGAAACTCCACATCCGGCTGTTGCGCACCATACAGTGAAATTTAGCTGATTCTGCCAGAACTGCATCGGTGTTGCTTTCCACCCGTTCACAACCTCTATGGTAGTAATCTTGGGCAGCCTATATTGTTCAAACATCTTAGGAAAATTGGTGGCAATATGCATTGTCCAATCTAACTGTTATAGTTGGGTGCACAAGGAAGTTAACAACGTCTTTTTGCGTGTATTTACCACCAACTTTGTACTTTGCATTAGAGTTAAAGCTAAATGCGTTGGTATCCATTGAAATATATTATTATGTTTGCTACTATCACTAATGTTCAAAAAGAGAATTGTGAACTTCAAAAGTCAATCGACAACTGCTGTAGAAAACGCAGGGTAGGTCTTGGATCAATCACCTTCACGGTTGGGTGGCAGAATGTGGGAAAGAGTGAAGGGTTTTACTATGTGAAGGATGAACAACAAGTAGGTGTAAAGCTGCCTCACGGACTGTGGGGAATAAGACAGCTCAAAGATTTTGTGATCTCAGAGCTTGACGGTATAATCAACCTCACAGTATCGAAGGCTACCGGGCTCGCAACAATGACCATCTGCCCTGATAGTAAGGTAGTGGTCTCCCCGGGGTTGGGTATTCAACTCGGTTTTAGAGAGACATACTCCGTTAATAAAGGAGTGTTTACCCCGGGTGAGTACGTCGGTGATAACCCGGTGGACTTCACCTTCACAAAAACTCTCAGGGTGCACTTGGATCGGGTGAACACATCGTATAACGTGGTAGACGGATCCCCCAGCACATTACTGAAAACGTGCAAGCCAGCGACTGTTTCATTGGGGAGACGGTGACCTTAGACTTCCCACACCCCGAGATGAAAGTTTTGGAAACGGGGCACATCCACGAATTTACGGTCTCTATTCTCGATGATCAAGCGAAAAAGTTGAATAACTATTACCTCATTTCGGTCGTTATCGAAATTTCCAATTGAGTATAGGTGCCCCAATATTATAATTAATTTAAATAAAATTATAAAATTAATTATGAGTACATGTATATACGGACCAGGTAGTTCTTCCAATTCCAATCGGGATTGGGTGACAGATTCAAAGAATTTGGAACCGGCAGAAGGGAGATTCGTCCCGACAGAGAGCGACTTTTTAACTACCGGAAAAACCAAGGCCCTGATCAATGAAACTATATCGAAGGCCACACACGGGATTCACAGGAGCATAGCAGATGTTAGAGTAGAAGTGCTAACGGCGACTGCAAAAGTTGGGGAAGAGGCCAGGGCGAAAATTGAGGGAGTCCAAACGGGTATTGAGAAAGACCAGGCGACCCTTACGGAGGCGTATAGGGTGTTGCGCTCAGAGGACTCTCTCAACAGAGAAGCATCACTTACTGAACTAGGAGGAAAAATAACCGAATTTCGAAAAGAGGCCCGGTTGGGGATTGAGTGAGTCCGAACGGGTATTGAGAAAGCCCGAGAAAAACCACCAGACGGCCCTTACGGAGGCTTATAGGGTGTTACGCACAGAGTACTCTCTCAACAGAGAAGCATCACTTACTGAACTAGGCGAACAAATAACATAATTTCGAAAAGAGGCCCGGTTGGGGATTGAGGGAGTCCGGACGGGTATTGAGAAAGACCAGACGGCCCTTACGGAGGCTTATAAGGTGTTGCGCTCAGAGGACTCTGCAGCACTTACTGAACTAGACGAAACAATAACAGAATTTCGAAAAGAGGCCCGGTTGGGGGTTGAGAAAGCCCGAGAAGATCACCAAGCGGCCCTTATAGAGGCTTATAGTGTGTTTCGCTCAGAGGACTCTGCAGCACTTACTGAACTAGGTGAACAAATGACAGAATTTCGAAGAGGCCCGGTTGGGTATTGAGGGAGTCCGAACGGGTATTGAGAAAGCCAGAGAAGACCACCAGACGGCCCTTACGGAGGCGTATGGGGTGTTGCGCTCAGTAGCACTTACTGAACTAAATGAAAAAATAACCGAAGTTTCCGATAAACTGAAACGTGTTCGTAGAGCTGCGAACAAAGCACTTCAGGAGACGTATGAAAATATTCGTGCTGAGGCCCATACCTCTATCGGGGGGCTTGCCGGATTGGTGAAAACATTGAAAACGCAAAAACGTGTCATCACAGTATGGGCTGAGAAGCGGGGCCCCATTGAATGAGGGGCTCTATGAATATTCGTTCGGTGCCAACGCGACCAATAAATATGGGGGGGGGGTACGCCATGACAGCTCCATGTACACTTCTCCGAATGGCGGTCGGCTCGGTTAATGCTAATGGTAAACCTGTGGGCGCGGTCATCGTAAATATTGTAGTGGATGGGGAAGAACGGGCAATTGGAGTCAATAAACTCGCTTAAGATAGTTTAGCGGTGGTTTTGTTCGCCGGTGACGATCCAATTAGACTTTCAGAAGGTAATGTTATTAACTTTGTTACGAAAATCGCTGACCCCGCGAGTTCTTCCACTATTGTTACATTGTTAATTGAACTTGATTTGTAAAATTTAATCATGAACGAATCACCGCTTCCAATTGTCAATACCAATCCATGAACACTGTATCCAATTCACGAAATAAGTTTAGATTTTAGGTTGGATAATATCGTCGCTATGCAGGATATTTTAGTTAGAGAATGTACAAATAGAAAAAGAAACGCTAAAAAATATAAGCGCACGGCGAACATAGCTGAAGCATCTAGTACGGTTCTGGCAAGTTTATCTGTACTGAGTGGTGCGGGGACTGCTGCAGCACTATCTACAATTGTAACGGTTCCACTTGCTGGGGTTCTGAGTGGAATTACCGTTTTATCTGGAATTAGGGCGGCGGGTGGAAAACTCGAGAAAAAAAGTAGAAAACATGATAGAATATCCGTTCTCGCCAGGTCTAAGAAAAATAGCATCGACGTTATAGTGTCCAAAGCGTTGACCGATAATGAAATATCAAATTTAGAGTTTGAATCCGTGGTGGAAGAAATGGGGAGATGTGAAGAAGAATTAAAAAATTATATTAGAATCAAAGCGTGCGTCACCATGCCCAAGATTGAGTGTACTGATTGGGATAAATTTAGGGTAAAACTTGGAAATAAAGTCGGAGGAAATGTTACAGCACCACCATCCCGAAATTGTGATATTTCATTAAATAATTTTTAAAAAATAATTAATTTTATAATTTTCTTAAAATTATAAAATTAATTGTATTGGTGCAGTAAACAATTTATTAATAATAATAAACAATTTAAAAAAAAAAGAAAAAAGTTTTAGGTCCCACTAGCAAAACCCTTCTGGGCCCACCCCACTAAGCCTTCGTTTTAAATCTCTTCTCTTCTCTTTTTTAGGCTTAGCGAGGTGTGTTACACTCATATCTCCTCCACCCCATCATTGGACCGATACCGCGGACCCCTCCTCCTCGTTACCTCCATCCGCTATAATGTGTAGAGCGGCCAGAGTGAATTACATGTGGCGAAACCTGTCTCATTGTTGAGACTACTGCTGGCGTCCCAACAATGTATATGATGGTGGGTCTAGTTTTCGGGGTATTAACAAGTTCATCAACTAACGATTTTTATAAAACATACCATATGAGCTAACTTGTCAGTTCAATCCAATGCTAAACATTTCTTACAATGGTTCTTGCCTTCAAAATAAGATTGTTGTTAGATTTAGAATCCGCGTTAGCGCGTTTAGCAACACAGGAGTCAGCCATCTTGAATCTTGACTTATGGTTGGTGTTTTCGGGGTATGTTCCGAAAGTGTGAATAAATCTGCTAATTTGTCCCGAGTTTTCATTGGCTGTTGATCATCTCGCAGATGAATGAGGCACAATGAAGGAAAACTTGAAACTTTTCTATTGTTTATGATTTTAATAATATTAAAGAGCAGATTAATGGCGGACGTATACAATCAAGGTAGGTTCGTGAACAAAATTACATAAACGCCTAAAATGAGAAAAAATTCCAGTGTTTAGTCCAAACACTGGATTTGGTGGCATTTTAAAGGACATAATGTACGTCAAGTCCTGCTTATTTTAATCACCTGACAAAAAGCACATCGCGGCTGCACACATGTCTATAAATTACAAAATATTTGAATACCCGAAAACTCCGACTACCCCGAAAAATGGCGCCTCGACCATATATGTGTTTATTTCTCATATATAAACCTAACTTTGTTGGTGGAAATATATATATTTTTTAAATTGTTTAAATTGTTTATTATTAATTAATAAATTATTATATTAATTAATTAATATGTTTTCTATATAATAGTGGGTGTTCAGCTTTAAATTATTAATTATATAATAACGAACCATCCCGGAAATTCGTGAATTATATAACCACCACTAAGTGTTTGCAAACTGTGTACACACCACCTGGGTAAATCGATAGCCCGTTTATAAATGACAGACGATAATAAGTTGCTAGAGGTCAATCGATGAGTCCAAATATCGGTAGACCAGGTGTATTATCATATCATAGCCTCGTTTTCGTGCATAATAACTACATTATAAAGTGCACGTGCATGCATATCAATATATATATATCTTGGTGGGTGCGCAAAATACACATGTAGTATGGCTCAGTGGTATCGAGGCGGGAGAATGTCCATACGTTTGTAGAACTTTTGTTCATTTTATCTGGATCGAGAGTTCGAACTTCACAAAATGCATTACTTTTGTCGATATCATTCTGCTCTTTTTATGACTGCTTGGTGGAGAAGGGAATACGTGAAACAGCCAGCGTTATCACTATTGCTGTATGGCCTCATTGTGACATGCTCGGCGAGAAGATACTCCCACATTCTTCATGTAGACACATATGAAATGTGCATTTAGTTATTAGTTTTCTTCAAAGTGGGACTAACGTTCTACATGTAATATATCACATGCTTAATTAATGTAATTTGTAAGAGCAACACACATAAACAATAAATATATAATAAAATATAAACAAATCAAAATTGTATGTGTATGAAAAACTAAGATTCGAACTCACTACCTACAGCATTGATACCCGTCACTCTAACCCATCGACTATAGAATACTTGATGACAAATCTCAAAATCAATATTGAAAAAGAATACTGGCACGGGTATATTTACCTGTCTCAGCTATTCTGTATTTTGTTTATGACCGGTTTGTTTGTAAACAAGTAGCAAGTTATCGTCTGCGGACTATACATACCATCGATAAGGAGAAATGCACTCGGATATAAATAACCGTGTGTGTACCGTCTGTTTACCTCGGCTATAAATACACACATGTTCATAACCCGTGAAATTGTAACATTGTCGTCTGCTTGGTGTTATGATTACAACTTAAATTAATTAGTAGTGTTTTTTTCTGTTCCATAATAATTTTTCAATATCTTTAAAAGCGATATCGTAGAAATGAACATTCGTAAACGAATCGTTGGGTTTTAACAATTTTATATAATACCTTAATTTTATATCCGATACGCGTTATCCTTCTTAATGTTTGTATTTGCCTCTTGTATAGTTCA
This sequence comes from Conchocele bisecta, assembly GCA_029237695.1. Taxonomy (NCBI): domain Eukaryota; kingdom Metazoa; phylum Mollusca; class Bivalvia; order Lucinida; family Thyasiridae; genus Conchocele; species Conchocele bisecta. Next base: position 82,835,134 of record CM055270.1, read on the forward strand.
CATAATTGTCGGTATAATATTGTAAATGCAACTTTTTTATCGGAACGTAATAAATTACGCTGATATTTCATGTATTCTATATTGTCTAGTGTTTTCAATTTATAGAATTTATATATAGGACTATAACCCCCGTAAGTTTCGTAAACTTCTTCAACACAGGCATTATAAGCTTTCAATTCACATTGTATTTTATTATCCATTTTGTTATAATTCCAATATAATTTTTTATTATAATTGGTAGTGTTTTTCTGTTCAATTGGTGTCACATTTAACTTATGTATTTATGACACCAATATAATTATACTATAATACCACTTTTTATCGTTCAATACCACCATCAACGTTTGTTTGGAGGTGGTATCATTTTGACTCCTTCTATTCAAAATTATTTTCTCCAAAATTCATAAATTTGCTGTCGGATACAATTTCCTCGTTAACCAATTTTTGGATGTAGTATAGAGGGTTGGAAATGATACAACAGTAGGTGGTATAATTTTGACTCCCTCTATGCTACTTACACGAATACGCATTTTCTCTTATAAGCGTCTTGTTGTTGTTCCTGTTGTTGTTGGTGGTGGTGTGGTGGTGGTGTTTCAACGTCTCATTTTGGGTAATCGTGTTATATTGACCATACGGTGTCCCATTTCGCTTTCTGAATTGTACCTTCCTACGGGTTGCGCGTCGATGCACGTATGTAAGATATGCGGTCGTTTCTCTCGCCCGTTTGTTGTAGTTCTTCACGCTTCAGCTCGGATTTGCCCATTTCCAGAGCTTACTCTACTGGCGTAACCCATTTAATTTCTACTTTCTTTGGAGAGTTCTTTACATTATTTTGACCGCGTATGTTACCGCTGCCCACGATATATCGGCCTTTATGATCTGGCTTCAGTCGGCCTTCGTAGATATCTATGAAATGTTGGTTCCATTTCTCAAAACCTGCAGCTTATTTCACCAAAATTGCATTGTATACTTATCTAGCAAAGTATACTTTGAGGGAGAAAATTCAATTTAAGGATAAATTTATTAATTTTTATTATACAGAATTATATAATATATTTATTATATATATGCATGGTTGTTCACCAATTTTAAAATGTAATGCCCATAGACAGCACTGGTGATTATAATTATATTGTCATTCATAAATGTTATGACCACTGATAATAATACAATATGCGAGCAGTAGATATGAGATGTGACCAAACAACGGATGAGATAAATAGCTTCCACGGGGCATAGGACATAACGGTATAAATGGACCCCCGTCTGTGAAAACGGACCATACGACACGTACAACGGACATAGACCCAGATCAGCCTACGCATCCGAGAAGTCTGATCAGTGTCTACGCTATTGTTTATTCGGTCACTAAAGAAACATTGAGGACGCCAGGAAATCGATTGCATTGCGTGTATGTGCATGTGTTACAAATGCCGTAAGGTCCACTCTCCCAGCCGATTTCCTAAATCAAGGTGTATGATCACGTGGTACCAACAACAACAAGTACCGATTCAAAGTACGTATTATTTCATAGTGTCCGTATTACGTAACGGATTTTGATGAAATATGGTGCATCTTGTTAAGCTGCATTTGGTGGTCTCTGTATTTTCGCCCAAACACGGAAATCGATTCTTCGCAAAAACGACATAGGTCTGTGCCAAACTCCCTAGACCACCAAATGCAGCTCAGGAAGACGCGTTTGCTGCGCCATATTTCATAAAAATCCGTTGTATATTAAGGAAAATATAAAATACTACTTACTTTGGAGTGGGCGACGTTGTTGTTGTTGTAACCACGTAACCACGCACCTTGTAGATAACACATGTGTAATAAAGTTAGTATGAAACGATACATAGCTCCACTTGACTGCTAGTGCACTGCAAACCCATCGTGTCGCCACTTGCAATCATGAATTATTGGACGAGACCGAGGTAGACACTCAAGTCTGTATCATACGCCTTGATACACACAATGTACGGGGCGCCACACAGGACAGGTTAATTATGTGTACAAAACCAATTTTGTCAGGACAAAATTGAGTTTTGTAACACTAAAAATCACAAAATCCAATTATGTAAAAATCTGATACAAAAACCAATTTTGTCCAGACAAAATTGAGTTTTATAACACTAAAAATCATAAAATCCAATTATGTAAAATTCTGATATACAAAATTCATTTTTGTTATGAAGGATTCAATTTTATAAGACAGAATTGAGTTTTGTGAACAAAATTCAGTTTTGTGGGACAGAATTCAGTTTTGTCCACAAAAGTCAGTTTTGTCCACAAACATTAGTTTGCGTAGGATAGTCTATGTCATCTCTACGTTGATTGGTTGAGATCCGTCTTAGTCCATTCTACTAGATGGTGGAGTACACTTGCAGGTTTAAATATTTCAATGCGAAAATATAACCCAATATATCAATATTATACTTCTTTATGGACAGTTATTTTGGTTATATTATGATTACAAATGAGTGGTCACACCATATAAGCATATATACTTTGAAGGAGAAATAAGAAAAATATTCAGAATTTTCCCTCAATTATGTAAACAGGGTCAAACATAAAGTAGCCGGGACATAGCTAGACCTGAGAGTATGCCCATATATAGAGAATACCAGGCTAGTGTATTTTGATATCAAGTTTATCAGGCAAGGCTAGGAAACGCGCAGGAATTACGAGGCTTGCCGAGGAATTCCTACCGTTTCCGAGCCGAGCCTGATAAACTTGATATTAAAATACACTAGCCTGATATTCTATGTATCAGGTAATGTTTTTGCTCGAAAATGACATTAGATGACGTCGTATTCTAACAGTAGATCTAACCTTGTGAAACAAATGGTATTGGATCTGTGTCTACTAGTTGCGAAGTTACGTGTTCGCAACTATGTGTCTACATGCATTATTTACAGCATACACCATCTGAGTATCCATAGTATCTACACAAATACTACAAATGGTTTCCTCAAATGGCCCAATACACACATTATGTTTATAAACACAGACAGCAGTCAGAACACAGGTAACAGCGCGTATATTATTGATTTAACTGTACTGGGGCAGATGTACCTTGCAATACATTATAACGCAAATGAGTTTAAATACGAATGGGTTTGTCAACGTTTGACTGTTTGGAGATAGTTGAAGCAAAATGGCTGAATGAGAAATGAATCATCGGCAGAATGATAAATGAATCATCGACATTGAATGTGTAGATCGGCGACCGTGACCCATTTCTCCAGTGCAGTTTCTGACAAATGGTAGTCCTTCTTACATGCGTGTGCAGAATTGAATTTTGTGACATAGAATTGAATTTTGTTACACAGAATTGACAGAATTGAATTTTATCACACAGCATTGAATTTTGTGACACAGAATTGAATTTTGAATTTTGTGACACAGAATTGAATTTTGTGACACAGAACAGAATTGAATTTTGTTACACAGAATTGAATTTTGTGGCTCAAAAGTGAATTTTGTGACACAGAATTGAGTTTTGTGGCATACCATTGAAACAGAATTGAGTTTTGTGGCACAAAAGTGAATTTTGTGACACAGAATTTTGTTGACAAAATTGAGCCATGTCCCACTTGGCGCCCCGTACAATGGTCCTCTCTCCGTGTTACGAAAGCGAAAGTTAGAGAGAACCATAACGATTGTGTTTACGCATGTGACTCGCATTGAGAAAACAAAAACAAACAAACATAAATAAACACCACACCCTTCAATAACGGACTGTGTGTCGTGACTAGCATGATGTTAAATATTGAGTCATGTTCGTTAATTTAAAATAAAAACATGTATATATATATGTATATATAAATTGTTTATAACCCGATCTGACCGCATGTATTTACTGCCAGATCAGTGGCCTATTTCATCAACATTGCAAAGTATACTTTAGTAGCAAAGTATACTTTGAGGGAGAAATTTTCAGTTTTATGATAAATTTATTAATTTTTATTATACTGAATTTATTACATTATCACAGCCATTTTGGCTGTGATAATGTAATAAATTCGGTATAATAGTTCTGCATACTTTTAATCATCAAATATATGCAGTTGTTAGTTCTATATGACATAATGCATTTCGGGGAAAATAAATGATTGCTCCCTCAAAGTATACTTTGCTAGAAAAGTATACTTTGCAATGTTGATGAAATCGGCTACAAAGTCGACGCTAGAATTCTATTGTTGTAGCCACACACGTTGTAACACGATACTAGAAACACGAATACCAGTTTTCTAGTGTCGCGTTTCATGGTGCGATCTGGATTCGTTACTGTGGCTCCCTTCCGAATATATTGAATCATAAACAAACCAATAGTATTACAATATACCACGTATTCGCTACATTACTATTTATATAATGTATGTGTATTGTTACAATGTCAAGGTGCACGATCACGTGGTTATAACAACAACAACAGTGGCTGAAAGTGTTGAAATCTTGAAAGTATTATTTGATATTTTCCTTAATATGGAACAGATTTTGATGAAATATGTCACAGCAAACGCGTCTTCATGAGCTGCATGTGGTGGTCCATGGAGTTCAGCACATACTTATGTCGTTTTGCGAAGAATCGATTTCCGTGTCGGAGACACGGAAATCGATTCTTCGCAAAAAACGACAGAAGTTTGGGCGAAAATACATGTATGTGTATTGTTACATTTTGCTGCCATGTACCTATAATACAATAGTCATGTACTTGTGCATGCACATCACAGCTTGCTCATATACCACTAGCAGGTCTGATAGATTGTTCAAATAAAGACTATGTTCTGTTCTGTTTTGTTAGTAGTGGTGATCACTAGTTTATGTGCATATGAAGACAGTGTGATTAGTTTTATTAATTACTTAAATTTAAATCAAGTACATTGTATGTGTATCAACGTAAACACGATTGCTGTCGATATGTTATAAAGTACACCAGAAATTGCATTGTACAAATAAATATCGACTTCCTTTGAATAAATATCGAATTTTGTTAATACATATTTCTCCACTGACCTCAAGAGTATTGATTTCCGTCATACAAATAAGACTCAAACCTGTGACACAAAATAAATACCCATTACAAAAAAATGCATTACCTCACCCACTTGGTCTCATACAGAACTGGGGGGGGGGGGGGGGTGGGAGGGTAAGGTGGTATCCGTAACTGCAGTTACTGGCATCTCAAAATGGCGGACGGTACAAATGGTGAGTTGAAGCATCTGGAAGTTCGATTGGTTAGGCTTCGTACATTTAATGATTAATTCGTTCCCACGAAATAACAATTCGTTCCCTCAATTTAGCAATTCTTTCCCTCGAATTAACAATTCGTTCACACGGAGTTGGAGGGCTTCTGAAAGTTTCAGTACTTGTTTTATTGTTGTAACCACGTGAACATACACATTGGGGCTGCGACTCCAGTAGCCTATTTCACCAACATTGCAAAGTATACTTTTCTATCAAAGTATACTTTAAGGGAGAAATTTTCAATTTTATGATAAATTTATTATTTTTTATTATACTGAATTTATTACATTATCACAGCCATTTAGGCTGTGATAGTGTAATAATTTCAGTATAATAATTCTGCAAAATTTTAATCATCAAATATATGCAGTTGTTAGTTTTATATGAAATAATGCATTTCAGGAAAAATAAATGATTACTCCCTCACAGTATACTTTGCTAGAAAAGTATACTTTGCAATGTTGGTGAAATAGGCTACTGTAATTCGGATTGCTGGCCCTACTAGTGTGTGTTCTGTTACATGTAACTCAAGAGTCGCAATTCGAGCGTATTCTGTTGTTTCTCTGGTGACCAGTTAGCGCGGCAGTTACAGCAGAAAACGCTCATATGGATCATAATTGCTATTTCTATATTTAGCCTCACCGTCAATAACAGAGATATAACAGGAAACAAATATATGAATCTTGACAGATAACGATCTAATTATTTAAATTCATTTGTTTAATAAATGTCAATATTATAGATAAAGCAAAGTTATTTAAAAAATCCATTAATTTAGCAAACACATAATTGACCGATTGATTGAATGGGTATTACGTCCGTTTAACATATAAGGTCACATATGGACGGGTCAAATGCGTCGAATCCACGTATTAAACCTGTAAAAATAGGGGGAAAATGTCAACATCAGAACTGAGTATTTACACAAAGAAATTATATATTCAGCCGTGAAATTTCGATTTCCTCACCTAGTGCCAGGCCATAACGACACCAGAATAACTTAAACCCATCTCCTAAGAGTAATATATTAGTAGTAATCGTACTACTCTTATAATGGTTATAATTAGATTAAAAACTCAATTACAAAAATGTACCTGAGGGCCAAACCAGTGACAACGGGATTCCATTTAGGGTGAATCCCACAGTTAAGTTACCCGTCACTTTTGCCCGACCAAACCACCCACACGGATGTAGAAAAAAACAGTGCGGATAGTAAAATTCAACGAAGAAATTAAGATAATTCACTTGTAAAGAAGCATGAGTTTGGTACATGCTACGTCATACATGAAGGTACATGCATAACAATTACAGCACTTACCAACTTTCTAGACGGAGATCTCAGACACATTTACCAGTAGCCTGTTTCATCAAAATTGCAAAGTATACTTATCTAGAAAAGTATACTTTGAGGGAGTAGTCATATATTTCTCCCAAAATGCATTATTTAATATAGAACTAACGACTGCATATATCTGATGATTAAAGGTATTAAGATTTTTTTTATATATATTTTTATATATATCGTGTAATGATGTAATCTTTTTATATAGTATTCATCAATTAGTATAGTGAAGGAAATGTATAATATGACAAGAGTTGACAGGTGGCAATTAATGGCCGGGTCAGCCTCAATTGTTGATGCATATATGATACACATAATAGTTTTGTATATACTACGGTACTGTATATACTGTGGTTTAACCTTTCACTTCACACATCTTAGCATACGTGAAATTGAAAGAATATGTGATGCAATGAGGGTTTTTGTGAATGAGAATTGTCATGTACTTCATGTAATGCATGTTTGTGTTTTTCTCATACCTTCTCGCTTTTGCTTACATATATATTTTTTCGTTTAAACTAAACATCCGAGAAGCAATACAACACTTACGTTTACTAGAATCAAATCACTCATTGTCACTCCTAGACCATGCACTTGTAAAACTGGATATAAATATTAATAACCAACAAAGAGGACCGGGATACATTAAACTCAACAGTTCTGTATTTTTGGACAACACATATAAAATTATTATAAAGAACAGCATTTCTGAAATTGCAGAAGTCAATAAAGAGGCTAATCCTAATACTTTATGGCAATTAATTAAAGGAACAATAAGAAACGAAACAATGAAATAGTGTGCGAGGCGAAACAGAAAAAATAAATTAGAAGAGATTAAGTTACAAGAAAAATCGATGAATTGGTTACAGCAAATGTACATACTCCAGAAGCAATAGATGAAATAAATAACCATAACAAACGATTAGAAGAAATTTATGAAAAACAGACAGAGGGTTTTATTTTTCGATCAAAAGTAAATTGGATGGAAGGAGAGGAAAATACAAACTTATTTACAGATCTGTAAAAACGAAAATTTGAAAGAAAAATTATATCAGAATTAAATGTAAATGGACAAAAGATAACTGACAAACAGCCGATTTTAAAAGAACAGAAAATAATTTATCAAAAAATCTTTATAAGAAAAAAGAATTGTTGTATTTCTTTCCAGATGAATATAACAATAAATTGAATGAAGAAGAAAAAATAAAATGAAGCAGTGTTAACTGAATGCCTTAATGCATTAAAGGAGATGAATAATAATAAAAGTCCTGGTTCGGATGGAATAACTACTGAATTATACAAATTGTATTGGAAGGACATCAAAACATACATATAGACTTAATAACTAGTAGTTAAGTCTATAGATTATTCACTCGAAATTGGTGAATTAACAACCCTACAAAAACAAAGCATAATAAAGGTAATTCCCAAAAAAGGTAAAGACAGTACCAATCTCGCAAATTGGAGGCCAATAAGTTTACTCAACATTGATTATACAATTGCTACAAAGGCTATTGGTAATCGAATAAAGGGTGTATTAAACAAGTTAATAGATTCCTCTAAAAACGGGCTTTATTAAAGGCAGATATATTTGAGAAAACATAAGATTATAACATAGGACTGCCAATACAGTTTCACACTATTTTGTTAAAGACCATGTGGTCGAAAATTTAATAAAAAAGTGACATTGAAACAATGTGCATAAGATTATTATTTGAAACTGTTGATCATGCTAGTGAACAAGATATTCCATGTTTCTTTTTTTTTTGCTGATTTTGAAAAAGCCTTTGATAGTGTTAGTCATGGATATATTATGAAAGTTTTAAGATTCTTAAATTTTGGTCACAGTCTAATAAACATATCTAGTTGTGTAACAAATAACGGCTATCGTACATATTTGTTTCGGTTTAGGTAGGGGCGTAAGACAAGACTGTCCTTTGTCACCATATTTGTTTATCATAGCAATAGAAATACTATCACATAGTGTCCGAAATAATAACATGATAAAAGGAATAATAATTAATCAAGAAGAAATAAAAAACGCAATGTTCGCAGACGATGCCACTTTTTGCTTAGATGGGTCAAAATAATCGTTAGAAACCCTAATGTCTACCATTGATAATGTTGGACATATTTCAGGCTTGCGATTAAACTGTTCAAAATCGATAGTTTTTAAGACAGGTTCGTTAAAAACCACTACACTCGCTTATTATGAAGACAAACATTTTTCATGGACTGCCAACGTAGCAAACACACTAGGTATAAACGCTTAGTCGAGTCGTGGGGACCCGAAATTTGTGTCAACCTTGCAGTATGGTACTACTAACGTTTTCTGATTGATTTTGGTAGTTTAGTTTGTCAGTAATTGGAAACCGAATGATGCCACGCTGTCATTATTGGGCAATTTCCAGAATTCAAGATGGCGTCCAAGATGGCTGCCAGCATAGGATAAAACTAAAAATGGCCCAAATGACCTGATTGTTTAGGAACTGATTGGTATCAAGTCGTAAATAAAATTTATTAAATATAAGGTGAACATACCTGCAACTTTCTGTGAAATTTAAAATGGAATCCAAGATGGCCGCCAAATGCTATATATATTTATTGTTTACTAAATTTTGTTGTTTCTTGATTAATTGCAAAATGTAATTGTTGTCAGATTTTTATTCTCATTTTCTAAAATCAAAATCATGTGAATCATTCAAACACAAGTCTTTGAAACAAATATGTTTATACATGGACCACCGGACCTTGCACCATTTGCAAAATTGCATGTCATGTGCCGTATGGAAAATAGTACACTTTTGAGTGGGATCAATCATTTTCGCTGAAAAACCAAACGTTACATCAGTGACTGAAAGGCAAACAGTGCATGTCAAGAGCAGTCAGGATGCACGGATGTTGGGGGCTTATATTGGTATATGCTGGTCACATTAGTGGGTCACCGGATGAGAAAAAAGTACCATAAGACATGTGCGGCCAGCATAGCCCCAGATCAGCCTGTATGCGCAGTCTGACCAGGACCCGTGCTTGTCGCCATTCAGTCAATCCAACATTGTTCACGTTCACGTATGTAATAATGTGTAACAGTTTCGGATCAATGTGATGAGTATAATAACACAACTATGATCAGGATCTACATTGGTCACAAATATCTCTTTTCTCAGCCGGCGGCCCAAATATCGAAGGATTGAGGCTAGTCGAGGGCCGAGTTATATAATACAAACACCTATGGATACGTTTCCATGTGGACAACGATCTATTCAAACTGGGCTTATGTCTTGATTATATTTTGCCTACGCTGGTCATCCAGCATTTTAGGTACATTCTGTACATGGAATAACGTAATACAGCAAGAAGGTAACTACATCATACACATGCATTACATGACAAAGAAGCTGCCTTATTTCTTCACGGCAAACCACTGGCATCATGCTAGGTATATCACTTACCATCTGACAGAGTTTCTTACCCAGATTGTTGACGATGCACTGGCACCATTTTATATGGGACATCATGTATGTAGACAAACTGATGGGTGTTGGAATGGTGTCTTCTCTGATCAGTTCGGTATGGCAAAGCCAGGGGGTGGGGTAGTTGGCTTAACAGTGTCACCTGACCAGATGGCGCGTTGGTTCTATCATACCATGTTTGCAATACCGTGTCTCAAGCTATGGACGATATGTTTCAAGATCGCGATGACGATGAATATGGCACAAAGACAAAGAAACACAAGGAAGAGAGACAATAAACGAAAGAAACTTGATCAAGCAGACAGAACGAAAATTAACAATGAGCTGAAACGGTATCCCCAACCACTAGAACAACCAGAATCAGACATTTTGTTGAATGTGGTAAATGGTCGAATAGTTGATGAAACCGTCAACGTACAAGATGCACTGGCATTTGAAGAGTGTATGGTAGCAGAATTTAAGAAGACAGTGCCTCCTGGTTTTTACAATAATATCCACTACAAAGTCGTGACAATGGAAGCAATGAATAAGGGGTACGTGTATGGACTAGAACAGTGTATGAGCCGCTATATTTGACGATTATGGAAGCATGCGTAAAGGCACAAAATCACCGATTCTGCATAAACTTGCAGTTTGGAAATACGAAACAAGTGCACCAGATTTGTAGGTTATAGACGGAAATGAAATTCTGTATTAAATATCTTGGCCGAAGACAGGTACAGTCAAACATCTACATATTATATATTATAGGTTTGGGAAATAAAGCAATTATAATAATAATCCAGTAGAAGAATATAATGTACACAGAGATATACAGGTTCAAGCAAAGACCATGACCGACGGAACCAGTCGTGTTTTGTTTTTATAACCAGTGTGGTGATCGAAACAGATTGTTTATTGGCTTGTCATATATAATGTTAACAACAACTTTAACAGTGAACCCTTTCAGCCGTAAATAACATTTTCGGTCAAGTCCATTCATCACAAAATACTTTTCAAATAATCGATTATAAAATGTTTTTTTTTTTTTTAACAAATATGAAAATTACTTGCAAACAGTGCAGATCCTGATGATACAGTTCATCATGAGCCGGCTTGTCTTAGTCTACACTGTTTAAAAATAAAAACACCTAAATGGCTGTAGTGTTGAAAGGGTTAACACATGGTTTAAGCATGTAGATGCGCAATAGGATTGAACTTCACTTTTTGAAGAATGGGGCTGGTTCAGTCGGATCATGGGTAATATGAATGATAACATAAAAAAAAAAATTATAATCAATTACATGCATTACATATGCTAAATCAAACTTTGGCTCTTGCAGTGCTGGATAGTGACATTGTCATCTGCGGGTATATTATAAGTACTACTGTTTTATTTTAATAACATGGGCAAGTTTTTATCGAAAATTCAGGTCTCATTAGTGACGATTCTAATGTACCACTCAACCATGAAGTCTTTAAAAAATACTAGAACAGTGATTTCTATCCAGTACTGCAAGAGTAAAAGAGGGTGAATATCTGTAATTGTATATTTTGTAGTTGTACCTGATTATTGCATGTATATTATGTACGGTTTGTGGGGGATGGCCCCGACCCACCACAAACCTATTACGGGTAAAATAAATATTTAAAAAAAAAAAATAAATAAAAAAATAAAAACTTGGTTTGACAGCACTTCAGAATCATTTCCAAATGATTCTGAAGTGCTGTCAAAGCATGTAAATTATTCTAAAGTGCTGTTAGGGCGTGTTTTTGATGATGGAAATTGGAAATAGAAAATAAACAGCAAACGACAACAAATGAAGATAGTGGTGTAAGGGTTAAACATTGTTTGTCTGTCGGGGAATAATTATTGTGACAGTGTGTGGCTGTATAGCCGGTAATATTTCATCTGGAAACAATATTCCCTCAAAAATCATCATAAATCACTACTGGCGTAAATATGTGTACATATACTACTGGCAGTTTGGAACAACAAACAGAATATCATTACAAGTTTTGAAAAGCCGACTTATTTGGACACTGATCTTGGGGCTATTTACCATCCGTGGGTCAATATCCGTGTGATATTTTGTAAACTAGGCCACTTGAACCTACTCATCCGATGGTAAATATTGTCCTGACCAGATATAGTAAGTAATAACCTGTAGAGACATGGGGAAAATATGTTTAACCCTTAGATCGCTATCTTCATTTTTTTTTGTCGTCTTCTGTTTATTTTCTATTTTCCATTTTTGTCATCAAAGACATGCTTTGACAGCACTTTATAATAATTTACAACATGCTTTGACAGCATTGCAGAATCATTTCCATGGGAAATGATTCTGAAATGCTGTCAAAACATGTTTTTATTGAGAAATAAGGCAATACAGCTGTATATAAAAGCAACAGCAGACAACAATTGTTGTGTGTAGCGGTCTAAGTGTTAACACATTAGTCGGGGTGACACCACTTTACTTTAATATGGAGAATACAGAAAATTGCCTTATTTCACATCAAAGGTATATTTTGTGACCGTATTTCACATCAAAAGTATATTATGTAACCTTATTTCACATTAAAATTATATTTTGTGACCTTATTTTGCATCAAAGGTATATTTTGTGACCGTATTTCACATCAAAAGTATATTTTGTGACCTTATTTCACATCAAAAGAATATTTTGTGACCTTATTTTGCATTAAAGGTATATTTTGTGACCTTATTTCACATCAAAAGTATATTGTGTAACCTTATTTCACATTACAATTATATTGTGTGACCTTATTTCGCATCAAAGGTATATTTTGTGACCGTATTTCACATCAAAAGTATATTGTGTAACCTTATTTCACATTAAAATTATATTTTGCAACCTTATTTCACATCAAAGGTATATTTTGTGACCTTATTTCACATCAAAAGTATATTGTGTAACCTTATTTCACATTACAATTATATTGTGTGACCTTATTTCGCATCAAAGGTATATTTTGTGACCTTACATTTCACATCAAAAGAATATTTTGTGACCGTATTTCACATCAAAAGTATATTTTGTGACCTTATTTTGCATCAAAGGTATATTTTGTGACCGTATTTCACATCAAAAGTATATTATGTAACCTTATTTCACATTAAAATTATATTTTGCAACCTTATTTCACATCAAAGGTATATTTTGTGAACTTATTCACATCAAATGTATATTTGTGACCTTATTTCACATCAAATGTATATTTTTCTTGTGACCTTATTTTACAGCAAATGTATATTTTGTGACCTTATTTCAAATCAAATGTATATTTTGTGACCTTATTTCACATTGTGTGACCTAATTTCACATCAAAAGTATATTTGGTGACCTTATTTCACATCAAAAGTATATTTTGTGACCTTATTTCACATCAAAAGTATATTTTGTGACCTTATTTCACATCAAATGTACATTTTGTGACCTTCTTTCACATCAAATGTATATTTTGTGACCTTATTTCACATTTTGTGACCTTATTTCACATCAAAGTATATTTTGTGACCTTATTTCACATTCTTAAATGTATATTTTTGTGACCTTATTTCACATTGTGTGACCTTATTTCACATCAAAAGTATATTTGGTGACCTTATTTCACATCAAAAGTATATTTTGTGACCTTATTTCACATCAAAAGTATATGTTGTGACCTTATTTCACATCAAATGTATATTTTGTGACCTTATTTCACATTGTGTGACCTTATTTCACATCAAACGTATATTTGGTGACCTTATTTCACATCAAAAGTATATTTTGTGACCTTATTTCACATCAAAAGTATATGTTGTGACCTTATTTCACATCAAATATGTAATATCACCTTATTTACATGTGTGACCATTTATTTCACATCATGTATTTATTTACATCTGTGACCTTATTTCATCAAATGTATTTTGTGACCTTATTATCACATCAAAGTATATTGGGGTGACCTTATTTCACATCAAAAGTATATTTTGTGACCTTATTTCACATCAAATGTATATTTTGTGACCTTATTTCACATCAAATGTATATTTTGTGACCTTATTTCACATCAAAAGTTGTATATTTTGTGACCTTATTTCACATCAAAAGTATATGTTGTGACCTTATTTCACATCAAATGTATATTTTGTGACCTTATTTCACATTGTGTGACCTTATTTCACATCAAAAGTATATTTTGTGACCTTATTTCAAATCAAATGTATATTTTGTGACCTTATTTCACATTGTGTGACCTGATTTCACATCAAAAGTATATTTTGTGACCTTATTTCACATTAAATGTATATTTTGTGATCTTATTTCACATCTAATGTATATTTTGTGACCTTATTTCACATTTTGTGACCTTATTTCACATCAAGAGTATATTTGGTGATCTTATTTGACATGAAAATTATATTGTGACCTTATTTCACATCCAAAGTATATTTTGTGACCATCATTTCAATCGTCTCGTCGAGACAGTTCAAATAAATGGTGAAAAGATATACTTTGGTTGACAGACAAGAAAGATAAAATAAATACATTAAATTTACCTAAAAGCATGTGAACAAAAAAAAAGTTAAAAAAAAAAAATATTCTTTACTCCCTCATATACTGTATATGAGGGAGTGAAGAATTATTTGTTTTCATCTTTTTTTTAACTTATTAATGCTTTTCGGTATATTTAATGTATTTATAGACCTCGGTCCGTTACTTCAATCCATATATAAATATGTAACCAAAACAGGTAATGTTGTAACTAGGGAATCCCTGCTACATCACAATGGCACCCAGTGTATACACTGGCTGTGCAGTATGATCAGTGTCTACATTGGTTACAATTGACAACGGTTACTTCCCCATGCCGTGTATCCAAGGTGGATAAAATACACCATGAGCTTGAAAAAAAAAAAAAAAAAAAAAAAAAAAAAAACAACATCTACATATTAATTTCATACGGGCCGTCGAAAAGGATCATCGCGTCATAGTTGTATTTGACAGATACATAGAGGGATCTATAAAGACACACGAATGACTCAGGTGAATCATGAAAAGTACACACAACAAAAGGTCGCTGATAAAAGTGTTTCGCACAGAGAAACCTTCCGAAAATCTGACTATGGTTGGGGAAGATTCTGTGTACAAACACGATGAAGCAGACTGCATCATCATCAGCTATGTCATGTCTCTTGTTCACAAGAAATACCAGCCCATACAAGTAATATCGGATGACACAGACGTGTTTGCATTGTTTGTGTTATTGTTGGAAGTGGCAGTGGACTGCACACCTGTCGATGAAAAAGTCTGATGGAATACTGATTGACATCAATGCCAGCTCTACACTGCTTGGTCCAACCCAACTGCTTGCTACAGATGCACTAACGGGATGTGACACTGTTACATGTAGCTACTTGTTCGGCAGTCATGGCGGAAAATGATGTTGGTCTGGAGAAACTTGGGGAATGCACATCACCTATGGACGAAATTATCACAGCTGGTTTGTAGGCAGGATGTATAAGGAAAAACAGACTCCTACGTCGATGAACAAATTACGACACAGTAAGGGACACTCCAAAAATCAAGACATTACCACCGACAGACTATGCACTGAATGTGAAAAACAAACGGGCTCACTTGCAAACCATGATCTGGAAAGCAGCAGATCAACTGGAACCGCACAATGTCGACATATCACTGTATGGCTGAGTTTTTACCAATGGAGTGCCCATTCCATCTACAGGAGTGTCTGAGATTGCTCCACCAGAACTTATGAAAGTTGTTGCCTGTGGATATAGTGCACATAATGCTTGCTCAATAAGTATCTGCTCATGCCACGGAGCAGCGGTGTCTTATACTTCATTTTGTAAGTGCATGTAATTGGAGAGCTGCATCAATCCTCACATAAAGGCTGATGAGACTGACTCGGATAGTGAAAACGAGGACGACACTCACAATTAATGCATGCGATCGGTGGGAATGCGTGTCTATCACAAATGTCATATACATCGAGTTTTTGTTTGATGAAAACAACTTTAAGTGACAGAAGTAAAGCAACAAAAACTCCACATGGCAAATATTGAAACTGATACATACAGTGGCCATTGTACATACACATACAAAAGAGTGAAACTACAATAGACAACAAGATAAACAAACAAGACACTAACAAATTAGCGAGGAAACTTTAAACAACGCGGCACAAACATGCACTCCGCGATCCATGATAATCTCCAACCGAAGACGGCTAGCAAACGTACCAATATTAAGAAATGCATAATAATCACCCAATACGACTATCAGAACAATATAAAATTACATGTGTGATTTTATTGCACGTCTCCAGTTCTGTCACAGACGCAATTTTATCATAGTAAGTGCAGGAGGGTGGGGCACAATTAATAGCCAAGACGCAAACTGTGCTAATTGTCTAAACGATATGCAGACTTGTTCAAAACCCACAAATGATCGGGAAAAAAATATTATCACAAAGAAAACAATGGGTAAATAGAGGACAAGATACTAAAATGAGATCCATAAACCCAAAGAACAACTAATGCAATACGTTATGATAAACACATTATACTTACACATATGTGGTCGAGCAACTTCGGTGATGTTATTTTAAAATTACAAGACAAAGTCAACTGATTTTCAGCTCGGTTTTATTATACTTGTTCATTTGTTGATGAAGCAATTGCCTTCTGTTGCTAGTGGTGAATTTTGGGTTGGGGTGGTGTATCCAGCTGATTTCTTTTTCCATGATGTTAACATTATTTAATATGATATCGGCATACAACTGATATTGAACTATATAACACAAGTGACGGTTAATATTAAAATGGGATATATATTATCATATGTTTCACATTTTCACAGAATGTCGCCTTAAGCTGATTTTAATATAAACTACTCCGTTTAAGATTTATACTTGAAGCATGCTGTCGGCCATCTTGGACGCCATCTTGAATTGAGACAAACGAGTGGAATAATATTCACGCGCTGTTTTAATAGTTTTGTTCAATTGCGAACATAGTTCGACGAAATTCCGTAATCCATTTTCCTAGTTCAATTAATTTAAATCGTATCCAACTTTTGGCGGCCATCTTGCATTCTATCCGAATATCATACAAAGTTGAAATTTAATTTATTCTATTTTTGTTATGTTATCTGAAATCAAATAGCGAATATCTTCTTTGAAAATCAGCTTTTATTGACCAACATAATATTTTCTCCTATTTTGGAATGCCATCTTGGACGCCATCTTGAATTCTGAAAAAAATGCTCAATGATTCCAGCGTGGCATCATTCAGTTTCCGATTATCCACATCATGAACTAACTAAATCAATAAAAAAACGTTAGTAGTACCATACTGCAAGGTTCGCCCTAAATTTGACTTGACTATTTTGTAATGACACAAATACAATACATAATATAAACTTATTACCAAACGTAAATGAATTTAAACAATATTTAGACAGATGGAAACATAGAAAACTGACAACTACGGGTAAAATAAATGTTCTCAAAAGCTTTGCATTTCCAAAACTAATATTTCCATTGACGGTGTTAATATATACATTGATCGGATAGAAAAGGTCCACATTAATTTTTGTAAACAATACTGTGGTTTACCATAGCAGACCGCAACTCTATTCGCTTACGGTGAATGTGGCCGTCTCCCTTTGTGTACGACACATATACTGTGTGACTTTCTATGGGATTTCAAACCAGATAAAATCAGCAGAAAAGTAATTGTGCAAAATTATGAAAATGGAGGGCTGAAAATTATCGATCTAGTATGTTTCATAAATTCTTTAAAAACAAGTTGGGTTAAACGTCTTACAAATGATAAAACTATGGGCAATGGAAAATAGTGTATGCTAATTATTTACATAAATTTGGTTACGAATATATTTAAAGACATTTCCACGAATTTGATGCAAAAATATTAATAAAAAATGTTTTTGTAAAATCAAATATCCTTGAAGCATGGGCCAAACTTAATTATTCTGAAAATCCATAGAACATTTCGAAGCAAATCATGTGGAACAATTCTAAATTAAAAGGTAATGGCAATACATTTTATTACAAATATTGGAATGAACGGAGAATAAAATACATAGAGCATATTTACGATTATAGAACCAAAACCTTTTATGACTTTCCAAATATAAAACAATTATATAACGTTAATAACAATGATTACCTAAACTATGTTAAACTTATATCCAGCATACAAGCTTGGCGTGCACGACTAAAGAATGAGACAATAAATATCAAAAATATTACTTCACCCCTTTTAAGAAAAGTGCAATCTTCCAAACAATGTAATAAAATGTTATATACACTTTTCCTTAGTAAAATTAGTAATGTTGTTTTCAAAGCTCGGACTGAATGGAATGCAGAGTTTTCAGCAAAAATATTAATTGAAAGATTATTGCCACGAACGATTATTTATATAAGTGCGGAAATGTAAATTCTAATTTATGCGATTTATGCAGCATGGCACGAGAAACAAACAAGCACTTATTTTGGGAATGCCAAAAAAGTCAGCAATTTTGGTCTCTGCTAAGCACGTTTTACATGATAAGTTAACGGTAGAAATTTTACATTGGATTGGCAATCAATAAGTTTAGGACAGCATGAAACAGAAAATATATTCTTGAACTGTTGTGTTACATGTATACTAGGAAAGTACTTTATTTATGGATGTAAATTAAGAAATACTGAACCGACTTTCCCAGCTTTTAAGAAATATTTAAACAAAATTAAAGATCTTGAAGATCAAATCTGAAATACACAATAGAAAATGGAATGGTTTACCGCTAGACTAACTTATTTCTAACTTATCTCTTCTAGCATTCTTTCACTTAAAATATTTAATCCAGCAAACAAATAATTCAAACATATGATCATGCTGCTCGTACTTATATAATTAAACTTTTTTTTTTCTATGGGTGTATTTTTTTTTACTTTCTCTATTTTGTTTTTTCTTTTCTTTATAATTGTTTTCAAACATTTACATATGGGCCGTGCCATACGAAAACCGGGCTTAATATTATACAAACAGGTAGTTACATGTGTAATATATATTTACTCAATAATTTATAAATATGGAATGGAATATAATTATGCACATGCATGTTGCTAGTAAAATAAACAAAATAAACAAAAATAAGAGGCAACAAGGCCACATTTATCCTCGTTTACCATGTACAACCCAACACCAGAAACACGGATATAAGTGTTTCTCGTATCGGGTTATACCAGACCATTCATCAATTAGTGAATTTGTTATACATACTTAGTTTGATGAATCTTGCATACATGTCGCATTCAGTGAAGGGAGAACACTACAGATGATTCTACGAGTCATTTGCATTCATGAGGTTTCATAGAAACCCGTGTATGAAACTCATACAAAGCAAGTATTTCTTATAACATTGATGGACAATGTAGTCTCAGAGCAGCCTGCGCCTTTGCTCAGTCTGGACAGAGGCTATTTTGTTAATCAAAATAACGGTATTAGTGCTAGCCGCTGGTGTAAGCCAGAATGGACATGTTTTGTTATTTATCCCGTCAACACAGTGCGTATGTGCCATGAAACACGGTGCCGTGAAACATTTTTGATATCCTGTAAATACGACCTAATCACTGCGTATGAATATGTGCGGTGGCTGTTTTTTTTTTGGCATTTTAAAGCCATTTGTAGGTGTTGACGGGATAAATAGAATAGTAGGTTAGTGCCGTGAATGGAAAAAAATATCTGGCGCGGCACGGAAACGGGATGTGCTCTACGGGATGTGCTCTGTAGAGCCTCGCCCATCCCGTTTCCTAAGCCTTGCCAGATAGTTTTCCAATTCACGGCACTAACCTACTATTCTCTATATCATTGTGTGAATAATTAAACAATGAGTTTACATTGTCTCTATCAGGCGCGGATCCCGGATTTCGTGTTAGGGGGGGGGGGGGGGGTAACTATTTTGCAATACTTGACTATATATATAGTCAAGTATTGCAAGATAGTAGAACAGAGCTCGGGATAGCGCTAGGGGTGTCCGGGGGCATTCCCCTCGGAAATGTTTTGAAATCTACATCGCATTTCTTGCGTTCTGGCGCATTTTGGAGCATAACTATTAACACTGTCACAGTATGTTGAGACATGATTTTTGATTGAAAACGTTTAAATGTTGAAACAATAAGAAACGACAGAAAAATGCATGGAATACATGGCACTTGGCATGAAACGTGCCTTGTATCTTGTAAAAAATCATTACTCAGCGAATTTTAGGGTGGTGTGGCGCCGGGTCCGCCCACCCTGAATCCGCCCATGTCTATTGCACTTCGATACTTTCGAAACCTGTTTAACCCTTTCAACCCTTCAGGCCATTAAAAGAACAGTTTCAAACATTGTAGATACAGACGACTCGACTTATATCTAGCCGTCTCATCAGCATCAGCTGTGTCTGTCATTATTATTATTATTATTATTATTTGTGCAGCACAGTATGCTTTTATTAACGGAATATTGTCCAAATTTAAAACGGGGCATGTCGTTTTATTGTCGCGCCCGCTTGCGTAAAGCGCGATATAGTCGGCCGTTTGGCGTACGTACGTACGTACGTACGTACGTGTGTCCGGTTAAAGTTTTTGGTTAAGCTGTAAGGTTAAGTTTTTTGGTTAAAGTCTTTGGTTAAGTTCTTTGGTTAAAGTTTTTGGTTAAGTATTTTGGTTAAGTTGTTTGGTTAAGTTTTTTGGTTAAAGTTTTTGGTTAAATTCTTTGGTTAAAGTTTTTGGTTAAGTTTTTTGGTTAAGTTTTTTGGTTAAAGTTTTTGGTTAAAGTTTTTCGTTATACTATATCTCTACAACTGCTTTGCCCATTACCTTGAAACTTCACATGGGTGTTTATCATCATCTATATTTTCATTCTACCCCCATCCCGTGCGGCCCCTGTGCCCAATGTCAAGGTCAAATTACTTTGAAGTTTTTGGTTAAGTTTTTTGGTTAAAGTTTTTGGTTAAGTTTTTTGGTTAATGTTTTTCGTTATACTATATCTCTGCAACTGCTTTGCCCATTACCTTGAAACTTCAATGGGTGTTTATCATCATCTATATTTTCATTCTACCCCCTCCTGTGCGGCCCCTGTGCCCAATGTCAAGGTCAAATTACTTTGAAATTTTTGGTTAAGTTCTTTGGTTAAAGTTTTGGGTTAAGTTTTTTGGCTAAAGTTTTTGGTTAAGATATTTGGTTAAAGTTTTTGGTTAAGTTTTTTGGTTAAGTTTTTTGGTTAAGTTTTTCGTTATACTATATCTCTGCAACTGCTTTGCCCATTACCTTGAAACTTCACATGGGTGTTTATCATCATCTATATTTTCATTCTACCCATCTCCCGTGCGGCCCCTGTGCCCAATGTCAAGGTCAAATTACTTTGAAGTTTTTGGTTAAGTTTTTGTCTCGCCCGCTTGCGGAAAGCGTGATATAGTCGGCACTTTGGCGTACGTACGTGTGTCCGGTTAAACTTTTTGGTTAAGTTTTTTGGTTAAGTATTTTGGTTAAAGTTTTTCGTTATACTATATCTCTTTTTTTAGTGTCCATGCCTCGCCACAAGGCGCGACATGCAGGCCGCGGCCATCTAGTATGCTTAGGGGTTAAAGGGTTCAAATATATGGTGAACACAATATACATGCACATATATTTCTTCCTAGTGTATGGGCAAATAATTGAGGGAACACATTGCATTGACGAGCTCACTGACCGCCTAAGTTATTGGAAGTGTTTCATTATTATATTAATAAATACATTTGTTTGTTTTAGTTTAATTTCTGAATGCGAGTTTAATAGTTCTTTGAATTGTATCATATTCAGGGATTCCGCCGGGGAAAATAACAAAATCGCCACTTCAAATTATTATTTTTTTTTTTTTTGAAGTGGCTATTTTTTTTCGAAAATTGTTATTTGTTATCGCTAATTGTTTATTTTTATTGCCAATTGCGAAAGTGACGATCGCCAGCGGAATTCCTGATATTAGGCCGACGGAATTAGTAGTGGTTGACATATTTATTTATTTCGTTGCTATATTCGTTGAACTATCAGTCAATATTGTGTAAAAACAAACATTTTTTATGCTAAAAACTTGTGGGATTATAGTTATATAATTAGGTACATATTTAATATCCGTAACAATATATTGTTTTCAATATTTGAGGACCCCAATATTTAAATTGTTTTGTACACTGTTAGAAAGATGTTTATGTATATACAAACAATAGTTTAAAATCATAATTCTCGCTAAAAACAAATGCAAAATAAATAAATACATACCCAGCCCAATCACTGCTTCGGATCGCCGTTGGCCGACGCATTATCTGTGTGTTGATCATCATCGCGGTTACTCTCGCTAATCTCGTTTGATATAGCCCCATGGTAACCATATCCGAGCGCATCAACAAATTCCAGTTTTTGTCGCTCAACCAAATGTCGGTAATATAAATCGTCATCGTGTTTGGAGCAGTACGCATGTATAACCAAGAGGCTGACACAACAGGTCAACACGATATAGCCCGTATTGGTCATTATTGGTCACAGGGTGTTTCTTCGAAAATCCCGGTGTGTTTACCACGTCTTATGACTAAATGTGACGAGTAAGTTGGCGCACATGCGTCTCGCTACACTACACATTGAATATCAGGTGACACAAACGCGTTTCGCAACCTAATACCATGAATATAATTGGCGCCTATTCGAAAATTGCTAAAATGCAATAACAAACAAATTAATGATCAGGGACAATTCCTTTTCGTGTCAGTAACGACGTTTAATAGTGAGGATATAAAACAGAAAACGTACATATTTCTTGCTTAAAAGTATGTAGCCGGGTCCTATTTTTCCCATACGGATTATATTCCCCGTTGCGTATTATAGTGTCATTTCGTATTTTAGTCGAGTAGTCAGCTTAGAGTTTTGTCCCTTAGGTCTCACGGGACAGTGGGCAGCTAGCTTTAAAAACGATTGTCTATATACTTCACTACCGACCCTGTAAGTTACACCAGTGTGTCTAGAAAAATAGGTTTCTGAATATTTCTTGACTTTGGGAGGCTTGACTAGGTGTATTTTTTAGTGTATTTCATAATTCTACGAATCTGAATGTTAGCTCCAGTTGATTTTGACATCTTGGAAAATGGCGTATGCTATGCTGTCTCGCCGGTACGGTTTCGCGTCAGAATTTAATGTATTTTTCGGCCATTTGTAGCGAAAATTTTAGGTGGTTATGACCCCGCTTTGAAATCATTTTCAGAAAATGGTGTGGTGTTACAAGTGATTGAACAAGATATAACAAAGTATCTGTGCCTCATAGTTTAATGAAAACAATTCCGAAAAATTCAGCCGTGTTGAAATTTCTGGCAAAAAATAGGTCGGTGGGGTAACTTGAACACATCTGATGCGGTTACTGCATTTTTATTGTGGTGCGCGATTTGTACTTCATTTGCGAGTATTTTTCAATACTTGTCGCAAGAGCCTCCTTAGCTGATTGTGAGAGGCGGTGATTTTTATGAGTCACCCTGCGCCCTCAGAAAAGTAGTCAATTTTGGCTG
The DNA here is from genome assembly GCA_029237695.1 of Conchocele bisecta. Lineage (NCBI taxonomy): Eukaryota > Metazoa > Mollusca > Bivalvia > Lucinida > Thyasiridae > Conchocele > Conchocele bisecta. The sequence goes on from CM055270.1 coordinate 82,858,785, forward strand.
TTTTCAACCGTCCTGTGATGCCTTAAGGGAAAAGTCTGATTTTTCAAGGTGTCATATTTCACTTCTAACCAGTATTGTTTGACAGAGGAAAAAATATTTCCCCTTAAGGGAAAAGTCTGAGTTTTCAAGGTGCCATATTTCACCTCTAACCAGTATTGTTCGACAGAAGAACATGTCCCAAGATAACATCCAGCAGTTTTAGTTTACTGCACTCAAATATGCAGGGTTCAGCCGGGCTGGAGGTAAGCATGGTATTTTTCAGTCGATACACCGAAAGCAAACTTCGCGTTTCGCCATTTTGGGGTTGGGCGATATCCGCACCCCATTTCGACATCAGCTTTCATTTTGTACATTTTTCTTTGTTTGCGTTTTACGTAAAATTGATGAAATTAGCAATATAGAGCGAGATGTGCAGTTTCGTGGAAAAAATATTTCCCCTTAAGGTCTCACGGCACAGTGGGCAGCTAGCTTTAAAAATGGGATGTACGATTTTCTATATACTTCACTACCGACCCTGTAAGTTACACCAGTGTGTCTAGAACCATAGGTTTCTGAACATTTCTTGACTTTGGGAGGCTTGACTAGGTGTATTTTTTAGAGTATTTCATAATTCTACGAAACTGAATGTTAGCTCCGGTTGATTTTGACATCTTGGAAAATGGCGCATGCTATGCTGTCTCGCCGGTATGGTTTCGCGTCAGAATTTAAGGTATTTTTCGGGCATTTGTAGCGAAAATTTGAGGTTGTTATGAACCCGCTTTGAAATCATTTACAGAAACGTCTGGGTGAATATTTGAAAGCCATCTTGTATTTATATGAATTTGTCAGTGGTGAATTGTTTTTATAAGTTATCTAAACGTAATTTTATGTACGTAAACGCATAATGTATGTGCCAAACGCCATAAAATAATCTATTCGGAATATATTTAAGACAAAATGTTGATACATGGCGGCCATCTTAAAAATCGCAAAATACACTACGATTTGAAACACAATAAAACCGAATCGTTTCATATATGTCCTAAGGAAGATAGTCAGGTAGTCAAAGTCGATATCTTGGCTTAACCCTGCATCGGCTGTAAAAGTTTTTTTCTCACTTGATTCTACATCCTCAGGGCATCTATAATGTAGATCAGCCGTATATCAAGCAGCAGCAGGGAGGGCGAGTAACGAAATCAGGGGGAGCCGCGCTATCCTACATCTAGCCTCCCAACCCTGTTTCATCCACTCTATTTGATTATTCGTACCCTGTTCTGATTCCATCAATCCTCCCATCCCCATTTCATTTCCTAATTTGTTATCCATTACTTATTCATTAATCATCGATCCTCCCAACCCTATTTCATGATAAATTAATTTATGACAAATTATGACAAATTATGAGAAATTTATGACAAATTATGAGAAAATTATGAGAAATTATGAGAACATTATGACAAAAACCCGTCTTGTTGGACGAGCTAAATAATTAATTAATTTTAAGAAAACCACAATTTACACCCTATTAGAGATAAGAAATCCATTGGTTATACGCAGTATATACAGCAATCTGTTATAATAATGATTCAAGATAAATATCCATGTGCTTGGTTGAAGACAGGTAGTCGCCATAGATGTTTTCGTACCGGTATTTACGAATATTGCAAACATCACCGCGCAAGGATGCGAAGAGGTTCCGTTTCGCCTCGCCCCTGTCGGCATTGTGGGGTAGGGACCAATGCCGAGTCATTACTATGTCCACCATGCGGTGGCACTCAGGCTACTCATCGAATGATTATCAAGGGATTACGTGCTCGTAAGTATTATCGTTTAGTAATAATTCAAATCGAAAAGTCAGTTAGAAAGATAGAATCGATATGATGCGTAGTTTTTGATAAGTCACGGTGGTGTAACGGGGCTCAAAAAAGTTTTATGTTCCGTATTGAGGCGCCGTCGGAACAACTGGGCTGTAAGGTGGAGGAATATCCTGCTGTTGCCTCAAACACGCGAATAAACATATCACGTCCCGAGACGGGCGAGGAGATTTTTTCTCTCGTCGGCCCTCCCTTCCATAACGAGTTTTTTTATATCTTCGTCCGCGATAATTTGTGGTCGAGCCTTGGACCGGATAGTACCCTTTAACTCCTGGTATCTGACCATCTCTTCGACGACCATTTTGAACTCGCTATCTGATATATCGTTGTCGGCTATCGCTTTCGACACGATAACGTCGATACTGTTTTTCTTAGATCTCGCGAGAACCGCTATTCGATCGTGCTTTCGACTCTTGGCCTCTAGTTTTCGGCCCACGAGTCTGGCCGTCATGCAAAGCAGTCCCGCCCCGCCGCTACACCACTCAAGGCCACCGCGACCGGTGCAGCGACGATTGTTGACAATAAAGACACACTCCCCACCCCGCTTATAACGGATGCTGAGGCTAACGCGGTGCTCACCCCCATAATATATTGACCGACCGTCTATATTTCTTCGCATATCCCGTCCGCGTCTCTCCCTCGTGTTGTAGAATATGTTGTATCTCAACGATCCTGGTCATCCTAAAGGATGCCGGGTCGACCGTCCCCGAAGGTAAGTGTGGATATAGTTTCTCGTCATTCATCATAAATCAAGTTGTATTAACAGTGTCACTGCAGTGGAGGAAGCCGATTGGTCGCCAATTTTTGTAACAAAGTTAATAACACTACCTGCCGAAACTTTAATTGTAGTGTCATCATCGAATATAGTAAACCCTGACCTCTGCCCCGCGTGCTTGGTGATGCCAATATTCTGTTCTACACCATTCAGGACGACATTCACTCGGACTTCGCCAGTGGCGTGTCCGCGAAAGTTGACCGAGCAGACCGCCATTCGAAAAATCGTCCCGGACACTGCCATGGTGTATCCCCCGTATCTGTTGCTCGCGCTGGCACCGAATGAATATTCGTAGGCCCCCTCGCTTAGTGAACCCCGCTCCTCGGCACAAATTGTTATGACGGGTTTTCGAGCTTGTATTTTTTCCATTTGCGCAACCGCCCTAGTTAAAATTGTGTGGGACTGTGCTACGCCCCTCTCCAGCCTTCTCATCGCGGCTTCATCGTATGCCGCGGCCGCGACGGGAACGTCCCGTTCTAAGTTGGAACTACCTGGACCGTATATGCTCATGATTATAGAAGTGTAAAAAATCTTCTAGCAACCTAGTTTTCGGCAACCATTATATCTCTACAAAAGTGGAAACCACGAAAGAAGAACTAGAAAACATCGCAAGAGGTCTGTGGGATCTGCCAAATTTCTACTCGTTTTTGTGCACAATCGGTTCCAAAACTGCTTCCAGCATGGAAGAATAGTCCAATTGAACATATAAAAATGTAGCTGTATACAACCACGGCAACAAAAATTTCAAAATGTATATTCGAGCAACTTTCCAAACAATGGGAATACGAGCGAAGAACAGTGTTTCTAGGCACTTGCTTCTAGAGAACACGTACGAGAACAATCTAGTCTCGGACATAGCAAAAGTATACTACTTGTTCGGCCACGAGGGGCAAACACGACTCCAACCTCTAGATGGTCTGCCTGCTTTCGTCGACGATCTGTACGTTTTTTGGCTATTTGTCTAGAGAAGAGTGCGTAGCAGTAGGAAACAAAGTCTCTTGCACGACCGGCGATACAGGGTCTGCAAAAAATTGCGTGGGAAAGATAGCGATAGCAGCTAGAGAAACAATAGGTCTGGGGCAAAAGCCACTGCATACAACAATACTGCACACAGTCCGAGAATGTGGAGAATACGACAATAGTACCATACGAAACACGATAGATAGAATAGAAGAATGTAGTGGGGAGAAAGCGCAAAAGAATTGGACCCAGCAGCACAATGGACTGTACCCATACGCGGAATTTGTAGCAAAGATAGCGGTGTCCGAAATTCCGATAGAACTTCTAGAACAGCAATTGCCAACAATGCAGGCTAGATTGCAAGCAGTAGGCATGGACATCTACTGTGTAGACTACACGCAAGACTTTTCTGGGGTCCTAGATAGAAAAGCGCTAGTAGAACATCTCGAAAACGACCAAGGATTTGTTCTACAGGGTAGTAGTACTGGTTGGGGAGGGATAGAAGAAAGAGGAGGCACAATTCTAGACAATTCTAGTTCCGTTGGGAACCACGTTTGTAGCTGTATACAGACACACGACAGCAAAACAACTAGAACAAAGTTGTACAACAAGGTAGTCTCCAATTTCGAAGCCGGAGAGATCCGAGATCCAGTAGGTGGCCATCTAGCAGACTACGCGGATTGCACCAACGAACATCTACGAAAAACTTTTGTACACCCAGATGTGCAGCGTAGGGGTTGCACGAGAATAGAAGTTTCTGTGTACGCTAGTTCTGCACTCTCTAGAGAAAATGCAGAGGACGTTCTAGCACAAGCAAGAGACACTGTTTCCCTAGGTGGAGACATCTTCGTAGTACAGCCTCCACGCAGACAGTGGGAGAATCTAGCAAAGAGTCTGGATAGATGTTTTGTACTAGGAGACAAGACATGTGGACAAATATTTGTAGCATGGTACGCACATACAGGAACAGGTAGGATATCTGGAGTACGCATACGTCCGACTCCCGCAACACTAGAATGTCCGCAAAAATGGAAGCGAGCAATGGAATGGGCTGCAGCAGATTTTGGCTTCCGAGCATGTCCGATATTTGTATCCGAGATTCTGTCTGTAGAAGACGAAGAAATAGAAATAGCTCCACTACAGTGCTACGCAAAAGCAAGCGATTCCGCAACAATACTCTGTGCGAGCAAGAAGCCAACCGAAATACGCGCTAGAGGTCCAGATGTAGATATTGCAGAGGTCTTGCCATCCACAGACTACGTTTGCTGGAAATGGAGAGACAAGAAAGCGCAACGTGTAGGTGTAGAAAAATCTATGTACGATCTTGTAGAAGTTCCAGAGATAGCAGCCGCTAGAGAGGTTTCCACACTGTCTCCACGAAATAGAGCAGAAAGATTGCTACGATTTCGAGATGCCGAACAAGCCGAAGTTTGGAGAAGAGAAACACTAGAAAGAGAAACACCAGCAGAGTCTACGCCCGAGTACACCAGAAGATTCCTCGAACTAGAAAGACTAGCTGTAGCAGCCGCCGAACACGTAGAATACACCGAAGAGAAAGAACGCCTCCGAAAAACTATTTGGTCCATGCTAGGAGGCCATGCAACAGAAAAGATCTTCTCGATTGCCAACAGCAATGTACTCTGGGACAGTCTAGGGTTTCGACGAGGTCCAACAAGTATGTACCAATACGGTGGCACTAGAGCAGTCTTGTGGAGTGCAGAAGGTGGCCAGATGTGTGTGGTTTCCTACCAACGCGCTTTCCAAAATTCTAGATAGCTGCGAAGATATGTTCGAGAAGCAAGTTTGCGGCGCCAAGACAACATTCTGGTTGCCCCAACGTGTAGCTCTCCGCATACGAATTTGTCCGACAAGGTTGTTCCAAGCAAACGGACGTACAATCCAGTGGAACCCGATAGAAGTAGAGGAAACACCAAATCCAGAAGAGCTCGAAAGAATACAAAATCTTGCAACAGCTGCAGAGGAGTACGGGTCTGTAGAGAGGCTCTGCCTAGAGGAAACAACATTGGGAAAGACGAAGCCACAGAGAGATCTAGATCTAGAACCAGGTTTGTACAGTTGTAGTAGATACGCCAATACAACATACAGGGGAGCAGATAGAACAATACTATTTCTAGTAGCTACAGACGAGGGTGGCACACCTACAACAGGAGAGGAGATTCCAACATACGGATACTTCCTCCAACAAGAAGTGGAAAAGATATATACTCCACTGTGCGAGCTGCAGAACCCACTTCGATGTAGAATGTGGGATGTCGGCACAACCAAAAGCAAGAAGAAATCTAGAACATTTGTAGTGTGCCCAATGGTAGCTACAGTGCCAGACAGAAGTCTAGAATAGAAAGCATACATATTTCCACTATTTTCTTTCCAAAGGGCTACTCCATGTAGAAAGGGTGTCCAGGGCGTATGGTCTCGCTAGGAGTTTTCTTTTTTTCCTTCGGTTTGGCGGACTGTTTGGCGGGGTGCGCGAACTGGGCGTCGGGATCTCCATTCTTCCAGATTCTACAAGACTCTAGGGACACGAATGGGAACAGTGGTTTGCAGACCGCGTACGCCACCACGAGAACCCCGAGCCACCACTTCGCATTCTCTACGGTTTTCCTTTTCCAAATGTCGTGCACCTCCCGCTCGTCTTTCTTCGGACACTCGGAATCGATAGTTTTTCCAAAACTGCTGGCATCGCCGGAAATTGCGTCCAACAGCCTGCGTTCCAGTGTATCCAACCGGTTCTCCAAACGTCTCTCCATGTCGGACAGGCGCGTCGATTCTTCGAACGAGCTTGCGTTTCGTATATCTTCTAGTAGATCCGTGGGGAACTTGGTGGGAGGACCAGGTGTGGTCACCCTGTGTACTACGGGGGTAGGAGTTTCTTGTTCTTCTAGGGGTTCTTCGGGCTTTGTACTACGTTCCGCATCGACGGCGTCCCATATTCTTCGAAGACGCGTGGTACCGATCCCATATTTTTTCTTCGTGTCGTCCGCAGACTCGACAACTCGAAGATTGCGAATATCTTCTATATCCTGCTTGGACAAATTTCGTTTTTGTGGCATCTAGGCACAAAATATGCATGTACATACAAATATAGTTTGCCCAATGTACAACACGAAAATATTGGGCACACCTAGACATACTAGGCATGCGTGCAAAACGACTAGGCATACCAGCACCACGCCCAGACTTTTGGACCACTCTCTTTCCAAGGATTGTAGTCTGGAAATATACAGCAGGCTCTTCGCGGCCTCCTTGTTGCCCCTCTGGTCCAAAAGTACAGTAGATGTCCATGCCTACTGCTTGCAATCTAGCTTGCATTGTTGGCAATTGCTGTTCTAGAAGTTCTATCGGAATTTCGGACACCGCTATCTTTGCTACAAATTCCGCGTATGGGTACAGTCCATTGTGCTGCTGGGTCCAATTCTTTTGCGCTTTCTCCCCACTACATTCTTCTATTCTATCTATCGTGTTTCGTATGGTACTATTGCCGTATTCTCCACATTCTCGGACTGTGTGCAGTATTGTTGTATGCAGTGGCTTTTGCCCCAGACCTATTGTTTCTCTAGCTGCTATCGCTATCTTTCCCACGCAATTTTTTGCAGACCCTGTATCGCCGGTCGTGCAAGAGACTTTGTTTCCTACTGCTACGCACTCTTCTCTAGACAAATAGCCAAAAAACGTACAGATCGTCGACGAAAGCAGGCAGACCATCTAGAGGTTGGAGTCGTGTTTGCCCCTCGTGGCCGAACAAGTAGTCTACTTTTGCTATGTCCGAGACTAGATTGTTCTCGTACGTGTTCTCTAGAAGCAAGTGCCTAGAAACACTGTTCTTCGCTCGTATTCCCATTGTTTGGAAAGTTGCTCGAATATACATTTTGAAATTTTTGTTGCCGTGGTTGTATACAGCTACATTTTTATATGTTCAATTGGACTATTCTTCCATGCTGGAAGCAGTTTTGGAACCGATTGTGCACAAAAACGAGTAGAAATTTGGCAGATCCCACAGACCTCTTGCGATGTTTTCTAGTTCTTCTTTCGTGGTTTCCACTTTTGTAGAGATATAATGGTTGCCGAAAACTAGGTTGCTAGAAGAATTTTTACACTTCTATAATCATGAGCATATACGGTCCAGGTAGTTCCAACTTAGAACGGGACGTTCCCGTCGCGGCCGCGGCATACGATGAAGCCGCGATGAGAAGGCTGGAGAAGGGCGTAGCACAGTCCCACACAATTTTAACTAGGGCGGTTGCGCAAATGGAAAAAATACAAGCTCGAAAACCCGTCATAACAATTTGTGCCGAGGAGCGGGGTTCACTAAGCGAGGGGGCCTACGAATATTCATTCGGTGCCAACGCGAGCAACAGATACGGGGGATACACCATGGCAGTGTCCGGGACGATTTTTCGAATGGCGTCTGCTCGGTCAACTTTCGCGGACACGCCACTGGCGAAGTCCGAGTGAATGTCGTCCTGAATGGTGTAGAACAGAATATTGGCATCACCAAGCACGCGGGGCAGAGGTCAGGGTTTACTATATTCGATGATGACACTACAATTAAAGTTTCGGCAGGTAGTGTTATTAACTTTGTTACAAAAATTGGCGACCAATCGGCTTCCTCCACTGCAGTGACACTGTTAATACAACTTGATTTATGATGAATGACGAGAAACTATATCCACACTCACCTTCGGGGACGGTCGACCCGGCATCCTTTAGGATGACCAGGATCGTTGAGATACAACATATTCTACAACACGAGGGAGAGACGCGGACGGGATATGCGAAGAAATATAGACGGTCGGTCAATATATTAGAGGGGGTGAGCACCGCGTTAGCCTCAGCATCCGCTATAAGCGGTGTGGGGAGTGTGTCTTTATTGTCAACAATCGTCGCTGCACCGGTCGCGGTGGTCTTGAGTTGTGTAGCGGCGGGGGCGGGACTGCTTTGCATGACGGCCAGACTCGTGGGCCGAAAACTAGAGGCCAAGAGTCGAAAGCACGATCGAATAGCGGTTCTCGCGAGATCTAAGAAAAACAGTATCGACGTTATCGTGTCGAAAGCGATAGCCGACAACGATATATCAGATAGCGAGTTCAAAATGGTCGTCGAAGAGATGGTCAGATACCAGGAGTTAAAGGGTACTATCCGGTCCAAGGCTCGACCACAAATTCTCGCGGACGAAGATATAAAAAAACTCGTTATTGAAGGGAGGGCCGACGAGAGAAAAAATCTCCTCGCCCGTCTCGGGACGTGATATGTTTATTCGCGTGTTTGAGGCAACAGCAGGATATTCCTCCACCTTACAGCCCAGTTGTTCCGACGGCGCCTCAATACGGAACATAAAACTGTTTTGAGCCCCGTTACACCACCGTGACTTATCAAAAACTACGCATCATATCGATTCTATCTTTCTAACTGACTTTTAGATTTGAATTATTACTAAACGATAATACTTGCGAGCACGTAATCCCTTGATAATCATTCGATGAGTAGCCTGAGTGCCACCGCATGGTGGACATAGTAATGACTCGGCTTTGGTCCCTACCACACAATGCCGACAGGGGCGAGGCGAAACGGAACCTCTTCGCATCCATGCGCGGTGATGTTTGCAATATTCGTAAATACCGGTACGAAAACATCTATGGCGACTACCTGTCTTCAACCAAGCACATGGATATTTATCTTGAATCATTATTATAACAGATTGTTGTATATACTGCGTATAACCAATGGATTTATTATCTCTAATAGGGTGTAAATTGTGGTTTTCTTAAAATTAATTAATTATTTAGCTCGTCCAACAAGACGGGTTTTTGTCATAATGTTCTCATAATTTCTCATAATTTTCTCATAATTTGTCATAAATTAATTTATCATGAAATAGGGTTGGAAGGATCGATGATTAATGAATAAGTAATGGATAACAAATTAGGAAATGAAATGGGGATGGGAGGATTGATGGAATCAGAACAGGGTAAGAATAATCAAATAGAGTGGATGAAACAGGGTTGGGAGGCTAGATGTAGGATAGCGCGGCTCCCCCTGGTTTCGTTACTCGCCCTCCCTGCTGCTCAAGCGGATATCCTTGGGCAATCCGTTTTGAGGAATCCATTTCTGGTGTTACCTTTTCAATATCTGGTCAATAAAAAGGTCAAATGTCATGGTGAGGGTCATTTTACCTAGAAATGCACAGTAGAACAGCATTTTGAAGTGAAATTGACATATTAGTGTGATATTTGGCGCATAATTGGGGTTTAAGACTATTTTGAATTCATTCATGAGGTTGCATAAATAAAAATACATATCAGATTAGTCATTAAAATACATTAACAATTAAAACAGGGAATCAAATAAATATCCAGAGATTGGGGACCTGACCGTTCCAAGATTTTTACCAGGGCAATATTATTAGCATATTAACAGCATTCTATGCTGGTGATTGAAATTATGTCTTCAATAATCTTCTGCATCTTCACCAATATTTTCTATGTTTTTTTGGGTCGAGTCATCACATATGTCGGTACAGAGAAGCCACTCCCCCCTTCGCTTTTACCACATGGTCTACCTGACGAACAATTTGAGGCTCAGCGCATATCCTACGAGAGGGCTGGCGATATGGACTTTATGTTCCTCAAGGTATGTAAGTTTAATTAAAGTTGTGTTGTGGATATTGCGCCCGTGTGCAAAACTTCTTTTTTAATAATATAGCAGATCGTATGTTAAAGCTGTTGTGGCATACATTAGCCATAACATAAATATTCATTACCGCCAAGCTTGCGGAATGTGTAATATATTGTAGTTGACACTTTGACATGCATCAGTGTGTGCATAGTTTCGTAGTACTATACCTGTAACCAAATTCTCGGTGCAAATGAAATGCAGGCCGGGACCACTATTCTATATTTCATCTTACAGCTGATCATCAGTCATGAAGAGGCCAACACTCCTGTGTGGAGTGGGTGGAACACCCGTCAAACCAGATCTCAAGGTCATGCTCCTGCCACTAAAACTCACATTATCTACCATCCTCTCATCATGGCAAAGCCGTCCGATCCCTCCACGGTGTACACGTCGATGGTCAATGCGAGAAAAATCACTGCTGCAGCTAGCCAGGAGTACACAGTGTGGACAGCAGACTAGCAGCTCTTCAAGGTTGCAGTACACATCAAGTGGAATAACCCCGAGTATTTCAGCGACTTCATCACACGATTCGGTTGGATGCATTTCCTTAGAAACATCATCGGTTGCATCGGTGGGCTCGCTACTGACAGTGGCTGTGCATAAGTAATTTTCCCATTCACGGCACTAACCTACTATTCTTTATATCATTGTATGAAACATGAAACACGAAAGTCAGAATTAAACAATGAGTTTAGATTGTCTCTATCAGGCTCGGATCCCGGATTTAGGGTTGGGGGAGGGGGGGGGGGTGGCGTAACTATTTTGCAATACTTGACTATACATATAGTCAAGTATTGCCAAATAGTAGACCGAACAGAGCTCGGGATAGCGCTAGGGGTGTCCGGGGGCATTCCCCACGGAAATGTTTTGAAATCTAAATCGCATTTCCTGCGTTCTGGCGCATTTTGGTGCACATCTATTGACACTGTCACAGTATGTTGAGACATGATTTTTGATTGAAAACGTTTAAATGTTGAAACAATAAGCAACGACAGAAAAATGCATGGAATACATGGCACTTGGCATGAAACGTGCCTTGTATCTTGTAAAAAATCTTTACTCAGCGAACTTTAGGGCGGTGGGGGCGCCGGGTCCGCCCACCCTGAATCCGCCCATGTCTATTGCACTTCGATACTTTCGAAACCTGTTTAACCCTTTCAACCCTTCAGGCCATTAAAATAACATTTTCAAACATTGTAGATCCAGACGACTCGACTTATATCTAGCCGTCTCATCAGCATCAGCTGTGTCTGTCATTATTATTATTATTATTATTTGTGCAGCACAGTATGCTTTTATTAACGGAATATTGTCCAAATTTAAAACGGGGCATGTCGTTTTATATGCTTAGGGGTTAAAGGGTTCAAATATATGGTGAACACAATATACATGCACCTATATTTCTTCCTAGTGTATGGGCAGATAATTGATGTGTTTCATTATTATATTAATACATACACATAGTTTGTTTTAGTTTAATTTCTGAATGAGAGTTTAATAGTTCTTTGAATTGTATCATATTCAGGGATTCCGCTAGGGAAAATAACAAAATCGTGATTTTTTTTCGAAAATTGTTATTTTTTATCGCTAATTGTTTATTTTTATCGCCAATTGCGAAAGTGACGATCGTCAGCGGAATTTCTGATATTAGGCCGACGGAATTAGTAGTGGTTGACATATTTATTTCTTTCGTTGCTATATTCGTTGAACTATTAGTCAATATTGTGTAAAAACAAACATGTTTTGTGTTAAAAACTTGTGGGATTATAGTTATATAATTAGGTACACATTTAATATCCGTAACATTATATTGTTTTCAAAATTTGAGGACCCCAATGTTTAAATTGTTTTGTACACTGTTAGATAGGTGTGTATGTGTATACAAACAATAGTTTAAAATCATAATTCTCGTTAAAAACAAATTCGAAATAAATAAATACATACCCAGCCCAATCACTACTTCGGATCGCCGTTGGCCGACGCATGATCTGTGTGTTTATCATCATCGCGGTTACTCTCGCTAAACTCGTTTGATATAGCCCCATGGTAACCATATCCGAGCGCATCAACAAATTCCAGTTTCTGTCGCTCAACCTAATGTCGTTAATATAAATCGTCATCGTGTTTGGAACAGTACGCATGTATAACCAAGAGGCTGACACAACAGGTCAACACGATATAGCCCGTATTGGTCATTATTGGTCACAGGGTGTTTCCTCGAAAATCCCGGTGTGTTTACCACGTCTTATGACTAAATGTGACGAGTAAGTTGGCGCACATGCGTCTCGCTACACAACACATTGAATATCAGTTGACACAAACGCGTTTCGCAACCTAATACCATCAATCTAATTGGCGCCTATTCGAAAATTGCTAAAATGCAATAACAAACAAATTAATGATCACGGACAATTCCTTTTCGTGTCAGTAATGACGTATTAATAGTGACGATATAAAATAGAAAACGTACATATTTCTTGCTTAAAAGTATGTAGCCGGGTCCTATTTTTCCCATGCGGATTATATTCCCCGTTGCGTTTTCTAGTGTCATTTCGTATTTTAGTCGAGTAGTCAGCCTAGAGTTTTGTCCCTTAGGTCTCACGGGACAGTGGGCAGCTAGCTTTAAAAACGAGTGTCTATATACTTCACTACCGACCCTGTAAGTTACACCAGTGTGTCTAGAAAAATAGGTTTCTGAATATTTCTTGACTTTGGGAGGCTTGACTAGGTGTATTTTTTAGTGTATTTCATAATTCTACGAATCTGAATGTTAGCTCCGGTTGATTTTGACATCTTGGAAAATGGCGCATGCTATGCTGTCTCGCCGGTACGGTTTCGCGTCAGAATTTAATGTATTTTTCGGCCATTTGTAGCGAAAATTTGAGGTTGTTATGACCCCTCTTTGAAATCATTTTCAGAAAATGGTGTGGTGTTACAAGTGATAGAACAAGATATAACAAAGTGTCTGTGCCTCATATTTTCATGCAAACAATTCCGACAAATTCAGCCGTGTTGAAAGTTCTGGCCAAAAATAGGTGGGTGGGGTAACTTTGTAAACAATTAATTGAATACATCTGATGAGGTTACTGCATTTTTATTGTGGTGCGCGATTTGTACTTCATTTGCGAGTAATTTTCAATACTTGTCGCAAGAGCCTCCTTAACTGATTGTGACAGGGGGTGATTTTCATGAGTCACCCTGCGCCCTCAGAAAAGCACTCAATTTTGGCTGTTTTCAACCGTCCCGTGATGCCTTAAGGGAAAAGTCTGATTTTTCAAGGTGTCATATTTCACCTCTGACCAGTATTGTTTGACAGAAGAACATGTCCCAAGATAACATCCAGCAGTTTTAGTTTACTGCACTCAAATATGCAGGGTTCAGCCGGGCTGTTGTTAAACATGGTATTTTTCAGTCGATACACCGAAAGCAAACTTCGCGTTTCGCCATTTTGGGGTTGGGCGATATCCGCACCCCATTTCGACATCAGCTTTCATTTTGTACATTTTTCTTTGTTTGCGTTTTACGTAAAATTGATGAAATTAGCAATATAGAGCGAGACGTGCAGTTTCGGGGAAAAAATATTTCCCCTTAAGGTCTCCCGGCCCAGTGAGCAGCTAGCTTTAAAAAGGGGATGGACGATTTTCTATATACTTCACTACCGACCCTGTCAGTTACACCAGTGTGTCTAGAAAAATATGTTTTTGAATATTTCTTGACTTTGGGAGGCTTGACTAGGTGTATTTTTTAGAGTATTTCATAATTCTACGAAACTGAATGTTAGCTCCGGTTGATTTTGACATCTTGGAAAATTGCCCATGCCGGTATGGTTTCGCGTCAGAATTTAAGGTATTTTTCGGGCATTTGTAGCGAAAATTTGAGATGGTTATGACCCCGCTTTGAAATCATTTTCAGAAAATGGTGTGGTGTTACAAGTGATAGAATAAGACATAACAATGTATCTGTGCCTCATATTTTCATGAAAACAATTCCGAAAAATTCAGTCGTGTTGAAATTTCTGGCCAAAAATAGGTGGGTGGGGTAACTTTGTAAAAAATTAATTGAACACATCTGATGCGGTTACTGCATTTTTATTGTGGTGCGCGATTTGTACTTCATTTGCGAGTATTTTTCAATACTTGTTGCAGGAGCCTCCTTAACTGATTGTGAGAGGCGGTGATTTTTATGAGTCACCCGCCGCCCTCAGAAAAGCAGTCAATTTTGGCTGTTTTCAACCGTCCCGTGATGCCTTAAGGGAAAAGTCTGATTTTTCAAGGTGTCATATTTCACCTCTAACCAGTATTGTTTGACAGAAGAACATGTCCCAAGATAACATCCAGCAGTTTTAGTTTACTGCACTCAAATATGCAGGGTTCAGCCGGGCTGTTGTTAAGCATGGTATTTTTCAGTCGATACACCGAAAGCAAACTTCGCGTTTCGCCATTTTGGGGTTGGGCGATATCCGCACCCCATTTCGACATCAGCTTTCATTTTGTACATTTTTCTTTGTTTGCCTTTTACGTAAAGTTGATGAAATTAGCAATATAGAGCGAGACGTGCAGTTTCGGGGAAAAAATATTTCCCCTTAAGGTCTCCCGGCCCAGTGAGCAGCTAGCTTTAAAAAGGGGATGGACGATTTTCTATATACTTCACTACCGACCCTGTCAGTTACACCAGTGTGTCTAGAAAAATATGTTTTTGAATATTTCTTGACTTTGGGAGGCTTGACTAGGTGTATTTTTTAGATTATTTCATAATTCTACAAAACTGAATGTTAGCTCCGGTTGATTTTGACATCTTGGGAAATGGCACATGCCGGTATGGTTTCGCGTCAGAATTTAAGGTATTTTTCGGGCATTTGTAGCGAAAATTTGAGGTGGTTATGACCCCGCTTTGAAATCATTTTCAGAAAATGGTGTGGTGTTACAAGTGATAGAATAAGACATAACAATGGATCTGTGCCTCATATTTTCATGAAAACAATTCCGACAAATTCAGTCGTGTTGAAATTTCTGGCCAAAAATAGGTGGGTGGGGTAACTTTGTAAAAAAATAATTGAACACATCTGATGCGGTTACTGCATTTTTATTGTGGCGCGCGATTTGTACTTCATTTGCGAGTATTTTTCAATACTTGTGGCAGGAGCCTCCTTAACTGATTGTGAGAGGCGGTGATTTTTATGAGTCACCCGCCGCCCTCAGAAAAGCAGTCAATTTTGGCTATTTGCAACCGTCCCGTGATGCCTTAAGGGAAAAGTCTGATTTTTCAAGGTTTCATATTTCACCTCTAACCAGTATTGTTTGACAGAAGAACATGTCCCAAGATAACTTCCAGCAGTTTTAGTTTACTGCACTCAAATATGCAGGGTTCAGCCGGGTTGGAGGTGAGCATGGTATTTTGCAGTCGATACATCAAAAGGAAACTTCGCGTTTCGCCATTTTGGGGGTTGGCGATATCCGCACCCCATTTCTACATCAGCTTTCATTTTGTACATTTTTCTTTGTTTGCGTTTTACGTAAAATTGATGAAATTAGCAATATAGAGCGAGATGTGCAGTTTCGAGGAAAAAATATTTCCCCCTAAGGGAAAAGTCTGATTTTTCAAGGTTTCATATTTCACCTCTAACCAGTATTGTTTGACAGAAGAACATGCCCCAAGATAACATCCAGCAGTTTTAGTTTACTGCACTCAAATATGCAGGGTTCAGACGGACTGGAGGTAAGCATGGTATTTTTCAGTCGATACACCGAAAGGAAACTTCGCGTTTCGCCATTTTGGGGTTGGGACATATCCGTACCCCATTTCGACATCAGCTTTTATTTTGTACATTTTTCTTTGTTTGCGTTTTACGTAAAATTGATGAAATTAGCAATATAGAGCGAGACGTGCAGTTTCGGGGAAAAAATATTTCCCCTTAAGGTCTCACGGCACAGTGGGCAGCTAGCTTTAAAAAGGGGATGGACAATTTTCTATATACTTCACTACCGACCCTGTAAGTTACACCAGTGTGTCTAGAACCATAGGTTTCTGAACATTTCTTGACTTTGGGAGGCTTGACTAGGTGTATTTTTTAGAATATTTCATAATTCTACGCAACTGAATGTTAGCTCCGGTTGATTTTGACATCTTGGAAAATGGCGCATCTATGCTGTCTCGCTGGTATGGTTTCGCGTCAGAATTTGAGGTATTTTTCGGGCATTTGTAGCGAAAATTTGAGGTTGTTATGAACCCGATTTGAAATCATTTTTAGAAACGTCTGGGTGAATATTTGAAAGCCGTCTTGTATTTATATGAATTTGTCAGTGGTGAATTGTTTTTATAAGTTATCTAAACGTATTTCTATGTACGTAAACGCATAATGTATGTGCCAAACGCCATAAAATAATCTAGTCGGAATATATTTAAGACAAAATGTTGATACATGGCGGCCATCTTGAAAATCGCAAAATACACAACGATTTGAAACACAATAAAACCGAATCGTTTCATATATGTCATAAGGAAGATAGTCAGGTAGTCAAAGTCGATATCTTGGCTTAACCCTGCATCGGCTGTAAAAGTTTTTTTCTCTGTTGATTCTACATCCTCAGGGCATCTACAATGTAGATCAGCCGGATATCAAGCGGATATCCTTGGGCAATCCGAGAAATCCAGGATGGCGGCCAAGATGGCCGCCGTTGATCAGAGAAATACAACTTTTTAACCAGTAGGCCTAAAATCGCGAGTGATACCACATTTTTAGCTAAGTTTGGTATGACGAATCCATTTCTGGTATTAGTGTGATATTTGGCGCATAATTGGGGTTTAAGACTATTTTGAATTCATTCATGAGGTTGCATAAATAAAAATACATATCAGATTAGTCATTAAAATACATTAACAATTAAAACAGGGAATCAAATAAATATCCAGAGATTGGGGACCTGACCGTTCCAATATTTTTACCAGGGCAATATTATTAGCATATTAACAGCATGCTATGCTGGTGATTGAAATTATGTCTTCAATAATCTTCATCTGCATCTTCACCAATATTTTCTATGTTTTTTTTTGGGTCGAGTCATCACATATGTCGGTACAGAGAAGCCACTCGCCCCTTCGCTTTTACCACATGGTCTACCTGACGAACACTTTGAGGCTCAGCGCATATCCTACGGGAGGGCTGGCGATATGGACTTTATGTTCCTCAAGGTATGTAAGTTTAATTAAAATTGTTAAAATTGTGGATATTGCGCCCGTGTGCAAAACTTCTTTTTCTAATAATATAGCAGATCGTATGTTAAAGCTGTGGTGGCATACATTAGCCATAACATAAATATTCATTACCGCCAAGCTTGCGGAATGTGTAATACATTGTAGTTGACACTTTGACATCCATCAGTGTGTGTATAGTTTCGTAGTACTATACCTGTAACCAAATTCTCGGTGCAAGTGAAATGCAGGCCGGGACCACTATTCCATATTTCATCTTACAGCTGATCATCAGTCATGAAGAGGCCAACATTCCTGAGTGGAGTGGGTGGAACACCCGTCAAACCAGATCTCAAGGTCATGCTCCTGCCACTAAAACTCACATTATCTACCATCCTCTCATCATGGCAAAGCCGTCAGATCCCTTCACGGTGTACACGTCGATGGTCAATGCGAATAAGTGGAATAACCCCGAGTATTTCAGCGACTTCATCACACGATTCGGTGGGATGCATTTCCTTACAAACATCATCGGTTGCATCGGTGGGCTCGCTACTGACAGTGGCTGTGCATAAGTCCATGGCGCCGCATTTGCTTATGTGGCTAAAATGCTCTCTGGTAAGAAGTATCCGCAAAATCTCTGTGCCCTTGTCATGCTCACCGAAGAGTTGCTTCGTCCAATCCTCGCCCCCGATCCTGCTTCATCTCTTGAGAAAGACATATCATCTATGGAAGAGCTGCAGAAGCGTCTGGACCTTCTCAGTACAAAGAGCAGGACGGCCAAGTTTTGGATCTGTGTCATCATTCGACCCACTCTCCTATGCATGAAGTTTGTCCGTGCTGAGCGAGATGGTTAGCAAATTAGGATGACAAGTCACACACACACATATTATAACTTTAATATGTTCAACCACTTTTACTGCAAGTCCTGGTGATCACTAAAGTGTACTATGTATCATTATCATTCAAAGCATTATATCATACAATCACACATGTCAATAAATCATATTTATAAATATTATGCAATGCACCATCTGCCCTCATTTGTTTACCAGATTACTATGCCCTGCACATTAAATGTGTTGAATAGTGTCTCCCGCTCTTCTTTGCGGCCAAGCATCACCAATACCTCCGCTATGGTGTCACGTACCTCCGCATGATGGAGCGGCTACCTGATTTTGTTCGCGAGGCATTCATGAAGGGGCACCACACTATCCATCTGCGGGCTGGGATATGGAACGGCATCTGGAGCGATATGGGGATCGAGACTACTTTGATGAAGAAGGGACATGGTCCAGATGAGCTTGTACTGATTTTGACATAGCCAAGTTTATTTAACACCTTCACAACCGTCCGTGACATTGATTATTGTTATCATCATGATGATTGTAAAATGTATCCATGATTCTTCATCAGCTAGTATAATTTACTAGGTCATGAATACATTATCTGTGATATTACAGTGCAACATTCCTATACGATATTTACACTCTACTGCAGAGGGTGTCGTGGGATCGACAACCAATCCAGAGAGCATCAAAACCTGGGCATACAGCTACCATGACTGCCTCTCCCTCGCCAGTGGCCTCCAGCTGATGCGAGACCCAGACATGGGAAACACACAGCTTACGCATAAGGAGGAGGGCAAGGCTCGGATGAAATACGATGGGATAGACCGCCAAGCACTTCGTGAAAAGCTGGCGCTGTGTACTGACCCCCTGAACACCGAGGAGCATCCGATGGGCCTAATCAACATCGCTACTGGAGAGGTTATGACAAACGATGCCATCTATGTTGATCAGGCCTTCGAGCTTAGGAAGAAGCAGCTAGAGGAGTTTGAGTTAGGGTGGCCTGATGCCTTCCATACACCAGTCAAATCCAATATCGTGAAATGAACTGACAACAAAAAATCCATAGACATAAACGGACAGAAAATAGTTGATACCGGTATGTTCTATGCACGTGCCCTTGGTCTTCATACTAGTCAGCGCCCATTGTCACATCTCTGTTTGACGACGAAGGCCGGATGCATACTACAACAAAATGTGCCATGAAGAAAGAACTGGCAGTGGAAAGGTCAAACAGAGGTATGGACAAACATGCTGTGTTCCTTGATGGCTCTGCGGTGCTCTGGGCTGTTGACTATCCATCCAAAAATGTCACTGTAAAAACCTACATCGACTCGTTCCGCAGACACGTGAGACGCTATCAGAATGATTCAGAAGTCTATCTAATCTTTGACAGGTAATATAATGGTGGATCACTGCAGATGATACAATCAAACAATATCTTATAATTGATATAATTTTATATCGCATGGCATTTCTATCTACTGACTGGTATGTACATAAGTGTAAGTCTGTTCAAGGCTTAACATGGTTGCAAATTGCCAATGAAATATCCATGATGCTTCTAATAGAGTTTAGATCATTGTCAAGCAACAGCAAACAGCTACATAATCAGGAGCTGCATTAGTCAACACCTACATTGGGCTTTTTTTCTCATGGTATATAATATTATAATATTCTGGTTTCAGATACATCAGTGGCAGCACCAAGGAGGTAACACACTGGAGACGAAAGAAGGGGGCGAGTCGGGTATTCAGACTGAAACACACATCTAGTCAGCCTGTACAGTCACTTCTCTTCTCAGTAACTTTCAACAAGGTCCAGATCATTAATATGGTCATACAGGATCTTATGAATCACAAGGACGACCATGTCGCACATTCCCTCATCATTACGGGCACTGATCCTGTCCCAGTGGAGCTGCCTGGTCCTGTTTGTCCAATGGAAACTGGAGTATTGATCCATCGTCATGATTTGAGGACTACTCAGGAGGAAGGTGACACCATTTTCATACAACAGGTACCTTTATTTTGATTGTGTTTATGCCCCCGTGACCTTAAGTCATGTGGCATTATGTTTTGCACAT
This sequence comes from Conchocele bisecta, assembly GCA_029237695.1. Lineage (NCBI taxonomy): Eukaryota > Metazoa > Mollusca > Bivalvia > Lucinida > Thyasiridae > Conchocele > Conchocele bisecta. The sequence continues at coordinate 82,879,188 of CM055270.1, forward strand.
GTCCGTCAATCCGTCCGTAACAAATATTCATTTTATGTGTCACAAATATTCACTGTGCGTTTAGATCCATAGTTGCCAATGGGGTATTTTTTTAGTATAATCTATTGTTAAGATTTCATCACAAATGATGTTTAGACATAGTATGTTTAAATACAATATGATATGGTGGTGTGGTTTCAGGTTGTTGTCCATATTGCTGTCGACAAGAACATCATCGTAGTGGCGGATGACACTGACGTATGTTGTTACACTTCCGTCATGCTGGGTCAATCAACGCCGGCCGTATATATCTCAAGTCACCGTTAAAGGGTAGGGCCGTCATCGATATAGATGCAAGTGTAAAGGAGAACCTCTCCATCATCCCCGGCCTTCTCGCTGCGCATGCCCTGACTGGCTGTGATACAGTCGCGAGCCATTACGGTATTGGGAAGGGCATGGCGCTGAAGGTGCTAAAAGCAGGTAATCAGATTGTGTCTATGTATAAAAGAAGATGCATGCCGACAGAAAAATATTATATGATTATGTCGCCATACACTATTACATCACTATTCTGAATTTATGCTGACTTATATAATAAATTGTGTGTATAGTAATACATAGTATGTGTCTGTGTACATTACTTTACTGATGCATGTTTCTTGCAGGTGGTGTCGCATTCAATGTGTTCGGTGACAGCTCGTTGCCCGTGGAGCAGTATCATAAGCTGTTGGCGGAAGCAAGGTCCTTCATCATGGCATGCTTCAGACTGAGTAAGTGCGAGTCCCTCAATGCGACGCGGGTTATGGCATGGCAAACCAAGATGAGACGACATACTCTTGAGCCACCAAGACTCTGCTCCCTACCGCCTACGGATCCAGAATTCAGGGAGAATGCTCTACGTGGTCATCTGGCGGTGGCCGCCTGGCGGGACTGCCTGAAGACAGACTCACCGACCCTTTCTCCAATTGAGCATGGGTGGCATCGTCCCGTGGGAACACAATTCTTCTACCAACAATCGTTCCATAAGACACACCCCTGGCTCCTGCAGACCTGCTCAAACTTATAAAATGTGGCTGTAGCAGTGAAAAGCCATGTGGTACAAAGAGGTGCAGCTGCAATGCCAGTGGACTGTACACTTTTCTGTCAATGCGGAGGGGATGATGACTGTTTCAATATTCGTGTACATGGCATCTAACTGTAAATGTAAATTGTTGTAATTAATGGTGGGAATTTGTTATTCCGAAACCTGGAATATACATGTAATTAAGCACTTAAATTTCAAGAATGATACTTGTTGACATATATGATATATTGTAACCTTCATAACTTAATTCAACTGAATAACATGTCTCAGTTTGTAACTTTCTGTTGCGCTAATCTGATCATTACATCCCAGTATACTGTTTTACTTTGTAATATCTATATTTATCATGTAAAATAACTCACTGGTGATAAGCCTCAGTATTGAGGGTATACCAGTATACTGGCAAAAGTAAAAAGATGGTGTATCCTTAATATTCTGAAACAGACTATAGTTGCTATTACTAAGCCTACAGCACTGGCCCTGCCTCTCGACCAATGATATGCTTTGTTTACATCCATTTACTCCTGAGCATAGTATTGCCCAGCAGCATTCCTTAACATTCCATCAATGAGTCCGAGTCTATACCACCGTGATTGTATGTACACTTGTATGTGTGTGGCTTGATATAATATATTAACGATAAGAATAAGACTTCTTATTTGATTTGTGTTATAAGCTATAAACAACACAACATATACCCACGTAATTGATAAATTCAGAGTGGCTGAATTTACTTCGGGTGAAGTATACTTATTGTACACAAAAAAATGCTTTGGACGAATAAGTATCAGTAGTAGTAAGGGAGTCAAAATGATACCACCTACCGTGATATCATTTATAACCCTCTATAATACCCCCACCACCTCCGAAAATCAAAAAAATTGGTTAACGAGGAAAATTGGGTCTCCCGACAGCAAATTTATGAATTTTTGGAGAAAATAATTTTGAAAAGAGGGAGTCCCAATTATATTGGTAATTGACTTTTGAAAAAATATATTGGTGTCATGTTTTTCACGTCCAAATTGAACAGAAAAAACAATACAAATATTATAACAAAATGGATAATAAAATAGAATGGGAATTGGAATTTTGTAATGTCTTTGGTGAAAAATATTACTATAAATTGAAAACATTATGCAGAATCGAATACATGAAATATCAGCGTAATTTATTACGCTCCGATAAAAGCGTTGCATTTACAATAGTATACCGGCAATTATGTCGCCGGTACAAGGATCACATTAGTGAAACGAAGCGACTAAATAGGATCGGAGAACAACTACCGGAACATCATAAAACTAATTTTATAAAACATTTTAAAATCAACGATTCGTTTACGGATATGCGTTTCTACAATCATATTGTAATGGATTTGAAAATTCTAATTGGAAATTGAACAGAAAAAAACAAGTACCAATATTATTAGAGAAAATGGATAATGCAATACAATTTGAATTACAAATTTTTAATGACTGTGTTGAAGAAGTTTACGAAGCTTACGGAGGTTATAATCCTGTATATAAATTCTATAAAATGAGAACACTAGGTGATATCGAATACATGAAATACCAGCGTAATTTATTACGCTCCGATAAAAACGTTACATTTCCAATATTATACCGGCAATTATGTGACCTATATAAGAGGCAAATACGAACATTAAGACAGATAATGCGTATCGGATATGAAACTAAGGTGTATTATACAAAAATTTTAAAACCCAACGATTCGTTTACGAATGTACATTTCTACGATATAGCTTATAAAGATATTGAAAAATTATTATTGAAAAAAAACAAAACAACTACTAATTAATTTATAGCCGAGTGTATTTTTCCTTATCGAAGGTATATAAACTGGCAATCTGAATTTATCAATTTTATCAACCTCGAGCGGTCGGATAGGAACGCCGTTGTCATGCAGTTGTTTACCATAGCGACCACATTTGTAGGGATAGAAATAAAAAATGTTTAGCTCCAACCGCGGCGCGAACCCACGACCGTCGTCTCTATAGAGTATCGCCTTAACCCACACGACCATGTAGGCTGTTATGATAAACATTACCTAGTGTTGTACAATTATCAATTTACGACAATGTTTCAATTACACGGGTTATGAACCATGCGTAAATTGATAGCCGAGGTAAACAGACAGTTATTTATAGCCGAGTGTATCAATTTACACAGGCGATTACAGTGTAATCCTCGAATGAATTTGTTATGCGATTACGGCGTAATTCTCAGCGAAAAACACATGTTGTATAGGTATGTAAATTTGTTTACTGCACCAATATAAGAATTTTTTTTTTTTTTTTAAAGAATTTTTTTTTTTTTAAAATTTCACAATGGTGCACTTGTAAATCATTTCTTCCGACTTTATCTCCAAGTTTTTCCCTAAATTTATCCCAATCAGTACACTCAATCTTGGGCATGGTGGCGTGCGCTTTGATTCTTATATCATTTTTTAATTGTTCATATCTCCCCATTTCTTCCACCACGGATTCAAACTCTAAATTTGATATTTTCTTATCGGCCAACGCTTTGGACACCATAACGTCGATGGTATTTTTCTTAGACCTGGCGAGAACAGATATTCTATCATGTTTTCTACATTTTTTCTCGAGCTTTCCACCCGATGCCCTAATTACCATACACAACAACCCAGAAACGGCCGACACCGCACATAAAATCCCCGCCACAGGAACCGTTATAATGGTTGACATAGTTGCAGCTGTCCCCGCCCCACACAACACAGAAACACTCGCCAAAGCCGTGCTAGATGCTTCAACCATGTTTACCGCGCGTCTATATTTTTTAACGTTTCTTTTTCTATTTGTATATTCTCTAACTAAAATATCCAGCATAGCGACGATATTATTCAACCTAAAATCTGAACTTCTTTCGTTAATTGTACACCGTGTTGATGGAGTGATATTGACAATTGGAAGTGTTGATTCGTTCATGATTTTCAATATATTAGTATTTACAAAATAAGTTCAATTAACAATGAGACAATAGTGGAAGAACTCTCTGGGTCACCGATTTTCGTAACAAAGTTAATAACACTACCTTTGGAAAGTCTAATTCGATCAGAACCGGAGAACGAAACCACCGTCGAACTATCTGCAGAGATTTTAGTGACTCCAACCCCCCGTTCTTCTCCATCTACTACAATATTTATCGCGACCGCGCCCACAGGTTTACCACTACCATTAACCGAGCAGACCGCCATTTGGATAACTTCACCCGCGGCTGCACCGAACGAATATTCATAGTGCCCCTTAACCAATGGGCCCCGCTTCTCAGCCCAAACTGTTATGGCACGTTTTAGCGTTTTCATTGTTTGCACTATTCCGGCAAGCGCACTGTTTGCGTTATATGCCTCAGTACGAATATTATAAGAGGCCTCCACAAGAGCTTTGGTCGCGGCTATACGATCATGTTTCAGTTTATCAGAAACTTCGGTTATCTTTCCGTCTAGTTCGGTAAGTGACGCTTCTCTACTGAGAGAGTCCTCTAAGCGCAATGCATCATAAGCCTCCGTAATGGTCGCCTGGTGGCCTTTTAGGGCTTTCTCAACACACGACCGGGCCTCTTTTTGAAATTCGGTTATTTTCCCGTCTAGTTCAGCAACCGCCGCTTCTCTGATGAGAGAGTCCTCTGAGCGCAACACCTCATAAGCCTTCGCAAGGGCTGCCTGGTGGTCTTCTCGGGCTTTCTCAACACCCGACCGGGCCTCTTTTTGAAATTCGGTTATTTTTCCATCTAGTTCACCAACCGCCGCTTCTCTGATGAGAGAGTCCTATGAGCGCAACACCCTATAAACCTCCGTAAGGTCCGCCTGGTGGTCTTCTCGGGCTTTCTCAATACCCGTTCGTACCCCCTCAACACCCAACCGGGCCTCTTTTCGAAATTTGGTTATTTTTTTTCTAGTTCAGTAAGTGCCGCTTCTCTGTTGAGAGAGTCCTCTGAGCGCAACGCCACATATGCCTCCGCAATGGCCTCCTTGTGGTCTTTTCGGACCCCCTCAACCCCCGACCTGGTCTCTTTCAGAAATTCGGCTATTTTTCCGTCTAGTTCAGCAAGTGTCGCTTCTTTGCTGAGAGAGTCCTCTAAGCGCAACGCATCATAAGCCTCCGCAAGGGCCTCCGCAAGGTTCAACTCGTGGTCTTCTCGGACTTTATCGATACCCGACCGGGTGTCTTTTCGAAATTTGGTTATTTTTTTATCTAGTTCGGCAACCGCCGATTCTCTGACGAGAGAGTCCTCTGAGCGCAACACCTCATAGGCCTCCCTAAGGTCCGCCTGGTGGTCTTCTCGGGCTTTCTCAATACCCGACGTGGCCTCTTTTCGAAATTTGGTTATTTTTTCACCTAGTTCGTTTAGTTCCGTATGCGTTTCTTCACGACTTTGTGTATTCACAGCCAGGGCATATTCTCTAAGTTGTGATAGTAGACTCCTGTGAATCTCATCCGTGGCCACCAATATAGTTCTATTGATCAAGGCCTTTGTTTTTTGGGTAGTTAAAAAGTCGCCCTCTGTCGGGATGAATCCCCCTTCTGTCGGTTCCAAATTCTTTGAATTTGTCACCCAATCGGAAGAACTACCTGGTCCGTATATACTCATTTTCAATAATGTTGATAATATATATATTACGAACATGCGTTTAATTCTAAATAATTTTCTTAAAATTAATTAATTTGAAATTTCTAGGACGACCGAAATCGGGTAATCGTTCTTCAACTCTCGCCCTTTATCATCAAGAATAGAAATCTTCAACTCGTGGATGTGTCCCGATTCCAAAACTTTCATCTCGGGGTGTGGGAAGTCTAAGGTCACAGTCTCACCATAGAAACAGTCGTTGGCGGGCACGGTTTTCAGTAATGTGGTGGGAGTGCCGTCTACCGTGTTGTACGACGTGTTCACCCGATCCAGGTGCACCCTGAGAGTTTCGTGACGGCGAAGTTCACCGGGGTCGTGCCGACGTGCTCGCCAGGATCAAACACTCCGTCATCGTTGTAAGGGTATGTTATTTTAAATACTAACAGTGAGCCCAACCCCGGTGAGATCCTTAAACGCCTATCAACGGTCAATGTTGTGAGCCCCGTTGCTTTCGAGATTGTGAGAGTGACTACACCAGGAATCTTCTCCGCGACAAAAGCTTGGAGATCTCCGAAACTCCAAAGACCCTGAGGTACTATAGCATCTGGTGGACTTCTGAATCTATTTACGTCTATTCTATGTGGCATATCTATGAGGAAGTGTTCGGAGTCGGTGTCTGATGCGAACAAATCAACGTCCCCGACTTCTGTTGTGAAAAACTCGAGCGTTTCAACGTTTTTCCACCCAACCGTGAAGGTGATTGATCTGAGACCTACCCGGCGTTGTCCGCAGCAGTTGTCTATTAACTTTTGAAGTTCACAACTCCCTTTTTGAACATTAGTGATAGTAGCAAACATAATAATATCTTTCAATGGATACAAAAGCATTTAGCTTTAATTCTAATGCAAAGTATAAAGTTGGTGGTGTATACGCTCAAAAGAACACCATTGGTTGGCTTGTGCACCCTAAAATAAGAGTCAGTTTGGGCCTTAGGTTTCGGACACAAATTTCACTAACATGTTTGAGAAATATAGGGTGACCAAGATTAGTACGGTGGATGGGGTAAACAGATGGCGGGCAACTCCGATGCAGTTCTGGCAGAACCAACTAAATTTTGCCGTGTGGTGTGCCACAACTGGGTGTGGTTGTATCTTTCGGAGACCACATAAAACCAAGTAACAGCATGATGAGCAGTAGCTTATACAACTTTCATGTTTATTATACTATTAGAAGGATTTTGAAAGAATTACGTGTTCCACTACCTCAAGACGACGGGTGGAATCCCATTTCCAACAGATACAACCGTAAGGAGTTCGAACGGATATGTGACGAATTTGGTGTGGACCCAAACCGTGATTGAAAACAAAAAGTTTACACCAAGAACGATTCAATGGGGGACCCCTTTTTTGAAGAAGCTGGAAATGATGTAAAAGTTGTTGATGGCACATTCGATAGCAGTACTATGAGGTACACGTCAAATTTCCTAATACATAAAAGACCAAGTTTTTTTCTTGATATGTTCTCAGATAAAACCTACTACCAAACATATCCGGCTTCACTACAACAACCATCTAAAGTTGGAATAGCATGGAGTACATTTATATTAGATAAAAGCACTGGATTTACTCAGGCCGGGGTTACTCGCCTCAACGAATCCATTCGTACATATGTGTGGGCTATACTAGGTGCACAAAAACAAACTCGCAGTTCTATAATAGGTTTCGGAACGGCGTTTGACGCGCAAAAACAGTTCTTGGCACTTGTTGAGGACGCCATCTCAGCTAAGGTGGACCTGGAGAAGGCGATCCAGAATTATCAAGACGTTTTGCAGACTGCCACCACCCCAGTGGACTATGTATTTGGAATAGGTCTTTATATGGCGCCGAGCAATATGATACTACGAGACGACCCGGTTGATGGTTACAATAATCAAATCGTAATCGCCACCGCTAATCAAAAAATCGGTCACAACGGTAACGTGAACACGGATATCATTAAGCGCACCCCAAAAATGATCGGGCGCGGAGTTGTAAATTCAAATAAATTCGAAAAAGATTTCATAAAACCCCCAAAACACAAAATGGATACACCTCCCTCAACACAATCGAACCCAGTACCCCCAATTCGTAAATTGGATGCACCATCGAGTTCCATCATCAATGTTGAAACACCAATCATCAAAAATGTTGAAATTGGAAGCACAACACACGAGGAGGAGAAATTAGGGCTCGTCGTCGCCCTCGTGGCGATCGGATTATTTACGCTTTGGATTTAGGAACTCTCTGGCGATGAATAGTAGGAGACCGGCGATTGCCAAGATTAAAGCCCAAGTATTTTTGGCTAGCCATCCTGCCGTTTTTGATAATATAGATAGCAAGTAAGAAACGATACTTCCGATCAGTCCAGGTAGTGCGGCAGCCGCCTTTTCTGCTAATTTAGCCCAGGATAACTGGCGAGGGCTTTTAGTTGTTTTTTTACCCACTCCTTGGCTCCACCGGATGGCGCGGGTGCTGGTGGTGTGGGTGCTGGCGCGGGTGGTGGCGCCGCACCACCAGTGAAAGCTAGAACTATGGTCGATATAGTCATGCTGATAGTCATGCTGATAGCAACGAGGATGCTTACTATCGTGATGCCCTGTTCTCTGAACAGAGTGCGAAGACGCTCACCGAGTGTCGTCTCCTCGTTCAGGACCCTCGAGATTGTTTCGCGGATCCGACTTATTTGGGTGCGGAGAGCCTCACGGTTAGTAGATGCAGCCTCCAAGCGAGCTTCTCTTTGATCCCGCAACGACCGCAGGCGTTCGGTGATCCGCTCAGTAGATTCTCTATCGCCACCAGCTTCCTCCAGTTTTCTTTCTTCTAGCGCGATATGTTCATCCAGCGCCGTGAGTTTGGCAAGGTTATGGACCAATTCGCCCCGGACTGTTTGTATAGCCTTATCGAGTCGCCGGAGTTCGCGAAGAGGTAACGATGGGTCATCGTTAGACAGGTCGATTTCGCTCAACGTGGTCTCCACCGTGTTAATAACGTCGGTGGCTACACGAGGGACCTCGCTGAGCTCGACCGTTTCTATCGCGGCGGCCGTTTCCGCCATCGTTTCGTCGGTAGACTGTAGGGCCTCTACAGCGCGGGTCGGCATAATTGTTTTACGCCTCTTCCAATCTACGAATCCTAGTTCGCTCCTTACGAGTTGGCCATCGCCCGGGTTTCCGGCAATGGTGCCCAGCGCTAGGGGTTTACCGGTCCTCCCGTTGATGATTGGTATATTTGATGCTGCTTTTAGTCGCAATCTACCGTTCAGATCAAATTTGAACTTGGAGTAGTCGCGACCGACAGATGGGACCAGACCTTTTTCTGCCAAACTGTTGTAGTAGTCGTTTACAGCTCCCTCGAGTAATTCCCGACTTTGACCAACGGTGTTGGTAGCGCCACCTAATTCCCCTGATTGGATTGGAACTGGAGGCTGTATCAAGGGCCTTTCGTCATTATAATCATCTATGTCATCATCATCCGCATCGAGGTAATCGTCTCTGCCGATTTCATACATGTCATTATCGTAATCAGCCATATTTATAATTTCTTAAAATTAATTATGTATTAAAGACAAAACCATACGGGTTTAATATAGATTCACTAAATTATGTCTTCGAGTCAATACGGTCGCAAACTCAATCCATACCGCAGACTGCGTGAGCCCCTCGGGGCAAAAGGCGTGAGACAGAGTGTCGTTATTACGAACAACCCATCGACGATCGACCAGAACCAGCAGCTGTTAGTCCGCTCCCCAACCTCGGAGCTAACGACGCCATTGTGCCGGGGACTGTTCGCCTCGCTTTCACTATTTCACTGACTTCGACGGACGAGGACCGAACCGTCGTTCAGAACCTGGGTCGCGCCATCGTCAAAAAGACCAATGATAAGATTTCTGGAGGTAATGAGGTGATGTCGATCGACGACAGCGACGTCTACCATTGTTATCAGGACCTATGGAAGACGGCGCAAGAGCGTGAAAACGCTGTCTATCAGGGTATTGACACCAGCAAAAAATAAGAACGTAACCAGACTTAGAATCGGGGCTGCTAACAAGGCAGATAACAACGCGAGCGACAACGCGGTCGCGGGCGCTTACGGCAACCGCTTCTACATCCCGCTCGACTTTGAGTTGCTGGAGAGTCACATGCCCTACTATCAGAGCGCTTTGGCTGACCGCCTCGAATACGAACTAACGTTCAAAGACTACGGCCGAGCTTCATAGCCAGCGACATGTTATCGACGTATACGATCGATAATGTTTCTGCTGGAGTACGACATGGTCACGATGCCCGAACTCGCGCGATTGATCAGAACCCAGTACGCCGGGCGCGTTGCCATACTTTATGACCGAGTTCTTCGCCATCGCAAGATGACGAAAGACAAAGGCGACACATTGTGGAATATTAATGTCAACGTACCCGCCCGCTCTATGAAAGGTATACTGATGTTGTTCGAGGATGCTCGGTTTCGCGTTCGGTGCTAGAAAAAAAACGACAAATTCTATAACCCCAAAATCACGAAGGTAGAGGTGACGATCGAGGGAGTCCCCAATCAACTCTACAGCGCGGGTCTTCGCCCGCACCAGCAGTGGGACGAAGTAAGAAAGCAGTTTGCTGCCGGCTCTAAGCGCTCTCCGGAGGTTGCAGCGGTTGCCAAAGACCTGCATCTCTCGGCCGTCTCCCTCGCGGAGTTCCTGAATACCAAATACGCGTTATGGCTAGACATGCGAGCCAGCGACGACGACCAAATACACGGCAACGGACGCCAAGTTGAGAACGCTAGCGAGGGTGTGACGATCCAGATAACCAAAGAGGTGGACGGAGCCGGGCCATTGAACGTGTACTTATATATAATTACAGACGCACAACTCAACATCGAAGATGGCCGATACGTCTCAGCACTCTACTGATTTAATAAAAAAATCATCTAACGATTTATTAATTAATAATTTTGAAAAAATTAAGAAAATTAGCAATCAATACCAATTCACGATTGGAGATGTCCACTCTGCCATAATATGTGGGCAGACAGGATGTGGAAAAACGGTTTTCATCCTAGACTTACTCGAGGGCTCCTACCGCGATGCCTTTCGTCACATTGTGATCCTGTGTCCCACTGTGCGGCACAACGATACTTATCAGCGGCGCCCGTGGATATGGAACGACCCTGAGGTATACGTTATTGACCCCGGTGATAGACTTCACGATTGGTTGCGTGGTTTATACCAAAAATTCCAGGGTGAGCCCACCCTATACGTGATTGACGATTGCTCGGCCAAGGCGGCGATGACCAAAAAGAAGGACATGCTCTCCGAGCTCACATTTTCTGGCCGCCATGCTAGGCAAAGCGTATGGATATCCACTCAAAAGTACAACGCCGTCCTCAAGGATCTGCACGAGCAAACGAAATAGGTCGCCCTCTTTCACTGCAAGGACCGAGACTCATTCGATGACTGTCTTCGAGAGAATGACGTTATCCCAACGCGCGAGGAGCGCCTGGAGGTTAGACGGATGCTTTCGGAAACTAAGCACGCCAAGCTTTTTCTAAAGACTGATCAACCAACTACTTACGAAGTTATCAATTAATTTTATAATTAATTAGAAATTACTGAACAAATGCTGAACAATGCTGAACAATGCTTAACAATGCTTAGCAATTGCTGAACAATGCTTAGCAATTGCTGAACAATGCTGAACAATGCTGAACAAATGTTGAACAAATGCTTAACAAGTGTTGAACAAATGCTTAACAATGGTTAACAATGTTAACAATTTGGTGCTCCGCTGCGAGCTTTGTTGCGAGCATAATGGTGATCATAAGTATCGGATGGTGCGCTTGGCAATATGTTAAAGTGATGAGACTTGTTAGAATAGTTAAATTAATTTTAAGGAAAATGAACTGCGACGAACTTCTCAATCAGCTAATGGAAGAAACCTCAACTCCGACCCGATTGCCAACATCCTGAAAGATAATGATCCGACAGAGCAATCGGAATCAACTCCAACTCCAACGGCGGTTGGTATTGGGTTGAGTGCAACGACTCCGAATGAAAATGAAAATGCGGCGCGACGAGAGCGGCTAGCTGCGCTGGTTGCTGGGGGACAATCGGAGCATTATCTCGGTAGGCGTCTCTCAGTTTTTCAGGTGGATAAGATGTCAGATGCGGAGATGGATAAAATGTATGCGCGATACGAATCCAAATTGGGAGCGGAGGGATGACAAAAACTCTCGGATCGCGGCTATTCATTTGTACGCAACCGCCGTTAGTATACTTCTCCCTATACCAAACACCGCGGGATTGATTGACGATCTAGAGACTGACCCTTTTATAGGTCACACTCTTAGAACAGCCTGCTGCTCAATTTATCACAAGTTTGGAATGTAATTAACTCACTGCTACAACCGCGTTGACCACGGGTAAACACTGTCAATTTGGACATATATGCCCACGAACTATAAGCCCTAATATTAACACAAAATATAATTTTGAAAATGATGACACAAGACACACCCGCGAGAGTGACGGAGTTGAACCAGATTGCTCCAACCCAATCGAACCCGAGTGTTACTCCGCCACTGGATGACATACCGCATATAAAAAATCCCAAAAGACAGGCAGCTGGGCGGGCAGCGGCTGCCACCCGAAAAGTTAAACAAGATAAAATACTCGCCGAGCTTCGAGAGGCTAAACAGTCGTTGCAATCGGGGACGGAGACAGCAAAACATCTGAAGACAGAGTTGAGTACACCCCCAATTCACGAATTGGAAGCACACTCAACACCCAATACCAACTACCGTTGGAGTTGGGCGAATCAGATTGAACCCAAATTCGTGAATTGGAGTTGGGTTGTTGGTGGTGGTCTGGCAGTTGTTGGTGCCCTGTGCGTGTGGAAATACCCCATATTATCGAAAAAACAACCAGCCAGTGTTCAGAAGAAAGTTACGAAACACCAATCGCGATTGGACGCGCCCCATTTAAACATTGATCGCGACCCCTTTTATATGCAATAAGTATAATGGCTGAACAAGATGGTAAAATGTTAGTGAATGCGCTTTATCACGCCGTGGTGATATCGGGTTTCAGTATCGGGTATGCTCGACTATCAAAGATGGCCCTAGGAGGATCCGCTCCCAAATTGGACTTTACTGCGAGAGACGTAGGGCTCGCGACCTTAGATGTAGCGGCCGCAGTTTGGACACGAGATTATCTAGTTAAAGCTGGAATTCTACCAGTTAATATATGGAATTAAATGGCTTCAATCGCAGTAATAGTAGGTGGTGCGCTCGTAAACGCATTGGCGTTCAGCGGTAGCAACTTTTTATTCTCTAAAATGAAATGCTCGAACGTGGATGAGGAGCGTAAGCGTCACGATTTAGCTCCAAAACGAGCCCCAAAACGACCGCGAGATCGCGTTCATCGTCGTGGGAATGGGTGTGGTGGGGCTCGTCGGCTACTATATCCGATCGAGATTTTAAATTAATTATTTTAAATAACTTTTTTTATAAATATATATATATAGAACGATGTCAGTTGACGAACTTTATTTTGCTATGATTGATGTAGGCTACACTGACCTTAAACACCGCATGGTTGGTGCAAAGGGTATGATTCGTCTGGCAAGAGATTCTCTCGAGACGTGGCGGGAGGACGAAAAAGCGGCCACCCTTTTCGCAAAGCGGATGTTAGATTCCTCCAGGAATCCTGGGGGATTATATTTTCCTAATTTCCTTCAGAACTTAACCCCCAATCGCGATTGTACTTCCAACAAAGGTTTATTATTATCGACGCAGTTACCGGACGATCTGGCGAGGGCATGTTGGAGATTGTCCGATATATTAGAATACATCGCATACGATGAACACGCGCAAACTTAATACCAAACTATCGGTTCGCCTAACGCGCAAGCTAGCGAACATGTACTATAGCCCCCGCGGCCACTGGAAGGGACTCGCTGCCATCAAGAACCTCGCGGCGGCGACCAAGGTTTCAGAAAATGCTGTCAAGGAATGGCTCAAGAAGCAGGCCATCTGGCAGATCTATTTACCCGCGCCTCACAATATTCCGCGCCCAAAATTCGACGTGCCGGTACCGAACCAAGTTCACCAAGCGGATCTCCTGTTTCTCCCTCACGATTGCGTCGGTCGTAAGACGTACAAGTACGCGCTGACAGTCGTTGACGTAGCGAGTCGTTATAAGGGGGCTGAGCCGTTGGCCACTAAAGAGTCTAAGGAGGTGGCCGAGGCTCTCTCCCGAATATATAAGAGGAGTCCTCTCAAATGGCCGAATCTTCTCCAGGTCGATCCCGGCCGCGAGTTCATGGGCGCGGTCTCTCATCTATTGTCTAAGCACGAAGTTTCTGTCAGACGCGGCCGCGTCAACATCCACCGGGACCAGGGGATCGTGGAACGCTTCAATCGAACCCTGGCTGAGAGACTGTTCGGACACCAATACGCTAAAGAACTTGTAGACCCTCATTCGCGATCGACCGAGTGGGTGGCCAGACTGCCCGCCGTGGTCTCCGCACTGAACGGAGAGGTGACCAGATTGATAGGTAAGAAGCCCGTAGATGCTATCAAGTTTAAAAGGGTGACGAGCGAGCCCTCTGCCGTCTCGCGCGGGCGACCCGTTGGTTTAGAGGAGCAGCAATCACCGATTGCACTTCCATCGGATATTGACGTCCGGTACCTCTATCAACCGGGAGAGCTCGAAGGTGGCAGCCGCCGCGCGACTGATCCCGTGTGGTCTCTCAATGTATATCATCTAGATCGATATATTACCAAGCCCGATGAGCCCGTGCTCTACTATTTGGATGATGGGCCATCTCGAGGGTTTGTTCGCGAAGAACTTCTTGCGGTGCCTTCTGACACTCAGCTACCCCCGGATCATCAGAGTCTTTAGATTGCTAATTTTCTTAATTTTTTCAAAATTATTAAATAAATCATTAGAGAGGTTATGTATGTATTCCGTCTGGTAACACACGTCTTTTATCGTAGTATGCCGAGAGTCCTAATTTTTGTTGACAGTACGTTTTCATAACACCGTCTTTCATTTTAAATCCCCTATTTTGTGCTACATCTATAATGTGTTTTCCATCTTTTGTAGTTTCACTTAGTACTCGTTTATATCTATCACAATTTAAATTGTTAGTTCTCTTGGACATTCCTTTCGCAGAGTTTTTATTAATAGAATTAAATTTTTCTATAAAATAACACTTACTAGATAACGCTATCGCCCTATCTCCGCTAAATTCCATTTTGAAAAGTCCGGGCTCTCTTTCGCTCCATTTATTCCAAGCCAACCATTTCTTTTTTTCTTTTTCAAACCCGTCTAGTAAGTTAGGTCTAATCAATTCCTCTATCGTTTTTCCACTAACTCCTATATACATACTATCTGTATCCATCTGTATTAATTCAAAGTCTTCTCTTTTTACGTATTTGTCGAGAAATTCGTAGTAAAATTCCAACATTCTCAATTTAGCTAGTTGATAAACCGCTATTCCACAATGGAATGGTCTCTTTACCGCACACCTGGGTTTTCTTGAAGATATTTCGTACGCATCTCCTATCTCTTCCAAATCGTCAAAGAATGCAGATCTTAATGCTTTGTCAACACAGGTTTCGTTTTGTGTATATGTCCTATTTAAATGTCTCTCCGTTGCCTCCGTTTTCCACAACACGAGTTTCCTAATAATTTCATTATGTCGGCTACTGGTTTCTTATTTGGTTCTACATCACCCGTTCGTCTTGCGGCTGTAACTTCTTTTGCGAACCATTCGAATGGTTTTCCGCTGATATAATCTATAACACGATGAACTCCAGTTATTTCTAGGCCGTGCTTTAAATACCATTTCAACAGTGGCGCGTACAGCAATACTTTAGTGGCGGTCATAGATCCCACCAATTTTTTTTCCATCTCCTCTTGTTCGGCCAGTATCTTTTAAATATTTTAACATGTGTGTGGGAACTTCATCAACCTCTACTTCTCTGTTTATAAATATTGGGGACATTTCAGAAAACTTATCTTTTAAGTTGTGTGGAACTTCTATATCCACCTCCGCAAACCCAAACCAGTCTCCAGATAAAACTCTTTTACAAAACTTTTTTAATAAATTTAGGGTTATGTGGGGTATCTATGGTGGTAGTAGTTTCTCTCCCACACGGCATCTCTTTATTTAACGTAGATAAATATAACGCGTTTGCATCGTACCCCAAAACAGCCTTGCAAGGTTTGGAACCCACTCTAATATTTGAAACACCAGCTTCTGCATATCGTGTAAATACTATTGATGGACCGCCAACTAGAGCGTCCTTCATCATTTCGTATGTTTCTTCTTTTGGTGCATATAGAGCATCCTCCGGTATAATCGTCTTTGAAGATTTTTATTCTTTAATGGTTCCTCAATAAATATTGTATAGCTACTCCAGGTAGTGTTACCGCATCTTTGAAAATATCCACACCTCTGTGTTTATAAAATTCACACATTTTTTATCCACCGCTTCTAGGAACGGTGCTACATCTAAATCGTTATAATATTTCAACCAATTTCTGAAAGTTTTCATATTATTTTCTTCGAAAATTCTACGACATTTACTTAATTCTGTTTCATCTATTAACATTTTTCCCAGATAGTTTGGAATACCAATTCTCTATATCCGGTAGTCCTGGGTAATCCAGTTTATCTGGAGAATCGAACCACTCATAAGGAAAGAAAGATTTCTGTCCTTTGCATTCGTAGGCTTTTATCCAACTATCGTAACTTACACCGGGTCCTAGATAAAGTATTACATCAAGAAATCTAAACTCTGGAGTAAATAGAAATATTGTTGCGTTTGCACGTTTTTCGACCATTACTTTCTTTGTTGTTGATGCCAGTTCGCCTAACTAGGTATTTCTTTATTAAGTTTATATCGTACTTACTGCTGTTAAAACCTATAACCGGTACTTGCTCTATCCACTGTTCGATCTTGGCGATTTGGTTTTTTACGTAAATGTTCTGTATTAAACCCATATCTTGACCACACTTCTTCTCTTATAGCTTTTCCCCTGACTTTCAAATCTTCTACGAATTTTTCTATAAGTTTTGCGGGATCTTTATCACAAATATGAGTTACTGTTCCTGAGAAATTATCTCCTATACTAACGCTTACCGGAACGTGCTCTGCTTCGTACTCTAGATTATTACCGAGAGTTTCAAATTCTGGGTTGAGATATGCCTCAAAATCGTATACTATCTGATATGGATAAAGAGTAGTGTCGCAACCGATCTTTATGTCTTTACCCGTTCTTTGAAATTCGCATTCCCACATAACTACTAGGTTGAATTCTTTGCTTCTTCTAATAATTTGTATCTCTTCTCATAGTGGATGCGCGTTCTTCTTCTTTTCTATGCTTTGCATGAATCTCACACCCGTGCCAGTAACAGCCGTGATATTTATATACGGTATTGGTTTCTGGACAGTATCCATCTACTGGAGCTCCTAAAACCCATCTTTCACCCCCGTGTCCACACTGTTCGTGGTGAATGTGAATTCCCTCGCGCTTTTCCACAGAGTTACATCCAATCGATCGCCCATAACTGTTAGAACTTTTTGGGTAGAACGCTTTCTCGAACGACGAACGCGGGCGCTCTAAATAATTACCATCACATACTACTTTTTGTCTCACCTTTCATACATTTTGGTCCGTGTCTCTTCATATTACTCGCTTTCGTGAATTTCTGCTTGCAATTATCGCAGGCGTAAATTTTAGATAGGTTTTTAAGGTTTTTTATTAGAAATGCGTGATTATTAAACAGTTCTATTGTCATTGGTTTATTACCTATTGCCTTATAGTGCGCTGGTACCTTTTTCAACCACCATACGTTACATTCGGTGGGTTGATATACTTCTATACCGATATTAAAAAATTCTTCAACCTTTTTCAAATCTGAAAAGTGAATTGGTGAAACCACATTACTACCAAAATATTGCTTACTAAGTTCTTTCGCCTTTTCTGTACATCTGTCGGGTCTTTTATCTGTCATATACATAGCTAGACACCTGAACAGACAAAGGTCGTCATTATACTTATCTAAAGAATACATACCTTTTTTATTCTTCAGCCATTCTGGAAGTTCTCCTCCTGCTGCTTCTTTGGATTGTAGTCCCAAATCTTTTTCCCCTACTACCCTGTATTAGCTTTACGAAAATCCTCTACCCATCTTACAAACTTCCACTTTGTATTCGGTCTTGTCTATTTTATCGGACATTATTCGTGTTTGCTCCTTATCTGACAGCCATTTTTTTAACGGTTTTCATTGATGATAGTGGTTCGCTACCACCGAGATTTTTGTGCATTATTATAGTTACAGGTTTTCCATTTTTAATTTCCTCCATATGTTCTAGCTTGTAAGAATATGAATATCTCAAATAAAAATTGGTTGTTAGATACGGAGCGAGTTTCTCGGACATGCGTTCAGACTCGTTAATGTTAATGCTTTTACGAAAGGATAATGTAACTACCCGTCTTCCATTTTCTACCTTTTCCAATGTTTCATTGTGAGCCCCCAATATTTCTTCACCTTTTTCCACTATCGCGCGAACGAGAGATTTGTTCTTATTATTTTGTATTGGGCCACCTGTGTGTCTAATTTGGGACAAATTATTGGTGCTTGAAGGTTTTATTACACTAGCCCTTAATTAACTCCGCAATACTTTATTTTTGAATTCTGTTACCAACTTCATCAGCTAGTAGAGGTTTTGTTTGTAAATGCCCCTCTTTCATAGGCGCGGGTAAACCGCTTCATAAACGCCTCATTCTTTGTGGCATTTATCAGCTTTGTCAACCCCCTAACTCTCAACCATGTACTATAAGTAATCCCTAGAGATTCGGCTTCTCTTCTCAAACTTTCTTTTATTTCTGCTCTAGTTTCTGGCGTTATCATATTTTCTGTATTATACTTTTGTATATATACTTTTGTATAACCTATAAAATTTATCTGTTCAATTGGACGTCAAAAATTTACATAATGTTTTTTTCACGTCCAATTGAACAGATAAATTTCATAGGTTATATACATATATAATGGAGTGTGAGACTTGTTGTAAAACGTTTACGCGTACAGACTATCTACGAATGCATCTAGCGAGACGTAGAAAGTTTCCTTGTGTCCCCCCACAATTTCAATGCCCTAGATGCCCTTGTAAATTCGTTAGTGCCCAAACTCTTTGTAGACATAAGCAACTACGCTGTCAGGTGGCTAAAGGTGAACGTGGTAGACTAGAGCTGGTAGAATTAGTTGCTGATCTGCGAAATAAATTAGCTATATCAGAGGAGAAAAATGAGGTGTTGGAATATAAACTATTGTACTTGCATGAATGATTTCGACTTTTTTCAAAATTACCAATATAATTGGGACTCCCTCTTTTCAAAATTATTTTCTCCAAAAATTCATAAATTTGCTGTCGGGAGACCCAATTTTCCTCGTTAACCAATTTTTTGATTTTCGGGGGTGGTGGGGGTATTATAGAGGGTTATAAATGATATCACGGTAGGTGGTATCATTTTGACTCCCTTACTACTACTGTATCATTTGAAAATTCGATTATCGCCCCTGATCTTAACATTATCGATTTCCATCTTACAAAAACATGCAAATTACTGTCAATCAGTGTAACATGTAGTGCAAATTAAACGATGTTTATGTATATTAATGTATATTAATGGCATATTGACGGGATAATATGGCCACCGCACATATTCATACGCAGTGATTAGGTCGTATTGACAGGATATCAAACATGTTTCACTGCGCCGTATTTCATGGCACATACGCACTTTGTTGCCGGGATAAAGTAGGGTTTATGCTTCGAATAGTGCTCACAAAAGCCGAAAAATTGTATTCTAATCCTGTTAGGCGAATAGTATTAAACATAAAATTGCCAAATATCGGAAAGAAATAAGCCAAAACTGTGTCCAATGAGGGATTCAGCTAGTTATTTCCCTTTGACTTTATTTCTACAAATACAGTCCAACTTTTATTTTATGCGAATTAATTTACTACACAATTATACAGTCTGATCTGGGTCTACCCTGTTTGCTGTCTTTAACTTTATAAGTTATTCAGTAAGAAATAAACGCTAAAATAAACCAAATGACCGGATCTCAATAAATATATTTGCAAAGGGAAATAACTAGCTACTACGATCCCCCATTGTATGTATCACTGGTATCAGTTATCCTTCATGAAATACATTAACCATTACACCTAATCAGGGTGAACCCTTTCGGCCCTAAATAACTGGAATGGACTGTGAAATGTCAAATCCGATCAAAATGATTTTAAGACTAGTCCATTCATATAAATGTGCTGTTTTATCCTCTAAACAATATTAGTTTTACTTGCGAAAAGTGCAGATCCTGATGAGACGGCTCGTTACGAGCCGTCTCATCTGGATATACACTGTTTGCAAACGATGCTATACAATAAAGGTATGTTGTGTTGAATGGGTTAAGGACATGTGGGGCCCCTGATCATCTAATGATTCATGCACAATTGCTTCGTAAATGTGATATGATATAAGCACAACATACATGTGAACATTCTCTTCTTACTATATCGTACACGGTACATGGCGTTTCCATATCGGCCATCTTAGCGTGTATAAGTCATCAGCCAGTTTTACCTCTTATTGCGTTTGACACATACCACTAATAATATGACAAACACATGAATACATTTTGGTGCGACATGATGGGGAGACATCTGACTACAGCAAGCTATGTCTTGTTTCCATCAAATTTATATACAAATTCTGATATCTGAAGCGTTTGTTGACCCTTTTTTAAAATGTTTGAGAATTCAGTAAATGCTGTGCACTACTGTAAGAACAATGCACAGTGTTGTAGATATATACATGTATTACCATAACTACTGTGTCAAATCCAGTGACTTGTAAACAGTTATCAGTGTATTGTCACTACGTTCTACTTACCTGCTATGCGAGTAAATACGGTATTATCTGTGGCAGATCGAAATCTAATAATAGACAGTACATCAGTGTGACATTTTACACATTGAAAACATGTCCATTGTATATTTTAAGAGTGATGGTAGAAATGCTCAGATATCTAGTTTGTTGTGTAGTCTGCTGGAATAATATTTATAGGACGTTGTCGTCCTATGTATAGGCTCAGTCACACCAGGGCTACGGACGGCCCCGGACCACCCCGGAGCTCGGTCCGGGGCGATTCGTGGAGAACCGTGGTCTATCCGTAGCCAGACCGTAGTGATACCGTGACGAACCGTGATGATCCGGGATGGTCCGCAGGTCGCCCCGGAGGTTTTAAACTGTTTAATACATCCGTGGCCATCCGGGATGATCCGGGGAACTCTCTGTTACCGTAGTGAAACCGTAGTAGCAACGGGATGACCGTAGTGCGTCCGTTGTACCACCGTAGTACGTCCGTGGCGGTCCGTGGTGGACCGGGAGTGTTTTTGGAAGAGGGTGACAACACGGTTTGTCCCGGTTATGGTCCGATACAAATTAAAATGACGCACTTCCGTTCGCGCGCGTCTAAACTACTGCTTCGCGGAGCAGATTTTGAATACGAACGTTCTTTCTGCGCTGGCTTCCACAGAGTGAGCATCACAATCCTGGTATCCTTTTTAAAGTTAATTCAGGTAATTTGTTGACAACATAATACATGTATCGTAAGATTACAAATGTACAAATTTAGTTGATAATTTTGTACAATCATTTCCCTACCAAAGTTAAATAACTTCTTTATTTTAATATCCTATTATTATAATAACAACTCATCTCACCATTATATGATACAAGATTATATTGTGGCGACTTTTCCCACCTCCGCAAATTTGTTAATTAGTAACCACAACCACACCTTTTGCAATTTCCCTACCCGTTCTTATCATATTATATTATTCGTAATTTTATTTTGACACTACAATACTGCTCCAAGTTTACAGAGCCAACCCCATCTTATCATATTACATTATTCGTGATTTTACTTTGACACTACAATACTACAGAACCAACCATTTCCTGGCCTACCCCACCACCCTGTAATACAGTATTTATCTGTGATTTTCTCAGACCTACAGATGTATATTTTTTTTCAAATATTGATTTTTATATTTTTTCAAATGTAAAACCAAATGCTAACATATCGATCCGTACTAACCATATTACAGTCTCCAAGTCCTCCACATACTTACCCTTTCCTTTTATTTTAACCATACTACGTACAACCCCTAATCCAACACTATTTCGATGACATATGCTAGATAATTATATCACATATCTGGCACTATGCACAGTCGGAGCTGCCTACTGTATGTATTTCTGTATTTGTTTTGGTAAATACGTTCGAGGTATAGTAATCGGACTAAATTAAAGTTATATTTTTTACAAATTAGTGCTGGAAAACATAATTTCGTTTCACAATTCTGCCAATTAATCCTATTTTTAAATAAACCGTAATCATACTCATCTAGACGCTTACCATTTGATTCTTGTTGTGTAGTAATAATAGTGTCAAGCGTTCAGCGATATTGACTTATTCAACACGTAAAATTGGGAATTTTTGAGTATGAAAAATGTTAATTTCTCGAGAACCGAAATGTTGGCATCTCTGGTAAAATTTTCTTTTCGCCATCTTCTTCCGGTTGTCAGATTGGTTGCGGACAAATTATTGGTGTATTAATTACGAAATGATAAAAGGTTTTTATTTTATATTAAGTCATCTATTTAATTCTATTGTTATGATCTTGATTTGGGTAATGCTAATTGATATTATTTGTTTGTGGTTTCTATTGGTTACGTCTATGTGATTGGTTAAATTTCTGCGAGTCTGTCGGGAAGGGAAAATTTTATGTCTTACCGGCACAGTTTGATTCAGCTTAGGAAAGAAGAAGTGATCATATTTTTTTTTTGTTTTCTCGTGGAATATTGTATCGAGAACTGTATTCGTGTTTTGATAATAAGTATATTAGCCGTAACCATACTGTAACCAGTTGTTTGGTCTTATGAAAACAAAATCAGCGGTTAAAATTGCGAGTAAAATTCTGGAGGTGTGAGGAGATGGCGGAAGGCGGGGAGAGACCGCCTAAGCGTAGTTCGTCGCTAAAAGTGACGAATTATAAGATGTTTGGTTAGAAAGAAGGAGCTGGGAGTGATAGTGACACAGTTAGATATGGGATGGTGTGTGAGAAGGACACAGGGGGAAGTTGTCAACGGTCGGGGACGAGTTAGATGAGGAACGAAGTAGGAGCCGAAGTGAAACACAGCCGGGAAAGCGAATTGCTGTGGTGCCAGTCTGCACAGATGTCCGGATGTTCCGGTAGTGACAGCGAAGAAAGTGGAGAGGACGAGGAGTTTCAACAATTAAAGTTGAAAATTGCCGCAGTTGCGGAGGAGAAGCGAAAGTTGAAAAGAAGGCAGGTGAAGGATCGGCTCAAAGCGGAACTGGCTCAGTCGACGAAAGAACTGGAGTTCTTGAAGAAAGAAGGTAACTTGGACTTGGCAGTTGGCAAACTTTACTTTGGGAGATGACAGAATTATAGCAAAAGGGGGCGAAAGAAATTCTAAATCTACTAATTATATGGGGAAACGGTTGGTAAAAAATAAATACATGTACACGGATCACAATAAACGTGGATGACTATTACTATAAAAGATTTGCGGAATGATAAGCATTTATTGAGGAATGTGAAACAACATATGAGACAGACAGGATTGTTAAGTAGTGATTCTGAGTCGGAATCGGAGGAATCTTCATTGGAATCAAATCAGTCGGACAGTGATGATTCTTCCTTTTTGTCTTCTGGGTCCAAGCAGGAAGTCTAAGAAATTAGTACAAAATTCAAATAAAAAGAAATAAACGAAGAAATCAAAAAAATCGGGAAAAAAATAATTAACTCCCGGTCATCGGATAGGGTTAAATTCCCTCAAAGATGGCCGCATTCGCAACTTCAATTTGAATTTGTCAATAAATCATTAAGTTTTGAGAATTTGGATTTACGGTTATTCGTGGTAGGCGAGTTAGAAATTGTGTCGGATGCTTCGACTGGGAAAGATGAACGGAAAGGAAGAATGTCTCTGTTAAAGATGATCTTGTATTATGCCAGTACATACACATTTAAGAAGGCCTCAAGACTTTTTATGCTTCATGGCTCAGGCAAATTGAACTGGGGTTAAAATGTTGGAGTGACGATCCGCAACAGACTGAGCATGCAATACTATCTAAGTATATAATTAGGAGTGAGGCACCACTCAAAAGGAGTAAGTTTAATGTGCAGCAAAGTGCAGGGGGTGATCCAAGAAAGGAAGTAGATTCTACAGATAGAATCTGGTTCTGTTCTTGGTTCAACAGAAACAGATGCTCTAAACACGGTGATCACTTGGATGTTGTTCGGGGTAGGATGCGGCATTGTCTACATATCTGTGCCGAATGTTGGCAACGGGACCGGAAAAAACTGAAACATCCTGAATGTTCGAAGGATTGTCCGCATTCTATCCCGTGACATTTAGGGGATCAGGTGGCAAATATACTACGGGCAAATGAGCATTTGACAAATTTGTTTTTGCCAGAATTTATTGAGAAAAATGTGCTTAAGTGTAACAAATTTGATGATAAACTAATCGTCGCTATGGGGGATTGTGAAGGTTTGGATTCTGGTGATGTTGTTTACCGAGCTGGTAAGGGGCTGGCTCAGAATTTAGGAATGATACATAGAGACTGCAACTTATGTAGTTTGGTGAATGAGTCGGAGAGGGTTCGAACACAATTTCTTATATCGGCACATGATAAGATAGTTAGTTCTGGTAAATACAATTTTGAAGGATGTCAAATCTCAATTAATCAACAGTTAAATTTGCCATTTTTAAGACACATGTTGGCAGATTATAAGGATGACAAACTTTGTAAATTTTTAGAATTTGGATTCCCATTGGGGTGCATAGAGGAGCCTTGTCCCTGTAAGTTATCAAGAAATCATAAGGGGGCACGGGAATTTACAAAAAGAAATTAATAAATATTTTGTTAAAAGAGATAGGATATAAAACGGTTTTTTGGGGCCTTTTAAAGAAAATCCCTTTAATATACCAATGATATTATCACCTTTGAATTCAGTTCCTAAAAAAGATACAAACGAAAGACGAATTATTCTTGATTTAAGTTTTCCAAAAAATAAGGCAGTTAATGATTTAATTGTTAAGGACTATTATCTAGGGGACAAGGTGACGTTAGTGTATCCTAAAGTGGATGATCTAGTAGAATTGATTAAAGTAAAAGGCCGTGGGTGTCATTTATATAAGAAGGATTTAAGGCGGGCATATAGGCAAATCAATTTAGAACCCTTGTGAATATCATAAGGTTGGTTTACAAAGTATAAGGGTCAATATTGTGTTTATACGGTGTGTCCTAAAGGGTCTGAGAAGTGCGGCTCAGATATGTCAACGAGTGACTAATGCGATTTCATTTATTATGTTTATGATAGGATTTGTGTTTTAAATTATTTAGACGATCTGGTTTCGGCAGAGAAAACCGGGAACTATCAGAGTTTTCGTATAAGACTTTGGAAGGTACTTTGGAAAAATGTGGGTTTTAGGGAGTCAAAAGATAAAGCATGTCCACCAGCGACAAAGATGGCTTTCGTAGGCGTGTTTTTTTTGATACTGAGAAAATGACGTTAGAAATTACACCAGAAAGGTTGATTGAAATTGGGAATCTTATTGAAGTTGGGTGAAAAAATCGGAAACATCAAAACGGGAGCTTCAATCATTGTTAGGAAAATTGAGTTTTGTTAGCTCTTGTGTTAGACCAGGTAGAATTTTTGTTCAGAGAATGTTGAAGTTTTTACGTGAAATTTATAAGTCCAAGGAATTAAGTCACATTATTCCCGAGTATCTGAAAAAAGATTTGTTGTGGTGGCATGAATTTTTGCCTCATTTTAATGGCATTTCAATGATGTCAATCGGTGAATGGTCAAGACCAGATAGCATTATTTCAACCGATGCTTGTTTGACAGGATGTGGGGGACTGTTTGGAAACGAATATATTTCCATTCAGTTTTCCGGAGAATTTGAGCAGGCAGCGGTTGCATATTAATGCTCTTGAACTTTTGACTATAGTAGTTGCACTGAAGTTATGGGGCGAACGTTTAATCGGTCAGAAAATTGTGATGTTGTGTGATAATCAGACATCATGTAGTATAATCAATAAGGGTTCTACACGAAGTGAGTTTTTGCAGCGATGTTTACGCGAAATTGCTTTTCTGGCAGCAACTTATGGAGTTTGAACTGAAGGCGAAATACATTAAGGGTGTAGACAATCGATTAGCAGATTATTTAAGTAGGTGGCATTTAGATGGTAATAATGCGGTAAAATTTTCATGCAGAAACCGGGTTAGTTGGAGGTGAAAGGATGATATCAGAAGATCAGTTTTGAATTATCTGATATTTGGTAATTTTATATGATTTCAGATGAACAGTTACAGAAGTTAAAGAAGAAGGACTTACATACTTCCAAAAAGTCAGCATTTGCAGACGGTACTAACAAAAATTTACGTATTCAATGGGAAAGTTATTTACTATTTTGTTTTCGCTTCGGTTTGATCCCTCTTCCAGCCTCGACTGAGTTAGTGTCTCTTTATGCTCAATTCTTGAGTAGATCGTTTGCTTCAACTGATTCTATACGAAATTATATCAGTGGGGTGCGCACGATGCATTTGTTATTAGGGGTGGACATTGATGTAAATTCTTATCTAATTAATTTAACTCTAAGGGGTATTAACCGTTTGAATCCTCATGGTACAAAACAGGCGTTGCCTATTACGCCACTTATTTTGAAGGAAATATACTCATTGTTAGATTTAACGTTGCCTGTGGACATTTGTTTTTGGTGTTTGTTTCTTTTCGCTTTTTATCTGTTGGCTAGGAAATCTAATTTGGTCTTGAATAACAAACGAGATAATTCAGGGAAATATTTATTAAGGAAAGATGTTTTGAAGGATGGTGATTTGTTAATAGTATCTTTTAGGTGGACTAAGACATTACAATTCGGTGAGAGGGTACTTAAAATTCCTCTCATCAAATCTGATACGAATTTGTGTCCAGTGACTGCTTATAATAATCTTATTCAAAGGGTTCCTTTATCATCGGATCAGCCTTTGTTTTCTTACGCGGTTGGGAAATCTATTACATATGCAATGTTTCAAAGTAAGTTGAAATCTTTAGTTTCCTGTCTAGGTCTAGATGCGGCTGATTATTCGTCGCATAGTTTTAGGCGTGGTGGTGCGACTCTAGCCTTTCAAGCAGGCGTTCCGGCTGATCTGATTCAACTACAGGGTGATTGGAAAAGCGATGCTTATAAGAAATATTTATCTTTTAATTTAATGGATAAAGTTTATGTGGCTAAAATTAATGGATAAATTCATAACGGGTAAGGTGTAATGTGTTATAGGGTTAGAGCAGACGATTCTGATCAGTGACTCGATCGCCAAGCACGTGACGGGTGTGGATGGTTTTTGGTGGTCGAGGCATTTCCGGGGCGGACAATAAGTGGGCTTACAGCAGAAGTGGTGCGAAATAAACATTTACAGGGTAAAATTAAAGAGTCAGATTTAGTGATATTACACGTAGGGACTATGATATTTATAAACTTTCATTTGAGGAATTTCCAGGAAAATTACATATTTTGTTCTCTGCAATTTTGGATATTAAGGCTTCAGTGAAACTTACTTATTCTGCCCAATTTATTACCAACGACCAGTGGACTTTCATAGGTCGAAACATTTGGTGATTAAGGCGAATAACAGAATTAGGAAGTTTTGTAAATACAGGAAAATTGGTTTTCTACATACTTTCCGTCCATTTGTGAGTAAGAATGGAGAGCCTCATAGACATTTGTATGCTATTAGAGACGGAGGTCTCCATTTGAATTTTTGAGGGCTCTTCGATTCTTAGTAAATTCTATATGCATGTGATCAATAGCCGGAAGGGTTCGTAAATTATGTTGTTCTTATAGTGTTCAATGTTCTGCGTTTGTTTCACTTTTTCTTTACAGGCCAGAAGGGGTTGCGGGTGCTGAACAATCACGATTCAGCACCTTGTCAAACCCTTCCTCTGTGGGTGTGTGTACACACGGTGGAAAAGGGTAAGCGAAGGTGGGGCATCGAACACTGTGAGTATTATTTGTTTAGATATGAAGGAAACAGGTGTTACCAGTTAGGTTGTTTTTTTTTTTTTTTGTTTATTTATGTTTTCTGTCTTTGCTTATCTTACATAAAGCGAATTGAAGCATTAAATCATTGTGTTTCTATATGGTTAAAAAAGTTATATAATAATGGATGAAATACCACATTCTTATTACATTTACATGTACGGTAGAATCTCTTTATGTTACGGCTTGATATTGTTTTTTTTATAGTTTGGTAATGCCTGTTTTCTTATATCCTAGTTTAATGTTTTGTTTTGCTTGGTGGGCCTGCGGCTTGGCGGGTGGAGAAATGTTCCATTCCTCTTCTATTCATAGTTCATGTATTGGATTAGTATTATTTTCATGTTGAGTGTAATTGGTATAGGTAACTTTTGTTCTATATCATTTGCATAAGCTGAATTTATTCACCTCAATACACCATCTATATGGTTATTTGTGTTTTTCCAACTTTTTATTGCCTTATTGAATTCTTAGGAAATTGGGAATTTTTGAGTATGAAAAATGTTAATTTCTCGAGAACCGAAATGTTGGCATCTCTGGTAAAATTTTCTTTTCGCCATCTTCTTCCGGTTGTCAGATTGGTTGCGGACAAATATTATTGGTGTATTAATTACGAAATGATAAAAGGTTTTTATTTTATATTAAGTCATCTATTTAATTCTATTGTTATGATCTTGATTTGGGTAATGCTAATTGATATTATTTTATAAATATGGGATAAATAATTTGTTTGTGGTTTCTATTGGTTACGTCTATGTGATTGGTTAAATTTCTGCGAGTCTGTCGGGAAGGGAAAATTTTATGTCTTACCGGCACAGTTTGATTCAGCTTAGGAAAGAAGAAGTGATATATTTTACGCCCGCCCAGTGCCCTCTTTTATGTTTGCAATTATTATTATGCTTTATTAATTTGCTTGATTGCATGACATTATGTTCATACAGGAGCAATAGGTGAGATATGAGCCAGGAATACCTATGCGTAAGAAGATGATACGGTAGGATCTTTTAATATTGTTGATGTATAAAATGTCGTATATTATTTTGTGATGGACGATTTTAATGATAGGTGACTTCTAATATATTCTTGCATGTCAAGAATGTATTGGAGGTGCTTATTGTTGAGGTGCTATTTGTGCCATGTGTGTATAGATGTTTCAGGACTAAACTTATTATGTTAGTCTGATGAGTGGCAGGATCTATCACAAAATAACAAAATAATATTACTTGATTAGAATATTGAGGTGAATAAATTCAGCTTATGCAAATGATATAGAACAAAAGTTACCTATACCAATTACACTCAACATGAAAATAATACATAATCCAATACATGAACTATGAATAGAAGAGGAATGGAACATTATAAAATTATAAAATGTCTACTCCACAGCATACAGACAACGATTTTGGATGTTTTTTATCGAAAGTTGTTAGGGAAATACAGATGATCATCACTAATTAATGCGAGACATAGCCACATTTGGTCCTGTAGATGCACGATGATTAATTTGCATTTTATCAGCAGTGCAATTGTGATTTTTTGTTGGTTTTGGTGGCCAATTTTTTTAATAAAAAGTGAGTACTGATATGTGTTCCGGAATGCATATGTGGTGATCCTTATAAATAGCCCTATTACTCACCATGTCCTTCATGTGACCTACATAGGTTTGGCAGCTCTGCACGGTGGTTATATTGTTATATGTGTGTTTATATTACCCTTTAGACAATATATACTAAATACAATCCCCACACATGCTCTGTACGGTGGAGATATTGTAATATGTATGTTTTGATTAT
The DNA here is from genome assembly GCA_029237695.1 of Conchocele bisecta. NCBI lineage: Eukaryota > Metazoa > Mollusca > Bivalvia > Lucinida > Thyasiridae > Conchocele > Conchocele bisecta. The sequence goes on from CM055270.1 coordinate 82,908,899, forward strand.
GCTTTAGACTATATATACTAAATACAATCCCCACCCAAAATCAAATGTTAATGTGTCTAATTAGATAAAACATTAGACACTACAGAAAAAAATAAAATTGACTACAATTCAATTTTCTGCCATATACACAATGTCCAACTTACAAGCCAAGTTAAGCATGTCTATACTAGTAATTAACCAACTAGTGGGTAAGTAGTCCTCCAACAATGTATGGAGGAATACTTGTGCTATACTCCTTCGTTGTCTTATATTTAAAAATCTCCAATGTTCCAGCTTTCTACCAGTTTTTTAAAAATAAATCTCTAATGTTACAACATTATACCATATTTTTATACATATTGGACGATATCATCATATGATAAAAGTACGTTTTGTCATCCTGACTTAATATATAATATTAAAAATAATAAAAAATAAAATGATACACATCATGTATGACACGACACTATAAGTTAGGCAAACAGAAAGGTTAATGTATAGTCTACTATCGTAGTATTTCTTTAACATTTTAAAGACAGGCACATAATACATTGTACCATTGATGGCATGGACGGACATGCCGTAGGAATGGTTCACAGGTTAGTATATGTGCTATAAGGTACATATATCTTTATCATGTTATAGACAGCCACCTTGGTGTAGTTCAGTTTAGCATGCTAATACCATAAGTTAATCGAACTGTATTAATTTTAATTAATTTTTGCATTTTATAGTACAACACTAAATGTTGTGGCCATATAAATAACACTGCATGTTAAAGTTTGTTTAATCAATGCATAGGCACAGTACTATATATTGAGTTTATTATGTTACATCATATGATAGCACACCTGTGTAAACAATGTATTGTCTATTGTTATACTATTAAGTGTATACATTGAGTCTACATTGGCATTGTTGCAAAGACTTGGTCTAATGGGAATGATTCCATCAATGCATTGAATTCTTCCCATGTCTTTGTGGACATATACAATTCTATAAATACATGATTTAAAAATCGTTGTACATGTAAATACTAGTTGTGTGTGTGTTGTTTGTGGGAGTGGTGCAGGTTTTCTTTATCTTTATCTACCTTGTTTATTTATTTTTGTAATAATAATTTTTCTGGATGATCATCTAATATGTGATACCTTATATGGTCTCAATACATTGTATTATTCTGATCATAAGGTTTTTCTGGGTGGACACAAATGGCACAAATGATTATGATGTGATAAGGGCCTGGCATTTGTTTAGGTTTGTTCTGGTTTCAGGGATGAATATATATTTCGGTACTATAAATATTTAGTTCTGATTTTGTTTTTTTCCCATTTGTATCTGTACTTGAACATGTATATACTTGTACGGATAATATATGGGATTTTGTATTACCCTGTGACCCGGATTTTAGTGAACTTAGCTGTTGATAAGCCGTTAATCCCCAACAAACAAACAGGCAAGGTGTGGCTCCCATTGTAGCATAAGGACAGAACTATTACGATACTACTTAGCTCCGGGTGGAATTATATATTTTTACAACAAAAATTTTTTTGATTGAATATATTTTTTTACAACAGCACATTTTTTGATTGAATATAATTTTGTCGACAGAAATATTTTTTTAAAAATATTTATTATTTAAAAAAAAAAAAAAAAATAATTATTATCTTTTTATTTTATAAAAAATTATACATACAATTTGGAGTCAATTACTCACATATAACTAATTTTAGTATATTACCTATTATTGAATAGCTTATTACATATAAAAATATTCTATTGGCTTATTAATACTATATACTTACTGTATATATTACTTTGGCCTTATCTATTTTTTTAGTGTTATATCATGACTTTCACCTGGGGTTATGTAGATAATCAATATTATATATTACGTAATATTCAACCAATATAAATTATTAGAAATGTTACAATGTCACCACTTTGTGTATAATTATGTATACCGGTAATAAAATGTTTAACAGTGTAGATCCTGATGAGCCGGCTCAATAAGTGCTATCTCAGATGGATCTGCATTGGTTTATCTTATTATTTTCTGATACAGGAATCAGACAACACATTCCTCTTTTCTATATTAATCTGGATATTTTTTTATAATAATTAATATGATTGTAAAAAATAAAAAAATAAAAATTTAAAATTTTGAAAAATTTAATTCAAATAAATTTAAAAAAAACAGGTCTATTATTATTATTATTATTATTATTTTGTTATAAAATCAGGGGTGGTGATATTGTAAACTTGAAACTTTAACTATGTATGCTTTGTTATACATGTTTTTAGCCATGTAATATTGTTGTATATAATCAATAGATGTTAAATAGGTTGCAAAGCCCCCAAAAACTATATAGTGTGTGTTGTTTAATAATTTTTATTATACAGTATGGGTTAGTTTACTTATTCAATGTTCAATATTGAACTAACCCTAATGCTATTCATCTGCTGACATAACCCTAGTACTTTTCATCCCTAAGACCTAACATACCTGTGTTACTAGATACATTCCCTACAATTATAACAATTTTTGGTTCATATGCCCTAATTTTGACTGCTAACCGTACCACAATGCTTCCAATTCCCTAAGGCTTATCCTTATTTTTATATATTGACCTAACCCTACCTATATTACTAGACACATCCCTAAGATTATTATTATTACTCAACAATTTTTGACAAGAAACCATGATTTTGACTGCTGACCTAACCCCAATTTTTAATGTTAACCCAACCCTACCATTTTTTCATATTCTAAGGTTTATCCCTAATTTTGATTGATAACTAACCCTAAATTTGATTTCTAACTAACCTGAGTTAGCAGTTGTCCTCTTAGGATTATCACCACCTATGGTATTTAACACACCCCTAGGATTATTATGATTAATAATAAACGACTTTGATATAGACTCCCTAATTTTGACTACTAACCTTTCCCTAATGCTTTCCATCCCCTAAGGCTTATCCATATATATATTTTTTAAACTTAACCCTACCTATATTACTAGACACTACCTATATTACTAGACACATCCCTAGGATTATTATTATTACTTAGTAATCTTTGTGAAGATTCCTTAACTTTGACTGCTGACCTAACCCTAATTTTGAATGTTAACTAACCTAACCATAGCGGTTTTCATATCTAAGGCTTACCGGTATCCCTTATTTTAACTGATAACTAACCTAAATGCTAGTCGTTAGTTTATGCGTATCATTACCTATAGTACTTGATACATCCCTAAGATTATAATTACAATGTCACCACTTTGTGTATAATTATATATAATAAAATATTTACAGTGTAGATCCTGATGAGCCGGCTCACTAGGTGCTATCTCAGATGGAACTGCATTGGTTTATCTTATTTTTTTGATGAAGGAATCAAACAACACATTCCTCTTTTCTAAATTAATTGGGATATATTTTTTAGAATAATTATTTTGGTTGTAAAAATAAAAATTAAATATTTTTGAAAACATAATTTTATTAAAATTAATAAATAATTTTAAATTTATTATATAGCATCAGGGGTGGTGATATTGTAAACTTGTAATTTGAACTACTGTATGCATTGTTATACATGTTTTAGCCATGTTATATTTTGTATACACGTTAGATGCTTAATAGGTGCAAACTACGCAGTGTGGGTTGTTTATTTATTCAGTATTTACTATACAGTGTGGGTTAGTTTAATTATTCAGTTTTTAATTTTGAGCTGACCCTTATGCTATTTATCTCCTACTTTTGACTGCTGACATAACCCTAATACTACTCACCCCTAAGTTCTAACCATACCTGTATTACTAGACACATTCCCTACAATGTACTACTATTACTTAACAATTTTGGACATGATACCCTAATTTTGACTGCTAACCATACCCTAATGTTTTCAATCCCCTAAGGCTTATCCTTATTTTTCAATATTGACCTAACCCTACCCTACCTATATTACTAGAAAATTCCCTAGGATTATTATTATTACTCAACAAATTTTGACAAGATCCCCTGGTTTTGAATGCAGACCTTACCCAAATTTGAATATTAACCTAGCCCTAGCACTTTTCATACTCTAAGGCTTATCCCTAATTTTGACTGCTAACTAACCTGATTTAGTTGTCGTCCTATTAGGATTATCACTACCTGTGATATCTAACACATCCCTAGGATTATTATTATCATTACTAAACTACTTAGATAGAGATTCCCTAATTTTGACTGCTAACCTTACCCTAACGCTTTCTATCCCCTAAGGCTATCCGTATTTTTAAATTTTAAACCTATCCCTATCTATATTACTAGACATTACCTATATTACTAGACACGTCCCTAGGATTATTATTATACTCAGCAAATTTTGACTAGATTCCCCTAATTTTGACTATTGACCTAACCCTAATTTTGACTGCTAACTAACCTGATTTAGTTGTCGTCCTATTAGGATTATCACTACCTGTGATATTTAACACATCCCTAGGATTATTATTATCATTACTAAACTACTTAGATAGAGATTTCCCATAATTTTGACTGCTAACCTTACCCTAACGCTTTCTATCCCCTAAGGCTATCCATATTTTTAAATTTTAAACCTATCCCTATCTATATTACTAGACATTACCTATATTACTAGACACGTCCCTAGGATTATTATTATTACTCAGCAAATTTTGACTAGATCCCCTAATTTTGACTACTGACCTAACCCTAATTTTGACTGCTAACTAACCTGATTTAGTTGTCGTCCTATTAGGATTATCACTACCTGTGATATTTAACACATCCCTAGGATTATTATTATCATTACTAAACTACTTAGATAGAGATTCCCTAATTTTGACTGCTAACCTTACCCTAACGCTTTCCATCCCCTAAGGCTATCCGTATTTTTAAATTTTAAACCTATCCCTATCTATATTACTAGACATTACCTATATTACTAGACACGTCCTTAGGATTATTATTATTACTCAGCAAATTTTGACTAGATCCCCTAATTTTGACTATTGACCTAACCCTAATTTTGACTGCTAACTAACCTGATTTAGTTGTCGTCTATTAGGATTATCACTACCTGTGATATTTAACACATCCCTAGGATTATTATTATCATTACTAAACTACTTAGATAGAGATTCCCTAATTTTGACTGCTAACCTTACCCTAACGCTTTCCATCCCCTAAGGCTATCCGTATTTTTTAAATTTTAAACCAAACCTATCCCTATCTATATTACTAGACATTACCTATATTACTAGACACGTCCCTAGGATTATTATTATTACTCAGCAAATTTTGACTAGATCCCCTAATTTTGACTACTGACCTAACCCTAATTTTGAATGATAAACCTAACCCTATCGGTTTTCATACTCTAAGGTTATCACTATTTTTAACTGATAACTAACCTGAGTGCTAGTCATCCTCTTATACATATCACTACCTATGGTACTAGATACATACCTAGGATTATAATTACAAAACTATTTGATGGAGATTCCCTAAATTTTGACCGCTGACATAATCCTGATGCTTTTCATTTATCTTAACATTAGAAACATATAGTTTGCACCTGTTTGGATTATTTACAATGTAATTGTATTATTTACAATGTAACTGGTTTTATTTCTAACTTCTGGTGATTTGTAACTGATTTAGTGTGTTCATGGTACATTAAAAACTTTTTACTACACCTGCATACTAATGTTAATATTTTCTTACGGTGGCGTGGAGGGTTCGTGCACGTATAAAACGTTTAACACGCCATTTTTGTCTCCCAAGGACAAAACCGTATACATATATGTATTGTTATTGTTCTCAACATAATATTGCCATATATTGTGATATTGTACGATATTTCAAATTTGGCTGTGTTATGTGAGAAATGTTCTCCTTTACATAGGAATTTCTGACCTTTACCATGAACACAGAAGCAACAGAAGTGAAGTTTATATTATTTTGACATTATATTATTGTAACATACAATATATTCTAATCTATGATGTAGTAAGTAACGTGATTGTTCCAGAATTTAAAACCAATTTCAATCCTAACCACCTGATATACAGTATGCTAATCTACAATACTACTCAACGTGATTGTTCCAGAATTTAAAACCTATTTCAATCCTAACCACCTGATATACAGTATGCTAATTTACAATACTACTTACCGTAAATGTTGACAATACAACATGCAACTCCTGCTAACATTGTACATTTTCTAATACTAACTTTGATTGACCATCTTTAACCATTATTTATTTGTTCACATGGCATTGTACCACCGTATTTACTGTTATGCCACTTTTAAACATAATGTAGTAACTAATTTTATCTATAATACACCATATTATACATATTTGGAACAGTTGCGTTATGAGTTCATTTTTGTGATGTTTTGTTTTACAACTAGAAATGTAATTTAAATTATTGTAATCAATACCTCATGTGACAAATATGATATTAGCGGCGTAGTGGTTTTGGTATGTTTTGTGCATGTGTTGTTGAGTGGTTGCTATGGGAACCTAATATAATTCATGCGCAGAGCTTGGCAATTACACTGGTTGATAATACATATTTTTTATTTTTATCATATAGCCATGCAACTTTGTTTTGTTTTGTGTCGCGATGCATATATGTGGACAGTTTTGTGTTATAAATGAATTATAATATTAAATTTCCATAATAAAGTTGTCGGTATAATATTATTACACGCCTATTTGTTGTGTTAAAACCCTTTCTGTGGTCGTATGTACAGACTGTATGTTGATAATAATATATTATGATTTCACTATTATTGGTAGACATGGGAACGACTTTCCTGGGCTTGTCAATAGCAGATACACTCATTGACTTGCTTTGGGTAGCGCATAGGTACTATTGCCGTATACCGGCTTAAAGTTAATATACGATTGTGCCAATGCTTGCTACGTGACACAGGTCTGGCTGAAGTCCGAGACAATTAGTTAGCCAAACAAAAAATAAAAACACAACGGTATCACTACGGACACCCCGGATCTACTACGGATTTACCACGTGGCCTCCGTGGCCGTCCGGGGCCGTCCGTAGCGACACCGTAGTGGCACCGGGACGACCGTGGTAACACCGTAGTGTATCCGTAGCGCCACCGGGCCGTCCTGGACGAATCTTGACCATCCGTAGTGACGCCGTGATGAGTCCGGCGTGTTTCCAGGATAGACTACGGACCTACTACGGTTTACCCCGGACCGCCGTAGTCATCCGTAGTCATACCTTGGCTATCCGTAGTCTCACCGTAGTAGAACCGTACTGGCACCGTGTTCCTCGCCAAATATTTGATCAGCTTCCCGGACGGCCCCGGTGATCAACCCCGGACCGTCCGGGGGCATCCGTGATCATCCGTAGTTCATCCATGTTAGGTGTGACTGAGGCTTATGTTGGACGTATTGCACCAAATTGTATTATATTTTCTGCCATATTTGATGTAGGTGTCAACCCATCCAAGTGGTGAAACTGTCCGATAACATGTAGAAACTAAAATGGCGGAGATGGCAACTCAATGCTCTGTATAACATACTCTAAGGATACCACTACATTTGAAACAAGTGGTCATATTCTATATAGTCTGTCCTTAAAGGTACATACCCACTCAGTAGGCACAAACTGTTAATTATATGAATTAAATAAGTGTTTAATTGTATCACTGTTCCACCAGTTCTAAAACTTACGAGTGCCCGCTATACAGATATAATCATTTAGTAATATGGATTTTATTGATAGTGACGCGCGGTGTTATCAGGCTATTTTCATATGCAAATGAGGCATGCTATATTTTAATTATTTATACTAATTAAATGACACCTTAAACAAATAATATTTTCGACAGATTATAACGTATGATCATATTACATCAAAAAGTAAATACAGAGAATAAACAGTCCGTTAACATTTTAAGGAAACACGGTTATCGCCCCTGATATAGGTGTGAAAATTTACGTCTGATATAAAGTGTATAATAATGCCAATCAATACGTGGTGTAATGGTGAATGAATGTTTATTTTGCCAGACAATATCTCAGATTGTGTCTCTGATATAAAGAACAGTTTGTGCCTACTGAGTGGGCATGTACCTTTAAAGAAAGAGGAATTCTGTCTGAGCCTGTAAAACATTGTAGCCCGTGAGCCAATAACCGAAACCCCCCCCCCCCCCCCCCCCCCCCCCCCCCCCCCCCCCCCCCCCCCCCCCCCCCCCCCCCCCCCCCCCCCCCCCCCACCCCCCCCCCCCCCCCCTGTGGGATTTTTGCAGACATATATTTCCTGAAACTACATTCAATTATGAGTGTTAATCCGTTGTCTGCGCTCTGTAACCCGATGGATGAACATATGGCGCCATTTTCAGATATGTCGCCCTCGGTATTTTTAGTATCTTGAAAAATCGCATTTTTTAATAAAAATTGCCTAACTTATATCCTTTTGTTCGAATAAGATGGTATTTTCGTACGTTTTCCGAGATTTTGAACACCATGGAATAGAATAATATACAATTGAAATAAATTTGACAATCTAGAAGTCATATTTTACAGGTTTTATTACCCCACCCACCCAATTTCAATGGTAAAATACATGTTAATAACTTAATGAAAAGTTGGCGTTTTTTTCATTTTATCAATGTCAATGTAGTCTAGTAGGGCCAATTGAACATATCCAATGTATATACCTCGACTATTTAGTGTCTACCACAAAATATACAAAGTGAAAAATAACGTATTTTCGACCATTCCCCACCCACTCATTTTACAATGGCAATTTAACAGGTATGTAATATTATGCAATTTAACAACATTATAACCGCTTACTATGGATTGAAAACAACTCAAATATGTAACATTATTGTCCATACTTACTAAATATACTGTGAGTCCGTGTTTTCGTCCGTCTGTACGGACATTTCTCAAATAAAAATTGACAGTGCCGATTTTGAAATATATCCGAATATTCAAACATTTCGGGGCACTAGATCATTATCGGCAACAGTAGTTGATCTACAACATTAATAATCTCATTATAGTGGCGAGACAATCCTCACAGCATCAGGCAAGATGAAACACAATAGGCAAAATTAAACTGAATCCACATATAATACAATTCAAGAGGCAACATACATCATGGTTTACAGTATTTAACTTGCAATACAAAATATTCTACATGTTGTTCAAGTCAAAACATCGCACCTGTGGCGAGGCAATCCTCACAGCATCAGGCAAGATGAAACACAATAGGCAAAAACGTAATCCACATATAATACAATTCAAGAGGAAACACATGTCATGGTTTACAGTAATCAACTTGCAATACAAAATATTTTACATGTTGTTCAAGTCAAAACATCGCACCTGTGGCGAGGCAATCCTCTCACAGCATCAGGCAAGATGAAACACAATAGGCAAAATCTTAATCCACATATAATACAATTCAAGAGGCAACACATGTCATGGTTTAAAGTATTCAACTAGCTTGCAATACAAAATATTCTACATGTTGTTAAAGTCAAAACATCGCACCTGTGGCGAGGCAATCCTCACAGCATCAGGCAAGATGGAACACAATAGGCAAAAACGTAATCCACATAATACAATTCAAGAGGAAACACATGTCATGGTTTACAGTAATCAACTTGCAATACAAGATATTCTACATGTTGTTCAAGTCAAAACATCGCACCTGTGACGAGGCAATCCTCACAGCATCAGGCAAGATGAAACACAATAGGCAAACATTTAATCCACATATAATACAATTCAAGAGGCAACATACATCATGGTTTACAGTATTCAACTTGCAATACAAAATATTCTACATATTGTTAAAGTCAAAACATCGCACATGTGGCGAGGTAATCCTCACAGCATCAGGCAAGATGAAACACAATAGGCAACAGCTTGATCCACATATAATACAATTCAAGAGGCAACATATATCATGGTTTACAGCATTCAACTTGCAAACAAAAAAGTATACATGTTGTTAATGTCAAAACATCGCATCTATAGCGAGGCAATCATCACAGCATCAGGCAAGATGAAACACAATATACAAACGTTCCAGCCACATATAATACAATTCAAGAGGCAAAATACATCATGGTTTACAATATTCAATATTCAAATTGCGATCGTCACAACATCAGGCAAGTTATGTGAAGTTCTAATTGTGAGAGTAGGTTAAGATAAATCCAGACTAGTCATACGCGTCATCAGTGTCAAACATGGCATCAAGTAGGCTCTCTGCTTCAGGATCTTCTGTTTCATCAGTATCAGGTACGTCATCCCGTTCCTCTATTAACAGATCAACCATTTCACTTGGCAGGTGATCTCCTTCTGTCCACATGCATTCTAACAAGCCATTGTTAACTTTCCATCCATGTTCATCTGGTGGCGGTATGTCTGCATCACGCCGGTCAGCATTGTTCCAAATGAGCGTTTGATAGTTGGCTCTTGCTACATGCATTTTCAGTGACGATCTGCATGATGGTAAAAGGCTCAGGTCAGCCCCATTGTACGTCGAAACAAGATCGCCAGACCTGGGGCTACACTTTTGTAGAAATAGCTCCATTCGTAGCTTGTTGATATCTGTAATGTCTGATTTGTTGTACAGCAAGCAAACAAAGTGTTCAAGCGTTTGAAATAGCTTTTCATCAACTGACTGAGACATTCCCAACTTCTGGAAGGCTTCAATAAACTCTGGATGCCGCTGGAGTGTTTTCAAAGGAGTAACTTTACCAGGCCGAACGAAAGCACTTGTGCTATCACAGCCTGTAAAAGCATGGAGTGCAGGCAATGCCAAACACAGTTCAGTTCCTATGTCTCCAATGACACCATGTATGTCAACCAGCCGCCTCTTGTTCCCAACTCCGGTATCTAAATGCAGTTGTTGTTTCAGCTTCTGTCCGAATTTCAACAGCAAAACAAACACATCCGTGTCTGGGGATCTCACAATAATGGTGCTGTTCTCTGGTGTATGCAGTGCATGGTAAGCACAATGCAGGATTAGCCGTGTATCCGCCTCCTCTTGCGATGAGTGCAACTCCTCTATCTCAACAGTTTGTGTAGTCTTACCATCATGCTAGTTAGCTGCATACATTGCTCCCCGCTTACAAACTGTATAGTCTTGCCGATCAGCTTTGGAGCGTACTTATCATGCATCCATTCAGACATGAGAAGTCTAATTAGTTGTGTTTTGTTTTAATTGTTTGACAAGAACAGTTTCCAATCTCGTGGAACGTTTGTGAGAGGTCCTTTTATAATGTAAGTCTTTGATGTACCCCTGCGTAGTCGCTCAGATGCTTTTATTGACAAGTCTTGGTATGTATCTGTCACAAAATCTACACGCTCAGCTTTCGGGAGCTGATGATATATGTTATCTGCAAGATCCGCGAATGTGTTTGGCAAAGCGGTCTGCATGTGTAACAGTGCATTGCCGTCAATAATATAGCTCACTTGACCCGTCGGAGGTACATCAACACTATGTAATTGTCCTTCAAGCTGGTGCATGAGTTTAGGGTTATCAGTTTTTGCTGGCGAGCCATCCGCAGTGGCGAGCGACCATGGCACAGGTCCCAATTGGTAGCTAAGCACGTTTTCCATGTCAATGTTGTGTTTGAGAGCAAGTGAAATTAGCTGCCCAAATATATTTTGTTCAGCTACTAACTCCTTTGTCTTTCTCTGCGTATCAGTGAGCTTCACAGCTTTAGCGAGTGATGCAAATGTTTTCAGGCGCAACTGTTTTATTGGTGCATGAAAGCTGACTGACTTTTCAACAAACCGCGCAAACCTTTGTTTTCCTGTCATTTCTGCAGACAGCAGAGCGTCAACGACATCTTTAGGAGCTGGCGCCCCTGAAGATATGCAATAGAGCGATTCATCTGATACTTCAAACGGATCTATAAAATTTCCTATTGCATTGATAATTTTCTTGACGTCTGTTTCACTTCTATAGATATTTCCGAAGTTCGTGTGTCCTTGTGTGAAGAATGTTCATGCGCGTTCATATCAGCCAGTTCAAGCGTAGCATCCATGTAGCTAGCTCGGAAGTGTCTCGTCATACACCATCTGTAGTATGCTGCATAATTGCGGCTGAAACCTATGATACCTCCATGTGACTTAGCATGGCGATTGATGGTTTGCTCTATTGTGATATCCACGCCATTTCTGGATGACGGAACACTGGATCGGTTCACGCTGAATCCATTGTTCCATTGTTCCATCCCAGGATATAACTGCTCTAAGTTTAACAAACTCAGCAGCTATACTGTTGTATACCGTGCGTAGTTGGGATTGTCAAAGCTGAAGAACAATGGACACATCTTCTGAAGACATGCTATGTGAAGGTCTAAGTTGTTTTCTTTGGTGGCTCGGAGAAACTGCAACACCGTATGCACCGAATCCATGTATCCCAGCCAATACTGTGCCGTTTTCCCAAGTTTCCCTTCACTAACCCTGTCTCGAAACTCCGAGTATGATGACAATGCTTTCATGCATTTGTCATTTGTCATGAACTCCAATAATCTCCAAAAATACCCGAAAGGGCCATTATATAATACCTGTTTGGTGGCCATTTTGAAAATAATTACCGTTGATAGCACACCAGAAATAATGCAAATCGATGTGAAAAAGGATCTGCCATGTGAATATGTTGCTACTGACATGATTAAATTGTAGGTAGCTCATCGTGTGGTGAAAAAAATGTTGCAAGCATAAACAATTAAGTATTTTGGCGGCCATTTTGACAATTGTGGCTATTTGATGATGGTATCCAATATAAAACTTATTGTAAGTCATTTTATACTCAATTGGTGAAAAAATGATATCGCTTAACTTGGAAGAACGTGATTTAAATGACACATATCGGCCTGTTCTAAAACCACCCAGTTTTGTATGGCGGCCATTTTGGAAAATGGCCGCCATTTGTTCATCCATCGGCTTTGTAGGCGCAGACAATCAGGTTTGATAGACAATAGGTTACTGAATCCGAAAATCATACTGACCAAAAATCCCACAGGGGGGGGGGGAGGGGGGGTTATTGGTGGCTCAAGGTCTATTACTTTACAGAACTACATACCGTTCAATTCACGAGCGTCTTCCTACGGAGCCCCGCAGGGGACACGGATTTATTTTTAATTCGTTCCCACGAATTAACAATTCGTTCCCACGAAATGACAATTCGTTCCCACAATTTATCAATTCGTTCCCTCTAATTAACAATTCGTTCCGACGATATAACAATTCGTTCCCACGAATTAACAATTCGTTCCCTCGAATTAACAATTCGTTCCCACGAAATGAAAATTTGTTCCCTCAATTTAACAATTCGTTCCCTCGAATTAACAACTCGTTCCCACGATATAACAATTCGTTCCCACGAAGCTAAATTAAAGGAACGAGTTGTTATGTCGTGGGAACGAATTGTTAATTCGAGGGAACGAATTGTTAAATTGAGGGAACAAATTGTCATTTCGTGGGAACGAATTGTTATATCGTCGGAACGAATTTTTAATTCAAGGGAACGAATTGATAAATTGAGGGAACGAATTGTTATTTCGTGGGAAGAAATTAATAACAAAAAATGATACGTCCCCTGCGGGGCTCCGTAACTATTTATGGTGATCACGTGATGATATGTCGCCACATAGTACTGTATTATTGATAGGGTCTGTTGCTGTTCAACTATTCATTACAAGTGACATATGTTCTTTGTGTGGTTGAAATCGACAGCACATGCTGTGATATAGCTTCACGTTTTCCGCTTTATAGGCAACAGGTTGCAATATGCTACACCACGCTCAACGGTAAAACGTTTGGGAAATAGCATTTACATTTTGTGCACTAAAATATAGAAAACACATGCAGGGTGTTGACGTTCATACTTCGCTATGTTGTTATTGAGAGAAAATTCTACAATAGGACACCAAAATATTACATACTAAAGTGTGTATTAGCAACATTCTTAAGTCACTCACCACGAATTAGAAAGTAAACAAAGAACGCTTCAAACAAGTCTATGTCTATGGATTCAATGTTTTCCACTGAACAAAATCTAATTACCGGTAGATTGTTTATGTCTCAATAACTGTATATGATGTTCCCAGTCATTTGGCCTGCTCGTTAACAACTTTTATCCCGTCTTCACAGTGCGTATGTGCCGTGAAACACGGTGCCGTGAAACATGTTTTGATATACTGTCAATACGACCTAATCACTGCGTGTGAATATGTGCGGTTGTCATACTAGGCGATTCTCCGATTTTGAGGATGCGGCTGGTGTTATTTATTTTGTATTTTAAAGCTATTTGTAGTGTTGACGGGATAAATAGAATAGTAGGTTAGTGCCGTGAATGGGAAAACATATCTGGCGCGGCACGGAAACAAGCAAGCCTCGCCCATCCCGTTTCCTAAGCCTTGCCAGATATTTCCCATTCACGGCACTAACCTACTATTCTCTAGGGAAACTTGTGGGCTATACATAGTTCAAAAATAGCGGACAACAATCATTATATTTTCTTTTATTTCTCCTTGTAAATATCATGAATATGTCTTGGAATTTCATTAGAAATGAGTCCTGAGGAATCAATTCTAATGAAATTCCAAGACATATTTACAGAGAGAAATAAATACCTACTATTCTCTATATACTTTCGAGAATAAATAAAGAAAATGGCGAAACACGTTTCATCCTACTGTACTCAGAATGCACTTTTTGAAAATTTGTCATAGATGAACAATGGAACGCGTATTATTGATAAAATATTGATAACAAACTGTGTAGGAAATGTCATTGTTTACACACCGGCATCCATTGTACATTCAATATAGGGTTAATTGTATTGCAATTTTCAAATTTGCGGCATATACCAGAAAATGCTAGGTCGGAAAATCTGTTTAGTGGCGACGCGCTAGCAGAGGCGGAGCCATTAAACATGTTTTCCGACCTATCATTTTCTGATTTACGCCGCAAATTTCAAAATTACAATGTTGTTAACCTATCTCTAATGTACTCCTTTACTACTGGCGTAGGAATACATATTTAAATAATTTGCGACCGTTCATCAACAATGATATACCTGTAATGTATGACCATCAACCAATCAGATTGCGTGCATTAGAATAACATTTTACTGAATGATGCCTCAGCTATGAAGTTTGTAGCCGTTTATATGGGATACATACCGCCATCTAATGTCTGCTCCACGAAACCTGCCCAACTTTTACGGCCATATAAACAATGCAAAAACAGTAATTTTTTCGATAATATTAAATTTGGTCAAAATTTAAGAATGTGCCTTTTTATTTCGTGAAATTTGGTCAAATATTGATTTTATTACGAACAGTTGATTTGTCTATATGGGAATTTATCATGGGGGAAAAAGAGGTGGAGGAGCTGTGGGAGGAGTCAGAAAACGATTTTGTTTTGGAAATTGACTCCGAAACCTGGCTGAAATGATCCAACTAAGAAAACAAAAGTTACATTTTGAAAATCGGTCTAGTATTTCTGAAATTCTGAAACTTTCCCTATGTTAAATTCCCATAGACGAAGATGTCTATGGGGGATTTAACATGGGAAACTGATTTTTCACAATAAAATCAATATTTGACAAAATTTCACGAAATAAAAAGAAAGCTCATTCTTAAAATTGTCCTTTAGTTTAATATTATCGAAAAAAATCTTGTTTTTTAATTGTTTAAATAGCCGTAAAATTTGGACAGCTTTCGTAAGTGAAAATAAATACAAAACGTCGTGCTGTTGTCGCCACTGGGTGCCGCTGTTATGAGACCCGTACACATTTTTGGCTCACATAAGATACCCATGTACCAACCTTACGTTCAATCCCCTGTATTATGACATTATTATACCACCGCAAACAATGTACTGTAAGCTGTACGGGTTGGTAAATGGAGACTCCCACAAGATGGCGGACATGAAAAAATGGGACAGGTAGGTGCTTAAACTTTTACTGTTTTCCACTTTAAAACTAGCAAATATCACGAACTAAATGTTGTAATAGTCTTAACCATCGGTTGATCTTGTCCGGGTCCATCTCTCGCTAATATAAGCAGAAACGACCGAAAAGAAAATTGAAAACAAAGCGAGAGGACGGCTTTTACTGTGCTCGCATACGATAATTTCTGGATGAATTTTGAATCTGTCACTTGATATTACATCAATGATTGATGCTCATTCCAAATATGTGCCCTCGTTTCCACACTTTAATTTCGAACACGTCAACAATAACTTAGAACAAATCACCACAGTACAGAGACACCGGAAACCAGTCGGCAAAATTATTTATGTACGGATAGGACATCGACAGTTGCACACGGATTTTGTACCGTGTAGACGGCGAAATCTGTACGGAATAGACATTTGCCATGCATTGCGCCGGTGACACACGCAGTCGGCTATACTATGTAAGTCTGAGATCGAGGATTTTGGGCCATATGCACCTCCATGTGGACAGTTACTGATACTATTGGAAAATCGCCGGGGTAAAATAACGGTTTCCCTATATAATTTCATGATTCTGGGACGCTTATAATACCCAATTACGGATTGCCTGAAGTTTAATTGCAAATTTGTATTGTTGGATAAAATAAAATATCATTTATTTGCTTAGTATTTACATTATTCTAACAACACTATTTTCTGTGATGAATATGATGTATCGTAGAGTGAATTCCCCCCAAGTTACGATGACGAAAGTTGTGTCACGTGGCCTGTTTACGTCACGCCGACTCCCAGTTATGTAAGCACCGTAAGCTTGACACAGTTATTCGGTTGTGTATGAAGGAAAGAACAACAAACAACACTACCAGAAGACACCGATATTGAAAACAAAACATTTATATCTATTCATTATGTTATTTGTAAATCTCAATGATTTATACATTTGCAAACTGAGGTACAAGTTCATATACATGTATAATATATATTCTGCAACATTTAAAAGGCTTAACTTGAAATCAAAATCCAGGAGGCCGCATTGGTTCAATGGTAGTGCGCTAGACCGGTAATCCAGCGACCCATGGTTTGACCCCCGGCTACGACGAGACCGATGTTCGACTTCAAATTATCTGATTTTGTGTAAATAGTTTATCGAAATGCATTCCGTATATTTCACAAGACAATCAGATATAAATGTGTCTGTTGAAAGCGTAGATGGGTGGTGCAACATAAAATCTGTCGGCCCGCTATTATCTTTGTTACATTACGTCTGAATTATAAATGTGAAAATTATGATCATATAGAGACGGGGCCACACTTTGAAGTCTCATCCGACATACCCAAGGTGCATGATCACGTAGTTACAACGACAACAACGTCGCCCACTCCAAAGTAAGTATTATTTGATATTTTCCTTAATATGCAACGGATTTTGATGAAATATGGCGCAGCAAACGCGTCTTCATGAGCTGCATTTGGTGGTCTATGGAATTTGGCACAGACTTATGTCGTTTTTGCGAAGAATCGATTTCCGTGTCGGAGAAGTTTGGGCGAAAATACAGAGACCACCAAATGCAGCTCAACAAGACGCGTTTGGTGCGCCATATTTCATCAAAATCCGTTACGTAATAAGGACACTATAAAATAATACGTACTTTGAATCGGTACTTGTTGTTGTTGTTAGTACCACGTGACCATACACCTTGATACCAGTGGAATGGAAATACTATGCACAAATTATTCTCGCCTAGGGTGCTGAGTTCAATGACACAATTATACCCTATGCCACTGTTCATCTATTATAAATGTGAAATATTGTTGTGTGTTTTATGCTCCCGCCACCGAATGGTGAGGGGGGCATATAGTGGTACCTTAACGCTCGGATAAATGTTTCCTTAAATGGATCTGCTAGATATTTCACACACGCATGCTATAATGGTCCTCTACCGCCCTATGCATATGCAGCCTATGCTTAATAAATGTGAATTCATTAATTGAAATTTCCAGACGGTTCTAAATTTGCATTTACGAACATTTTAGTCGTACGAAGTTTAGTGAAACGGTGACGAGTGTTCGATTAAACCATACTATAGCTGCTACTTGAACATATAGCTTGGCTCCAATTCTATTTGGCAATCATGGAGACTTAACACAGTTTGAAGCAACGTAGCTAATTTCATAAAAAGTTATTTGGTTTTCAGGGGCCCGTTTCACTAAACTTCGTACGACTAAAATGTTCGTAAGTGCAAATTTAGGTTCGTCTGAAAATTTAAATTGATGGATTCACATTTATTGAGCATATGCAGCCTATGCAGCCTGGAAATTTAAATTGACGGATTTACATTTATTGAGCATAGGCTGCATATGCAGCCTATGCTCAATAAATGTAAATCCAATAATTGTTTACAAGGAAACATTGCAAATGTGAATTTTAGAGACTATCATAATTTTACACTTACGAACAGTTTAGTCGTACGAAGTGTAATGAAACGGCAACCTGACACGGGGTTTGTGGAATATGACGCGAGATGGGCGGATCTTTTTAATATATTTCTTTTGTTTGAGATGCTCGTCTCCGATTCTTTTTTCAAGTCGCCATATTCATATTCATGTATGTTCTATAACGTTACTATAAGCTATGCTAGATGTGAACAATCACAAGATTTTCATCGGACATAATTGAATTCAACATATTGATCAAGTGGCAAATTGACAGTACAACTGTCGATGTCGCGTCCGTACGTACATACATAGTCTTGCTCGACTGACTTCGGGAGTCTCCTCCGTACTGTGGTGATGTTTTTCTAAGTAATTGTTGACGTATTTGCAATTAAAGTGTGGAAACGAGGGGCAGAATCAATCAATGATGTAATATCAAATGTCAGATTCAAAATTCATCCAGAAATGACCGTACTCGAGCTCAGTAAGACCGTCCTCTCGCTTCGTTTTCAAAATGGTCACGTTCTTCGGTCGTTCCTGTTAATGTTAGCCATAGATGGACCCTGAAAAGAGCAACCGATGGTTAAGACAACATTTGTACACTGGATTATCACGTTTAGTTATAAGTTTTAGTTTAGTTTTAAGGCATCACGGGACGATTGAAAATAGCCAAAATTGACTGCTTTTCTGACCTACAATCAATTAAGGGTGCACTTGTGACAATTATTGAAAAATACTCACAAATGAAGTAAAAATCGCGCGCCACAATAACATATGCAGTATATTTAACCCTTTGAACCCGAAATCCAGCTATAGCGGTTTATGCAAAAAGTGCAGATCCAGATGAGCCGGCTCGTAACGAGCCGTCTCATCATGATCTGCACTTTTTGCAAGTAATTTTCATATTTCTTAGAACAAAAACACCCTCTTTTCATAAATGGACGAATCTGAAAATCATATTGTGACCATTGGATTGGTCGGAATATTAGTAGATCACAGTCCATTCCAGTTCCTTATGGTTGAAAGGGTTAATGTTTTACAAAGTTACTGAAGCCACCTATTTTTGGCCAGAAATTTTAACACAACTGAATTTGTTGGAATTGTTTTCATGAAATTAGGAAGCACAGAGACTGTGTTATGACTTGTGCTATCACTTGTAACACCACACCATTTCCTGAAAAGTGAAAGAGAATGGGTTTAACGTCACAGCAACAGCCAAGGTCATATAGAGACTGGACCACAGTTTTAAAGTCTCGTCCGACAGTGGGATGGAACTACTATGACAGTATTTTTTTGATTCCTAAGGCGAGGTTTGAACGCACAACCTCCGGATTGGAAGTCAGGTGTTCTAACCCCTAGGCCACAACCAATCCATACACCATTTCATGAAAATGATTCCAAAGCGTGGTTAATAACCACCTTAAATTGTCGCTAAAATGCCGAAAAATACCTTAAATTCTGACGTGAAACCGTACCGGCGAGCCAGCATAGCATGCGCCATTTTCCAAGATGTCACAATCAACATGAGCTAGCATTCAGTTTTGTAGGATTATGAAATACTCTAATAAAATACACATTCAAGCCTCACAAAGTAAACAAATATTCATAAACCTATTTTTCTAGACACACTGTTGTAACTTGCATGGTCGGTACTGAAGTACATGCATATAGAAAATCGTCCACCCCCGTGTTTACCATAGCTGCGCATTGTCCCAGGAGACCTAAAGAGACAAACAGTAACAAGCTACCTACCTGTTACATTTGTCCATGCCCGCCATCTTGTGGGTGTCTCCATTTACCGACCCGTACATCTTACAGTCCAGTACGACATAGATGTCGACGGCATACAGTGCTTAACTTTATCGTTTGCTGGAAATGTTTTATTTTCAATATTTCTCGACAAAAACATGTTTTGACAGCGCATGAGAATCGTCTCCACTGGAGACGATTCTCATGGGTTGTCAAATCCGTGTTCTGCCTGCCTGCCTGCCTGCCTGCCTGCCTGCCTGCCTTGCCTGCCTGCCTGCCTGCCTGCCTGCCTGCCTGCCTGCCTGCCTGCCTGCCTGCGCCTGCCTGCCTGCCTGCCTGCCTGACAAGTTTCGCTTAGAACTGTTCGATTATTCGACCACCGTCTATCCGATCGTCATGATACGTCACATGTACCATTAATACCGACCATGGCAATCGTGTTTGGTTGCTGCTTTATTCTTGATGGCTCACCATCAATGACATTTTGTTCTGCAAATAATTGCCAACATGTTTTACCGCCACCTCGTGCTGCAGTTGAGGGTGGTGGGAGTAGGTTAATACAACAATAATTCCAGCACAATTTTTTTTACACAATTCCCCAACATTTGATTGGCCCGTAGCAAGTCTCTGTCCAAAATTTATATCCCAGTAAACTCCATGCCGAACTACTTTCCGTAACCGTGAGGCGCAGTTAAAATAATTCTTAAGAAAACGGAAAATAAACACATTTTCTTGATGAATTTATTTCAAATGCTGGAATTATAAGGAATGTATGGCATTTTTGTGGAATTTATCGGGGATATAAACTTGGAAAAGTCGCGGGAATACTGGACGAGGGCTTAAAAAAAATTAAAAAAATTAATTTTTAAATTTCGTAAAAAAAAACAAAAAAAAAATGATTTTTTTTCGAAAATTGTAATTTTTTATAGCTTCGCCCAGTATTCCCGCGACTTTTCCAAGTTTATACCCCGATAAATTCCACAAAAAGGCCATTCATTCCTATAACAACACCAACAACGCACGCAGAGGCAAGCCTAGAAAACTGCCAAACATCGAGGCAAAAGCGGCATTAATTGCAGAATATATTTGGTAATTTCTATGGATACAGGAAAAACATCAAGGCATTCTCTTTAGTGTGCCTCCTTGTTACGGAGCCCCGCCGGGGAACTGGATTTTTTTATTATTAATTCATTCCCACGAAATGACAATTCGTTCCCTCAATTTAGCAATTCGTTCCCTCGAATTAACAATTCGTTCCCACGAAATAACAATTCGTTCCCTCGAATTGACAATTCGTTCCCACAAAATAACAATTAAATTCGTTCCCTCAATTTAACAATTCGTTCCCTCGAATTAACAATTAACAATTCGTTCCCACGATATAACAATTATGTTCCCACGATATAACAATTATGTTCCCACGAAATAACAATTGTTATATCGTGGGAACGAATTGTTATTTCGTGGGAACGAATTGTTAAATTGAGGGAACGAATTGTTAATTCGTGGGAACGAATTGTTATATTGAGGGAACAAATTGTTATTTCTTAGGAACGAATTGTTATTTCGTGGGAACAAATTAATAAAAAAATAATTATACGTCCCCTGCGGGGCTTCGTACATTGCTACTATGGCCCTGGCATGGGCTCTACCACATACAGTGGAACCTCTCCAAACAGGACATCTTGGACGGTCCCGAGGGTGTCCGGCTTGAGAGGTTTCACTGTAAATCAGGCATATGATCATTATCAGCCATAGTTGTGTGCTATGCGATCACGAACAGACATTATCACCTCAGTTAAGTGACCAAAATACTCATAAAAATAAGATCACATGTGTTTTCTTGGTGTTCGGTTTAGAGGGGTTCCGATGTGTATAACAAACAAGGGCATCGTTATCAGTAGCCCATTTCATCAAAATTGCAAAGTATACTTATCTAGCAAAGTATACTTTGAGGGAGAAATTTGGAGGTAAATTTCTTATTTCTCCATCAAAAATGGCAAGTTGGGAGTGCTTTAGAATCGTCTCAATGAGACGATTCTAAAGGACTTCCAACTTGCCATTTTTGATGAAGAAATAACAAAATTTCACCCCAAGTTGGTCAAATTACGCACCTTAACTGGAGCTCTGGCCTAACTGTCTATGACCTACATGTATCCATACCTACTATGACCAGTAGCCTATTTCACCAACATTGCAAAGTATACTTTTCTTGCAAAGTATACTTTGAGGGAGAAATTTTCAATTTAAGGAGAAATTTATTAATTTTTATTATACTGAATTTATTACATTATCACAGCCATTTTGGCTGTGATAATGTAATAAATTCAGTATAATAATTCTGCATACTTTTAATCATCAAATATATGCAGTCGTTAGT
This sequence comes from Conchocele bisecta, assembly GCA_029237695.1. NCBI lineage: Eukaryota > Metazoa > Mollusca > Bivalvia > Lucinida > Thyasiridae > Conchocele > Conchocele bisecta. The sequence goes on from CM055270.1 coordinate 82,931,437, forward strand.
TCTATATGGAATAATTCATTTCTGGGAAAATTAATGATTACTCCCTCAAAGTATACTTTGCTAGAAAAGTATACTTTGCAATGTTGGTGAAATAGGCTACAGTTATCACTAAGCTAATCCCCTCGTTAGCAGCCTTGATAATAAAACAACTTATTGAATAAAACGAATCAACCCTTAACGCTTTTGCCTTACAAACAAGGTGAACATAAGTCCTTGAACTTGGGCGGTCGGAAGTGGTTCCTGTGCTAAAAAAAGCACCATCCCTACTGTCTGTTCCACGTTTTGCTGCCGACGAACTTTTGGCTATTAAACACATTAAATCTAAAAAATATTTAAAAGTAAGTAATTTTTCATCAATAACAAAAAAGTCACCCTCCCCCAAAAAAAGATATTTGATGAAATTCCATCAACTATTGATTTATTGCGAAAAAACGATTTTCCTATGGGAATTTAACATGGGGAGTCAATTTCCAAAACTTTTCGTTTTTCAAAAAACGAAAAATTTTGGAAATTGACTCCGAAACCTGGCGAGATAGCTTGAAAACGATGTAACTAAGAAAACAAAATTTATATTTTGAAAATCGGTCCACAAATAAAAAAAATCTATTTTTAGCCCCCATGTTAAATTCCCATAGGAAAATCGTTTTTTCGCAATAAAATAAATATTTTATGGAATTTCATAAAATAATTTTTTTTGGGGAGGGTGACTTTTTTGTTATTGATGAAAAAGTGCTTATCTTTCAATATTTGTTGATTTAATGTGTTTACTAGCCAGAAGTTCGTCGGCAGCAAAACGTGGACCATACAGTAGACACACCGGGTATGGAAGGTATTTGAGCCAATTCCCACCCTTAAATATAAGCCGAATCAAATCGAATCCCTAGACACACATTAGGTCCAAAATAATATCAACAATCGGGGAAGCGAGTTATAAATTATTGCTTAAACAAACAAACCTTTAACACATTTGCCTTACAAACAACAAACATAAGTCATCAATGACCTTGACCGTGGGCGGTCGGACGTGTGTCGTATGCAAACAAAGCACCATCTGTAGACACACATTACTGCCAAATATTATCAAAATCGGTGAAGTGGTTCATAATTTATTTAAAAATGAAAGGTGTATAACGTACGACATATACATACACATACACATACACATACACATACACATACACATACGCACGTATGTTGAACCTTATATGTCACAGAAACGAATATATCACACGTGTGATATATTCGTGCGAATGCGTCAAACATGGTGAAGAATACGTATGAATACATCACACAAATGTGTGACGTTTACGTTTGGCATCACTACCCCTTGCAACAAAAACGAATGTGTCACATGTTACAAAAACTCGAACAAAAATTAATAAAATATTGTCCAGACGAATATGTCACATGAACATGGGTGATAACAGTGCTATAAAATAAAACAGAATAGAGCAGGCATATTCACCGGGTTATATGAAAGTCATGCCACGCATGCAGACAAGGTAAATGTAAATGCTTTTATTTAACGACGACACTGGCTCGATGACCTTGCATGTCGATACCGACTATAGGACTAGTCCCCGTCCGATAGGACTAGGCTATCACGAATGTGTCTTGTCTTGCCCAAGGACACGCCGAATCGACCAGTATTATAACTCGGGGACTCCCAATCCGGAGTCCGATGCTCTACCCACTGAGTTATTTCAGACAGCACTAGGGGCGTATCATGTTATGGCGCTTATCGTCTGTCCGTCGGTTAGCGATTTGGTTTGCGCTCAAAATAATCTTGACATAGGATCCTCAAACATGGTATGCATGTCAGTAACGCCCAGTGTATGACCAATTTGACTTGACTACAGTGTGTCAATGGTCAAAATCGCGGTGACTTTAGACAATAAAACAGTTGCCGCTCTATAACTCGAGAACGCCATGACCTAGGATGCCCAGTATTGGTTTGTCACAGAATTGGTTCGTTACGAGCTGGCTCATCTGGATCTACACTGTTTGCAAACTCCAGTATATAGGTATGTGGTGTTGAATGGGTTAAATGTATATTATTTTATTTTGCATACAAATGTGTTAAACGTTTTTATGCCCCCTATGCGATAGCAAGGGTGGCATATTTCTTTGCTCCTGAGGTTCCGTCCGTACGTCCGTCCGTCCGTACGTCCGTCCGTGTACATTTGCGTCAAAAACTTTGTGCCAGTTTCTCCATCATGTCATATCTTCAATATTACTTGAAGGATTCCTTCAATACTTGTACACTTGCTTTACCTGGACATCTGTGACACACTCGCGCCACCAGTAACACGACCTTGACCTTTGTGACATTTTTAATGTTCTTTATATGAATTAAATAACTATATAATTGTGTCACTATTCCACCAGTTCTAAAAAATACGAGTGTTTTATTATCTTATATTTAAGGGTAGGAGTTGGCTCGAGGACCTTCCAAACCCGGCATTTGAGCCCAAAAATGGCAGGCCAATGCCCGTTTGTTTCCGAATTTACTAATATCTGCCATACAGTCGAAATATGTGCATTAAATGAAGGAGGCAATGAGGCGGTTAATTTAACCTAGCTAGTTCATTCTATCGCACGAAGCCGGTATGTAAGACCGTGAAAAAGGCTGAGTGTGAGTGCCTTTTTCACGGTCTTACATAAATACATTAGGTCATGCCTTTTGTATTTGTATATTTACGTAAAGCCGAATAAGCATACATGTATGTATCTTTTAAATGACACCCAGCTTATGATAGTGACGATGCATTCCGCAAGGTCACAGTTTAAAGTGGCATGCATGCATTCGAAGGTAAAATAAGTCTGAAAATTATGCCATAATATCTGTGTAAATAGTACTAAATACCCGCTCCACATTCGCCCCCAGCCCCCCCCCCCCCCCCCCCCCCGCATAATATCTGTGTAAATAGTACTAAATACCCCGCTCCACATTCGCCCCCAGCCCCCCCACCCCCCCCCCCCCCCCCCCCCCGCAGCACATTTATAGCAACAGTTAAAGAACCTGTAACGACACCGCAGTGTGGGACATCATCAGCGGTTAAAGCCCCGGTGTATGCCCAGTATGCCCAGATAAATCCCCGCTACTCCCCTGGAGGGAGTGGTGCGGGAATATACATTGATTGATGATAAAATATGCTTTTAAAATCTAAAGCTGATCTCATTTTAATCATCTAAATAGAACACCTAATGATTGGAACATTATTATATATGGGCCGCTCTCTGTGAAACCCAGCCTTAATGACAACGTCATGAAATGTTGGATACAGTGCAGTGTGCAGTCTGATCAAGGTCTACACTGTCTCACACATGTATCGGCCGAATGAAATACTATTTCTGGCCCATGGGTCGGCTGAACTTACGTGATGGGGTCGGGTCGTTTATCCGGTACATCCGGCATTCATGCTGTCCCCTGATTCCGTATGGCTGAGCCTGTCGTACCGGTAATCCGTGTTTGGCGATAGCGACCGGTGCATTCCACAGGTGCTTGAGGAGCGGTTCATATTGCGGTGTTTTATGGGTTATTTCGGTAACTCTGGTGATTTGGGTGCATTATTACAAACACACAATACGTCCCCTCCCGCGAACTACACGTATAAGTTCCTCAAGCACATGTGGTACATTCTGCCTGGACCCTTACCACTCAGTTTAGTTTAAGGTTCTTTAACATGTTTAAGACCTTTATAGTACGGTTAGGTTAACGCTTTCAACACTAGCGGCCTGTATTCCTGCCTTTGTAAACAGTGTAAATCCAGATGAGCCGGCTCGTAACGAGCCGTCTCATCAGTATTTTCACTGTTTGCAAGTGATTTTCAAATGTTTAAAACTATGATAATATTATGATAAATTTACTGGTCCAAGTGACATTTTCTATTGACTGGATTGGTCATGAAATTAACATGGGCCAATCCATGTAGTTACTCAGGGGTGAAAGGGTTAAAGGTTACCTAAATGACGATACATAAACGACACTATCATTTATAGTTTCAGTAAGGTAATATTTTCACATTTTCTTTTTAATTTAGCTGTAGAACACATAAATACCATGAAATATGACTTTTTTGCTGTGAATGAAAGTGTAACAATCTATAAATCCAAGATGGCCGACAAATGATGCAGTTTTTGCATGCATCAAATTATGAGACAAAAATATTCTCCAATTTTGCCAACAAAATGGCATTATGAGTGTTTACAACAGTAAACACTGTTTATCAAATTACATGCTTCAGCATTTCTTCAAATCCATATATATATATATTTTGTACATATACCGTGGTTAAAAACTAATCTCTCTCAGACAACGGAGCAAAAACCTATGTTGCTCTATTGATCACGTTGCACGAAGATGTATTATTACACTGTAATTGTCTTCCCATAGGTGTACATACACACACCACATTGTAATCATGTTAATGCTAGGACAATTGAAATCATTGTATATGCCTAATCTAAGCATGTGTGGCCAGTATATCAGCCCATATTCAATAGGTGTCATGCCCTCATTAATATCAAGTGAAGTTTCATGAAGATGGGGTATGCAGAACTGAAGTTATCGTGAAACGAATATGTTGCACACCAATCTATTTTTAGCAACAGTGACCTTGACCTTGACTTGGCAAAGCCCATACTCAATATGTGTCATGTCCTCATTAATATCAATGCACAGGTGGTGTTTCATGCTGATGGGGTATGCAGAACTTGTGCTATCGTGCGAAAATGAATATGTTGCACAGCAATCTATTTTTAGCAACAGTGACATTCACCTTGACTGGGCAAAGCCCATATTTAATAGGTGTCATGCCTCATTAATATCAATGTACAGGTGATGTTTCATGAAGATGGGGCATGCAGAACTGGAGTTATAATGCGGAAACGAATATGTTGCAGAGCCATCTATTTTTAGCAACAGTGACATTGACCTTGACTGGGCAAAGCCCATGTTCAATAGGTGTCATGCCCCCATTAATATCAATGCACAGGTGAAGTGTCATGAAGGTGGGGTATGCAGAACTGAAGTTATCATGCAAAAAGTGATTATGGAAAACTGTACGCAACGAGATTTGTCAGTAAGCGAGGGCTTACGGAAAACCCACCGCGTCAGCCCTGACGCAATACATTAGCAGTTCTAAAAACAAATAATTGTTGAAGAAAAAAAATGAAAAAATAATATTCGAAAACAAAATATTTTTGAAAAAAAATAAACATTTGCGAAAAATAAATTTTGAAGAAAAAAATATATTTTGAAAAATAAAGCTTGTAGAAACTGAAGACTGGTCTTCGAAAACTGTACACAGAACTGGTTCTGGAAAACTGTACGCAAAACTGGTTGTGGAAAAGTGCAGTTCAGATTAAAAAGCTGGAGAAAAAAAATGGCCCTCGAAAACTGTACACTAAAAGCGGCAGTATACAAGTTTAAGGAGAAAATATTTCTGGAAAACTGTACGCAAAAAGTGGTTCTGGAAAAGTTCACTGCAGATAAAATTGCAACGGACGGACGGACAACCCGACTCCAGTATACTCCCCTCCCCCCCCCCTCCCCCCTCCCCATAAATCGTTGCGGTGGAGGGGGGTATAAAAACTGGTTCTGGAAAAGTGCAACCCAGATAAAAAGCTGATTCTTATGTGTATAAGTATACAGAAATACCGAATATTAATAAACCAGTAGGCCGCGGCCAGCATGTCGCGCCGCCGAGTGCTGGATAGTACTTTTAAAAAACTTTAACCAACAAACTTTAACCGGACACACGTACGTACGTACGGACGGACGGACGTACGCCAAAGTGCCGAATATATCGCCCTTTCCGCAAACAGGCGCGACAAAAAGTGGTTGTTTTGGGTTGAAAAGTGGTTATGGAAAACTGTATGCAAACTAAAACACGTGTAACAGTAAATAAGAGGGTCATAGCAGTTCTAGTTTGTAGTGAAATTATATTTGCGCTACCGACATTTCCATTATTGAAAGTATACAACTGACACTTATTGTGCGACAACTATCGAGAAGGGCGTTCGTATGGTGACCTTGCCGATAACCGCACATCACTAAGTCTTGGTTAGGGCTAAAGGCCACACGTTTCGGCAGCTGACTGAACTACATTTGTATAAAATGCCGAATATTGCAGCTTTCAGTCGGATCACTTCGGTAATGTTATAAAATTTATACTACGCCATCGACATATGCGTAAATTACTGTTCTGGTGAAAACGTACATAGAGTCCAGGACATACCAATTGCCAAGTGGAAATTTACCCATCCAGTGGTCAAATTAAGATTCAAAATGATCTTATATTATTAAAAAGCTGTATGTTGCAGTTTTAGTGCGGGAGCCTATGTACTCCCGTAGGCATGGAATGTTAATTTTTGGCAATTGTTATAAATATAATCTCCAGTGACCCAGTAACTAAAAATTTGGTGTTGCCATTTTCTGTTGACCTTCAGTGACCTTGATCAAAGGTCAACGTTCACAGATAAAACACAATTTAAATAGCAATTTAAACAGCATCTACCGTCACGTTGGCAGTATGTCACAGATGTATTGTCCCTTATACGTACACACCACTGTGTGAATAAACATGTGTGCATAACTATGATCGTTTTTAAATAGCAAATTAAAGCAAATATATGAAAAATGTTAAAAGAAATTGAAAACATTGATATTAGGCGGCCATCTTGGAATATGCAGATAAGGCAAATTATAAATCAGCTAATACACACTGTATACTACGTTAAGTCATTGAGGTGGCATAATAATGTAGTTTGCGCTTGAAATATGCATGGTAGCCATATGTAAATCATGTTTTATATGTGAAGTGAACTTTGACCTTTGATCAAGGTCACTAAAGGTCAACAGAGAAAATGGGAACAACAGTTTTTAGTTGCTGGGTCACTGGATATTACATTTATAACAGTTGCCAAAAACTAACATCTCATGCCTACGATCTAGTACAAAGCCCCCACCACCCCCCCCCCCCCCCCACTAAAGCTGCAACATACGGCCTTTAGATTTTTAATATGCTGCCTTTAGTCCATACCCCATCACTGTGGAGTTATCGTGTGTATAGATACTATGCATAAACCATTGTTCATGAAAAGAGCAGTTTTAGTGTTGCTGAAAATGGTAAAAATGAATTGAAACGAATGCCTTGTGTAATCGTATTTTGATCATTGTAGTAATTTCCCAATCCAAGAGATAACCATGATAACAAGATGATGCATCCAGTTCAATGACCAAAATACGATTACATGATGCATTCATGTCAATATATTTTTATCATATTTAACAACATTAAAGAGTATCTTATACATAGTATATATGCCCGCGATAAGTGATGTGCGGCTATCTGCAAGGTCATTCATAAGAACGTCCCTCTCGAAAGTCATCCCGAACATTCCCCATCCCACAACATCCCCCACTAAAAATAAAAAAAAACAAGAAATGTGGCGTGTCCGACCACGGATGCCCCTGGCGACATATTGACAGTAAATGCGAATTAGTCTAGGTAAACGCAAATGCTAAACGCAAAAATCGGACGGACACACGGGCCAAGTTATTTCAAAATCACTCCAATAACATCCATTTGACCTTTGAGCATGACCTTGACCAAAAACTGACACGACTGGACGTTGCGCTCTGAACGTCGTCTCGATATGGTTAACATTTGTGCCAAGTTATTTCTAAATCTCCAATAATGTCCATTTGACATTTGACCTCCGAGTATGACCTTGAACCAACATGACTGGAAGTTGCAATTCGTCTTGATATGGGTGAACATCTGTGGCAAGTTATTTCAAAATCTCTCGGCAGTTAAGGAGATACAGAACGGACCCAAAATAACGTCCATTTGACCTCTGATTATGACCTTGACCTTGAACCATCATGACTGGAAGTCGCGCTCTGCAAGTCGTCTATATATGGTGAACATTTGTGGCAAGTTATTTCAAAATCAATCCAGTGGTTACACACAATAATGTTCATTTGACTTTTGACCTTTGAGTATGACCTTGACCTTGAACCAATATGACTGGTTTGTGAGAATTTTTATTTTTCTTGCCCAAAAATCCTCTTAAATCTTGTCCCCAACCTTTAACGTCTACCCATCAGAGAGACATTACCGTGTGTGATTTGGAAGGGCGACTTGAGTGATATCTCATTTGCCCATGGCGTAACAGGGAATAATGCAAATTTGGGTTTAAACTGTTATCACCAAATGTGATGCGCCACCAGAAAATGTAAATGGCTCTACAAATTAGAAATGGATTGATCAAATGTTGAATTTTAGTCATTGATTTAATAAATGATATCAGAAGTTGAAAAACATTGCAGAGTATTAAAATGTGAAATATTAATGATGTCAGAATTTGACTGACATTGCTGAGCAAATGCAGAATTTTAATTCCGCATTTGCTCTGCAATGCTAGTTAAATTCTGACATCATTTACTGAAAGACTATTGAATTTTCAATACCATTTACGGCGAAATTTCACTAAGCACTAAGTCTGAAATTTACTCAATCTCTTGCTCCCAGGTTGCTGTCATATCAGTAAAATAACGTAGCCTGTATGTTAAAGGTTGGGGATGGGATTTCAGAGGAATTTTGGCAAGAAAATTTCCCACAACAAACTTGCCCAATGAATTAGGGAAATGTTATATGCATAATAAAGTACTATTAACAGTTTTCTGTCGTACCTATATATGAGCCACGCTCTGGCAAAACCAGCCTTAATGACAAATCTATTTATTTTAGCCTTTTTATATGCAGTTCTGTTGAAGTCTATTAGAACCAGTATACCAGTTAAATTATCAATTTGTAACAGCTAGATTTCATTTTATAGCATTTGTTAACGCCAGCTAGAACAAACATGACGTCAAAAGACAATGACGTAAGAAAAACAAGAAAACATTGAAACGTCATTTGCGGCTAAACGACGTTAACATTATTCCCAGGTTTCGTACTGCTCGTTAAGTTACGGCGCTCTACACAGTGTACATAAATGCTATAATGGAAAACATAATGTAGCTACGGATTATTAGGAAATAAAATACAGACACACATGAACGTGGCACTGTAGTTTATGACCCGACCACTACAAAACACATGAGGGCTTCAATATTATTTTTTTTGCGTTTTCACGAGCAAATACTGCGATGGCTTTCCTGGTTGTCCGACCCGGAAAATTATCAAAATAGCTCAATTATTTTTCATTTTACAGACTTTTCTGTGACGACGGGTAGAATAACCGTGACGTAAAAATCCAATGACGTCGTATTAGACCTGCAACTTTACAACGTCATTTTATGACTTTCATGACGTTGTCATTAAGGCTGGTTTTGTCAGAGCGGCGCTCATATGTATATAGTGAACTGAAATTAACCAATTTCGCTGTTTTATTTTTGAAAGTTGTCACTGGTAAGTAAACTATGCTACATGACATCACTTATAAAACCTACAAAATGAATTGCATTTGTATATTAAAGAATGCTATGAACAATACTCTTTAGCACACATGTATTTAAAAACTTCAATGAACTAAAACAAGTGAGCAGTGGGTCACGTATACCCACGGCCACCGGTACTGCCACAGTAGAAATATTTAAAGCATATTACAAATAGATGAACTACTGTCTGTTTCACGAAAGCTGCCCAAATTTTACGGCCATATAAACAATTCAAAAACAATAGTTTTTTCTATAGTATTAAATTAAAGGAAAATTTAAGAATGAGCCTTCTTTTTATTTCGTGAAATTTGGTCAAATATTGGTTTTATTACGAAAAATTGATTTCTCTATGGGAATTTAACATGGGGGGAAAAGAGGCAAAGGAGTGTGGGAGGAGTTTTTTTTGGAAATTGACTCCGAAACCTGCTAGATAGCTTCGAAATGATCCAACTAAGAAAATAAAAGTTAAATTTTGAAAATCGGTCCAGGATTACTGAAATTCTAAAAAATTTCCCCATGTTAAATCCCCATAGACATCTTCACTCCGTGAAGATGTCTATGGGGATTTAACATGGGGAAATTTTGTTTTCGCAATAAAATCAATATTTGACCAAATTTCACGAAATAAAAAGAAGGCTCATTCTTAAATTTTGCTTTAATTTAATATTATCGAAAAAAATATTGTTTTTGCATTGTTTATATAGCCGTACAATTTGGGCAGGTTTCGTGAAACAGACTATAGATACCCTTGAAACATTTTGTGGTTAACATTGAAGTGAATTTTAAAGAACTTTTTGAGTTATGGTTAACATACTAGACATCTGTTGCGGTAAATCAGTTTAAGGTATTGTCATTTGGTACTGTTAATTCTCCCGCTATGTTTTCTCATTCAAAGTTACTTGATCTTGACCTTGAGAAAGCGGGCAGCATTGATGGGGCATAGAATGAAAATATATATGATGATAAAGATGTATGGAAAATTTCAAGTAAATCCATAAAGTGATTACAAATATACATGTATAAGTATTGCAACAACTTAATACATACATGTATTAGCAGCAGCAACTATCATTAATAACTGATTTGAACCAGTTCCATAACCTCATAAATTGGCTGTATAAATTGTGGTTTGTTGTTACAATTTAATAGGGTAAGTTGCCTGATTTGTTATTGCAAGTCTATATTTACTTACTAGTTATTTATTATTTATTACTAGTTATTTCTTAATTATTATTACTTATTTGTTATTAATTATTTGTTATTCTGTACCAGTTATTTCTTACTAGTTATCTCTTATTTATTATTTCTTACTAGTTATTTCTTACCACTTATTTCTTAATTCTTATTTGTTATTTCTTACCGGTTAGTTATTTTTAACTAGTTATTTCTTAATTCTTGTTACTTATTTGTTATTTCTTAATTCTTATTACTTGTTTGTTATTTCTTACCAGTTATTTCTTAATACATTCCTTATGTTTCTATTTATGTTTCAATATCCTAACGCTTTGATTAACATGTAACGTAACATGTAAAGTACCAAAACAGGGTTCACCGCGCCCACACCCCCTCCCCCCCCCCCCACCCCCCCTTCCCAGCTGTATCAAACTTCCCTGACAAAATACAAGTTTCCTTGACTTATGCACTGACACACATACATATCAACATCATAACAGTAGGTCCAAGATATAGTGACAGTAAAGTTTCTTTCTTTGCTCAGTATACAACTACAAGTGGTCTGAAACGCCATTTCTTGTATTCTCGGCAGTTTGAGCACATTATATTATAATTTCCCCAGTACATGTACTCATGATTACACAAATATATTGGAATAAACAGTTCCAAAAGTTCCAAATTTATTGTGTGTGGGGGGGGGGATACATATAAGTTCTTCATGTTGTTCCAGTGGACAATGCTCCAACTTTACCAGGATTAAATAAGATTGACGAAGATTATCGAAATCATGTTGCATATACGTGACCTAGCTAAATAAAGAACCTATGAAGGTCATTGGCTAAATATAGATGAACGCTTTCAAACAATTTAATGTCAATACTCGGATACTCCACCCATCGGAAATACGTAACATTATAAAGGTTAAAACTCGAGACTCGATGTTAATTTTGCACCACTGTACTCTCTATTTCAACATCACAACTTTGTTCACCCACAAATGAGTGCTTATTGATACATTGGACAAAAAGAAAGAATTTGGAAAATAGTTTTAACAAACGTTATTACCTGATTGTAGGGAAAGAAACAGGAGAAACAGTCATGATACTGGGACTTAATTGCATGGCTTCCGTTGGCTGACAGAGCGCCACCTACACCAAGAACCATAACTACCTGAATCACTAATTTCTATAAAGGCCTGCTACCACTAAACATTTTTAGTATACCTATACAATTTTACATCATTTATCACAAAACTGACTGTTCTCTTGCAAATTCGTTTTAATCCGGATGCTGGGAGACATACTTTACCACAAACTACATCCTTTCAACAACAGAAGTTATTATGTTGTGTTACTATTATATATAGTAGAGTAAGCCGGGGGTCTTGATTTGAAAAGGATAGTGGACGTAAATAAGAAATTACCCCGCATATAGACCTACCTAAAACGTGTGCATTATTTATTTCTTTTATTAAAAAATAAAGAAAATCGTTTTGTAATTCATCACTCTCAAAAACAGATGGATCGAAGGTTCTACCTATCTAGAGCGTCGCCAAATTCATTATTGAGCAGAGCCGCAATCAATCACGAGCCTTGAATTGGCATGTCAGCCACTGTCCTCATCTGCTCATTGGACAGTGTTGGATAGTGTTCGTCATAATTATTTTCCTATGAACTGTAGCATTGCGTTACAATTCATAGAACTCCGTCAGCTATAAAATATGAAACGTTCTAATCAGTTGCAAAATAGAAATTATATACCCAAGCCTGGGCCAAGGGCGACCGAAAAGCCCAGGTAAATCATAATGAACAATTTAACGCCATACAAATCAGACAGTCGTACAGCGGTGATTAGAGAGTCTTTAACAGGCACCAATGTGCACTCTATGACATGCGGTGTAAAACTGGACACTTATATACGTATATTATTAAACATGTACCTGATATTCTTCGTCTTCATCTTCGGACGTCGCCATTGCTCTCAGGAGTTTCCCGCCGTTGCATATCAAAACCACTAAGTAATAAGTATTAACTATTAACAAATAAGTATTAACAAATAAGAAATAATTCATAAGTAATAACAATGAATGAGACCTCATGGCTTCCGTAGATACGCGTGGCAGAATTGTACAGTTGTTTTCATAGTGGTTCAGAAAGTTGTCTTTTCTTTTCGGTTTCCTTCAAGGAAACACGTAGTGATTTTGTCGATTATTTTTTATATAAATGGGCATATTATTACAAATGATTTTTATAATATATATGGACGACTTGTGCCCTGACATTTGAAACTAAATAACCATACGACCGGTATTTTTTAGATAACACATCACAAAATCAGTATTATGTAATCATATTGCGAATATTTCTTTTAAACTTTATTTATAATTAGTTATACAACACTTACAAACAAACGCGGGAACAATTTTAGTCGGCGTAGACTGAGGCGTCTGTATGTTTCTATTTTGAGTCGAAACCGGAATACTCAAAGAAAACAAACTTACCCTGTCTGTCGACCACCATCAGATATACATGTACTTACAAACTGAGGATCGAACCCGGGGTGCATGTGTGCGCTCTTTACTAATTGTGCTAAACGGTCCTGTTCAGATTAGGTGGAAGTGTGCCCGCAAACGTTACTTTTATTAACGAAACTGTAAACAGTTGGCTCATTAACTGAGACACCTATTCTGGATAAAAATGGTCACGAATAGAACTGGGCACAGGGCTTAATTCGTTGAATTTATTGTTTCGCCTGTCGAATGTTTCGAAGATCAACACAATACAATTTGGAAATTTTCAGAAAAATAAGCGTATCATAGATGTAAAATTATGGTAGTGCCAAATATACACGTCTCCTGGCATATCGCATCATGGTGACACTGGGCCAAACATGTTTTAGTATTTAGTGTGTTGGTATTGTGTCACATGCATTCTTACTGCGAACATAAGTGTAGCCGCCAGGGACGTAGCCTACTGATTTGTATATGTATCTGCTACCACTTGTACATGTACCTTAAACAAATCACATTGAATCGGCCGTACGATTGCCGTTTGATAACAATGTAAATATTCTTTAAGATTACCACTTGTAAATATGGTTATGTGAATGTATAGCAATTTTACTAGTATATTTGCAATCATTGCAGACACTGATCAGACTGCACAGATGCACAGGTCTCAAACATTTACACATTTAAGAAGTCCGACTTTGTCAAATCGTTGTTAATTTACTTACTACATGTGCATTGTACTAAACAATGTACGTCGCTTTGTTTTTATTTTATCAATGGGCCGTTTTAGTCGGAGGCGTGTAAATAATATAAAGCAAATACACACACATTCCAGATTTGCAAATTAAACACGTCTAAACAAATGTCGCAGGCTGTGGAGCCTCATTCAAACGAAATCTATTTTGTGATCGTGTCAAATTTAGTGTATTAGGGCGGTTACAGTCTTCCTCTTGGCGTGCTCGGTGTAAGTGATTTTCTCGAGGAAAACGTTGAGGACACAACGGGTCTCTTCGTAGATCAGTAGATTCGCTTCACACCACCTCGGCGAGCCAAACGGCGGATAGCTGGCTTTGTGACACCCTGGATGTTATCACGCAACACATTCCTGCTGGATGTTATCGCGCAACACATTCCTGTGGCGTTTAGCGCCCCCTTTCCTAGTCATTTTTCTCCCATACATCTCCACATTTTCCCGACATTGATGTATACATCTGTACATATTGCAGGTTTATGAAAAAATTCAAATGGTAAACCCATTATCAAAAATTCAAACCCACACACATATAAAAATACACAGTAATGGATAATTTTGCTCTGAATGTTCTGTTGACCACTTTCGATTTTAACAACTATGCATTCCATTTTCTAAATTATGCTGTCCCGCGGATATCACACATGAAAATAACAAATGTATGAAGGAATCTGCATGGTACGGTTGATAAATGCGAACATAAAATTTGAAGAAAACTTACAAAAAGAAATCAGTACCGGCAGTAAATTCAAGACAGGTTCAAGACGGGTATTATATATTATATCCCGCACAATAACTGTTTAAGAGGACCCGCCTAACACTATCTTCCCTCGGTGTGTAGGGGTGGGGTGGGCAGTGGCGGCGGTGGGCAGCCGAGGGAGTGGGGGTCAGCGCAGCATTTTACCATAGACCTGCTAGTACGGGGTACATGTACATTAGCCCGTCCGTCAGTCATATTGGCTACACGTTCCTCCCGCTTTCTGAGATGTAAATATAATTCCGAGAGTCAGGAATGGACAGTCGATTTTCAATTTGTTTAAAAATCTCCGGGGGTGTCCGACTACCATCTAGATTCCGTTTAGTTGTTTGGTCTTCGGTGACATAATGTCTACATCAATAAATGACGTCACAATTAACTGTAAATGACGTCAATTATATTCTGGCCTAAATTCTGAGATAAGTGCAATGTATCTTTCTGATGACACATTTATATGAATCTTTTATGGCGATGGTGGCAAATTACGAAGCCACAGGTCGGCTAATTATAGATTTAAAATCGATAGTGGTGCGTTTGTTTTGTTCACTACGTCAGTACGTGTGCATATCATAGTTGTATTCTGTTCAATGTTTGATAGTATACATACTAACACTTGTAGATACATTTAGTGTAACTTATCAGCAAAGTACTGTATGCTGTTGAGTTGTATTGTACGTTTTTTTCCGTGCGTGATTCACATGGTGCTACACAAAGTGAGATAACACACAAACTATGAAACATAATTGCATTTTCTTTTCAGAATATTGTTTTTGAAAGGTGTCCGCATCAGAAAATGTAAAAATCGAAAATTGTGACATTAAGGCTGGTTTTCACAGAGCGCGGCCCATATAAAGTGACCATCGGTTAACAATTTGTACCATAATGTTTTATATTTAGTTACTGTTATCATAGAAGTTTACATTTCACGCGATAGACTCTATATCACAGACATGGAGATCAAAAAGTAATATAACAAGAGGCCCAAATTGGCATGCCTGAAATTATAATCCAAATTATAAAGTAAGTCGGAAATGGTCCAGACTGTCTACTACATGTACAATGGTGTCGGCTAATTCTGCTCACCTAATGCTTTCCAATATATACCATCAAAATTGTTCTGTCCACCATAGTAATAGTTGGCTTGAAACATAAAAAATGAGAACAATGTAAACAGTATAATGCTTATAAAACAGCATTAACAAATGTGATGCAGAACAAATATGAATACATGATAAACGGTATATATAACAGACAGTCTGATGCACAAGGAACAGACGCTTGAAATCACTAATAAACTTTCGGCAGGCGGTCATCTTAAATTATGTAATTATCTGATGTAGACCAAAACTGCTCCAGAGTGATCGTTTTGCCAATACCTTTGAGTTGATATATGACATGACCATACACGGTAAAATCTGAAATTTGACCCATACTTGACCCCTCCGGCCCGCACTTTCTTGACCCAGGGCCACCATTTGAACAAATCTGAAACAGCGTTAACTATCGATCATTCCTACCAAGTGTTATCGAAATCCGTCTGGCGGTTCGTGAGAAGAAGTTTTTTAAAGAATTTCACATACTTTTTGACGGCGGCCATTTTGGATTATGCGATCATCTCCATTTTAACAATATGAAACGTCTTCACCCACGGACCATAACTGTGAAGTTTTTCCAATATCAGCCCGGCGGTTCATGAAAATAATATATAAAATATAATAATGACCTTTTGACCTTTCGGCGGTCATCTTGGATTTCGTAATGCTCAGATTTCGACAATAAATGCTCCAAAGTGATAGTCTTGTCGATACATTCGATTTGATAATGATATGACCATATTCGGTCAAGTTTGAAATTTGCGATTGTGTGACATATTCGTTTATACCAAAAAGTGAAAAATATTTGGGTGAGATTTTCGGTTTGTGATGTATTCGGCCAAATTCGGCTAGTATTCACCGAAATGTGTGACACATTCGTACGAATACTTCACACGTGTGATATATTCGTTTCTGTGAGTAGTATAGAGGGAGTCAAAATGATACCACCTCCCAATTGTGGATACAGTTTGCACACAGACACCCCTTTTGAGACATTATACCATCGCCCAATTGTGGATACGAATTGCACACACATCCCTATTTTGGAAAAGTGTAGAAAGAATTCGTCTCCCAAGAGGGCACACAGGAAAGCAACGACAATGTTCCCCGCCCCAATTTGTGGATACGAATTTCACTCACTCCCTAATTTTGGGAAAGTGTAGAAAGAATTTCGTCTCCAACAGAACGGCAGACGACATTATACCATCGCCCAATTGTGGATACGAATTACACACACATCCCTATTTGGGAAAAGTGTAGAAAGAATTCGTCTCCCAAGAGGCAAACAGAAAGGGCAGACGACAATGTTCCACACCCAATTGTGGATACGAATTGCACACACATCCCTTTTTGGGAAGTTGGGTATCCACATGTGGGACGAAACATCCACAATCGTACTACCACCACCCAATTGTGGATACGAATTTCACACACATCCCTTTTTGGGAAAGTAGAAGAAAAATTCGTCTCCCAAGAGGCAAACAGACGACAATGTTCCACACCCAATTGTGGATACGAATTGCACACAACATCCCTTTTGGGGAAGTTGGTATCCACATGTGGGACGAAACATCCACAATCGTACTACCACCTACCCATGGCATACGAGAGTGGGGGGAAAAAAAGGTCGAGAAATCCGCAATTGGGACGCGAGTATACACAACTAGAACCCCCATCCACAATTGCACTGGTGCCGTAGTAGAAAGAATTCGTCTCCCAAGAGGCAAACAGAAATCCTACCACCCATTTGTGTATTTGGGAAAAGTGTAGAAAAAGTGTCTCCCAAGAGGCAAACAGAAATCCTACCACCTATTTGGACACATTTGGGAAAAGTGTAGAACGAATTCGTCTCCCAAGAGGCAAACAGATATCCTACCACACATTTGGGGAAAAAGACAACTCGAACAAAGACAATTCGAACAAAGACAACTTGGAAAACCTCTCTAGAATTGGGTCGAGAAACCCACAATTGGGACACGAGTATCCACAACTGGACTGGTAGTACGAAAGACGACGTTTGGTCCAATAGTGGATGGGGGTTCTAGTCCATTCCGCACGGAGCCACAATTTTTGGAGGCCTCGCCTCGCCACATCCACTATCGAACGCCCAATTGAAGATATGTTTCCCATTGGAATAGACAAACAATTTTGCCAAATCGATCCAAAATGCCATACAAGGAATGCGAAACATGCGGCAAGGGTTTCGACAAACCCGCAAATCTTCGAAGGCACAGGGACCGCAAGAACCCGTGCAGGCCTCCCACGAGAGAGTGTCCCGGATGTGGAGGGAAGTTTGCCACCTACAAGACTCTCTGGCAACATCGCTCGAACAGGTGTCCCGAGGGGCCAGAAGATAGAACCACGGAGGGTAGCAAGAAGAAGGCTGCGACCAGGAAGAGGATCCTGGTACTGGAGAGGAGGGTGGTAGAGTTGGAGGAGGAGGTGGCTAGACGGCGGGATGGAAAACATCGCGAGGGAGCGAACATCGACAGCGACAACGACGAGACCGATTGGACAGATATAGAGAGAGATGGGGGGATTCCCCCCACCCAATTGTGGATACGAATTGCACACATCTCGACTCCCAACGGGAAACAAAACCTCTCCCCAAAGTAGCCACCCAATTGTCCACATTTGGGAAAGTCGAACAAAAATCGTCTCCCAAGAGCAAAACAAAATCTAGACCACATCGAAGTTCCCCCAATCGCGATTGGAAGGGAGGGTTCGAATATTTTCCAAAATGGCTACTGCATGTGGAAAGGGTCGCGCCCTCCATAGGGAGGGTGTACGGAGTCGCTAGTTTCGTTTTTTCCCATTCGGCGTACCGGACTGTTTTGCGGAGTGCACGAACTGGGCGTGGGGATCTGGTTTGTTCTTCCAGAGTCTACAAGCCTCTAGAGACACGAATGGAAACAATGGTTTGCAAACTGCATACACAGCGAAAGCAATCCCAAGACACCACTTCGCATTCTCCATCGTTTGCCAAATGTCGTGCACCTCCAAGTCTTTTTCGCATTTCGCCTCGGTTGTCTTGGATGCACTAGTCTCGGAACCAGTGTCCGAAAACGCGCTAGTTCCAACCTCCACCAAACGGTCTTCTAGAAACCCCAGACACGACTCCAAATTCGCCAGCAAACGCTCCAAACGAAGTTCCACATCCAGTAGCTTGCGATCCAAAACGGTTTCCAAGAAATGCAAACGCGTAGATTCGCGGCTGGGCGGGCACCTTCTAGAGGGGTATTCGCAAGGGGAGTTCTTCTAGAGGACCAGGTGGGTCTACATTCGCAATGGGAGGTTCTTCTAGGGGTGTTGTACTGCTAGTTTCGGGAGTTGCGCTACTAGCTTCGTCCAGAATTTTTTGGAGTCTTGCGCTACCAATTCCGTACTTCTTTTTGATGTTGCGGGCTGTGGTAGTTCCACGGGTGGAAACAATTTCTCGCATGTTTTTCGGAGACAAGTAGGTTTTCGGCATTGCTACAAAAGCGTCTTTCTAGACACACGGGAACATGTGTCCAACAGGGAATCTCAAAGTGCTTGGAATGTGCGAGACGCCTGGGGGCGTTCCCAGGAGAAACATATTTTCTACGATTGTCGTGTTTTGCTGAGTATTGCTGCGTATTGCTGAGTATTGCTGCGTATTGCTGCGTATTGCTGAGTATTGCTGAGTGGTGGTGGACAATCGTAGAAAATATGTTTCTCCTGGGAACGCCCCCAGGCGTCTCGCACATTCCAAGCACTTTGAGATTCCCTGTTGGACACATGTTCCCGTGTGTCTAGAAAGACGCTTTTGTAGCAATGCCGAAAACCTACTTGTCTCCGAAAAACATGCGAGAAATTGTTTCCACCCGTGGAACGACCACAGCCCGCAATATCAAAAAGAAGTACGGAATTGGTAGCGCAAGACTCCAAAAAATTCTGGACGAAGCTAGTAGCGCAACTCCCGAAACTAGCAGTACAACACCCCTAGAAGAACCTCCCATTGCGAATGTAGACCCACCTGGTCCTCTAGAAGAACCTCCCCTTGCGAATACCCCTCTAGAAGGTGCCCGCCCAGCCGGCGAATCTACGCGTTTGCATTTCTTGGGAAACCGTTTGGATCGCAAGCTACTGGATGTGGAACTTCGTTTGGAGCGTTTGCTGGCGAATTTGGAGTCGTGTCTGGGGTTCTAGAAGACCGTTTGGTGGAGGTTGGAACTAGCGCGTTTTCGGACACTGGTTCCGAGACTAGTGCATCCGAGACAACCGAGGCGAAATGCGAAAAAGACTTGGAGGTGCACGACATTTGGCAAACGATGGAGAATGCGAAGTGGTGTCTTGGGATTGCTTCGCTGTGTATGCAGTTTGCAAACCATTGTTTCCATTCGTGTCTCTAGAGGCTTGTAGACTCTGGAAGAACAAACCAGATCCCCACGCCCAGTTCGTGCACTCCGCAAAACAGTCCGGTACGCCGAATGGGAAAAACGAAACTAGCGACTCCGTACACCCTCCCTATGGAGAGCGCGACCCTTTCCACATGCAGTAGCCATTTTGGAAAATATTTGAACCCTCCCTTCCAATCGCGATTGGGGGAACTTCGATGTGGTCTAGATTTTGTTTTGCTCTTGGGAGACGATTTTTGTTCGACTTTCCCAAATGTGGACAATTGGGTGGCTACTTTGGGGAGAGGTTTTGTTTCCCGTTGGGAGTCGAGATGTGTGCAATTCGTATCCACAATTGGGTGGGGGGGAATCCCCCTCTCTCTACATATCTGTCCAATCGGTCTCGTCGTCGTCGCTGTCGATGTTCGCTCCCTCGCGAGGTTTTCCATCCCGCCGTCTAGCCACCTCCTCCTCCAACTCTACCAGGATCCTCTTCCTGGTCGCAGCCTTCTTCTTGCTACCCTCCGTGGTTCTATCTTCTGGCCCCTCGGGACACCTGCTCGAGCGATGTTGCCAGAGAGTCTTGTAGGTGGCAAACTTCCCTCCACATCCGGGACACTCTCTCGTGGGAGGCCTGCACGGGTTCTTGCGGTCCCTGTGCCTTCGAAGATTTGCGGGTTTGTCGAAACCCTTGCCGCATGTTTCGCATTCCTTGTATGGCATTTTGGATCGATTTGGCAAAATTGTTTGTCTATTCCAATGGGAAACATATCTTCAATTGGGCGTTCGATAGTGGATGTGGCGAGGCGAGGCCTCCAAAAATTGTGGCTCCGTGCGGAATGGACTAGAACCCCCATCCACTATTGGACCAAACGTCGTCTTTCGTACTACCAGTCCAGTTGTGGATACTCGTGTCCCAATTGTGGGTTTCTCGACCCAATTCTAGAGAGGTTTTCCAAGTTGTCTTTGTTCGAATTGTCTTTGTTCGAGTTGTCTTTTTCCCCAAATGTGTGGTAGGATATCTGTTTGCCTCTTGGGAGACGAATTTGTTCTACACTTTTCCCAAATGTGTCCAAATAGGTGGTAGGATTTCTGTTTGCCTCTTGGGAGACACTTTTTCTACACTTTTCCCAAATACACAAATGGGTGGTAGGATTTCTGTTTGCCTCTTGGGAGACGAATTCTTTCTACGGCACCAGTGCAATTGTGGATGGGGGTTCTAGTTGTGTATACTCGCGTCCCAATTGCGGATTTCTCGACCTTTTTCCCCCACTCTCGTATGCCATGGGTAGGTGGTAGTACGATTGTGGATGTTTCGTCCCAACATGTGGATACTAACTATTCCCAAAAAGGGATGTGTGTGCAATTCGTATCCACAATTGGGTGTGGAACATTGTCGTCTGGTTTGCCTCTTGGGAGACGAATTTTTCTTCTACTTTCCCAAAAAGGGATGTGTGTGAAATTCGTATCCACAATTGGGTGGTGGTAGTACGATTGTGGATGTTTCGTCCCACATGTGGATACCAACTTCCCAAAAAGGGATGTGTGTGCAATTCGTATCCACAATTGGGTGTGGAACATTGTCGTCTGCCCTTTCTGTTTGCCTCTTGGGAGACGAATTCTTTCTACACTTTTCCCAAATAGGGATGTGTGTGCAATTCGTATCCACAATTGGGCGATGTATAATGTCGTCTGCCGTTCTGTTGGAGACGAATTCTTTCTACACTTTCCCAAATAGGGATGTGTGTGCAATTCGTATCCACAATTGGGCGGTGGAACATTGTCGTCTGCCATTTCTGTTTGCCTCTTGGGAGACGAATTCTTTCTACACTTTTCCCAAATAGGGATGTGTGTGCAATTCGTATCCACAATTGGGCGATGGTATAATGTCTCAAAAGGGGTGTCTGTGTGCAAACTGTATCCACAATTGGGAGGTGGTATCATTTTGACTCCCTCTATACTACTCTGTGACATATAAGGTTCAACACACGAACATCGATTAACGTTATATCCCCTCTTGTCTATCGGCGCGGGGATAATACGTGAGACGGAACGTATACATAACTGAATTCGTAATTTCTCTGATTTTGTGTTTTGAATTGCACTAATGACAATGATATCTCCCCCTAGCAATGAAGATTGCGAATTAATTATTCAGACCCAGTTATACACGCTGTCGGGGATAGATCGATTGATTGTTGTAAATAGTGTGGCTCGGCCTTGCAAATGTACTTTGTGTCTCGAATATTAACTAGAGCTGCTCTGCGCGCCGGTGTAAAATGTTTCACGTCGAAATAGTCCCCGGATTCCTGATTCCCATTCAGCTACATGCAGAAGTAATGCATAAACATATTTTCGTCTAGTAACTGGCGCAAGAAGTTTGCGCCAGTTACAAGACGAAAATGTGTTTATGCGATAGCTCTAAGTAGAGATGAGCGGACTCTCGTCAGGAAAGTCCAAACATATGCTTTTTCGACGTGAAACATTTTACGCCGGCGCCGAGCGCAGCACCAGCGAGCACTGTGTGTATTGTGTACTATTTTACTATGTGTTCATTGGTATTATTTGCAACCTCTCTAAACCGGACACCGAGAACGCATTTATTTGCTTAATTAGATTGGTTTCACTGACATTTATGTCTGATGTTAATGTCTGTTCATGATCGCAAAACACGCCAAAATCTCTGCGGGCGCTCATGGTCTCCGGTTTAGAGAGGTTCCACGGTATTTTGTTCTCTACTGTTTTATACATTTATTTAGAAACAAAATACTCCATACCTCTCGCGAGGGTAGCAATTTAACACGTGTCGTACACTGATCACCACGTGTTTGCAGCGCCTAGTTTCCATTTCATCAATCAATAATAACATTAAAACTACTTAAAATACCCCATACCTCTCGCGAGGGTAGCAATCTAACACCATCTCTTTAATGTAACGCATGGAAGAGTGAATTATTGCAATCGGTTATCCGGCGTGTTTGATACGTTAGCGATATAAAACTGTCAAAGTTGTATCAATAAATTATTAATAAAGAACATACACATGCAGAAATTGGCTATGTTACCGTGCGAAGGTGTTTATCTGACATTTACATGTATAACTTGTAAATTTGAAAGCTACATTTCGCTATGTTGAATGTTGAACAACCGTGACTTACAGAAAAGATGGCATCCATGGAAAATTGATTTCACTGTTCTATTATGTTCTCGTACTAGTTCTCGTACATCAAAGATTATTTGTTTAAAGGTATACAATATACACGGTTTACTCAATATATACATGCAACAGGTTTGCATATGCTAATACTTTTTGAATGGGTTCAATGGTAGCCGTATATAGCATATCGGAGGCGAATTATTGCAGCTGTACTGTGTGAGGTATATGTGTATCTTATGATAATTCCAGCACAAAAATATTTACACAATTCCCTAACATTTGATTGGCCCGTAGCAAGTCTCTGTCCAAAATTTATATCCCAGTAAACACCCACGCCGAACTACTTTCCGTAACCGTGAGGCGCAGTTAAAATACTTCTTAAGAAAACGTAAAATAAACACATTTTCTTGATGAATTTATTTCAAATGCTGGAATTATAAGGAATGAATGGCCTTTTTGTGGAATTTATCGGGGATATAAACTTGGAAAAGTCGCGGGAATACTGGACGAGGCCTTAAAAAAATTACAATTTTCGAAAAAAAAATAATTTTTTTTTCGCAAATTGTATTTTTTTATAGCTTCGACCAGTATTCCCGCGACTTTTCCAAGTTTATATCCCGATAAATTCATAAATTCGGGGATATAAACTTGGAAAAGTCGCGGGAATACTGGACGAGGCCCGGAAGGCCATTCATTCCTATATCGATATCTCATAGTCAAGTGGCAGACTGCGGTCGCATGGATAATCATATACAGTGGAACTTCTCTAAACCGAAGTTGGAATGTAATACAAGCAGGCGCGGATACAGGGGTGGGGGGGGGTCCAGGGTGTCTGGACCCCCCCCCCCCCCCCCCTTGCTCCCGCGGCAAAAAAAAAGAAGAAAATCTACAATACTCGAATAGTTGGATGACTTTTTTCGTGGCCTAATTGTCAGGAAATCGCATCTGCAGCGATCTGGCATCTAAAAATTTCCTGGGGGGGAGGACCCCCAGACCCCCCTACTTTACTATTTCGCGCTCGCGGAGGTCGGCTATGCCCACTTGTAATTACAGACTCCCTCCCCCCCCCTGCAATTATTTCTGTATCCGCGCCTGACAAGGTAGTTGTTTGATGGTTGGTATAAGTTTTGCATACGGCATACACAGGTATGTATCTCATCTTGTTACATTACAAACAATATCCCGACAGGTTACATATAAATTGAGGCCACGTCGTCAATATATTTGGATAATATGTCGGTTTTGTGTCAGTTTATAAATGGTGTAGAAGTTCCTCAAGCTAGCATCTACGCACTACTGGTGAAGTAATTGACACAAGTGAACACATACTGCATAATGTGTTAATACTGGTGAAGTAATTGACACAAGTGAACACATACTGCATAATGTGTTAATACTTGAAAGAAGCATTTGAGGTAAGAAAATAAGCTATTATTTAATGCAATGCTTTCAGTTCACAACATAGTAGAAAGTATTCCAAGTGTATATATATATATATGGGACAAGAAATATGCATGAGCTTAAAGTAAATAAGTTATATTCTATTTTAATAAACCCGAAAGTGCAATATCTATATTTTCCAGTAGTCGTGTTCCGCAATTATCATGCCCATGATGAATCATGGACTTCTTGACTTTGTCTTTGTAATTGTACATGCGATGAGCATATAGTGTGACGTTTTCTTTCTATGAAAACGCCTTTTATTTACATAATATAACATAAACTTTAAACTCTTATCGTTGGAATATTATTCCAACGATAAGAGTTTAAAGTATATGGTCACTATATGTATGACCACTGGGATGGTACATTTTTTATATGAATGAATGGCCTGTGGAATTTATCGGGGTATAAACTTGGAAAAGTCGCGGGAATACTGGGCGAAGCTATAAAAAATTACAATTTTCGAAAAAAAAAATTTTTTTTTTTTTTTTTCGAAAATTGTAATTTTGTTAAGACCTCGTCCAGTATTCCCGCGACTTTTCCAAGTTTATATCCCCGATAAATTCCAAAAAAAGGCCATTCATTCCTTATAATTCCAGCATTTGAAATAAATTCATCAAGAAAATGTGTTTATTTTCCGTTTTCTTAAGAATTATTTTAACTGCGCCTGACGGTTACGGAAAGTAGTTCGGCATGGAGTTTACTGGGATATAAATTTTGGACAGAGACTTGCTACGGGCCAATCAAATATTAGGGAATTATGTAAATATGTTTGTGCTGGAACAATAGAACCATGGAGCGATTGGTCATATGTCTACTGAAAATGTCAGCGATTCATGTAATGTCTCTGGAATGGTGCCCGATATATTAGGTGTTATAGTTTCTACTAATATATGCCTGTCGCAGTGCTGTAATCATTTATATGATGTACACACTGGTTAACTGACAGCATAATCAGTATCACTGTTCCCTCGTATAGGCTTAGATTCAATATATAATTTAATATCTATCTGGGAAGGCATGAGGGCCCAAATAGATGAGCTTATAATTTATATCGCCGTACACTACATATATGGTGGATTATGTATTGCCACGTATCGGTCTAGTGGTTTCACGTATGTATTTTCCTGGCAAAATATGTCGGTTGTAGCCGCTCTGTAGTTCTGTGTTCTGTTCTGTTCTGTTCTGTTCAACAATGCGAAGACCCCTATTGTGTGTGAACAAAGTCAAGGTCACGGGTACTTCACAGCTGCTTTGTTTTTAATGGCTCACTAGTGGTGGTATTTTGTTTTACACTTTTGTATTACACTTTTGTAGTTATTATTATTATTATTGCAATGGGGGTAGTTTAGTGCACTTCCAATGAAGCAATAAATGCTAGCAAAGTATTGATTGGTAACACAGTGGAACATCTCTAAACCGGACACCCTAGCAGGGTGTCCGGTTTAGAGATGTTCCACTGTAAATCAGACATATGACTATGCAAAGGTATGCGGATGTGCTGTGCGAACTTGAACCGGCAGTATCATCCTACATATACTGTAAATATTTGGTCATCCTACAAAAAAGTAAATATTTCGTAATTATGAACTATGGTTACCTGATCCATCATGATGACGGAGAATGAGTTTTCCTACCACGACCGCTAATCCTATCATTAGATCGTCGGTCGCAGTAATATAAGAACAGCCATTATATATTATTGTTACATGGTTTCCGTTGTTTGCACATTTGTGCAAACAAATAGCGCGTGCTGTTTCCGCATGGCTTTATGCAATGCTCATTCCTGGGCCGCGCGTAATGGAAGTGCCTTCATGACGTCACTACGCGGAAATGCCTTCATGACGTCACTACTTCATGACGTTCATGACGCGGCCCCGGAATATGCATACCGAAAAGTATCTACGTGAATGGGACGATTTATAAAAGTACTGAAAATACTGAATATAATGCTCAAATTACATCAGTTTTGTGTTGGAAATGCAACAATAACGTTTGATCATGTCCAGCCGTGTGCAAACGTTTGCTGTGGCCCTCGGGAACTGTTTGAACCCGCGGGGGCCGCGGGTTCAAACAGTTCCCGAGGGCCGCAGCAAACGTTTGCACACGGCTGGACATGATCAAACCTTATAATGATAGCCCATCATAGTTATGATCTGTAAATTCACTGGTTGGCGCCTGACCAGACTGCATGGATGCATGTAGGCTGATCTGGCGCCTCACTGGCTGTATATGTTACTGTACACTTCTTCCATCATGCGTCTCATAGCAAAATACCAACTACTTGTATGTATTAGTGTATGTACTTCTCTTGCTTTATATGTGATATATATGTCAGTGTATCAATCGATCTATACACAGACTGCCTGCGCTTTGCACACGGCTGGACATGATCAAACCTTATAATGATAGCCCATCATAGTTATGATCTGTAAATTCACTGGTTGGCGCCTGACCAGACTGCATGGATGCATGTAGGCTGATCTGACGCCTCACTGGCTGTATATGTTACTGTACACTTCTTCCATCATGCGTCTCATAGCAAAATACCAACTACTTGTATGTATTAGTGTATGTACTTCTCTTGCTTTATATGTGATATATATGTCAGTGTATCAATCGATCTATACACAGACTGCCTGCGTTTCCGGTGTATATATGTTCTACTCTAATACACTGTCAATGGCCCCTCGCCAGGAGATAGTGTTCCTGACGCTGGATTTAGACGACATAAATGACCAGTGGTTGGAAAATTAATCGCCGTGACTTGAGAAATGGTGCTTATCACATGAAATCCTTGTTATGTCGTGTTTTAGCCCATTTCATAAATGTGATATGACACGCGTGTAATACCACCTGGAGCGAATTTCATTGGCTCTCCGCATCACACTAATTACGTATTCTTATTATGCGTTCTGTCAAATTAATAAAATATAGACGTTCCAAATGACGTCCGTAATGGCGCGACAAAGAAATGATGTTTTGACGTTGACGTCATCATGTTTAAAAAGTCATTAGAAGAGTCCGTGACTCATTACAATTACTTCAAGTGTTAGTCAGAGTTCCCGTTTGAGAAAAGTAAGTGTTTACAAAGAACAGGAACCTATTAAATGGCATATTGATAGCTATTATTAAAACTATTTTTCTATGCGAATATTTTCAACTGAGTGCGAAAATAGGAAATGGCGTCTTCTCACTGAAGCAGATCGCTGATATTTCCAAGTGTTCTGCTATTTGGAGCCTGAAATCCCCTGATAAACATAATTTCAAACCCTCGTTTCCACTTGGTAGGAGATTTATGAAACTCATCAGAGGCTCGATGCATAGATTGTGCGCGACTCGTTTAATAAATAAGCCCCATTTCTCCAGTCAGAGCCACATTTATGTTTAGAAACCAGCCGAAAGTCAGAGAAATAAAAACTGTCATGAAAACTAAAAATCGCATATAAAATACCTATTTTGATATCAGTATACACTAGCATGGTATTCTATATATCAGGTAACGGTCTTTAGACGGGATTTCTTTTCTTTTTTTTCATGGCAAATTTTACTTCTCTAGTTTTCTGCTGGTCTCCATAATTAGGATAATAAGTTTAATATTTATCCCGTCAACACAGTGCGTATGTGCCGTGAAACACGGTGCCGTGAAACATTTTTGATATCCTGTCAATACGACCTAATCACCGCGTATGAATATATATGTTGTGACTGGGGTTACATTTTTTCATTTTAAAGCTTTTGACGGGATAAATAGAATAGTAGGTTAGTGCCGTGAATGGGAAAAATATCTGGCGCGGCTCGGAAACGGGATGTGCTCGGCAGAGCCTCGCCCATCCCGTTTCCTAAGCCTTGCCAGATATTTTTTCCCATTCACGGCACTAACCTACTATTCTCTATTTTACCATTCCTGCTACCTACGTGATATGCACCTGTGGCAGTGACGAGCATATAACGCAAATAATAATAATAACGAATAATTATACAATATACAATCAAGTTAATGGCCTTTAATAATATAAGAGCGTTTTACAATTGCTCTGCTGCGCGCAATTCCCAAGCGTCGATCAGATAGCGTGCTTGGTGTAGCCCCGTTTCCATGGATGCAGTTTTTCTAACAACGACCACATCAGTCACCTGATATCAGTCACCTGATATCAAGGCATATTCAACTCTATTGCATACCATCTATTTACGGAGCCCCGTAAAGGACGTAGAATTCGTTTGTTTATTAATTCGTTCCCACGAAATAACAATTCGTTCCCTCAATTTAACAATTCGTTCCCTCAATTTAACGAATTGTTAATTCGTGGGAACGAATTGTTATATCGTGGGAACGAATTGTTTATTCGAGGCGACGAATTGTTATATCGTGGGAACGAATTGTTAATTCGAGGGAACGAATTGTTAAATTGAGGGAACGAATTGTCTTTTCATGGGAACGAATTGTTAATTCGATGGAGCGAATTGTTATATCGTGGAAACGAATTGCTAATTCGAGGGAACGAATAGTTAAATTGAGGGAACGGATTGTTATATCGTGAGACGAATTAATAAAAAAAAACCATGTCCCTTGAGGGGCTCCGTATAATCTATTAGTAATTAGCACAGACATATATAGAGGATCTCAAACGAGTTCCATTTGATATGAGAAGCGAGAAGACGCCATTGACTATTTTCGCATCGAGTTAAAAAGCTCCACCAAGGAAAATACTAATATCATCTACATATATTAGCAATAAATATATTTTCTAATGCACTCTATAAATATCACGCAATCTGACTGGCTGATGGTCATACATTACAGGTATATCATTGTTGATGAACGTGGGCAAATTATTTCAATATGTATTCCTACGCCAGTAGTAAAGGAGTGCAATAGAAATAGGTTAACCGCATTGAAATTTTGAAATTTGCAGCGTATATCAGAAAATAATAGGTCGGAAAACATGTTTAATGGCTCCGCTAGCGCGTCGCCATCAAACCGATTTTCCGACCTATCATGTTCTGATATACCTCTCAAATTTGAAAATTACAATACAGTTAACCCTATAATAAATATGCAAACACTTCATATTAATTTACATAACCGGAGCGCATTTTAACAATTGTATTGATTTTATTGAGTTACGGGTGCTTCTAATGACGCCTAAAATAGTATGACGTCAACGTTAAAACATCGTTGCTTTGTCGCGCCATTAGGGACGTCATTTGGATATGCCTTCGTTTTGTTCGTTTTCCATAACGTTTGCGCGTAATACGAATACGTAATAAGGGTGTTATTACACGTGTTTCATATCACATTTATGAAATGGGTTACAGCACATCATACCAAGGCTTTCATGTGATAACAGACATTATGCTTGATAATTTATCAGAGTGTATGCAATTATTGATTATCAGGGGCGTCAGAAGCATCATACGGTTGGTCCGGTGAATGTAAGGAGGGCCCAGTAGAGCCCACAATCCGTCGCCCAAAGTATTATTACCACCCGTCTCGGTTCAACTGATCAAATAGCACACTCATGTAGCCTGATAACGATATATATTGCTTGTTATTGTTAGAAGCATGACGGGGGTTTCATTGATGAAATGGCGAACAGTGCAGATCCTGATCAGACTGTGCAGATGCACAGTCTGATCTGGATCTTCACTGGTCGCAAAACCCATAAACCCCATTTCTCCAGTCACAATCCCTCGCCCAAAGTATTATTACCACTCGTCTCGGTTCAACTGAGTGGTAACAACATAATCATTTGAGGAAAAATCAATAACATTTCAGAAAGATATTTAGAAATGTGTGCTGATCTAGCGATATAATTATCAAACGAGATTAGTCGACACGAAAAACAAAACAGAAAAGTCATGTTCAAGTTAACAGTATTGGAAATGCATAGTTCATGTTTATATAATATTAATGATAATACTAAATGGCATCGTTAAACGAAGCTTATCCCCTCGCTGGCAGCCTTGATAATAATACTAATAAATAAATAAATTTAAAAAAAACACCAGTCCTCTATGACACTGACCTTGGGCGGTCGAACGCGGGTCGTAGTGGCAGCCTTGATAATATAAACAAAATACTTGAACATTTTTGTCTTACAAAGTTGCAAATTTGCCTTACAAACAAGGTGAACATAGGTCCTCAGTGACATTGACCTTGGGTGGTCGTGTGCAAACAAAGCACCATCACTAGACACACATTGTGGCCAAATATTATCAAAATCGGTGAAGCTGTTCACGAGTTATTAAAAAGTGAAATGTTTTATTGGCATACGTATGTACGCACGTACGTACGTACATGGCCTAACCTATATCACAGTTTTCCCATCGGTGAGGGGATAATAATTACGTACATTCCTGGACGTTTTGTTTCTATAAAGTCTAAATAAGTTATATTTTGACAACACTATTGGTGCGACAGTCGCTGGATCTGTTCCGATGACCCTGTAATATGGCGGGTGAGGGCCTTCAGACAATATTGTTGGATAAACGATTTACAGTGAAACCTCTCTAAACCGGACACACTGGGAGGTTCCAGTGTGTCCGGTTTATAGAGGTTTCACTGCAGATGTCATTACTTTAGCTGCTTCAGATATATATACGGTACATATAGCGTTTATTCAATCATTTTACCTGGTATAGCAGTTATTAGAGCCCATTCGTACTTAAGGACTGACTTAATAGAATATGACATTTTTATTTCAAATGTAGTAGAATCATACATGTGACTGAATATCTATATACAGTATATCGAATTGCCATATCCACCATTTTAGTTTGTACGTACTATCGGACAGTTTCACCACTTAGAATTTAATGCACGTGCAAAGTCCGAAGGAAATGTTGGTCTGTGAATACGCAGCACGTTATGCTAACACACTATCTATGTGAAAGTTAAAGGTTTATAACAGTCCTACAATGCCAGGACTAAACATAAATTACAGAAACAGAATTTTGGGAGTTTTAAAATCAAGGTGCATGATGACATTGTTAAAACAACAACAACAATAGGTGAAAGTGTTGAAAGCTCGCCCACTTCAAAGTAAGTATTATTTGATATTTTCCTTAATATGCAACGGATTTTGATGAAATATGGCGCAGCAAACGCGTCTTCATGAGCTGCATTTGGTGGTCCCGGGAGTTCGGCACATTCTTATGCCGTTTTTGCGAAGAATCGATTTCCGTGTCTACTCGATTCTTCGCAAAAACGACAGAAGTTTGGGCCAAAGTACATATACCACCAAATGCAGTTTAACAAGACGCGTTTGATGCGCCATATTAAAATTCGTTACTTAATAAGGACAAAATAAAAGAATACGTACTTTGAATCGGAGGCGCTTCTGGAAGTTTCAGTACTTGTTGTAGTTGTTCTAACCACGTGATCATACACCTTGCAAATGGGGTGTTGCACAGACCGCAGTTGCCGGGTGTCCAGTAGCCGATTCCATCAAAATTGCAAAGTGTACTTTTCTTGCTAAGTACTTGAGGAAGAAATTTTCAATTTAAGGATACATTTATTAATTTTTATTATACTGAATGTATTACATTATCACAGCCATTTTGCTGTGATAATGTAATAAATTCAGTTTAATAATTCTACATACTTTTAATCATCAAATATATGCAGTTGTTAGTTCTATATGAAATAATGCATTTCGGGAAAAATAAATTGATACTCCCTCAAAATATACTTTGCTAGATAAGTATACTTCGCAATGTTGGTGAAATAGTATACTGATCAACCATACACATTACTAACAATTCGCCATTCCACAACTTCCTGTTACTTCCAGTGGCCTGACAGTGACATCATGCGAATCAGACAAAGACACAGACCGCGGTTGCCGGGTGATTCAACGTGTCCAGATCAACCATTGTGCGCCATACATATGTAAGGTAATATCCGCCATAATTATATTTGGTTTGATGCTTGCTGGCTGATGACATTTTAAGTTATATCCGTCTTATTACAATTATATAGGGCTTGATGCTTGCAGGCTGATGACATTTTAAGTTATATCCGTCTTCTTACAATTATATGGGGCTTGATGCTTGCTGTCTGATGACATTCTAAGTTATATCCGTCTTATTACATTTCTATGTATGTGGCTTGATGCTTTACTCATTCGTACTGTTTCAATGCGTTTGTGTTGATTACATTCTAAGTGGCTTGATGCTGCATTGTTAGTGACATCCGGAGTTCCATTATTGATTATTGCATCGCTGTTTTGCAATGCGCTTTGTTAGCTCGCTAAGCCACGCCCCTTGACAACAATAATTGCAACAGAAACTCTGTTCACATCTCGTGACCAACAGGCTCAGTGTTTTCTTTTAAATGCTTCAAATATGCTGAAAACTGGTGTTAAAAACACCCCCAACATGTCCTCAAGTGAAACTGGGTAGTAATAGATGAAGATTTGCAAGCAAACCGTGTCTGTGACCTTAAAACCCTAGGACTATTTTGTATGCCGGACTACTTTTGCATACTAAATTTCTGTAACCTTAACCCTAGAGTGCTACATGCCAGGTTATAATATAGGGAGACATGTTTTTCTTTATTCTTTCAATCTGACATTTTTCTGGCAAAATGAACATTTTTTTACCATTACCAAACGCGAAATGCCAGTTTGATATCAGGGGCGATAACCGTGCTTCCTTAAAATGATAACGGGGAAGCAACTATTTATTCCATTTATTTATTTAATTATTTTTTTATGTGCAATATCATACTTTATGATATGTCGATACAAATATTTATTCAGCATTTAGTTGATATAAATAATTTAAAAATACTGCATCATTTGCATATGTAACTAGCTTGATACAACCGCGAGTCTTTATGAGTACATTAAAGATTACTAAATAATTATATCTGTGTAGATGACACTCGTAATTTTTAAAAGTGGTGGACTAGTTGCAATTATACACTTATTTCATTTCCATAAAGAAAAAATTGTACCTACTAGATGGGACCCCAGCTTCAACAATAATTAAATATATATTTTAATTAGTTAAGATCCAGAGCAGAATAAGTACAGGTTATTGGAAAATATGTCCCACAACATCCAGAAGAAAAATGAAAGTAGCAGAGAATAGCAAAATGTGTGGTAACGGGTTATTGTTTTAGGGAAAATCAATGGTGGTGGACCACCTTAGTCTGGTCCCGGATGGTTATTGGTTTGCATCTGTAACGGGCCAGTTTGACAGTCAACCTGTGCAAGTTACCATATGTGTAACTTACTATAAAAATGTGATTGAAATGTGATTATTTTCAATTACGTACATATGTAATTTAATTATGAGGATACATGTATGTATAAAATACATTAGTAAGTCAAACACCATACATACATATGCAATTTAGTTAATATAGGTTAGAGAATAATAAATGGTGCGAAATCGTCAAGGGGGTAGTAGTAATCCGGTATAAACAAAACCGTGCGGGTGTTTTGAGGTCACTGACACAGTTTGCTTGCAAATCTTGATCCATTACTACCCAGTTTCACTTGAGGTACATGTGGGGGTGTTGGTCATGTGATGTAAACGGAGTTTCCGTGGCTAAAACAAAATGTAAACAATATTGGGGGACATGACGAGGTTGGATTTTTCTTTCTTAGGAGTAAGTGATCCTATTGTTTAATGCATGCAGAACCAGTACAGACCGGCTGCAGGTCATGTACAAGTAGGTCCCACAACATCCATACGAATAGTGAAAGTAGGAGAGACTGGCCTTATTGGATGGGATTCGGTTACATAAGTAGTCCGGTATAAAAACAATAGTGCAGATGTTTTGAGGCCACATACCCAGTTTGCTTGTAAATCCTGATCCATTACTGCCCAATTGTACTTGAGAAACATGTTGGGGTGTTTTTAATACCAGTTTCCAGCATATTTCTAGTATTTTAAAGACATTACTGAGCCTGCTTGTCACGTGGTGTGAACACTCCGTCAAATGACAATTTCATGATAAACAATATGGCGGACAGGACAAGGTTGAATCTTTCTTTCTTAGGAGTAAGTGAACATATTGTTTAATTAGTGAAAATCCGGTGCAGACAGGTTGCAGGTTATGAAAAGGTAGGTTCCACAGCATCCATACGAATATTGAAAGTATGAGAGAATGGTCATATTTGGAGGAATCGGTTAAGTTGTATAGTAAAACTAATTAGTGGTTGCTAGCCTTCTAACTTATACTGTGATAATTTGTGGGTGAAATCTTACATCAACACCGGCATTGGAGGTGTGCCTTAAACAGCCAATCACATCTCGTACTATTATTTATTCGTCGGAGGATTCCTAATATTGACAGCAGTGCCATCCGGCGTCATAACTATATAACCAATATTGCTTGCGTCATTCGGCTTGTGGCTTTATGCTTACTGCGTGTGGCTGTGTGCTTACTGCATGTGGCTTGATGCTTACTTCATGTGTACTTCCTTGCTGCTGTCGGCCTTATGCTAAGTGCAAAGTGCTTTATTCTTACTTTTGCTTCACATTAGGACGTAACAATACTCGCAATGTAAATAAGAAAAACAAATTAAGTCGTAATGAAGACAAATACCACAACAATCAAGCTGATTTCAAATATCATAATACAAATAACGAATGAATAACAAGGATAGAAGTAGCAATGGCATATACACACAAGCACCAGGACACATATAATTGTCATCAATACAAAGTACGAATGCAATAACATACACGGAAGTTGTATTGTCAGCAGCAATAAAGCATCAAGACAAATAGAATTATGGCGGATATTACCTTCCATACATACAGGCTACTAACAATTCGCCATTCCACAACTTCCTGTTACATCCAGTGGCCTGACAGTAGCATCATGTGAGCGTATTCAGACCTGAGAATTTATGAAAGTGTTATGTGTGCATAAAATGTGTATGTTACACGGAATAAATGGTTCAATTATAAACTAGTAGTGCATCATGCATATCCTTCAGGGTGAGACGTTTTTAAAGTCCGCTAGTATATAAGATAACTAACTAACTACCATAATTCAATTTTTTATTATTATACTTTTAACAATGCTATCATTTTATACATTTTACAATTAAAGGTACATAATAACCCTAAATATTTGGATACCATTTGTTTTGGGAAACCCCTAGGGTATATAAATATTTGGATACCATTTGTTTTGGGAAACCCCTAGGGTATATAAATATTTGGATACCATTTGTTATGGGAAAAACCCTACCCCTAGGGGTTTCCCAAAACAAATGGTATCCAAATATATTGTTATTGTGATAACCAAGTAGACCATACCAACTGTAAATATTTGGACATTCCCTGCTGTGAGAAACCAAGATATTAAAGGTATATTCCCACTCAGTAGGCACAAAATGTTCTTTATATCAAAGACATCATCTGAGACATTGTCTGGCAAAATAAACATTCATTCACCATTACCCCACGTATTGATTGGAATTATTATACATTTTATATCAGACGTAAATTTACACACTGATAGTTTGTGCCTACTGAGTGGGCATGTACCTTTAAGACACTGACTATATACGTACTGTGTGCGACTATGGTTGGAGAAAATGAGCGTATTGCCTTTTCGGCCAATGTGCGCGGTCTGATTAGGGACTGCATTAATTGCTCGTCATCCAGTCAGTGAAATATATACTATGCATCTTACAAACATTATTGTTTGCCTTATTTTCTTTACCAATGAGAGCACAGCATTTGGTATCCATTAATCGATTGCGAACATATTTATTAAAGGTACATGCCTACTCAGTAGTGAGTTTACTCCAATGTTTTTGTTGAAAAAGAACACAAAATATTAACAACAGCAGACGACAAATTTCGGTTCCCGCCTTCGAAGTGTTAAAAAAGAGGGGTTCGTCGTTCATACCATAAAGTGCATGTGCGCCCATGTACATAATGGGAATTTTCGTTAGTTTTCACCAACAGATTCGTACCCCATGTGCAATGGACGCCCATATACACAAGCAAACTGTTCGCCAGTTTTTCCCCATACAGTTTGGTACGTCCGTGTACAATATTTAAATAATTCGGCGGGATCTCTCTAAACCACAGGGTGTCCGGTTTAGAGAGATTACGTTCTTAACCCGCAAAATACGAACCATCCAGAGTTAATAAGTGGCTAGATTTACGGTCGCAGATAATTCACTACATTACATGTATGAGCAACACAAGACATGCATGTGCGTTTTCCAAACCAT
Organism: Conchocele bisecta; assembly: GCA_029237695.1. Classification (NCBI taxonomy): domain Eukaryota; kingdom Metazoa; phylum Mollusca; class Bivalvia; order Lucinida; family Thyasiridae; genus Conchocele; species Conchocele bisecta. Next base: position 82,968,345 of record CM055270.1, read on the forward strand.
AACACACATTATCATCATGTATACAAAATATTGTGAAAGACATCAATAGTAAACACACTGAGGCTATCGGAGTGTCCGGTGTAGACAGGTTACATTGTATCATCAATCTTTCACCAATACCAGTCTGTCCGCGGGAGTCCCGCGTCTTAGCCATGCCCCGACTGTACAGTCCATTTATAGGTTCTGCTCATTTCCAAAGAAAGGTAATATAAAAAGAAAATAATAAATAAAAAACAGACATTTTTATCCATCCGATATGTATCTGTGACTGAATAAATGGGGCTTATAGGATTTGTGACCAGCTCAGCTACTGATCAAATAGCTCACTAATGTAGCCTGATGACGATCTATATTGCGTGTTAGAAGGATGACGGGTGTTTCATTGATGGAATAGCGGACGGTGCAGATCCTGTTCAAACTGTGCGGATGTACATGCTGATCTGGATCTACGATGGTCACAAAAACATAAGATCATTTCTCCGGTCACAGCCACATAATTATGTATCTGCATAGAAGGAAACATTTGGCGCATTGGTCTTAGGTCACGTGATGTCGGGGCCGTAGAGCACATATCCAGGCGAATGCCGTTACTGTAGCAGTTGTCAGACCTGGATACCTGGATACACGTCCACGATCTCCGTAAGGCGGGTGTTCCGCGTTGTCATGGCAACTAGAAGAATCCGTCATGGCGCCAACAGATGACCGTTTGATGAGACACCGGGTACATTCTGAAGCAGAAACGTAATTAGTTAATTGATATGTTCACAAGTACGTTACATGGCACACGGCTACACACAATTCCTCTGTCTCTCATCCCACAAACTTTTCCAGCCCACAAACTATATTGTACTGCAACTCTCATCAGTTTGGTATGCAATAACACATGCGCCTATTTACTGTCCACCAGCTCCGTAAATAGCCCAAAGTACACATGCGCCTATTTACTGTACACCAGCTCCTTAAATAGGCCACTTTGGCCTATTTAAGGAGCTGGTGGAAGTAAATAGGCGCATGTGTTATTACATACCAAACTGTTCGTCTTAGTCTCTAGATTACAGATCAGCATGATGCCATTGCGGCATCTGCGGAACGAAGTCGTAATTCAAGACGGCGTCCAAGATGGCCGCCAAAACTATCAAGTTCACATTCAACATCGTTATTGAGAATATAAGAAAATATATGTACTGTTTTTGGTTTGAATTTAATTCAGGATATATTAAGACGTAGTTGCAGTTAATTTTGCAAGGGAAATAGTAACATACAGCGTCAAGATGGCTGCCAATATGGCTGCCATAGAATACAAATGTTGATTTTTATCCATTTTTCATAAATATTGTCCAAACATGGCAATAAATATATCGGCTTTCGGTTTGATATGCACTGTTAATGCATGTCCTGAAACATTGTAAGCAATGCAAGTATAAATTATATCCAAAACTGGCCGCCGAATTGCCAAACATTTTTATATAATGAACTTGTAAAATTGCAAGAATGATAGAATCTGACTACAGAGTAAGATATGTAATGTGTTTTTTCTATCATAAACAACGTTCAGTACATTACAAGTCACATCGATTATTATACCATGCAATATGTCATCCAAGATGGCCGAAATTCCTAGAAATCTAAGAATAAAAGACTTAGCGAAGCTTATATTATAAAGCACTGCGTGAATGCACACGCGAACCATCATACACATATTGCCTTATGCCGGTTATTTTTTAAAGCATAATCTGTATATTAGGGAATGTAAGTAATCCTTCTATTAAATGTTATTTACAAGAAAACTTTTATAAGACAACGTGAAATAAATGTTTTACAGTACATTCGAAACATTCTTTTTGACGAAATCACTTTCGTCGCATTGTTCAAAGACATTTGCAAGTGTACAATGATTTGTGCGTGCTGATTATCCTGCTTCAATGTCGCTAGATCACATATATCCTCCAAATAACTACACACAGCAGTACATCGTTGTTCATTTAGAAAACACATACATTCCTCACCACACATACCTTTGCAAATGCACACCAAGTCATTGAGTATCTCGGGAGCTGCTGTATATTGGGTCCTCATTACAGGACCAAGGTGTATGATCACGTGGTACTAACAACAACAACAAGTACTGGAACTTCCAGGATCCATCCGATTGAAAGTACGTATTATTTTATATTGTCCTTATTACGTAACGGATTTTGATGAAATATGGCGCATCAAACGCGTCTTGTTAAGCTGCATTTGGTGGTCTCTGTATTTTCGCAAAAACTGTATTGTTCGCAAAAACGACATAAGTCTGTGCCAAACTCCCTGGACCACCAAATGCAGCTCATGAAGACGCGTTTGCTGCGCCATATTTCATCTATCTAAAATCCGTTGCATATTAAGGAAAATATCAGATAATACTTACTTTGGAGTGGGCGACGTTGTTGTTGTTGTAACCACGTGCACATTCACCTTGACAACGCCATAATCCATGTTCCGTGTCCATTTCATAATAACACTTAAAGCTGTTTTAGGTTAAAGTCTGTTACAATGGGGACATTATATTGTAAGTTTTTTAGTCGTTCGGGTTTTTCATGCGGGCCAACTATTTTATTGTCACGGATTTTTGAGTCGTTCTTCCTTTCCAATAACACACCAGCGTGGAAGACACGAGGGCACTTTTGTTGTCATTAAACTTGTGGTATTTAAAATTAAATAATGGACAACAGTTAACAATTAAACTCATGGCCTACATTGTAACCGGAACCGGTTAGGGACGGCTCATCATGGATGACATTTTTAATGAGACGTGTGCTGTACCAAGATCCGCAAGATACTGATATTGATCAGCATTCAGCTTTATCCACATTGATTGATGTCCTTCGCCAGACTAACAGCTGCATATTTCACAGCTGGCTAGACAATAATTAAGAGCTGATGAGTGTGTCCGTACGTGTACTGAAAGTTCCCACAACTTTTGACTATTTACGGAAAATAGTCCGTAATTTTCAGCGTACATCTAACATAAAACGGTATGAGATGGTTATTGGTAAGTCCTGCGTCTGTATATTTTCACTTACATGTATAAGTTCAGTCCTTTAGGGCTTCACATGTTCGCCTATACGTGGTGCATGTATGGTATAGGCTACATGGCGTAAACTGATATACGATTACTTTGTGCTACCATAAGGCCAAAACAAAAAATTGTACTGGATATGTTAACCCTTACTACGCTGAATTAAATGTTGTCGTCTGCTGGAAATGTTTTATTTTCAATATTTCTCGACAAAAACTTGGTTTTGACAGCACATGAGAATCGTTTCCAGTGGAGACGATTCTCATGTGCTGTCAAAACCAGTTTTTTGTTAAGAATTAAAGCAAAAATAAAAAACAGCAGACGGCAATTTCCGTCAATAGCGTAGGAATGGTTAACCCACTATGGGTTAGTGAAAATATACTGTTGTTATCAAAAATATTACCGATATGACGAAAAAAGTGCAGGTTTTATTTTCAATATTTCTCGACAAAAACTTGGTTTTGACAGCTATGAGAATCGTTTTCAGTGGAGACGATTCTCATGTGCTGTCAAAACCAGTTTTTTGTTAAGAATTAAAGCAAAAATAAAAAACAGCAGACGGCAATTTCCGTCAATAGCGTAGGAATGGTTAACCCACTATGGGTTAGTGAAAATATACTGTTGTTATCAAAAATATTACCGATATGACGAAAAAAGTGCAGGATCGGCGGGACAAAATAGGGTCGGTCGGGTTAGTGGAAACAAACAATTATTTTGTTTATGCCTAAGGTACATTGTCACATGACGCGGCTCATGTACTGGTAATACAATGTTATCCGTTTACGCGTTTACATGTTTTTTGGATGACTATAACGTTCGACCATGTCCAGCCGTGTTTCAACGTTTGCCATGGCACGAGGAACTGTTTAAACCCAAGGACGCAGGCCGCGGGTTCAAACAGTTCCCGGATGCCACGGCAAACGTTTACCCACGGCTGGACATGGTCTAACGTTATTGTTACATTTCCATCGGAAATAGCATGAAATTTCAGCATATATGCAGTACTTTCGGTTCTTTGATAATCTGCTCCATTCAAACAGCTCATTTTACACATACATACGGCTGTGATGACGTAATGGCGCGTTCTAGTAACGTCATGAGACACATGCAATACGTAGGTGTTGTCTTGGCCCCGGAATGAGCATTGTCTACTGCCATGGTCAAACGGAACGCGCTATACGTTTGAACACGGCTGTGAGCGGTGTCGAACAACGCCAGTCATGTAACAATAATTCCAGCACAAAAATATTTACACAATTCCCTAACATTTGATTGGTCCGTAGCAAGTCTCTGTCCAGAATTTATATCCCAGTAAACTCCATGCCGAACTTCTTTCCGTAACCGTGAGGCGCAGTTAAAATAATTCTTAAGAAAACGAAAAATAAACACATTTTCTTGATGAATTTATTTCAAATGCTGGAATTATAAGGAATGAATGGCCTTTTTGTGGAATTTATCGGGGATATAAACTTGGAAAAGTCGCGGGAATACTGGACGAGGCCTTAACAAAATTACAATTTTCGAAATTCCCGCGACTTTTCCAAGTTTATACCCCGATAAATTCCACAAAAAGGCATTCATTCCTATAATAAATGGTAACGGTAACTGTTCGTCGCTGAGTCAAATAATGTGTGAAATTGTGAAATATTCGGTTAAGCAACGAAATATGCCCCTTACTTACCGCATATTTCATCAGAAATGTCTACGGTCAGTTTACCAAATTCGTATTTTGAAAGTGTTTGGAAAGATGCCCTAAAGTCAGTCAGGAGAAGCAGTCCCTGGCCGATTTCGGTTATGAACTAATCAAGGTGTATGATCACGTGGTACTAACAACAACAACAACAACAAATACTGAAACTTCTAGAATCCATCCTATTCAAAGTACGTATTCTTTTATATTGTCCTTATTACGTAACGGATTTTGATGAAATATGGCGCATCAAACGCGTCTTGTTAAGCTGCAATTGGTGGTTTCTGTACTTTTGCCCAAACTTCTGTCGTAACTTTTGCGAAGAATCGATTTCCGTGTCGCAAAAACGACATGAGTCTAACGACCAAATGCAGCACATGAAGACGCGTTTGCTGCGCCATATTTCAGCAAAATCCGTTTCATATTAAGGAAAATATTAAATAATACTTACTTTGGAGTGGGCAAGATTTCAACATTTTCAGCCACTGTTGCCGTTGTTATAACCACGTGATCATGCACCTTGATAATGGACATGGAACATGGACGATTGCGTGCTGTAATGATAGCCCAGTCTACAGTAGCTCCAGAGTTACTCAATGGCTTTGTTTGCATTTGCAAAGGTGTGTGTGATGAGGAATGTACGTGTTTTATAAACGATGAACCATATACTGATGCGTGTATTTGTATGGCAGCTGCGTGTGACAGCGACAGCAAAGTAAGCGAATCAGGGACCTGTTTCACTAAACTTCGTACGATTAAAATGTTCATAAGTGCGAATTTAGGATCGTCTGGAAATTCAAATTGATGGATTAACATTTTATGCAGCCTATGCTCAATAAATGTAAATCCAATAATTGTCTACAAGAAAACATTGTTAATGTGAAATTTGTAGTCATAATTTTGCACTTACGAACATTTTAGTCGTACGAAGTTTAGTGAAGCGGCCCCCTGTACAAATCCACACACTCTTGCGTATTTCTTGCGATGACAATGATATAGCCAGTGACGCCGTATGCAATGATCAAGCAGAATATGTATGTGAAACTCGAATTGGAGGTCAGTCCCAACATGGGTGCTAATCCCAGAACAGGGGTTAATCCGGGGACCGAAAACGTGACGTCTATGACAGAACTGGGACTAAGCGGACAATGGTGAGAATATGTAGGAACATAGCACACACATAACCTTTGTGGGATACGACCGTCATGGAAGCAAATAGGCATACATTAATTCACTTCATTAATCATAACTTTACTATGGGTATTGGACCACTTCTGGGTAGTGTACGTTTGACCTCGAATACACACCAATCGAATGTCTGTAATAGTCGCCGGCATTTGTCAAGGTGCATGGTCACGTGGTTACAACAACAACAACGTCGCCCACTCCAAAGTAAGTATTATTTTATATTTTCCTTAATATGCAACGGAGTTTGATGAAATATGGCGCAGCAAACGCGTCTTCAACATTTGGTGGTCCAGGGAGTTCGGCAAGGACTTGTGTCGTTTTTGCGAAGAATCGATTTCCGTGTCGGTAGACACGGACATCGATTCTGGGCAAAAGTGACAGAAGTTTGGGCGAAAATACAGAGACCACAAAATGCAGCTTAACAAGATGCATTTGATGCGCCATATTTCATCAAAATCCGGTATGTAATAAGGACAATATAAAAGAATATGTACTTTGAATCAGATGGATTCTGGAAGTTTCAGTACTTATTGTTGTTGTTCGTACCACGTGATCATACACCTTGTTTTTTATTTGGACGTATGTGACCAGAGCGTGATATTACATCATACGTTTAAGCTTAAAGTCAAAACGGCATATTCTAAACTTGGGAAAGTAGCCCCCGTTCATGGAAAAATATGCCGCCGCCGTTCTGGAGGATTCTGGAAGTTTCAGTACTTATTGTTGTTGTTCGTACCACGTGATCATACACCTTGTTTTTTATTTGGAAGTATGTGACCAGAGCGTGATATTACATCATACGTTTAAGCTTAAAGTCAAAACGGCATATTCTGAACGTGGGAAAGTAGCCCCCGTTCTTGGAAAAATATGCCGCCGCCGTTCTGGAATTAACCCGCGGACTGGACTGATCTCAGTCTTACATGTATAGCTGGGAGTGTACTTAATCATACTATTTAAACGATTTTTATGTACTGGTAACCATTTTATACAGAATATTTCGTATTACATTAGATGGCTTATTGCATGGATATGTGCTTAATGTAACAAATAACCGATACATGCCAGTTATTGCGTATATTCAGAAAAAGCTGTATAAAATTCGCAACTTTATTTTTTATCATAATTCCATAGACGTCGGCCATCTTGGAAGCCATATTGAATGTTAAATACATCGTGACTTGTAATGTACTGGAATTTTGATATGATTGAAAAACACATAATATAATTATATTCCACTATAGTCACTTTCTATCATTCTTGTAATTTCACGAATCCTGTATATTAAACAACGTCTGCAACTTGGCGGCCATTTTGGATATAACATTGAATTAAATTGTATACAACGTTTCAGTACATTCATTTAAAATGTATTTCAAACCGAGAGTCAATATGTTTTTTACTAAGATTTGACATTATGAAAAATATATGAAAAATGTACATGTTTATTTCATGGCGGTCATATTGGCAGCCATCTTGACGCTGTATGCTACTATTTCTCTAGTAAAATTAACTGAAATTACATCTTAAATCGTTCTGAATGAAATTCACACAAAACCAGTACATATTTGTTTATATATTCTTAATATAGAGTACTGAATGTGACCTTGACCTTCGTTCCACAGATGCCGCAATGGCAACACGCTGATCTGGGGGCCGTTTCACTAAACTTCGTACGAATAAAATGTTCGTAAGTGCAAAAATATAATAGTCGGTAATTTTCACATTTACAATGATTTCTTGTAAACAATTAGTGGATTTACATTTATATGCAGCCTATGCTCAATACATGTAAATCCATCAATACATAGTATGCAATCACGTGACCAATAATCACTGACCAATAATCACGTGATCGCTGACTGCCCGCCATCTTGTGGGGCAAACACACGTGTAAACAGTAAACAACAAAATCCCAGCGAAAATCGATAAATTTCACCAGTTAAGCGCTTCAAAATGGCAAAGAAGATAGATAAGCAGGAAAAAATTCAATACATTGACACATTGGATACGATTTCTCGCGACAGATATGTTTCGAAACTGAGTTTAATTGGCAGAATTGGCCCGTATCAGCTCGGTAAGAAAGAGTTCCGTAGTGACAAGGAGGGGCTTCCCGACATCGCATATCCGGATATTGTGAATTAGTTAGTACACAAACAGAGCTCCTACACACTTCAAGAGTTGAAGGCCTATAAATCGCTTAAAGGGTACACTTAATTCATCAGCGGATGGGTAAACACTACAGTGTGGAGTATTTCCCTGCCAACAACAAGATCGTAGTTGTGACAATTTCAGACGACCATAAATTTGCACTTACAAACAGTTTAGTCGTACGAAGTGACTATGTGACTATTTACCATCCACCCACCTGTCAAGCTAGCTCTTGATACTTCCAGTACGAATACGTTCCTTTGACAGTATGCAGGGGCGGATCCAGCATTTAGAGAACGGGGAGGGGGGCGGGGGGGCGGGGGCGGGGGGTTGTCATATCTTCCCGCTCCACGGAGTGAAGCGAGTATGCTAGGGGGTCTGTGGGCATGCCCCCCAGGACACATTTTGAAATTTAGATGTCCAGAAATGCACTTTCCTGTGTTTTACGGCATTTAAATTCAAACTCCAATTGGTGGTATACTGTCATCTATGTAAATCCGTTGCTGAACGGGGGGGGGGGGGGGTGCAACCACGGAACCCTCTCCCAAGACCCGCCCCTGGTATGTACCTCTTTAACCTACTTCTAAAATATTTGAATCTCTCATACATGGAGGATCTCAAACGAGTTTCCATTTGATATGAGCTTTTTGAAACGAGTCACGCACAGTTTATGCACCGAGCCTCTGGCGAGGTGCATATAATTGCGGACGAGTTTCCTAAATCTCATATCAAAGGGAAACACGTTTGAGATTCTGTTTATCACATGACTTCAGCCTCAAACGAGCAGAAAATTTGAAAATATAAAATACGTTTCAATGAGCAGACGCCACTGACTGTTTTCGCATCTAACTGAAAATCTACACAGAGAAAAATAGTTATAATCCTAGCAATAATATTACATGTATTATAAATATGCCAAGTTCCTCTTTTTTGTAAACACTTCATACAACCAATCGGGAGCTCATTCTGACAATTGCAGTGATTTTAAAAATTCACGGGCGCTTAAATAATGACGTCAACGTCAAAACTTTATTGCTTTGTCGCGCCATTACGGACGTCATTTGGAACGTCTCTATTTTATTCATTTGACATAACGTTGTCGCATAATACGAATACGTAATTACGGTGATGCGGCCAGCCAATCAAATGTGCTCCAGGTGTTATTACACGTGTGTCGTAACACATTTATAAAATGTGTTAAAACACGCCATAAAAAGGATTTCATGTGATAAAACATGTATAATACATTTCATGTTCACAACGTTCGAGAAACGTAACGCAATTACATCTCAGCTAAACCGATATATGTAGTAATTTATTCTATAACTACTAACGAATAACGAATTCTATGATAGTATATTTATTGATATATGTATTCACACAGTGTAGTCTCAGTACAGGCTGCGTGAATGCGCAGGCTGATCTGGGGATACGCTGATCGCTAACTAGACATAATTCCAGCACAAAAATATTTGCACAATTCCCTAACATTTGATTGGCCCGTAGCAAGTCTCTCTCCAAAATTTATATCCCAGTAAACTCCAACGCCGAAATACTTTCCGTAACGGTGAGGCGCAGTTAAAATAATTCTTAAAAAAAACGGAAAATAAACACATTTTCTTGATGAATTTATTTCAAATGCTGGAATTGTAAGGAATGAATGGCCTTTTTGTGGAATTTATCGGGGATATAAACTTGGAAAAGTCGCGGGAATACTGGACGAGGCCTTCCGGCCTTCGTCCAGTATTCCCGCGACTTTTCCAAGTTTATACCCTGAAAAATTCCACAAAAAGGCCATTCATTCCTATATTGTCCACTTATAGAGAACAGTATGTTTGTGCAGTGAATGGGAAAAATATCTGGCGCGGCACGGAAACGGGATGTGCTCGGCAGATGTTTATGATTCGACAATCAGCGTCTGTCGGCGTTATTCAGCACCCGTCCAACTGCCGCCATTGTTGATGTTTTATTATTGTCAATGTTGCAGAAATTTAGGACATGGTGTGTCTACCTTCGACCATTGTTATGCAGTTCCTGTGACATGTTGTCTACAATTTTGCGGTATTTCATCATACAATTGCATCAAATGTCGGTCATGTTAAATATGAAACTAACTGTATGAGAAACCTCTTCAAGTACTTATTCTAATGAGGGATCGTAGCTTGTTATTTGCTTTTCCAAATCTATTTATAGATATCCGGTCCTATGCTTTATTTCAGACGGTTTATTTCTAACTGAATAGCACACAAAATAGTTTTGCGAACATAGTAGACCCAAAACAGACTTTGCAGTCTGATCTGGGTCTACACTGATTGCAATAACGTTAATAAGTGTGAACATATGAATCTGGCAAATAATGCAGTCCGTGATCATATTGCACAGATATGTAGGATGGCATGGATCAACGCTAGTGGAACACACTGTAATGACTCCTTCTCACAACAAGTCAAGCTAAATTTGCCTTTTTTACGAACACTCAGCAGGTGCGGATCCAGGCCGGGGCGTGTCCGGCGCACGCCCCCTCTAAAATTGGTCGAGTTTAGATTTTAACCCATTTGTTTGTGGAAATATCTGAGTATGTCCTTATTTCTCACACAAAGTGTATGTTGGTACCACTCAGTTGAACCGTCTCGTCGAGACGGTTCAACTGAGTGGTAACAACATATACTTTGGGTGAGAAATAAGAAAAAATGCAGAAAAAATAATCTGAATTTTATGAAAATTGAAATCCACGCCCCCTCTAGATATAAATCCTGTATCCGCCCCTGCTAAGGCCCTACAATATACAATTTGGACCGGATATAATTTGGCGGATGCTTGTTGCAGACGTCATAAGGACCATCTTGTCAACCAGTTTCCTAAGTAATAAAATAAATAAACATATGTCACGTGTATTAGATACATTTTTATCACACTCTTGCAAAGTATTTGCATGGGTTTCGCTGTGCGAGAAAACCCGTAATCAACTCCTTACAAATAATACACTGTGAAGAGAACACCCGTAATTGCGCGCCTGTTTTCTTGGAAACCACGAGCTACCATGCAAAATGTTTAATTTTTATTACAGTCAAAATAAAGTTATTTGAAAATTTGGAAAGGGTCTCGACTAATCTAAAATGTTAATGTGATGGAACACATTCCAAACATGCACTCAAATATATCTAGTTCATAGAAACAGCTGCGTAATTTGGATTTCAAAACGTTTACATGACGTCACATTTGATGTCACACAGCGTAACGTCAAAACGCGGGAAAACACGTCATTGTATAACTATTCATGCGCACATTACAATTCATTGATTATAATCTCAAAAATAGACTAAATGTGCATATGTATCCGCCGTAGAAGTGTAATAAATAGGATATTCCATCGTACATGTTTGAATAGCAGAAATAATGCACTCGTGTACGTCGGCGTCCGTGCAAGCAACTCGTTCACTACGCTCACTCGTTGCTTACGCGGAAGCCGACGCACACTCGTGTATTATTTCCCGCTATTCAAAAGGTACGATGGAATATCCTCTATGTAGTTAATTATTCAACCCGTTAACCCGTTCAACACTACAGACCGTTATCATAGGTGTTTAAACATATCGTTAGTATGTTTGTGTCATATGGCTATTTTGGTGAAGTTTGTGTATATTTGGGCACATGTTGAAGTAACGGACCGAGGTCTATAAATACATTATATATGCCTAAAAGCATCAATAAATGAAGAAGAAAAATAAGAGAAAACATTGTTTCAAATCGAACATTTGATCAAACCTACATTTATACCCGTCCTGTGCGTCACCACAGACAATTTAATCGCACAAACATTTCTATCATTTCTCGGGAAACCATGTTTTCCAATCACCGTGGGCTTCCCCGATGACGTCATCGCTAAACGTACAGTCGTTGTTACACTGCATATGATTGGCCGATAACCGCGGAAGGCAAGTCGCCAGCGCGCATATACCAGACATTTTCCCATGCACGGCACTAACCTACTATTCTATTTATCCCGTCAACACCTACACATGGCTTTTAAATGCAAAACATAAAATAACCCCAGTCACCGCACAATTCATACGCAGTGATTAGGTCGTATGACAGGATATCAAAAATGTTTCACGGCACCGTGTTTCACGGCACATACGTACTGTTTTGACGGGATAAATGTAATTTCATACCATACGCTTAATTATCTCGACTGTTTGTTTACAATATAACATGTATTATATGTGAATGTACATGCCTGTATTATTCATGTGACTAGTTATTTTACGTTATTGTGAGGCTGATTTAAAGTGCTTTTGCCCAAAACAAAAACATTTAAAAAGTCCTTTCCTAATCAGTTTACATGTTTTGTTTCGTTACAATATCCTATACTCGTGTGGAGCGTAGGTACGTGTATTATCTGTGCAATATTACTTTTAAACGACAATTGAAGTACAATATATGATTAATGTTTTTCTGTTTGAGGGAAAGAACGTGCATGCCATGACGAAACCATTCACGCAATGTTTAATGTATGTGTATGTATATGTGTCTATATATACACGTAAAGATACATGTACTACTATACCACATTTAGAAAGTGAAGAACGCACTAGTTTAAGTTGAACTTCTTTATATTATGGCCACGACCGGTTTCAATAACATCGTCAGGCGGCCATGACATGACATTGTCAATATATTGACCGCTCCGTACGACAACCGGGCTTAATGACAACGTCATGAAAAGCGGTAAACGTCGCAAAAACGACGTTTCAAATTGTCTAGCGTCACCGTAAAAGTTCAGTTTGCCCTCCCATTTACGTTTACTGGTGTCAGTTAACATTAAGTGTGAACAGAAAACGGAAAATGATAACTTATTGAAACTTTCACTAATATGAAACGTGATGCCTTGTACCTCATACACATATTATGACGTCATGACTTGACGTCACGTACTTGTGACGTCATTGAAGGTGAATACATGTTTGACGTTATGGCCATGGTGTCGTGACAAAATATTATAGCAAGGATACTTGCACGAGTTCCTCACAGCATAAATGACTTATAAATGCTTCAAGTGCTGTACATTGTCGCCTAACTGTCGTTCTTTGACATTGTCACTCTTTTTCGTCGATTGTCCTTTTGAATTCAAAATGGTGAACGCATAATTTAACTGGCTACATATCAGCGAAGTGTACACTGCACAGTGATTCCTAAATAATCTTAAATATGAACAACCTAGTGTATTTCAACGATATTACCATATATTATCTTGGTAAATTGAGAACAATTCTATCCAGTACTTAGCGAATGATTATGCCATTCAATGCCACTCATGTTATCATAAACGGAGGTAGACACACAGCTATATAATGACATATATATCAGGGGTTTGTAATGAATTTGGCAAAATAAATGCATCAACATCTCTCTAATAGATTCAGAATCAGTGATTTCAATGCAACTTCTTGATTGTCTGTGTATAAGCAATACATAATGCACAAAACACACAGCGAGGTCGGTGGAGTTTTCGAAAAGTCTTGAAATTAATTGGAAAATTGATGGTCATAAATTTGCTTTTCGCACGATTTGTAGTACCAAATCATCAGTTTATCACTTGACTGCATAATAATGTATATCAGGCGATGGTAATGCGATCCTCAAGAAAGACACACGGCGACAATTATAAGGTATCACGTTACCAAATCTACCCGACGTCGTGTTTTGTCACGAAGTTAATGTTATAAGCGGCCTACTGCCTACTTTAAACTATGTCGTTGCATACGAAATGTTAAATAATGTCGCTGTTATTCCCCAAAATTATTTCAGACAGCAGCAAACAACAGGGAAACGCCAACACTTCTCACTCTGCCTTATTTAAAAATTATTCATACGAAATTACGTTACTTGGGCCGCAATCCAAAACATGACGCTATTTTAGCAACTGCAACACGAGCCATGAACATTATGTTTATACTTTGTCTTGGCCTAATGGGAGACACTTGGCCAGGCTACGATATATCACAATTTGGTTGACATGCGATAAAAGATGACAAATCTATAGGACTTGTCCGGGTATTTTATCAACACCCCTTGTATACGCCGTTGATAAAGACGTCGTAATTTCATTGATCTAAAACGTCAAATAAGTTTTTACCACACGTCATAAAATACTTCTGAGATGAAAACTAATTGGGATACATTGATAATTTTGGCGGCATATGGCTTTTAAAAGATGTACAATTCAGAATACGCGGCTCATATATACATGTATATACATGTATATAGTAAATACATGGTTAGTGCAGTCGAATATAAAATATATTCGGTTGAGCCTTAGACAGCTTTATTGGAGCGATCTTTAGCGAGCCCCTATAAAGTTGTCGGGGCGAAACCGAATATATTTTATATTCGACGGCACTAATCATGTATTTAATTTATACCGCATACCAAACTTAATCGTTTGAACGTGCGTGACGTAATGTTTTGACGTCATTCCCTCGCCATACGTCACAAATCTAGAGACGTCATTCAAATCAAAATGGCGGCGTCCACGCTAGGTAGATTCGGTATTGTATCTGATTAGATATCCGATTTATTTACGATGAGCTTCAATATAGACTGCGCAGTTGTCATAATAAGCATAGCAATCATATGGACATATCCATGTCGTTGGTTACGTCGCATATACTCTAAAAATGGACAAAATTCAAATGAACAGACAGCGATTTCGATTTTAAAATTCGCCGCCATCTTGAATTTGCTGTTCAGACTGACCAATCAGAGGCCGCGATTAGGGGTCAAAGGTGAATAAATAAAGGCAAAAACGGCACTTCATGTATATGAGGCTACTTCAGGTAGATTAGGTTACTTCAGATATAAACAGCATTTATTCAACCCCCTTTATTATGCTACATGGAGCAATGACTGCGGTATAAATGCGTATATGTGTGTATGTATATGTACATGTATGCATGTGTATGTGTACGTGTGTGTACATATGTATGTTTGTGTGTATGTATACGTATACGTATGTATATTTCTCCTTTATTGTTAAAAATAATACGAGCTATAACACTTAGTACCCACTGTGATCAGTCAGCGGAAACTGCGATATAAATAAGTGTAAGATACAAGTAGATACATATTTTATGTCTGAAATGTACGGAGCCCAGCAGGGGACGTAGAATTCTTTTTTTTATTAATTCGAAATAACAATTCGTTCCCTCACGGAGGGAACGAATTGTTATTTCGTGGGAACGACTTGTTATATCGTGGGAACGAATTGTTAATTCGATGGAACGAATTGTTAAATTGTGGGAACGAATTGTCATTTCGTGGGAACGAACTGTTAATTCGAGGGAACGAATTGTTAATTCGTGGGAACGAATTGTTATATCGAGGGAACGAATTGTTAAATTGAGGGAACGAATTGTTATTTCGTGGGAACGAATTAATAACAAAAATCCATGTCCCCGGCGGGGCTCCGTAGATTTGTATTTGCCTGTGTGTCACGATTGTGGTGTTTCTGCATTTTTTATATTTGGTAATATACCAATATATGCCATCTTGTATTGTACATGTATTATATCATAGCCATGTGCATGTATGGACGCTCCGGAGGCAGTGCCTCGATACAAAAAACTATTCTTCTATATGTTCAACAATTCTGCAAAAACCAGGAACCCACTTTTCCGACGTTTCGGCACAAGGCCTTTATCAAGGAATTAGTTTAAACTGAACGCTAAGTTCCGACGTTTCGGCACAATGCCTTTATCAAGGAATTAGTTTCTACTGAACGCTAAGTTTCTTAGCGTTCAGTAGAAACTAATTCCTTGATAAAAGCCTTGTACCGAAACGTCGGCGGAAAACTGTTTCTTAGCGTTCAGTATAAACTAATTCCTGGGTGAAAATGATATGAAAGGTATATGAAAACAGACTTAAAGTAACATGCCCACTCAATAGGCATAACATTTTCTTTATATCTGAGACAATATAGAAGAGCTCGAAAATAGGACAACCCTCTAGTTGCTGGAGTAGATTGCAAGAGCTACCTTCGCACTAGACAACCCCCCCCCCCCTCCCCCTTCCCGAAATGCTGGATCCGCCCCTGCAGCATAAGTTCAGCATGGAGTGAAAAACTGAAAACAGAACGAATTAACATCCCCTCTAACACTGAAGCCCTAATATCAAAAATACAAAAATGGAAATGTGGTGTTAACAACTTAATATATATATCACAAGCAAACCGGAAAAAAAATACGAATAATATTGACTTGTTCATGCGTGCATTTCCAATCGAGTATTTGACAGTGTTGGTGTGATACATATATGATTTGAGCGCCTGTGCTCACTATTTTCTTTTTTAGAAAATACGTAGCAACAAACGCGACAAATGGATTCAGAATATGCCGGAATATGTTTGAATATATTTCGGGCGAACACTGATCACATACATACATGCTACACCGCCGTGATAATCTCAGTTTTGAATTTTTATCACACCTGTTCAATATGGATTTTCCTGTGACCTCGCCACTTTATCGGAAACCAACAGTGGTGTGTCTGAATACACGTAGCATGTAAATATCGATGAATACAAACGGAATAACAACAAACAAATAGATTTCTTTATGTGGCTGTAATTGGAAACATGGGGCTTATGGTATTTATTACCAGTGTAGCTCCTGATCAAATAGCACACTCTTTTTATAAGGATAGCGGGTGTTTCATTTATGGCAAACAGTACAGATACTGATCATATTGATATGGATCTATGCTGGTCGTAAAACCCATAAGCCGATTGTTTCCAGTCAATGCCACAAATATGTACATGGACGCATCTAGGTTAATTAACCCTTTCACCCCTAAGTAACTGAATGGGCTGCGATATGTTAATTTTGCAACCAATCTAATCATCGCAAAATGATTTTCAGACTATTCCATTTATAAAAAGGGGGTATTTGTTGTTCTCAAAAAATATGAAAATTACTTTGTAACAGTGCAGATCCTGATGAGACGGCTCGTTACGAGCAGGCTCATCTGGATCTGCACTGTTTGCATAAACCGATATTGCGAGCTTTCGGGTTCAAAGGGTTAAACAAGCGAATATTCAACTGGGCGAACTTGTAATTAGAACTGCTTTTATGTTGTAACCGAGACGTTCAGATCTTCTCGTATTTGGCCACGCAAATTATCAGCGCTCCAGATAAGCTGCGTATTTGCTTAAATACCCAATTAAAATTGTCAAAAACCCAGAAGTAGCGAGTATCAAAAAGCAATACAAATATTACAAATTTATCATGCTGCAGAAAACAATAAACAGACCACAAATATAACATATTTTTCTGATTTTCTAAGACAACACATCTTGGTATTTCATTAGAATTGTCTCCAAGGAGACAATTCTAATGAAATGCCAAGACTTGTTTTCATTTCGAAGCAACCTATTCAATAATTGCTGTCTTTTGATGTGTAAACAATAGTGTGATTTTATTTTACCCAATTCAAATTTGCAAATACCCAATTGCTTAAGAAATGATGGAGTGATAATACACAATTACCAATTCCTGATCTGTAGCCCTGCATTCAGATCTACTCGTATCTGGTCACGAACATTACACTGATACATCCGTTCCTTTGTCAAAGTATACTTTTCGTTGCTGACGTTACCACGTCACTGTTTGAAATTCATATGACTGAATGGTTAATGCGTGCCAATAGGACCAACGGCGAAACAACATGAGAACGTATACTATCAAGGTGTATGATCACGTGGTACTAACAACAAGAACAAGTACTGAAACTTCCAGAATCCATCTGATTCAAAGTACGTATTATTTTATAGTGTCCTTATTACGTAACGGATTTTTTATAAAATATGGCGCCTCAAACGCGTCTGTTTAAGCTGCATTTGGTCTCTGTATGTTTGCCCAAACTTCTGTCGTTTTTGGCGAAGAATCGATTTCCGTGTCTACCGACACGGAAATCGATTCTTCGCAAAAACGACATAAGTCTGTGCCTAACTCACTGGACCACCAAACGCAGCTCTTGAAGACGCGTTTGCTGCGCCATATTTCATCAAAATCCGTTGCATATTAAGGAAATTATCAATTAATACTTACTTTGGAGTGGGCGACGTTGTTGTTGTTGTAACCACGTGATCATGCATATTGACTATTAGGCTTTTCACAGATACGTTTGCAGTTGAACCTTATTGTAAAATTATTCTACCATTACATTATAGATCTGCCTTTGCTAAAAGTATATGTGTCGTTGCGCACTTGCGTGAAAGAGGACGATACAAGAATATTGTAGATGACGAACGTGTCTGTCCCTTTTGTTTCAGTGAGATTGAGTGTCATACTTTCACAAATACTGAAAAGTTCAAATTAATAATTTCCAACACACGAATGATAAGAATAAGTGTCAACATCTGTTTTGATACATTACAAAGAAGAAAATCTATATTGTATCAGTAGAGTACGTTCACGCAATACAATAATATTCTTAATTTGTAAATTATGCATGTTCTTCTTTTATTACTTTATTTCCATCCCTCTTAAGCCCGGTGGCATTTATGCTGCTGATCAGTAGGCTATTTCACCAACATTGCAAAGTATACTTATCTAGCAAAGTATACTTTGAGGGAGTATTCATTTATTTTTCCCGAAATGCATTATTTCATACAGAATTAACGACTGCATATATTTGATGATTAAAAGTATGCAGAATTAATATACTGTATTTATTACATTATCACAGCCAGAATGGATGTAATAATGTAATAAATTCAGTATAAGCATGAATTAAATTTAAGGATAAATTTATTAATTTTTATTATACTGAATTTATTACATTATCACAGCCATTTTGGCTGTGATAATGTAATAAAGTCAGTATAATAATTATGCATACTTGTAATCATCAAATATATGCAGTGGTTAGTTCTATATGACTTAATGCATTTTGGAAAAAATAAATCATTACTCCCTCAAAGTATACTTTACTAGATAAGTATACTTTGCAATGTTGATGAAATCGGCTACTGTTAATTCCAAATCTGATTTGAGATGATAGCGATTGCTTAAGCCTTTTCATAATCACTGCCTTTGTTTGTAGGAATTATTTTGTGATTTATTTGAAATCTAAGTGTTGTAGCATGTAACCATGGATTGATTGTGTTTATCTATAAAACGACTATATATGCATGTTCATGCATAGACCTAATGTGTATATATGAGCCGTGTCGCTGGAAAACCTGTCTTCGGGAGTCTGGCGACGTCACAAGATGTGACGTCGTTAACTTAGCTGACGTAATTTCCGCTGAGATTTGCACTCTGACTTCGAAGTTCAGTTGCTTATTTCAGAACAATAGGCTACGATACTCGCTCACTGCAAGGCGAGTTGACTCTCTAAAGGACAAAATGCTATCGTAACACTCCCAAAACAAACACAAGGCGTTGTAACAAGCTGACATTGCGGTAACAAATTATGTCTGCAAATATGTTAGAGCGGGGTCGGGTATGACCGGCCGTCGGCACTAAACCGACCCCCCCCCCCCCCCGCCCCCCCCCCCCCCCCCCCCCCCCCCGCCCCCCCCCCCCCCCCCATCAGTAAACCCACGTTTTACACCCTAAGTTGATATCTTACATTGCGCATGTGCCGAAAGTTCATTTCCCCGTGAGTTTTAAATTTGCGACAAACAGTACAGAGAGTATTGTCAATACGAATTAAATCGTTTTCCATAGAACAACATCTGTAAACCAAGACTTGAATAAATATGATGCACGTGCCACATGTATACATGAATGCAGGTTTATCTGAGTTTTTCTAAATATTGGATTACCGTACCGATATTGTAAGTTAAGGCTTGTCACATTGAAATGAAGGTTAGCGTGACGTAGTCAGCAAACATACAGGTGGCTGAGTACAGCCGACATGAAAAATACCTAGTCGGCTCATAGGCGTCGCCAGGATTTTCGAAAGGGGTTGCGAGTGCCGAAGGGACTCGGTGGGGAGAGCACGAGAGGGGTGTCTCCTCTTTTCTAGCGGGTGGTCCGGGAATTTTTTTGGATAGTAGATGCACTAAAACGAGTTATCCTGGTTATTATATTATAGTCCGGAGTGTGCATGTATGTAGCTCCACATCACGCAACAAGCATTGTAGTACGTATGTAAAGTGTCGAATGTCTGTCTTATATCCTTTTCTATTGTTTTAGAAGCCGTGTACATGAGTTAATTGTTAAATTTAGAATTGTACATAGGTTAGTATATAGAGAATAGTAGGTTAGTGCCGTGAATGGGAAAAAATATCTGGCAAGGCTCAGGAAACGGGATGGGCGAGGCTCTACCGAGCACATCCCGTTTCCGTGCCGCGCCAGATATTTTTTCCCATTCACGGCACTAACCTACTATTCTATTTATCCCGTCAACACCTTCAAATGGCTGTAAAATGCAACAATTGTATTGACTGGATATCAAAAATGTTTCACGGCACCGTGTTTCACGGCACATATGCACTGTGTTGACGGGATAAAAGTTAGATCACGGTTCGTCTGCATGTACCGTAGGAGATAATCCGCGAGCTTTGGCGAGCGGATTATCGCTCGTACATGCGGACAAACGTGATATAACTTATTTATCACATCCTCATGCACATACATTGCACACGAGCTGTGTTAATACGAGATGTGATAATTTTAAATGGTATTGTGATAAGTGGAAGTGAGTCGTCTCTTATAATTCTATATGGAATGGCAACTGTGCATGTATATTGCATACGTGTTCTGTATTTTATGTTGCGCATTGATGAGACGTAAATACATATATAAATAAATGAATATACATTGTATGTGGCTTTGACTCGAGAAATGGGGCTTATGGGTTTTGCTATCAGTGTAGCCCAGATCAGCATGTGCATCCCCACAGGCTGATCAGGATCTGCACTGTTCTATCTATGAAACACCCGTCATGCTTCTGACATTAAATACAGATAAGTATCAAGCTACAGAGGCCCGTTTCACTAAACTTCGTACGACTAAAATGTTCGTTGGTGCAAATTTAGGATCGTCTGGAAATTTCAATCGAAGGATTTACATTTATTGAGCATAGGCTGCATATGCAGCCTATGCTCAATAAACGTAAATCCAATACTTGTTTACAAGAAAACATGTTAATGTGAAATTTACAGACTATCATAATTTTGCACTTACGAACATTTTAGTGATACGAAGTTTAGTGAAACGGCCCCCAGGAATGTGATATTTAATCAGGAACTGCCACACACACGAAGACTGAATTTGGATATGTTGCAGATGGATTAATTACACATATAAGGCAATTTACGTGGATTGCGGCTCCGGGATTATCGTTCACATTTCATGTAATGAAGTAGGGCTTCGATCCAAACTGCTTTCTAATTAATGTAACAAATGGTACAGCATTATGTTACGTAATTTACGGTGTCCTGTTAGACTATATCGTGTTCGCGATATCGACCTGCACACGCGAAATCGCTATACATTACAGCCTTTGCGCCATCCATTTCCATACACTATACCTTACAGCCTTTACGAACCCACTCCTCCCCCTCTCTCTCTCTCTCTCTCTCTCTCCTCTCTCTCTCTCTCTCTCTCTCTCTTCTCTCTCTCTGTTCTCTCATTAGATAGAACCCGCCCCCCCCCCACAAACACACCCCACACACATCAAGACCACACCTGTTACAGGACTTATTCGCTCTTGCCAAGAAACATGTGTATGGAATTTGAACACGTTCTCACTTCAGAGAGACGTACACCCTATCATATCCTTATAAAATGCGGTTTCAGGTTTCACCACACCTGACAAGGCTTATTCATATGTTCCACTATGTTTGTACTGCCTTAAATATTGCGGCGTTTGTTTCTATGTTCGCTTCCGGTATACGATATTTATCCCGTCAATACAGTGCGTATGTGCCCTGAAACACAGTGCCGTGAACCATTTTTGATATCCCGTCAATACGACCTAATCTCAGCGTATGAATATGTGCGGTGGCTGGGGTTATTGTTTTGCATTTTAAAGCCATTTGTAGTGTGGACGGGATAAATAGAATAGTAGGTTAGTGCCAGAATGGGAAAAAATATCTGGCGTGACACGGAAACGGGATGTGCTCGACAGAGCCTCGACCATGCCCTTTCCTAAGCCTTGCCAGATTTTATTTTTCATTCACGGCACTAACCTACTATTCTCTATAAGAGTATCTTGGTTGTTGACACAGAGAATAGTAGGTACGTGCCGTGAATGGGAAAAATATCTGGCAAGGTTTACGAAACGGGATGGGCGAGGCTCTGCCGAGCACATCCCGTTTCCGTGCCGCGCCAGATATTATTTTCCCATTCGCGGCACTAACCTACTATTCTATGTATCCCGTCAACACCTACAAATGACTTTAAAAAGCATAAAAATACCCCCAGCCACCGCACAGAGGTGGCCGTTCGGGGAGGTTCGACTGTAACATGTTCAAGTTAAAATCTGCAGTAACTATTATATTGGGTGTTCTGGAGTCTACTGCTAGATCAATTGAGTGTTCAGTAGATGTCAATATGTTTGGGCCTGAGTTGGGTGGACGATACAATGTACAAATTATAATTGTGTTACGTTGTAATGGGATTTCGATCCAGATGCACTAAATGTCGTGAGGCTCAATATCGTATCTCCTAATCACAGTCAGTGTGTCCTTTACATAGATTGCGACACCTCCATGTCTATCGGTAGCACGGTCTTTTCTTTGCGTAGGGTGATATTTGGAGAGTAGTATATCACTGCCAGCTACTGTGTCATCAAGCCATGTTTCAGTTATGGCAAATATATCAAAATGGTC
The DNA here is from genome assembly GCA_029237695.1 of Conchocele bisecta. Taxonomy (NCBI): domain Eukaryota; kingdom Metazoa; phylum Mollusca; class Bivalvia; order Lucinida; family Thyasiridae; genus Conchocele; species Conchocele bisecta. The sequence continues at coordinate 82,991,271 of CM055270.1, forward strand.
TAATTGAGCTTGGATAATGTTATGAATTTGGTCCGCCCCATAATGTAGCCAGCGGTGTAGGTCATGATGAGACTGCGTGGCAGGCTGATCTGGGTCTGCACAGGTCGCAAAACAGTTGTGTTATTCAGTAAGAGACAATCATTTAACAAAGATGTCAAATTTATAATTATTGGTCAATTTCGGTCAATATTCATATCAAAATGTTTTTTATTTTACATGGATTCTAAATATTGTATTTATTTCCAAGTCGGGAATACTATTGAACTATTATTCAAAGAATTTCAAAATTATTTGAATTTTCACAGATATTAAAGTGACAAATCTGCATATCGCATGGCTATTAATTCGTCTGTATGTTATACAACGCTGTCAAGATTAAGCCATAAACCGTCCAAGCTGACAGCCGATAAGTACACATACGTTTGATAAGTAATCTCATTCCAGAGATTGCAACAAAGAAAGTTTAACTCTTTGCCCACGGTGAGACCCGCGACCCTAAACCAGCGTCATAGTACGGGGCGCCATGCAGGACAGGTTAATTATGTGTACAAAATTGAGTTTTGTAACACTAAAAATCACAAAATTCAATTCTGTGTCACAAAATTCAATTCTGTCAATTCTGTGTCACAAAATTCAATTCTGTGTCACAAAATTCAATTCTGCATACGTTTCGTATACAAAATTCATTTTTGTTATAAAGGATTCAATTTTGTAAGACAGAATTGAGTTTTGTGAAGAAAATTCAGTTTTGTGCGACAGAATTCATTTTTGTCCACAAAAATTGTTTTTTGCATACGATAGTCTATGTCATCTCTACGTTGATTGGTTGAGATCGGTCTTAGTCCATTTTACTAGATGGTGGAGTACACTTGCAGGTTTAAATATTTCAATGCGAAAATATAACCCAATATATCAATATTATACTTCTTTATGGACAGTTATTTTGGTTATATTATGATTACAAATGAGTGGTCACACCATATAAGCATATATACTTTGAAGGAGAAATAAGAAAAATATTCAGAATTTTCCCTCAATTATGTAAACAGGGTCAAACATAAAGTAGCCGAGACATAGCTAGACCTGAGAGCATGCCCATATAGAGAATACCAGGCTAGTGTATTTTGATATCAGTTTATCAGGCAAGGCTAGGAAACGCGTAGGAATTCCGAGGCTTGCCGAGGAATTCCTACCGTTTCCGAGCCGAGCCTGATAAACTTGATATTAAAATACACTAGCCTGGTATTCTATTTATCAGGTAACGTTTTATGCTCGAAAATGACATTAGATGACGTCGTATTCTAACAGTAGATCTAACCTTGTGAAACAAATGGTATTGGATCTGTGTCTACTAGTTGCGAAGTTACGTGTTCGCACTATGTGTCTACATGCATTATTTACAGTATACACCATTTTAGTATCCATGGTATCTACACAAATACTACAAATGGTTTCCTCAAATGGCCCAATACACACATTATGTTTATAAACACAGACAGCAGTCAGAACACAGGCCACAGCGCGTGTATTATTGATTTAACTGGGGCAGATGTACCTTGCGATACACAATAAATGACGTCAGTACTCGCGGGAGATCTACATGTACATGAATTATGTGTACAATTATAACGCAAATGAGTTTAAATACGAATGGGTTTGTCAACGTTTGACTGTTTGGAGATAGTTAAGAATGCAAAATGGCAGAATGAGAAATGAATCATCGGCAGAATGAGAAATGAATCATCGACATTGAATGTGTAGATCGGCGACCGTGACCCATTTCTCCAGTGCAGTTTCTGACCAATGGTAGTCCTTCTTACATGCGTGTGCAGAATTGAATTTTGTGAAACAGAATTGAATTTTGTGAAACAGAATTGACAGAATTGAATTTTGTGACACAGAATTGAATTTTGTTACACAAAAGTGAATTTTGTGGCACAGAAGTGAATTTTGTGACACAGAATTGAATTTTGTGACACAGAATTGAGTTTTGTGGCACAAGTGAATTTTGTGACACAGAATTGAATTTTGTGACACAGAATTGAATTTTGTGGCACAAAAATGAATTTTGTTGACAAAATTGAGCCATGTCCCACTTGGCGCCCCGTACATAGGTACACTATGTAAATGAGGTAATACATTCTGATATCACATGGTGCATAATAAACAATTCCATTGGTTAATATAGTGTATCCAGTATAACGTTTTATAATTTACATGCTTCCTTGTTAACGTCTATTTTACAAATCCCGGAATAAATATATTCCGGGATTTGTAAAATAGACGTTAACACGGAAGCATGTAAATTATAAAACGTTATTTCAGCCGTCGTTTGGCGTGCTGGACAGTCATTGCGTTGAGGTTAACAAGGACACATGATGTAAACATAGACGGACATACATCCGCCATTTGGGGCGCTGGAATAATGTTGGACATGCATACTTAAACATATTATTTGTTAATTTATGGATATGTGAGCTAATTCACCATATACAAAACAAACAATGAAGAGACACTTATAGAAACCAAATAAACAGTACGAAACTTCAGATTCGTAATAATAATATTGGTTTTATGCTGTACAGGGGTCATACCAGTTATCCGGACAATCAGTTTATCGGACAAATGAAAATATCTGTTAATTAAGCGCATTCGTTTGATCAGAATTTGCAACACATACATCTAAGTCACACAGGTGCGTGCTTGCTGTTTCCATGCCAGTGTGAAGAATATATAGACTTTGAACATTTAGACGGACAATCGATAACTTTAGTTGTATTGCAATCTGGAGATCGTCAGTGATGTTCAATGCAGACTCGGTTTTGGAAGGGCCAGGGTTTGTCTGTACATCTCCTGAGTTTTGAATAAGGAGTTTGCTAGCCATGTTAATAACTAAAAACTCATAAGTGGACCCATTCCCTTTTGTCTACGTGTTCTACCATAAAATGTACCAATTCGCATCCTGTAGTGTGCAATATACATATCCATTAGGTAATATATTCGATGCAAATTAACCCTACCTACGCTGTTGACGGAAATTGCCGTATGCTGTTTTTCATTTTTGCTTTAATTCTTAACAAAAAACTAGTTTTGACAGCACGTGAGAATCGTCTCCACTGGAAACGATTCTCATGTGCTGTCAAAACCAAGTTTTTGTCGACAAATATTGAAAATAAAACATTTCCTGCAGACGACAACATTTAATTCAGCGTAGTAAGGGTTAACATATCCAGTACAATTTTTTGTTTTCGCCTTATGGCAGCACAAAGTAATCGTATATCAGTTTACGCCATGTAGCCTATACCATACATGCACCACGTATAGGCGAACATGTGAAGCCCTAAAGGACTGAACTTATACATGTAAGTGAAAATATACAGACGCAGGACTTACCAATAACCATCTCATACCGTTTTATGTTAGATGTACTCTGAAAATTACGGACTATTTTCCGTAAATAGTCAAAAGTTGTGGGAACTTTCAGTACACATACGGACACACTCATCAGCTCTATATAATTATTGTCTAGCCAGCTGTGAAATATGCAGCTGTTAGTCTGGTGAAGGACATCAATCAGTGTGGATAAAACTGAATGCTGATCAATATCAGTATCTTGCGGATCTTGGTACAACACACGTCTCATTAAAAATGTCATCCATGATGAGCCGTCCCTGACCGGTTCCGGTTACAATGTAGGCCATGAGTTTAATTGTTAACTGTTGTCCATTATTTAATTTTAAATACCACAAGTTTACTGACAACAAAAGTGCCCTCGTGTCTTCTACGCTGGTGTGACGATTCTCATGTGCTGTCAAAACCAGATTTTTGTCGAGAAATATTGAAAATAAAAAATTCCAGCAGACGACAACATTTAATTCAGCGTAGTAAGGGTTAAGTCTAGATTAGGATCAAAGTATGCGTACATGTTCAGGAATAACTCACAAAGCCTATGCGGACAGCACGATAACGGGAAAACACACACACCGCACATACAAGGACATACAATGATAAAAAGGAACAAAAGTGTCCCAACAATGCATGCAAAAGGAGGTAAAGACAATACAAATACAAAACATTTAACAAACATGGTGTAGATGAAGTACCAGGGGGCTGTTTCACTAAACTTCGTACGACTAAAATGTTCGTAAGTGCAAAATTATGATAGTCTGTAAATTTCACATTAACATTGTTTTCTTGTAAATAATTATTGGATTTACATTTATTGAGCATAGGCTGCATATGCAGCCTATGCTCAATAAATGTAAATCCATAAATTGAAATTTACAGACGATCTTAAATTCGCACTTACGAACATTTTTAGTCGTACGAAGTTTAGTGAAAAGGGCCCCTGTTCGGTATAGCTAGTGCTGCCTATTAGCCGCTATGTTCGTTAATGACAGGATACGTGTTGCGAAATCATATAATAAAGATATTACATCGGTCTCGATTGTTGTGCAGTGTAGACTCAGATCAGACTGCTAAACTTGTGTTGCTAAATGAGTATACTAAACCTATTACACCGGTCCCTCTCGTCGAGCAATGTTGACCCAGATCAGGGGGCCGTTTCACTAAACTTCGTACGACTAAAATGTTCGTAACTGTAAAATTATGATACTCTGTAAATTTCACATTAACAATGTTTACTTGTAAACAATTATTGGATTTACATTTATTGCAGCCTATGTTCAATAAATGTAAATCCATCAATTGAAATTTCCAGACTATTCTAATTGTGCGCTTACGAACAGTTTAGTCGTACGGAGTTTAGTGAAACGGGCCTCAGACTGCTAAACTATATACTATGGGCGGATCTAGAGGGGGGGGGGGGGCGTTCAGGGTTGCAACCCCCTCTCCCCGTTCGGGAGTAGATTGCAAGAGTTACCTTCGTAACTAGACACACCCCCCCCGTTCCTCAAATGTTGGATCCGCCCCTGGATATACAGTATAAGTGATGCGAACTTAGTAATACTAAACCTCCTACAATGTATTACATCGATTAGCTAGGTAAAATTAGCCGCTCCATTTCGACTGTATGGCAGATATTAGTGCAGTGGGGTCAGCGTGTAAGTGCACACACGAACGAAAAACACGACAGGTTGGTTCCAACCTGTCGTGTTCGTTCGTGTGTGCACTTACACGCTGACCCCACTGTAAATTCGGAAACAAACGGGCCAGTGTGCATTGGCCTGACCCTTTTTGGGCTCAAATGCCCGGGTTTGGTAGGTCATGAAGCCAATTCCTACCCTTAAATATAAGATAAAAAAATATTACATCGGTCTCGATTGTCGGCCCTGTGCAGACCCAGATCAGGGGCCCTTTCACTAAACTTCGTACGACTAAAATGTTTAAGTGCAAATTTAGGATCGTCTGGAAATTTCAATTGATGGATTTACATTTATTGAGCATAGGCTGCATACAGAATGAGACTAAATAATGAGACAATAAACATCCAAAATATTAAGTCACCCCTTTTAAGAAAATGCAATCTTCCAAACAATGTAATACAATGTTATATACAATTTTCCTTAGTAAGATTAATAATGTTGTTTTCAAAGCTCAGATTAAATGGAATGCATATTTTTCAGAAACATACATTAATTGGAAAATTGTAAATACACAGTATTTTAGAAGCACTATATGTTCAAAACTTAAGAATTACCAGTACAAATGCTTGATGAAAATTATTGCCACGAACGATTATTTATATAAATGCGGAATTGTAAATTCTAATTTATGCGATTTATGTAGTATGGCACCAGAAACAAACGATAAACAAGCACTTATTTTGGGAATGCCAAAAAAGTCATCAATTTTGGTCTTTGCTAAGCACGTTTTTACATGATAACGGTAGAATTTTTACATTGAATTGGCAATAAATAAGATTAGGGAAGTATGAAACAGACAACATATTATTTTGTATTATACTAGGAAAGTAGTTTATTTATGGATGTAAATTAAGAAATACTGAATCGACCTTCCCAGCCTTTAAGAACTATTTAAAAAAAATAAAGAGCTTGAACATCAAATAGCAGTAAATAGAAACAAAGCTGAAATATACAATAGAAAATGGAATGGTTTACCGCTAGACTAATTTATTTTCTTCTAGCATTCTTTCACTTAAAATATTTAATCAAACACAAAAATAATGCAAACATATGATCATACAGCTCGTACTTATCGTACTTATATAATTAAAAAAAATTATTGGTGTATTTTTTTAAAAGAATTTACTTACTCTAATTATCTTTTCTCTCTATTTTTAATTGATAACTATTTTTTTTTCTATTTGTAATATGTCTTGTTTGTACATGTCTTTGTGTGAAAAAAAGGGAAAAAAATATATTACTAGATGATTATATCTGTATAGCGGGCACTTGTAATTTTTAGAACTGGTGGAATAGTGACACAATTATACACTTCTTTATTTCCTATAAAGAACAAACAAACAAACAAACAAACAAACAAATAAATACAAATTTCTTATACATACCGAGCCCAATCACTGCTTCCGATCGTCGTTGGCCGACGCACGATCTGTTTGTTTGTCATCTTCGCTGTTACTCTTGCTAAACTCGTTTACTATATACCCATCGTAACCATATCCTAGCGCATCGGCAAATTCCAGTTTCTGTCGCTCAACGAAATGTCGGTAATATAAATCATCATCGTGTTTGGAGCAGTATGCATGTATAACCAAGAGGCTGACACAACAGGTAAATACGATATAGCCCGTATTGGTCATTCTTCTCTCACGCACATAAATTTTCGCATTAACCAGTGTGTACAAGTTTGATCAGTCAATGTGTGTACATATCAACCCTAGGATAGAGATATGTGAGTCAGTCACATGAAGATAAGACACAAATAGTGTCGCCCCATTACACTGTAACGCATACTGCCCTTTTAGGCCATCAGCCAGAAATGTAAACCCTCCCCCACCCCACGTGGGGGATGTTAGCAGACATGTTTTCAATGTGTATGATCACGTGGTACTAACAACAACAACAAGTACCGATTCAAAGTACGTATTCTTTTATAGTGTTCTTATTACGTAACGGATTTTGCTGAAATATGGCGCATCAAACGAGTCTTGTTAAGCTACATTTGGTGGTCTCCGACACGGAAATCGATTCTTCGCAAAAACGACATAAGTTTGTGCCAAACACCATAGACCACCAAATGCAGCTCATGAAGACGCGTTTGCTGCGCCATATTTCATCAAAATCCTTTGCATATTAAGGAACATATCAAATAATACTTACTTTGGAATGGGCGACGTTGTTGTTGTTGTTACCACGTGATCATGCACCTTGAATAAGGACCGTTAACGTTTAGTCTGATCAATAATAACTGGGTAAATTGCTATAATACAGTCAGAATGTGAATGTAAAATGATTTAGAATACATCTTACATTTTATTAAATAAGCAAGAGGCTATATATTTCAAAATGGCTGCGGAAATAGGCTGTTTTGCAACATTATTTTTGCGAATCGCGTGCTAGCGGTTATGAACGGTTGCAGTCATTCATACAGTTGAAGCGTATAAACGTTGCTTTCCCTCACATATAAACATAAATAACCGGAGATAGTGATGAAATATCCTTCCATAATTGTCAAGAAAGCCAAATGCAGCTCATGAAGACTTGCTGCGCCATGTTTCATAAAAATCCGTTGCATATTATGGAAAATATCAAATAAAACTTACTTTGGAGTGGGCGACGTTGTTGTTGTTGTAACCACGTGATCATGCACATTGTATTTGCTGAAACTAACTACATTCAATTACCAGTGTTATACCGTATGTCTGCGCTCTGTGAAAAATCGCAATTTTAATTGAATTTTGACTATTTTTCGGCATTTGAAACAACTCATATGGCAGTTTGGTACGTTTTCAGATGTGTCCATAGCTATACAATCGAATACAGTTCAATTAAATCATATCTTACAAATCAGACGAAGAATTTTGCAAGTTGTTTTACCCCACCCACTGAATGTCAATGGAAAAACATATATACCTAAATAACTACATAAATGTATGGTACTTTTGTATTTTCTCTGTGGCAATGGTACCTAGTAGTGTTCATTAGACATGTTCATTGCATATATGCCGATTATCTGATGTAAACAGTCGATGATACAATGATAAAAACAAAGTAATTTTCACCATTCCCCACCCACAAATTTTATGTGAATTTTACATGTAATGCATTTCATTTATGTTATGCACTGTCATTTACTTATAAATAGTTTAAATGCATATGCAAGTACATATGAGCTATCCGTACACACTTCAGATGCAGTGTGTCCGAGTGTTCGTCCGTCTGTCCGTCAGCTTCACATTTACTTAGTGAAAGTAACAACTACGTTATGTGTCTTATTTATGATAATTTCTCGCCATATTAATTGTATCAATGACAATGGTACTCAGGCCCGTACGCAGAGGGGGTGCAACGGGTGCGTACGCATCCCCCCCCCCCCCCCTTAACCCTTTCACTCTTAACCCGCAGGCATGTATAGTGGTATTGGCAAACAGTGTAGATCCAGATGAGATGGCTCGTAACGAGCCGTCTCATCAGGATCTGCACGTTTTGCAATTAATTTTCATAATTTTGAGAACAAAAACATGTTCATAAATGGACTGGTCTGAAAATCATTTTGTGATGATTTAGATTGGTTGCAAAATTAACAAATCAAAATCCATTCCAGTTACTTAGGGGTGAAAGGGTTAATCTACCGAGGTCTGTCCGTGGATGTGAAAAAACAACGTTCAGCCCTTCGCGCAGTCGATAACGCACCCCCTTAAAATAATTCCTGCGTACGGGCCTGGTACTGAATAGTGTTTGCAAGCTTTGTGTGATGTCCATATTCTGCTTACATAATGTCTACAGCAGATGATGCAATGGTAAAACAAGTAGTTATAACCATTCCCCACCCACTGAATTTACAATGGCCATTTTACATGCAATACTTTTTTCTTATTTTATACGCTGCCAGATACTTATGAAGTTAGAACGGTTCATTATAAATGTGTAGCTACTAAACCCTATAGTTTAAATGCATAAACAAGTACTTAGGTATTACTAATAGCTATCCGTACACACTTCAGATACAGAATGCATGTGTGTTCGTCTCTCCTTTTGTCCATTTAATAGTTATGCAGCCATGACACTTAAACCTTTCAACCCTAAGGAACTGGAATGGACTGTGATATGCTAATGTTCCGACCAATACAATGGTCACAAAATGATTTTCAGATTCGTCCATATATGAAAAGGGGGTGTTTTTGTTCTCAAAAATATGAAAATTACTTTCAAACAGTGCAGATCCTGATGAGACGGCTCGTTACGAGCCGGCTCATCTGGATCTGCACTGTTTGCATAAACCGATATAGCGGGCTTTCGGGTTCAAAGGGTTAACATTAGGTAGTGGAACGGATGAAACTGGTAAAATACATATCCCGATTCCACATTTAATGTACAGAGTATTTAGTGTGCATTCCAATATTATTCAAATGCGTATTTGGCACATGTACTCGCAAAAAAACATGTTTCTAATAAAAGTGCATAACGTGCTGATATGGTGACAACCAGAGAGGAAATAGAGAATAGTAGGTTAGTGCCGTGAATGGGAAAACAATATCTGGCAAGGCTTAGGAAACCGGATGGGCGAGGCTGAGCACATCCCGTTTCCGTGCCGCGCCAGATATTTTTTCCAATTCACGGCACTAACCTACTATTCTATTTATCCCGTCAACACCTACACATGGCTTTAAAATGCAAACAAAATAACCCCAGCCACCGCTCATATTCATACACAGTCGTGTTGACAGGATATCAAATATGTTTCACAGCACCGTGTTTAACGGCACATATGCACTGTGTTGACGGGATAAAAGCAAATATCTGCATTTCGGTAAAACAGGTAACTACTGAAATACAGTATATGTCATACGACAACGTGTGTGTTCCAATGTGTATGGCCGTCACTCATTACCAGTGTAAGTGCAAACCCGTGCATACGTCATGGCCATTGCCTAATAATGTGTATAGATGTATTGCTACCTTAGTGCAAAATATCATTAGGGAGGCACCCGTTACAATATTGCATTTTGAAAGTGCGGCATTGCCAGTTAATATTTTAACCAGTATTTCTTAATACAATGTAGTAACATTTGATAACATGTAAGGTTGATATACCATTCCACAATGTTGATATAAACAAAGAAATTTAAGAGACGTGATCTTTCTAAAAGCATGCATGTGCTCTACAAATATACCCACTATATTCATATAGCTGTACGCATGTATGAAATACTGTTTTGAAAGTCAGTGTTCTTAATTGCTTCACATGTGTTACTCAACACCTGTTATGTTAAATTACCAAAACCAAACATTATGTGGGTATGTAATCAACTTGTAATAATTAAGATATATTATGGTATATAATGGTATAGCATTCGGATAACAGCATCATTGCAGAGTTCAATTGTCTCCATGCAGTCTCCATTTCGAAGCAAACTATTCAATAATTGCTGTCTGTTGATGTGTAAACAGTAGTGTGATTTTATTTTACCCAATTAAAATATTGAAATGCCCAATTGCTTCAGAAGTGATGGAGTGAAAATACTCAATTACTAATTCATTTTATCCCGTCAACACAGTGCGTATGTCAGTGCCGTGAAACACAGTGCCGTGAAACATTTTTGATATCCTGTCAATACGACCTACTCACTGCGTATGAATATGTGCGGTTGCTGGGATTATTTCTTTGCATTTTAAAGCAATTTGTATGTGTTGACGGGATAAATCGAATAGTAGGTTAGTGCCGCGAATGGGAAAAATATCTGGCGCGGCTCGGAAACGGGATGTGCTCGACAGAGCCTCGCCCATCCCGTTTCCTAAGCCTTGCCAGATATGTTTTCCCATTCACGGCACTAACCTACTATTCTCTATCTATTTTCCTTATTTCTGAACCAAAGTATATGTTGTGACCACTCATTTGAACCGTCTCGGCGAGACGGTTCAAATGAGTGGTCACAACATATAATTCTGATGAGAAATAAAGAAATTATTGAGCCTTGCCGGATATTTTTTTCCATTCACGGCACTAACCTACTATTCACTATATTCGGAGCCCTGTCACATAGCCTCAATGTCTACATTACGGGGTGCCATGCAGGACAGGTTAATTATGTGTACAAAACCAATTTTGTCCAGACAAAATTGAGTTTTGTAACACTAAAAATCACAAAATCCAATTATGTAAAATTCTGATATACAAAATTATTTTTTGTTATAAAGGATTCAATTTTGTAAGACAGAATTGAGTTTTGTGAACAAAATTCAGTTTTGTGGGACAGAATTCAGTTTTGTCCACAAAAGTCAGTTTTGTCCACAAACATTAGTTTGCGTAGGATAGTCTATGTCATCTCTACGTTGATTGGTTGAGATCGGTCTTAGTCCATTGTACTAGATGGTGGAGTACACTTGCAGGTTTAAATATTTCAATGCGAAAATATAACCCAATATATCAATATTATACTTCTTTATGGACAGTTATTTTGGTTATATTATGATTACAAAATATATACCTCTAGTTTTATCCAAGAATCTTATTGTGAAACTTATTTCTTCAGACGCCATTTTGGATCGCTGATCGGCGACCGTGATCCATTTCTCCAGTCCAGTTTCTGACCAATGGTAGTCCTTCTTACATGCGTGTGCCATATTTGGGCAACAGAATCGAAACGTATGCAAATACGTATACGAAACGTATGCAGAATTGAATTTTGTGACACAGAATTGAATTTTGTGACACAGAATTGAGTTTTGTGGCACAAAAGTGAATTTTGTGACACAGAATTGAGTTTTGTAGCGTAAAAGTGAATTTTGTTGACAAAATCAGTATATATTTAATTTATTTTTGTTTTTGTCAAGTTTATAGGTACAAAAATGAAGTTTGTTGACAAAATTGTGCCATGTCCCACTTGGCGCCCCGTATACATAGCATTCAAGCTATTTACGCGGGCGGTCAGAATCAGGTTTGTGGAAGGTTCTTGTGCCGTGCCACAGGTAACTTGTGTATTGTTTCTGACAGGTAACTTGTTTATTGTTTCTGACTCTTTGGTTTCCTCGGCATAATTATACATTTCTTTTATTTGACAACAGGAAATGCCATTCTATTAATGACCTAAAAACACTATAATCATGTACCATTGCACATTTGTTTCCTGAATGCAGAATTATATTTACCTGTTTAGCATAGGCATACTACATGCAGTGTGTAGGTACATGGATTTACATTTATTGAGCATAGGCTGCATATGCAGCCTATGCTCAATAAATGTAAATCCAACAATGTAATAGACATTTCTTTGTGACATACGTCCATATGTGGCATTGAATCCACGTAACAGGTCGTATTTCCATTTAGTACACTCCTGATGGACACAGTCCATTAGGTTCAGCAACCAGAGACATGTATTCAATTATATACACATTTTGGTGTCAGCACAAGAGAAGATGCGGAACCTCCTCGGGGTAATAGTATGTCAACCATTTGAACAAATCTGTATTTATAGTGTATATATATTGATCCGTCAATATCACATCCTAATTGCAAATACGGCCATGTTGATGGTCATCTTGAAACTGACAGTCATTGGAACACTGTACGTGGCAGGGGCGGATCCAGCATTTGGGAAACGGGGGGTGGGGTCTAGTTGCGAAGGTAACTCTTGCAATTCTAGTAGATTGCAAGATTTACCGTTCGCAACTAGGGGGTTGTCCTATTTTCGAGCTCTTCGAAATTAACTTTCTTGTGTTTTACGGCATTTAAATTCAGACTCCAACTGGTGGTAAGCTGTGATCTACGTAAACTCCGTGGCTGAACAGGGGTGGGGTGGGTGTGTGTGTGTGTGTGTGGGGGGGGGGGTTGTAACCCCCCCCCCCCCCTCCAGAATCCGCCTATGCATGGTTACTGTATATTAGTTTCAATAATGTTTAATTAGAAAAAAACAAATACAGCACATCATTGTCAACAGAGGAAATATCCATCCATATAAGTCTTTTAAAATAAACTGAATAGCGCCCTCTATGTATAGCAATGTTATTGTTGTTTAATTTCTGAAAACTGCCGCTTCATCGTCAATATTATTAAACATCTGGTTAGTTTGGCGGCCATTTTGAAAATATAATTATAGCATGGTATAACTGGATATGTATCTATTATAAAGTGATTCGATTTGTATATCAAACTGGTAGTTCATGTACACTATTGCATGTATCCATGAAATGCTGTTTAAAACAGCTCCGTAGAGTAAAGAATAGGAAAACAACAAGAATATGTTGGCGGTCATTTTGGCTTTCTTGACAATTATGGAACGATATTGCATCACTATCTCCGGTAATTTATATTTATATGTGAGGGAAAGCAACGTTTATACGTTTCAACTGTATGAATGACTGTAACCGTTCATAACAGCTAGCACGCGATTCGCAAAAATCATTTTGCAAAACGGCAGCCATTTTGAAATATATAGCATGTTGCTTATTTAATAAAATGTAAGATGTATTCTAAATCAGTTTACATTTCAAATTCTGACTGTATTATTGCAATAATAATTATAGTATTGATCAGACTGAACGTTAACTGTCCTTATTCAAGGTGCATGATCACGTGGTAACAACAACAACAACGTCGCCCATTCCAAAGTAAGTATTATTTGATATTTTCCTTAATATGCAACGGATTTTGATGAAATATGGCGCAGCAAACGCGTCTTCATGAGCTGCATTTGGTGGTCTATGGAGTTTGGCACAGACATATGTCGTTTTTGCGAAGAATCGATGTCCGTGTCTGTAGACACGGAAATCGATTCTTCGCAAAAACGACAGAAGCTAGGGCGAAAATAAAGAGACCACCAAATGCAGCTTAACAAGACGCGTTTGATGCGCCATATTACATTAATATCCGTTACGTAATAAGGACACTATAAAATAATACGTACATTGAATCTGCACTTATTGTTGTTGTTAGTACCACGTGATCATACACCTTGTTATTACGACAATAACATAATGATAGGCGGTCATCTTGAAAAATGGCCGCCATCTGTTCATCCATCGGCTTTTTTTTAGCGCATACAACCAGGATTGATAGCGACAAAAGGCTACTGAATCCGAAAATCATACTCACCAAAAGTCCCCCGGGGGGATGCTGGCTCACAGTCTATTTACTTGGAGTGAGTGAAACAAAAATTTTCGTGTGATGTTATTGAATATGCTGTCTTCTTTCTCAATGAAAACATGGTTTGACACCACTTGATAATCATTTCTATTGGTAATTAGTCTACAATGGTGCCAAACTACATGTATGTTTTAACGAGACAAATCGAACAAAAGAACATAGCAGACGACAAATTTTAATCCAACAGTGAAATTCAATTCAGCAGTGTATATTATTCGTATCCTGTTCGTAAGATCAAATATTAAACTTTCTCCACTAACTACATTGTTTCACAGGGGCGGATCTGGCGGGGTTGCACCCCCCCCCCCCCCACTTTCAGACGCGGAGTTTACATAGATCACAATTTATCACCAGTTGGAGTCTGAATTTAAATGCCGTAAAACACAGGAACGTGCATTAGATTGCAAGTTACCTTCGCAACTAGGCAACCCCCCGCCCCCACCCCGTTCCCCAAATGCTGGATCCGCCCCTGAGCAATATATATATAATTCATGTCCTGTTCGCAAATCATTTTCCACATGAACCGTTCACAGTTCACAAGAAATAAACCTTCTCCAAACTGCCTCCACTAACTATATTGTTTCGCGTATATACAAACAGTAATTTTCCATCCAATACACGCTAGAAGCACATGTGCTCGTGCATATATACGCATAGAAATCAGGGGCGGATACAAAATTTATGTCTAGAGGGGGCGTTGAGATTATTGTTCTGCATTTTTTCTTATTTCTCACCCAAAGTATATCTTGTTACCACTCAGTTGAAACGTCTCGACGAGACGGTTCAACTGAGTGGTACCAACATACACTTTGTGTGAGAAATAAGGAAATAATCAGATATTTCCAGACAAAAATGGGTTAAAATCTAAACTTGACCAATTTTAGAGGGGGCGTGCGCCGGACACGCCCCGGCCTGGATCCGCACCTGGAAATAAAATAAACTATAATTACAATTTACATCGCCTTTTGAGAAGGCTTGCTGGTCAATTCGCTCTCATGAAATTCGCTCTATTTACACTCGGGAACCCTATACACATTCCGTAAAATCGAGAATAGAGAGTCGCCATTTTTTCTATAAAGCTTAAAACAGGGACCTTGTAAATCCGGAACGATGGACGAAAGCCGGAACAACTGCTCCGTGAAACAGAATGTCTCAGTTTGGTCAATTCGCTCTCATTTTATAACAATGAGAGGGAATTGACTAATATGAGGGTGAATTTACCAATAATAGACTAATTATATTTTATATAATTATATATCTTTAGTGTATGTAACATATATTTAATAATTTATAGTTGATTTTATATATGGTTTTTTTTCTCAGTTATACTATTAGCTGATCTCTCGTTGGAGATCGTTAAGCAATAATTAATTGATTTTATATCGACATTCAAGTCAAGTAACAGACTAGTAACACATACTTAAAGCGTGGGCAACTGCTAATAAAGTCTGTTGTATACAATAATAAAAGCGGACATTGCTTATTAAGCTTTCCTTAGTCGCGTTAAGTTTGCCTTAACATTTGTAAAATTAAATTATATCATGATTATTCTGTGGATTGCAAATTCTACAGCAACCACTTGTGTAACATGCACATGGGAATACTTATAATTTTGTTCACAGCGAATCACTGTGACACACAACGAATATTTTAGTAAAACATTGTGTTCTTCGCCGTATTCTACAGCAGCCACGCAGAGGACTTAGAATTCTTTTTTTTATTAATTCGTTCCCACGAAATAACAATTCGTTCCCTCAATTTAACCATTCGTTCCCTCAATTTAACCATTCGTTCCCTCCATTTAACAATTCGTTCCCACGAAATAACAATTCGTTCCCACGGGAACGAATTGTTACATCGTGGGAACGAATTGTTAATTCGAGGGAACGAATTGTTAAATTGAGGGAACGAATTGTCATTTTGTGGGAACGAATTGTTAATTCGAGGGAACCAATTTGTTATATCGTGGGAACGAATTGTTAATTTGAGGGAATCAATTGTTACATTGAGGGAAATAATTGTTATTTCGTGGGAACGAATTAATAAAAAAAATCCCTGTCCCCTGCGGGGCTCCGTAATATTCTACTACTGGGTCAGTTTGTTTATAGTGGCCACCAGTCCGAGGACTGTATAGGCCACTTTACATATATTTATGACTAGCTGTGTACTTGGGTGATAAATGATGCGGTTTGAACATGAAGGGGATGTCGGTGACAAACACACTCGTCTCCAATTATTAGCTTCAAAGTACGTGAAAATCAAAATCTAATATACAATCGTCCCACCGCCGCTAAGCACCGTAAGCAGCTGCCCGTTTCAACGAATATCACGGAAATTGCCGAAGATTTACGTGATACGCTAACTGGAAAATGAAAACAGATGGTGTCATTATTATTATCTAAAAAGGACCAAAATAATTTTAACTTAGAAACATAATTTTTATATCAATAGATAGAAATACGAATGAGCTAATTGAAAATACCTGTGCATATTATGTCACTATTCTTATAAGAAGAGATTTTGCAATTTTCCCAACGAAAATCGAGAAGAAAAATCACAATTTGCTGTATAAATCATATAAAAACTACAGACTATGTTTAAAGCTAAAAAGGACCAAAATATTTTTATTTTAAAAACACGATCGAAACATCATCATAAAGTACAATAATTGAAGTTTAAAATGTGACTTGTGCATTTTTAATCGGTTGTGTAGTTTAAAAGTTACGTAAGAAACGGTAATAGTCTCCTATATAATTACATATAAAACTCGCCGCTACTGATGCAGACTTTCTACAGGTACAACTGTAAGGTGGCCGCGAAAGTTGGATATGGTTATGAGGATTATATCAAGGTGTATGATCACGTGGTACTAACAACAACAACAAGTACCGATTCAAAGTACGTATTCTTTTATAGTGTCCTTATTACATAATGGATGTTGATGAAATATGGCGCATCAAACGCGTCTTGTTAAGCTGCATTTGGTGGTCTCTGTATTTCGCCCAAACTGTGCCAAACTCCATAGACCACCGAATGCAGCTCATGAAGACGCGTTTGATGCGCCATATTTCATCAAAATCCGTTGCATATTAAGGAAAATATCAAATAATACTTACTTTGGAGTGGGCGACGTTGTTGTTGTTGTAACCACGTGATCATGCACCTTGTAATTGGATATGAACGTGCCTAATCGCTGCCACCGACGACCACTGATTGCATGCGGGGACTGGTGCATTATGTTGTGTGCTAGGCAGGCCTAATTTAATTTGGGATATGTATGTGTGCCACACCGACAGCTTACTACCGCTGTCATATATGCAGCTAAAACGGAAGCTGTCTTATAATACACATGAAATTAAAGGGGACATTCGGAGTGGTGATCCTGGTGAAAACAGTTGTCTGCGACAGCGGGTTCAGGCCCGTACGCAGAGGGGGTGCGACGGGTGCGTACGCACCCCCCCCCCCCCCCACCCCCCCCCCCCCCCCCCTTAACCATTTCACTCTTAACCCGCAGGCCTGTATAGTGGTATTGGCAAACAGTGTAGATCCAGATGAGCCGGCTCGTAACGAGCCGTCTGATCAGGATCTGCACTTTTTGCAATTAATTTTCATAATTTTGAGAACAAAAACACCACATGTTCACAAATGGACTGGTCTGAAAATCATTTTGTGATTATTTAGATTGGTTGCAAAATTAACATATCAAAATCCATTCCAGTTACTTAGGGGTGAGAGGGTTAATCTGCAGAGGTCTGTCCGTGGATGTGCAAAACAACGTTTAGCCCTTCGCGCCGTCGATAACGCACCCCCTTAAAATAATTCCTGCGTACGGGCCTGGTATTCAATAGTGTTTGCAAGCTATGTGTGATGTCCATATTCTGCTTACATAATGTATACAGCAGATGATGCAATGGTAAAACAAGTAGTTATAACCATTCCCCACCCACTGAATTTACAATGGCCATTTTACATGCAATACTGTTTTCTTATTTTATACGCTGCCAGATACTTATGAAGTTAGAACGGTTCATTATAAATGTGTAGCTACTATAAATGTGTAGTTTAAATGCATATACATGTACTTAGGTATTACTAATAGCTATCCGTACACACTTCAGATACAGAATGCATGTGTGTTCGTCTCTCCTTTTGTCCATTGTCACATGGTTAATGTCGCGTTCTGGACCGATCCGAGCAGATTAGGCTGGAGACCGCAGAATCAAGGTGCATGATCACGTGGTTACAACAACAACAAGTAAGTAGTATTTGATATTTTCCTTAATATGCAACGGATTTTGATGAAATATGGAGCAGCAAACTCGTCTTCAAGAGCTGCATTTGGTGGTCCATGGAGTTCGGCACAGACTTATGTCGTTTTTGCGAAGAATAGATTTCCGTGTAGACACGAAAATCGATTCTTCGCAAAAACGACAGAAGTTTGGGCGGAAATACAGCTTAACAAGACGCGTTTGATGCGCCATATTTCATCAAAATCCGTTGCATATTAAAGGTGCATACCCACTCAGTAGGCACAACATGTTCTTTATAGTAATTAAATAAGTGTATAAGTGTGTCACTATTCCACCAGTTATAAAAATTACCAGTGCCCGCTACACAGATATAATCATTTAGTAATGTTTATTTTACTGATAGTGACGCGCGGTGGTATCAGGCTATTTTCATATGCAAATCAGGCATGATACTTTTCAATTATTTATACTAATTAAATGTGTCACCTGAACAAATAATATTTTCGACTGATTATAAAGTATGACCATTGCACATCAAGAATACATAGAGATAATAAATAGTAGTGTCCGTTAATATTTTAAGGAAACAGTGTTATCGCCCCTGATATCAGTGTTGTAATGTACGTCTGATATAAAATGTATACTAATGCCAATCAATACGTGGGGTAATGGTGAATGAATGTTTATTTTGCCAGAAAGTGTCTCCGATGATGTCTGAGATATAGAGAACAGTTTGTGTCTACTGCGTGGGTTTGTACCTTTAAGGAAAATATCAAATAATACTTACTTTAGAGTGGGCGACGTTGTTGTTGTTGTAACCACGTGATCATGCACCTTGACATACACATATTATACAATACAATACATTTTATTCACTCTAAGCCACATGCGTGACACACGAGGTATACAACAGATTACATAATACAACGATGGGTACAAATACAAAATTCATATGTATAAGCTCACTAGTACGGCAGCTTAAAAGGGACATGCGCAATTCTTTTTCTATGTCGTTCCCACGACATATTGATATGTACTGGCATATGTGACTTACCTCCCATTATTAAGTTGTCCATCAGTGTTGATGTGAACCTCAGGAACTACTACAGTTCTTTAGTGTTTAGCGGATAGCTAAGAAGATTATTGCTGCATACGTCTTTAAAGTAGAACATTTGGACAAGTACCTGGTACCAATAGACAGGAAAAAGTGTCTTCTTTCCAAATTGGGTTACTTTTTTAGTTTATTCCAATGTTTTCCTCGCATAATTCCTTGTTTACCTAACGCACTGAATTAGTCAGTAACGGATAGCTTTGGTGTTTATCGGATACGTGTGCGACAGTTGCTGAGGGGGTGTCTCAAAACATTCCAAATCATGTATTTGTTTTGTAAATGACTAGGAAACATGCTTACATGCATATCACATTAACACTGATTAAATCTGTTTCATCATGTAATGTGTACATGTGTACATGTGTAACTTAAAAATAAAAAATATTTACACTGCTTAAACTTTTTTTTCATCCCAATATTTTCTTGAAGCAATGTGATGGGTGGTGCCATTAAAAACACATAAATGTCGTTATGAGACTGAATTAAAATATAGAGTGATGCGGGTGGGGGGGGGGGGGCAGTGGTGCGCCGATTCCCGGCGAGACATACTGAATACATACATGGTGGTAAACCGTGTATTAACTCTGTAATTATTATTAATTAATAAATCATAGAGAATAACTTCACAAATGTACATGTAACATTACCCTTTTAACCTCACAGTCATGTATAGTGGTAGTGGCAAACAGTGTACATGCAGATGCGGCGGCTCTTAATGATCAAAACGTCTCATCAGGATCTGCACTGTTTGCCACACATTTTCTATGAGTCCCGGCAATGATTCGAGTCCTGTGAAGGGTTGGGCCGAGGTGGTGGCCGTAAACAGTGTTACTGAGTGTATTAACTGTGATTGGTGATGGTGTCCATTGATGGACCCGCCCGTCGGACCCCCGCAAAATGATGGAATGAACCAATCAGATTGGCTCATTCTGTCAATCTGCGAGGCACCGACGGGCTGGACCATCAATATACACCATCACCCTGTAATTAGTAATTAATAAATCAGACTATAACTTCACGAATGTATATACATGTAATATTAACCATTTAAACCTCACATGCATGTATAGTGGTATTGACAAACAGTGTACATCCAGATGAGCCGGCTCGTAACGAGCTGGCTCATCAGGATCTGCACTGTTTGCTACATATTTTTTGTTTAGCGCCAAAATCTGATAAAAACTGATCATGAACATGAACCACCGGATACGGCATTAAATATAATGCCCTGAAATCGCATATTTTTTCCAGCAACATTGGCGTAGTGAAAATAAAACAAAGTCAACACCCCAGAAAAAAAATTGGCGAGGGGAGGTGGGCACACATGTGCTTTTGTTATTTTTCCAGCAGCATTGGCGTAGTGAAAAAAAACACTAAGTCAACACCCCAGAAAAAAAATTGGCGAAGGGAGGTAGGAACACCTGTGCTTTTGTTATTTTTTCCAGCAACATTCGGGCTGGAAGAGAAATAAAAACAAAGTCAACACCCCAGAAAAAAATTGGCGAGAGGAGGTGCGCACACATAAGCTTTTGTTATTTTTTCCAGCAACATTGGGGTTGGAAGTAAAAAAAACAAAGTCACCCCAGAAAAAAAATGTCGAGGGGAGGTTGGCACACCTGTGCTTTTGTTACTTTTTTGCAGCAACATCGGGGATGGAATTGAAAAAAAAAAGTCAACACCCCAGAAAAAAATGGCGAGGGGGGGTGGGCACACATGTGCTATTGTTATTTTTTCCAGCAACAATGTATATTGGCGTCGAGTGAACACCCCAGCATGCGCCGACAGTTCAAACATACCGCAAAACGATCGAGTGTAAAAATCATAAAAAAACCCGCAAAAGCTGAGACAAGGCGGCTGCCTCGTCTGCCTCATCCTGGCTACGGGCCTGACCAGTATTATTTTTATTTAGAAAATGAATGCCTTTAAAATAAATATTCACAAATTTTAAAATTGTAGTTGTCAATGTCAATTAGAATTTTCAATCCCTGTGGTGTTGATCTCTCTACAATGAAACACCCCCTCTTTCATGTAGATAGAATGAAGCTACATACATGTATAATAATAATAAGCAACGTATGTAGATGCTATGGCCAGTTTGAGAAACTGTTACGACCTGGTTAACCAAAACGTGTGACGGACTGACTGACATACGGACGGACGGACAGACAGACGGACGAACGGATCGACGGACGGTCCGAACACTGTGTGCCACCCGTCTCCGGTGGCATAACAAACCCATTTGATATATTGTTCGCAGGTCATATTGATTTTGAGACGATCCCCGCAAATCTGATTTGTACGCAAATTAAGATGATCCGTTACTGCCGGAAGCACGTGCGTTATTATTGACGTCTGTGTTCAGTGACATGGTGTGATTTATGAACCAAGCTTCTTTCCAGTTATAGAGGACATGATTATACATCATATTATTCACAGAGTTTGTTTCTTCCAAACTAACTGTTTATACATTTTCAGTGAAATTACTCTGGAGCGACTTACTTTCGCTTTACCTGGTGTAAACTTCCGGTTACGTCATTGTGTTTCTTGAAGCTTTACGCACGGCAAGGAAACTGCTATATCAAAGTAAACATGTCATTGTGTGGGGGATGGATCACTGTTCCTAACGGTAATATTTTATTTATTATAAATGTACAATATAAAAAAATATTGTGTTAAAAAGTATATACCTATCCGCTATACCCTAAAATCCGCTATACCCTAAAGAACTGTAACACTCTTCACTATTGTAAATTATATTTCTTGTTATGTCGATATGACAAGCAGTGAAGTGTAGGCATGTGTGTGCGTCTGGAATTCATACTCAGACCCAGCACACACCTTAAAACATCACGGTCTTGTCTGAATTCATTGTCACTATCACATGCTTCCAATTTGCGCACCTGTTGTATCCGTGTTCAACATTCAGTCATTCCAAAGTCTATCATTTTAGCATTAGATGCAAAACCACGCTTGCTGTCAGATAATTTGCTTTCAACCACATCATTTCGTCAAATGGCCCACGCCTAACCATCCCAGAGAGCAATTTTAATTGAGAAAACGTGCCTTCATTCTCAGCAATAGAAATAATCCACATTTCGTCAGCCATCTTGTTCGTTGCGTTCTGGGATTGTTAATTTGACGAAACGAAGTGACTTTCAAAGACCAACAATGAAGCGTTCTTTCAACAATGCCTTTCTGGTATATAATCATAGGTTTATTTGTACTTTCAGAAAAGTATCTCTTATTAATTATCTGTCTTTATGGATGAAATATGCGTCTTGGTGCGTTTCGTAACAGGCGAGTTTGGCGGTTTGTAATATTGTAGACCGCACGCGAGCGGCCAACATTGTCTGGCCGCTCACGAGATCGCCCTGGCTACTTATACGTCAGCGGCCAATTGTTTTGGGTCGTTCACGAGCCCGGCCAGTATTTTCTGGCCGGTTTCGAGATCTTCACGTGAGCGGCCAACTTTTAGTGGCCGCTCCGACCCAAAAGTGGCCGTTGTGACCACAAATTATTGGCCGCTGGCCGTTGTGACCGAAAATTGGCCGTTGGCCGCTGCGACCACAAATTAGTGACCGTTGGCCGCCGGCCAACCCATGGGTATAAAAGAACCCCGATTTTTTCTGTTGATTCATTCTGACTTTTGGCTTTTCACGAACAACACCTCCACGCAAATTTCGTGAGAAAAATGTATCACATCAATTCCACAGTAAGATCATTTTAACATCATCCTCGTAGCAAGTACATTTACATTTAGGCATAAATAAGTCGTCAGAATCACTTTGGACATTATTTACGGCAACATATATTACACCGTCTTATCCTGTTATAGCATTATTAATACACATAGATACGTGTATTCACCGCAGTGCTAGGTGGCTAAATTTCATGTTAAATATTTCGTTTAAACCAGCCCGGCACAGAACTATCTTTACATTAATTACTGGTTTTTTGACTTCGCGCGGTACTAACAAATTATAATGTGTTCGTATGCTACTGAAGTGTGACCGTGATATTATGTTAGCGCCACACATTAGCATTAAGATCGAGCGTCCGACAATTTCGAGATAAGTTTGGCAGAATCAGTTTCCATACTTCATGCCATTTTATTGTGTAACTAAAACATGAATATAAATATATAATGCATTTGAACCATCTTCATCTGTTTCACTAAAACTATATAGTATTGGTTACTCTTAGTGAACACGTATGTGAAACAATTGTGTTGTCCATGTATCTGCCATTCACCGTCAGTTACCAGCTTATTAAATTGTTATAATTCAACCGGCTACTTGTGAATTCCCAACGTTCCTACTGAGTGGTGTCTCATCCCACCTCCAGTCCATAGAGAACCACAAGGACAGCAGTCCTAGTCATAACGCACAGGCTGCCGGCTTGTAGTTTGATTGCTGTACTTCTCACTACATGATACTACCAGGCAATCAGACCAAAGTAAAGCAATCAGACAAACTCAGCCCTCAGCGCGTGCCTTGGTGACTTGAGTAGTCCACAGTCCAAGAGCCAAGGAGGCACTTTTAACAGCTGATACAAAATCATACAGCGGCTCTGCTCAACCAAAAGAGGATCATAACAGTATAGGGTACACGCCCCATAGCCGGCGCGTAACAATATCATCTCGTTACCACGACATAGCATCTCGTTCCCACGAGATAGCATCTCGTTACCACGACTTAGCTATGTCGTTCCCACGACATAGCATCTCGTTCCCTCGAGATAGCATCTCGTTCCCACGAGATAGCATCTCGTTCCCACGAGATAGAATCTCGTTACCACGAGTTAGCTATGTCGTTCCCACGAGTAAGCATCTCGTTACCACGACATAGCATCTCATTACCACGACATAGCATCTCGTTACCACGAGTTAGCTATGTCGTTCCCACGAGATAGCATCTCGTTACCAGGACATAGGTAGCCAATGAAAATGCAGCATAATTACCGCCATTTTTTCCAGACCTTCTAGTTTTGAAATCCAACTGATGACAAGCTTGTCACCCTTAAGAAATTTGCATAAATTCAAGATGGCTGTCAAATAGATATAGTGTGCCATATAGTTGCATTAACATGAGGAAATTTAGCAATTTAAGAGCGTAAACTGGGTGTATGAGTGGTGAAAATTGGCAACGTTAAAATTCAATTCCTTAACTGCACTATGGGAAAAATCCAAAATGGCCGCAAAATGTGACCATTTGACGTAATTTCACTAGTTCGTCACAACAAAGAGTATGCTTGTTATACTCTTGGGTTTATTGAAACAATGAATGTTTATTTTTGTAACTTTTCTGTGTAATTGAATAATTGTCTAAATAGCAGAACTCCAAAAATGGCGGCTAATTATAAATATAATACATTATACGTGCAATCGTATCTCTTCATAAGAAAACATATATAATTGCACTCAGACCCTATATCAGAGCAAATGTGCATACGAATATTGTACTTAGATACACAATGATTTTAGTACCTTAGGTACAATTAGATCATTGTTTCAACAGCATTAGTCCAAAATGGCCGCCAACTATTTTGATATTATTGTAGCAATTAGCTTATATAATTGGACTCGTATGTCACATCTAAGAATGTAATTATACCAAAATACTGGTATTAAGTCAAGATGATCATTTGTTTTCTTAACTTAATACACACCATTAGACAACGTTCAATAACAGAAGTCTAAAAATGGGCGCCGGATAATAATATAGTAATCAAATCATATACTTATAAATATTACCCTTGATTATATACGTTGGCTTATTCAGTTTATTTTGGAAAGCTTTCTTGTCTTGCCATTCCACATCAACATTAATGCTGACAATATTCTGACACCAAATTATGTAATTATAACTTACATAGTGGGCGATGGCAAGAATAT
The DNA here is from genome assembly GCA_029237695.1 of Conchocele bisecta. NCBI lineage: Eukaryota > Metazoa > Mollusca > Bivalvia > Lucinida > Thyasiridae > Conchocele > Conchocele bisecta. The sequence goes on from CM055270.1 coordinate 83,016,772, forward strand.
GTAGGGTGGAACTTTATAGTAAACATTAATGACTTCCTAATTTGAATGAATGCAAGAGGTTTTCTTTCATAACATTGGTTCCAAACGCTTCAATGATCAACAAGTTCACTGTGGTTTCAACATAGCTAGTACAAATGGAGAAACACATATACATGTATATATATATATATGTCAGCGGTCCCATTAGCGTTATTTCCATAGCAGCTAAGGACTCCCACTGATATTATTACATTCCGGCAAGTTATTTTCTCTGCGAAAGGTACATACATTCTACTAAAGGGCGGTACGTACATGGTGATTTATGTACCTATAATTCCAGCACAAAAATATTTACACAATTTCCGAACATTTGATTGGTCCGTAGCAAGTCTCTGTCCAAAAATTATATCCCAGTAAACTCCCATGCCGAACTACTTTCCGTAACCGTCAGGCGCAGTTAAAATAATTCTTATGAACACGGAAAATAAACACATTTTCTTGATGAATTTATTTCAAATGCTGGAATTATAAGGAATGAATGGCCTTTTTGTGGAATTTATCGGGGATATAAACTTGGAAAACTCGCGGGAATACTGGACGAGGCCTTCCGGGCTTCGTCCAGTATTCCCGCGACTTTTCCAAGTTTATACCCCGATAAATTCCACAAAAAGGCCATTCATTCCTATATTTAATATCACTTATCATTTGGTAAACTGCAAACAATTGATATATATTAAGATTTGTATTGATTATGTAGAACAAATTATATTTGTATGATGAGATAATGCAATATTTCTATAACATTCTTGGTTTCAATGACAAGTCGGAATTCAACGTCTGACATGCATGTGCAATTCATTTTATTACATAGATCTCAATATGGAGTGCATGCATATGACATGTTAACATACGTAAATGCTGAACAAAGAAATCAAATTTAATCACAAATTCAATAATTCTGAGAAAAACACTGAGATAATGTAGAATAAATATTATAGTGTGGACACAAATAATACACATTGGAATGATATATACGACAGTCATTCCATTTGAGCCACTACTAACTCACGGTAACAATAACTGTTATAGTCATTGCAGACTACAATACATATAGTACACACCAATATATACAACATGACAGCATTCACGGTACAATGCAATGGATATAAGAAATGCAGTAGTCACGAAATTTAATATACTAATATGACAATGCTAAACAACGTAACTGTCATCCCTTGCGGCTAGAGTATTTGTGCCATCATATCTTCTTCTTTTCTTATAGTCATATCTACAATATTAACTTTAATTATTTCATGTATACTGTGTATTTCGTTTTAATTAGTTTGTCGTTATCGTATGATATATTATTCGCTTTTGATTGCCTTGTATATTGATGTAATTTTGAAGCTTGATGACGAGGTAAGCGGGAGGTTTGCCAAACAGTTCAGTTTCAACCATCCAAGTGTTCTGTTTTATGCACTGTCCTGTCCAAGGTGGCATCCTTCTTGTCATGTGTCCGTGTACTGTCCTTCATTGGGATTCCTGTTACTTTACCAGTAGTTCATTGGGGAATAGTTGTTCTTGTGCTTGCTCTGCATTTGTTATACTGTTTATGTAGTGTATGCACTGTTGCTTTCGTTTTGGGACCGTACACCGCTAATCTTGGAGTGCATGTTTGTGCCGCGTTGAAGGTTCTGCGACCACCGAGGTGCGCATGTCATTTGCTTATTAGGAAGTATTTATTGCGTTGGTTTCTTATGGTCTCACTTTTCTACTGTGTTATCTATTTTAATAATCATGTCATTATTATGCGATCGTCATTTACATACATTTGTAAACTATTGCTATAACAGTGTGCTCCCTATGGAGCTGGACTGAACTTAATTATATAACTTGATTATTAAACGATGATTGCTATAATTTATATTTGGCAGCCGTCTTGGACTTCTGCTATTGGAACACGTGTCTAATTAGATAACAAGGTTACAAGAGAGCACAAGATTGACATAAATATGTGTTTTTTCTTTGTAATAGGTCAAAGTGACATTTCATATTTTAATCATTACACATTATGATTGTCATTGCCAGGTACTTTATATATGGCGGTCATCTAAGGCTTCTTCTTTCTTTTGATACAATTGTCTAATATTGCATTTGAAAGTTCAAAGTTACATACAACGTTCAATGTGTCAATAAACCTGAGATATGTATACTAATATGCTTAAACTAATCAATAGCCCCAGTAATTAGTATGCAATGTGCGCAGTATAAGGCAACGTGACTATTTTCTTAAATATTTGGCGGCCATATTTGACTTCTGCTATTGGCACAGTTATTTAATTATGTGTCCAATTTAATGAAAACGTTCAGAGTATGCCTAAATCCAATACATATATACCAATTTACTACGATATGGCGCTAATATGCAGTTATATACTTAATTATCAGTCCTTTTACATTATTGTTATATGATACTATAGCTATATGTGGCGGCCATCTTGGACTCCCCCTGTTCAACAATTTGTCTACGAACATATCGAACGTACTGAAAGCGTTTGTTGTGGCAATATATCCAATAGCAGTATCATGTTTGCTTTGATATAGAGTGTGAGAGTAGTTATATGTAAAATATGTTACATTTGGCGGCCATTTTGGATGTTTTGCATGTCACAGTGAATTGAATTGAATATTAAAGATGTTGACCGCTTATCTGATAAGTCAAATGAATCCACTTTACGCTCTTAAATTACTTCAATACCTCACACAATACCTATAACTGTCTGCCGGCCATTTTTAATGTATGCAAATTTCTCAAAACGCTCAAAGATGACAGAGTGTCATTAGCCGGATTCTGGATGTGGATGGCATGGACAAGCAAAATCGCCAATAACAAAACTATGTTAATCAAAACAATGTTAAGCTACCGGCTGTCGGACTAAAATGGCGGTAATTTTGCTTCATTTTCATTGGCTACCTATCTCGAGGGAACAAGATGCTATGTCGTGCGAAAGACATAGCTAACTCGTGGTAACGAGATGCTATCTCGTGGGAACGAGATGCTATGTCGTGGTAACGAGATGCAATCTCGTGGGAACGACATAGCTAATTCGTGGTAACGAGATCCTATCTTGTGGGAACGAGATGCTATGTCGTGGTAACCACATAGCTAAGTCGTGGTAAGGATATCCTATCTCGTGGGAACGAGATCCTATCTCGTGGGAACGAGATGCTATGTCGTGGGAACGACATAGCTAAGTCGTGGTAACGAGATGCTATCTCGTGGGAACGAGATGCTATGTCGTGGTAACGAGATGCTATGTCGTGGGAACGACATAGAAAAACATTTGCGCATGTCCCTTTTAAGCTTCCGTACACTAGCCATTATAACCATAAAGTATTTCTTATAAAAATAGCTAAACTTCTTAATTGTTTTCCATATTTTTCTCAAATAGCTGGGCGAATTTTAAAGTATTTGGTCTTCTAAAATAAAATGGCAGGCTTGATATACCGTTTTCGAACTTCATCATAGAAGCGGCACTCGAAAAGGAAATGAAACTCGTCACCGAGAGCACCAGCGCCACATTTGTTGCAGACCCTGCTTGCTCTCGGTACACCTGACCATCTACCAGTTTCGACCGCCAGTCTATGATTACAAGTTCGAAATCGGGTCAATGTTTTTCTTAACCTTTCCGTGAAATTAATTAAATATGTTTCTAATCCAAACTCTGTTTTAAAGATTCTATACGTAATTCCACGTGAAGATGAATCGATGCTGGTGAGCCATGACTGAATAAACTGGTTCTGAAGCTGGGTCCTGGCGTGGTGGCTCAGCCAGATAGCATTAACATCGTTCTGGCTAAGCCATACGCCAGGAGCTCCAATTTCAGTTAAAATAGACTTAACATTCTGAATCAATCGGAAATGAGTCACATTTGCTTCATGTTGTGTATATAATAACTTATTCATTAAGAAACAATAAATTACTCTGCTTCCCTGAAACTAATTTTGCCCAAAACGAAATAATTCTACATTTAATGTCAATAATAAGCGGAAATTTGCCTAGTTCTCCATAAACCATGACAATTGGTGTGGATTTCTTTACCCCCAAAACAGTTTTACAAAATTTCAAATGAATTGTTTCTATAGCTGAAATGTTTTCAAATCCCCAGATTTCACAGGCATAGCAGAGAATTGGAGTGATACATTGGTCAAATAACTTAAGCTGACAGTCTACTGGAGTTGACAAGTTGTTAATCTTTCTAAATAGGCCGAAAAGAGCTTTGGATGCTTGGTCTATCAAATGTTTCTTAGTCTTATGAAAAGTTCCGTTTTGTGAAAAAACATTTCCCAAATATGTAAAGTGGTCTACAATTTCAATGTTGATATCGTTATATGTAAAGGCTATCTTTTTTGATGATTTACGTTTTCTGAAAATCATTATTTTGTTTTTTGATGTGTTTACTTCCAATTCCCACTGAATACAGTATTGATGAAAATAATTTAGAGCATCTTGTAGGCCAGTTTCTGTTTCAGACATGAGAATAGTGTCGTCAGCGTATACTAACAAGAATAGTTTAACATATATATCTAGATGTTAAAACATGTCAGATGTAACCGATTGTAAATCTACAATTGAAAATCTTCAAGGTCGTTCAAAAACATGGCAAACAAAAATGGTGACATAATTTCACTTTGCCTGACACCCACCATGCATGGGAAGTATTCTGAAAAGTCATTTCCTACTTTAACACAAGATTTAATACATTTATACATGTTTTTAATTATGTTTAAACATTTCCCGTTTATGCGGGACAGCAACAGCTTATGCCAGAGGCCATTTCTCCATAGAGTATCGAAAGCTTTCCTAAAATCAATAAATGCGCAGAAAAGAGGTTGCCTTTTATTAAATAGTATTTCTATAATTGCATGTAAAGTAAAAATGTTATCAGCCGTACTATATCCTTTCCGAAAACCAGCCTGTGCCTCTGTTATAAGCCCATTCTGTTCAACATATGTTGTCAACCTATTTGTAATTATAGAAGTGAATACTTTACCAAGACAGCTAACTATTGTTATTGCCCAATAATTGTTAGGATCATGCATTGAGCCCTATGCTTATAAATTGGTATTATATGACCTTCGAGCCAATCATTTGGTACAATTCCAGTTTCAAAAACATGATTAAACAGTTTCACGTAGAGACTTAACATTATGTGTTTAGTGTTTGAAATATATTCGTTAAGTATAGAATCGCGAGAACAAGCCTTGTTGTTTGACAGTTTGGAAATCGCTGAGAGTATCTCATTTGCTGATATAGGCGCGTTAATATCTTCATTATACGGTAAATTTATATCTGCTGCATCATCAATAATATGTTGTTCATTAATATGATAAATGGCATTCATGTCTTTAAAGTTGGTATACAATTGATTAACATGAATGCCATTGATCGGCATTCATGTCTTTAAAGTAGGTATAAAATTGATTAACATGAATGCAAGTGATCGGTTCGGTGTTTTGGCCGCCGTTTACAAGCTTCCAAAATTCTTTAGGTCTTGACTTTTGCATTTGTCGTATTCGTGCACCGTATTTATGTTTATAGTTGTTCGCATGCGTAGTGATTGTTTTCTTATATATTTTACTCGCACGATGTAAAATAGTTTTATTATGTGCCGTTTTATGAAAATGATATGCATTTTTAGCCTGCATAAAACGTTTCCTATTTATACTACACTCATTTCCAAACCACGGTCTGTTTATGCTATTTTTACGACGCACCGGGCCGTGACGCGCCTGGCCAAACGTTCTGTCTGCGGTCTGTGTAAACAAATGACCTATACACGACACGAAATTATCCAACGATGATTGGTCGACCGTAGCGCTGCCCGTGCTGTCTGGTGCAGCCTGGTCGAGTGTACTACGAGAGCGTTCATAATTGTCTTGTAAATGATCACATAATATTTTTTTTCTACTGTCGAAGTCTCCAACTAGACAGACTTCGTCGTAAATGTTGCATAATCGAGAAAGTTCAGATGGATTCTGGAAGTTTCAGTACTTGTTGTTGTTGTTAGTACCACGTGATAATACACCTTGAGAATGGGTCTCTGTATGTGTATGTGGTCCAGATGGAGATCATACTGATTAGATAAAGCAAGTTTGGTCCCCGGCACGATATTATTTCCGAGCCAGAGTAGTCATTCTAGATGCTGTCCCCCATCCAATAATCCAGGTTATAGGCCGCCAGCGTCAGGTGAACCGATTTACCGACTGCCCCCTGTGGATGAGAATATAGGGTTAACTGTATTGTAATTTTCAAATTTGCGGCGTATATCAGAAAATGATAGGTCGGAAAATCTGTGCCATTAAACATGTTTTCCGACCTATCATTTTCTGATATACACCGCAAATTTCAAAATTACAATGCGGTTAACCTATTTGTATTGCACTCCTTTACTAATGGCGTAAGAATACATATTCAAATAATTTCCCACCGTTCATCAACAATGATATACCTGTATGTATGACCATCAGCCAATCAGATTGCGTGATATTTATAGAGTGCATTAGAATGGAAGACAGTATTGTCCGCAGACGATAACTTGCTATTTGTTTACAAACAAACCGGTCATAAACAAAACACAGAAAAGGTGAGACAGGTAGTATAAAAACAAAGTCCGCAGATGATAACTTGCTACTTGTTTACAAACGAACCGACCATAAACAAAACACAGAATAGGTGAGGTAAGACAGGTAAATATACCGTGTCTGTATTCCTTTTCAATAGTTATTTTGAGGTTTCTCATCAAGTCTTATGTAGTCGAGGGGTTAGAGCGACGGATATCAATGCCGTAGGTAGTGAGTTCGAATCTTAGATTTAAATACATATATTTTTTATTTGCTTATATTTTATTATACATGTATATTTATTTTGTATATGCGTTACCCTTACAAATTACATTAACTTAGCAGGAGATATATTATATGTAGAACGTTAGTCTCACATTGAAGAAAACTAATAACTAAATGCACATTTCATATGTGTCTACATGAAGAATCAGGGAGTGTGTTCTCGTCGATTATGTCACATGGAGGTCATACGGCGATAGTGATAACTCTCGCCGTTTCATATATTTCCCTGTCTAGCAACCAGTCATAAAAAGAACACAATAATATCGACAAAAGTAATCCGTTTTCGAACTCTTGACTAGATGGGAAGAACAAAAGTTCTGATAACGTACGAGTAGTATCCCGCTTCGATACCACTGAGCCACACTACATATATATTTTTGAGCACCAAGATACACTATTATGTTGACATGCGTGCACGTGCACTATATCATGTATGTATTATACATGAAAACGAGGCTATGATATGATAATACACCTGGTCTACATATTTTTGGACTCATCGAATGACCTCCAGCAACTTATTATCATCTGTCATTTATAAATATACCTCTGTCAGTATTCCTTTTCAATATTGATTTTGAGATTTGTCATCAAGTCTTATTATGTATTCTAGGGGTTAGAGTGACGGATATCAATGACGTAGGTAGTGAGTTCGAATTTTAGTTTTTCATACATACATGTACATGTATATACACATATACATGTATTTTGATTTGTTTATGTTTTATTACATATTTCTTTTGTATGTGTGTTGCTCTTACAAATTGCATTAATTAAGCATGAGATAGATTACATGTAGAACGTTAGTCTCACGTTGAAGAAAACAATAACTAAATGCACACTCATTTCATATATGTGTACATGAAGAATCTGGAGTATGTTCTCGCCGATCGTGACACATTGAGGTCATATATCAAAAGTGATAATCCTCGCCGTTTCATGTATTCCCTTATCCAGCAAGCAAAATTAAAAATAACAGAATGATATCGACAAAAGTAATGCGTTTTGTGAGGTTCTAACTCTCGACCAGATAAAATGAACAAAAGTTCTGCTAACGTATGGATATTCTCCCGCTTCGATACCACATGGCCACACATTACATGTCTATTTTGGGCACCAAGATACACTATTATATTGACATGCATGCACGTGCACTTTATAATGTAGTTATTATATACGAATACGAGGCTATGATATGATAATACATCTGGTCTACCTATATTTTGACTTATCGATTGACCTCCAGCAACTTATTATCGTCTGTCATGAATGTTATCAACTTCCGGTTCTCGATATCGGTAACGCAAAATACTGTGACAAGGAAAATACTTGGATTAAAGTGTTATAGCCTGTTGTCTGCGATTCATTTATTTGGATTTACAACATAAACATGGCCAGCATATCATCCAAAAGGAAATCCGAGATGGACACACAGGAAAGTGCCAAAAAAGTGAAATCTAGTGACAATCCTTTGTCTTCCGAAGGCGCCAAAGCGAAAACCAAGATGGCGGCGCCCTCGCCGAGCACGGACGATGAATTGTACGTGCCGCCAGGTATCAAACTACTTTTTACCAATCTAACTTCAGACATTCAGTCATCACACAACAAATTGGCCCTCCGCATGGACAATCTAGAGCGTGATCTGGAGGAGAAAATATCTACACTGGTGTCGGTTGCCATTAAAACGGAAATTGACAAATTCCGCAGCGAATACAACTCAGAAATTGAAACTTTGAAAACAAAGCTCACTAAGCTCGAACAATCATATGCGGAAATCGTGAACTCACAGACGGACCCATCATTTAGCTTTGAAGAAAGGAAAAAGAGAATTGTAATCAAGGGAATCCCGTGTGATAACAATGAATCCCCCCAGGTGACCCACGACAAAGTCTTGGCCTTGATCAAGGACGGCTGCAAACTGTCTGACGTGAAAGTCGTCAAATCGGAGCGAAAAATTCCCCGAGGTAAACAGTTTGGCCCAATAATAGCGACCATTGAAACATTTGAGCAAAAACAAAAACTTATGAAAGCGAAAAATGATCTAAAAAACAACAACAAATATAAACGTGTGTTTATTGATAACGATTACGCGCCAGAAATTCGTAACACTGACTCGAATTTCCGCACAATACTGAAAGAAATTGGCAAGGACAAGCAATACCGTGTTTCTGGCGGAAAGGTATTCCCCGTGAGGCGCGTCAACGGTAACGGTAACGCTAATTAGGACTGTGTGCACCTAGGTTGCTGGAATGTTGCTGGCTGGTCGCGTAAGAATATCGACAATCATTTATTCAGACTACAATCAATACAATATTTGGACTGTGATATTTCTGCGTCGTTGACATTTTTGAGAGGTAACGAGACATTAGACATACCGGGTTATACGTTTTATGGCCATAATCGAGCAAACCTCCATAGCAACGCCCGGAGGGGTAGCGGGGGCATCGGCGTTTTCGTGAAGTCCCACCTATTCACTTCATATAATGTGTCAGTACTGGATACAACAATAGAAGGTATTATGTGGCTTAAATTGTCGAGCAAATGCAGTAATGACAATATTGTACTGTGCGTGTGCTACCTCCCACCGTCCCAGCTGAATCGTCAAGACACGTTGATCCAGAAACATTTTACTGTAACTTACTGGAGCAAGTGTACGCGTACCAGAATACGGGTCAAATGTTTATATGCGGCGATTTTAACTCACGTGTCAGCTGTGACACAGACTTCATAGAGGGCGTAGACGATGTGTGCCAGCGGCAAGTTGTTGATCACGTGACCAATTCTAACGGTGACCGTTTAATCGACTTCCTGATCGACTGTGGGATTTGTATAGTTAACGGGCGCGTCGGCACGAACAATTTTACCCACGTCGCATCGCGGATCATCTGTGGTGGATTATGTATTGACACCTTATGAACAATTACTACGTATCTGCGACTTTCAAGTTACCCTCGCTTCTGAGCTGCAAAATACGTTGAATATGCAAGGTAACTCGAAAATCCCCGACCACTCAGTACTCCTATGGTCTATACGCTCTGAAAACCCCGTATGTGAGCGGACGAGTAACGTCACAGCCCCAGGTACACGCCCGCACTATGATACGTCCAAACACGCTGACAGTTTTCTCCAGGATGACATTTCCAGAATCCACGTAAACGAGACTATCGCCAGAATAGAGCGTTCACTGCTAGACAGCGCAAATGTTGGAGGAGCTTATACCGAGTTTGTAAACCTGCTATCGTCGGAAATGGACAAACACTTCCCCAAAAAGTCACACCCACGCCCTAATAAACGTGCCAAATCCCTATACAAACCGTACTGGAATGACGATTTACAAAAACAATGGGACATTGTATGCCGCGAAGAAAAAGCCTGGCTATCTGGAGACCCTGGTCGAAAGCGCACCCTCCGCCAATCCTACAACACTCAGCGCAAGTTATTCGACAAAATGAACCGTAAAGCAAAACGTGCGTTCCAATTGGCCGAACAAAACCGCCTTAGCAACTTGAGCACAAACACAGACTCTCGAAACTTTTGGAAAGAGATAGGGCGCATCGGTATCCAGAATAACAGGAAGATGACAATCCCTATGGAAGTCGAAGACGTTAACGGAAACGTGTTAACGGACGTCGGTGACGTTTTGTTACGTTGGAAAGGTGACTATGAACAGTTATACTCGGATGAAACGAATATCAGCGATTTTGACAATAATCACTTGAATTACGTAAAACAGAGTTTACGTCACGACAGCGTCCCCCACACGGACCGCGACATATCCACTTTAAATCGGCCTATCTCTCTCCAAGAGGTTAAAACATGCACATTCAAGGCTAAGGTAAAAGGTGCACCTGGCCTGGACAACATACCCGCGGGCGTTTTGCGCAATGACAATTGTGTCCGACTACTGCACACGATAATACAGTTTTGTTTTGAACACGGGACCGTGCCGAGTGAGTGGACGTCAGGCCTCATTAAACCTATCCCGAAATCGGACGCCAACGACCCCAGAAACCCATTGAGCTACCGGCCGATTACGCTGATATCTATCCCGTGCAAGATTTACGCGGATATATTAAACTGTAGACTAACCAAGTGGGCTGAGCAAAATAACATTTTAGTGGACGAACAGAAACGGTTTTCGACGAAAACGATCATGCACCGAACACATGTATGCACTATACTCGATTATAAACAAGCGTAAAATGCAGAAGCGTGATACATTTGTGTGCTTCATTGATGCAAAAAAGGCATTTGACCGAGTTAACAGAGACTGTTTATGGTTCAAACTTATGACACTCGGCATAAAAGGCAAAATGTTAGACGCAATCCAATCCATGTACGCCAACGTGAAGTGCGCTGTGAAGGTCAACGACTTGACAACGCCGTTTTTCGACGTCAGTATTGGCGTCAAACAGGGCTGTAAAATTTCGCCGACACTTTTCTCCCTCTACATCAACGACCTGGCTGAAGAACTAAAGACATTACAGTGTGGAGTCGATATTGGTGGGACCGACCTGTGCATCCTGTTGTACGCAGATGACGTCGCGTTAATTGCCCCGACGGAAGAATCTCTTCAGACAATGTTGAACGCAGTCAACCGGTGGTGCGTGAAGTGGAGATTAAGTCTAAACCAGGACAAAACAAAAGTTGTTCACTTCCGCCCTTCTACTGCCCCCAGGTCTAATGTTCGCTTCACATGTGGTAATTTTCATGTAAATCTATCCAGTACATACAAATATCTAGGCTTGTGGTTTCACGAGCACCTGGACATGAAATACGCCGTTTCTGAATTGGCCAAATCAGCAAGTCGAGCCCTGTCCGCCCTATATACTAAGTATTTACACTTGGGAGGGATGACGTTACGATGTTTCAAAAAGCTATATGAAAATCTAGTAGAACCCGTATTGTTCTATGCTAGCGGCATTTGGGGCCTCACAAACCATAGAAAAATAAATACTGTACAAAATAAAGCGTGCAGGTATTTTCTGGGCCTCGGGAAAAACGCATCTAATATAGCATCCCAGGGAGACATGGGCTGGTCTGGCTGTTTTGTCAAACAGAAACTTGAAGTGAGTAGGCTTTATTGCAAGTTGAAGCGGCTGGACAATACTAGACGTGTGAAAATGGTGTTTAATTGGTAAAGTACGCACGGCAAGTGCTGGGAGCGTAGAGTGAAGACTTTCGCCGATAGCCTAGACATATGGCAGACATTTGAAAACTGTGACTTCACCACTAAAACTGTTATTAAATGTGTTAAAACTAAGCTCATGAACTTGGACGCGAGCACGTGGAAAACTGGTCTACATAATGACAGAAATAACCCCAACGGTAACAAACTGAGAACATATAGACTATACAAACACGAGTTGAAAAGTGAACATTACGCCTCGATCAGTATGCAGCGCTGCCACCGAAGCATTCTAGCGAAATTCCGCAGCGGTAGTTTACCACTTTTTGTGGAAACTGGTCGCTACAGTGGGGTGCCACTAACAGACAGACTTTGTAAACTTTGCCAGTCTCGCCAAGTGGAAGATGAAATGCATTTTTTACTCACCTGTGATTTTTACAATGATTTAAGACGTACATTGTTTTTTAAAGCTGAATCTAGCAATACTGATTTTCACAGACTATCTGAGAATGAAAAGCTAATTTTTCTCATGAATAATGTTAATTTGACTCATACACTTGCATCAATTTTATCACTAATGTTTCGTAGAAGAAAACAATTTCTCCCTACTGTTTAATTTCTTATCAAATACAATTCATTGCAAACTACTTGTACAAATTCAATTCCATTTTATCAATTTTTATTAATTTTTCAACTTTTGTATGCATTTTTACATTTTCCGCATCTTTCGGATTTAACCAACTTGTACAATCACTTGTTAAATATAGCAAATCCATTCGCATTGAACATATCACCACTGCAACCACTGTAGACCCAGACCAGCCGGCGATGTATAGCCGACTGGCCATGGTCAGCAGTGTTTGTCAGCATGTCATATGCACGCTCCTACTGCATTCCGCTTGCATATTGAACTCTGTTTATATCGAGTTCAGTCTGAAAGCGGAAACATAGGCGCATGTCAAGATCAGAATCAATTAATTTTACACGAATCCCACATTGCCATGTATTTGTGTCTCATAGGCCGATGTCGGCCGGATCTCTTAAAAATGTAATTTCGCTCACATGTATTATAACCTTGTTTTAATAGATGTGACACGTTAATAAAATATTTTACTACTACTACTACTACTATATCATAGGGACCCGCAGCTCGGCCAGTTATGTTCTTACTGTCTGTTTCACGAAAGCTGCTCAAATGTTAAGGCCATATAACCAATTCAAAAACTTTTTTTTTTTCGATAATATTAAATTGAGGAAAATTTAAAAATGAGCCTTCTTTTTATTTCGTTAAATTTGGTCAAATATTGATTTTATTGCGAAAAAACAATTTCCCCAAATTAAATCCCCATAGACATCTTCACAGAGCAGTAGATAATCCAGTGGTCGGCTGTTACCTTGGTTTGGCAGGTTTCACATCCGGCGGGAATATTTTTAATTGGTGCGCCAAAAGAGCCAGGAAGCAACGATACTTTTAATTTTAGTCACTCTGGTTATGGAAATGTCCATTTTTGTATTATCATGGTAAATGCATGGTACTTTGAGTCCGACAGACGGGTCAGAAAGACCTTACTAATTTTTGAGTCAGTGATCTTTTGTTTTTCCCATTTTTTAAATATTCGTGACCGTATTTGTCAAATAAACCCAGTATATATAGTTTGTTATTGAATATAATTTGTGTTAAATGTTAAAATCGAGGATGAACAGAATGGATTCTGAAAACATCGTAGTACTATTGACCATTTATCGTCCATTACTAATATCATAGATACTAGGAAAAAGAAGAAACTGTCTACATTCTGTGTATTCATCGATTTTAAGAAAGCATATGACTTGATTGACATGAGCAAACTATGGGCAAGGCTTGCTACTGTAGGTATTAACGAGAACATTTTAGGTGCCGTTAAATCATTATATGCTGGTGTATCGTCATATGTCCGACTTAACGGTCTACGAACCGAGTGGTTTGATGTACACTGCGGATTACGTCAGGGATGTTCTCTGTCTCCTCTATTATTTAACCTATCCATCAATGATTTTGCTATAAATATTAAGGCCTTAGGTAAACGTGTCAAGCTAAATGGCGAGGTAGTATCCATTTTATTATACGCAGATTACATAGTGTTGATTGCAGCAAACGAAGCGGATCTACAATTTATGCTTAACGTGCTTCATGAATGGTGTGATATAAACAGCATGGTCGTGAATAATCAAAAGAGTAATATTGTGCATTTTCGGCCACCATCTGTGCATCGAACTGTTTTCCCATCTATGTGTGGACCCGAACAAACTATGCATTGTTGATAGATACAACTATCTTGGTATTATTCTTAGTGAAACATTAGATTATAATATCACAGCAAAAATGATTGCGCACAGTGCTGGTAGTACGGGGCGCCATGCAGGACAGGTTAATTATGTACACAAAATTGAGTTTTGTAACACTAAAAATCACAAAATCCAATTATGTAAAATTCTGATACAAAAACCAATTTTGTCCAGACAAAATTGAGTTTTGTAACACTAAAAATCACAAAATCCAATTATGTAAAATTCTGATATACAAATTTCATTTTTGTTATAAAGGATTCAATTTTGTAAGACAGAATTGAGTTTTGTGAACAAAATTCAGTTTTGTGGGACAGAATTCAGTTTTGTCCACAAAAGTCAGTTTTGTCCACAAACATTAGTTTGCGTAGGATAGTCTATGTCATCTCTACGTTGATTGGTTGAGATCGGTTTTAGTCCATTTTACTAGATGGTGGAGTACACTTGCAGGTTTAAATATTTCAATGCGAAAATATAACCCAATATATCAATATTATACTTCTCTATGGACAGTTATTTTGGTTATATTATGATTACAAATGAGTAGGTTTCACACCATATAAGCATTATATACTTTGAATAAGAAATAAGAAAAATAAAATATTCAGAATTTTCCCTCAATTATGTAAACAGGGTCAAACATAAAGTAGCTGGGACATAGCTAGACCTGAGAGCATACCCATATATAGAGAATACCAGGCTAGTGTCTTTTGATATCAAGTTTATCAGGCAAGGCTAGGAAACGCGTAGGAATTCCGAGGCTTGCCGAGGAATTCCTACCGTTTCCGAGCCGAGCCTGATAAACTTGCTATTAAAATACACTAGCCTGGTATTCTATTTATCAGGTAACGTTTTATGCTCGAAAATGACATTAGATGACGTCGTATTCTAACAGTAGATCTAATCTTGTGAAACAAATGGTATTGGATATGTGTCTACTAGTTGCGAAGTTACGTGTTCGCAACTATGTGTCTACATGCATTATTTACAGTATACACCATCTTAGTATCCATGGTATCTACACAAATACTACAAATGGTTTCCTCAAATGGCCCAATACACACATTCTGTTTATAAACACAGACAGCAGTCAGAACACAGGCCACAGCGCGTGTATTATTGATTTAACTGGGGCAGATGTACCTTGCGATACACAATAAATGACGCCAGTACTCGCGGGAGATCTACATGTACATGAATTATGTGTACAATTATAACGCAAATGAGTTTAAATACGAATGGGTTTGTCAACGTTTGACTGTTTGGAGATAGTTGAAGCAAAATTGCAGAATGAGAAATGAATCATCGGCAGAATGAGAAATGAATCATCGACATTGAATGTGTAGATCGGCGACCGTGACCCATTTCTCCAGTGCAGTTTCTGACCAATGGTAGTCCTTCTTACATACGTGTGCAGAATTGAATTTTGTGACACAGAATTGACAGAATTGAATTTTGTGACACAGAATTGAATTTTGTGACACAGAATTGAATTGTGTGACACAGAATTGAATTTTGTTACACAGAATTGAATTTTGTGGCACAAAAGTGAATTTTGTGACACAGAATTGAGTTTTGTGGCACATAATTGAATTTTGTGACACAGAATTGAGTTTTGTGGCACAAAAGTGAATTTTGTGACACATAATTGAATTTTGTGGCACAAAAATGAATTTTGTTGACAAAATTGAGCCATGTCGCACTTGGCGCCCCGTAGGTAGAGCACTAGGTTTGATCATAGCAAAAACTAAGCACCTAGATGGCGTGCCTCATGATGTTTTTAAGAGATTGTTTGACTCAATGGTCTGGTCAGTTATTGCCTATGGTGTAGCTATTTGGGGTATTAACTCTTACTCGTGAATTAATACAATACATAACAGGGCTATGTGGTACTTCCTAGGTGTATGTAGATACGCACCTAAGGCTGCGGTTTCTGGCGATCTGGCCTGGATTCCTGCACATGTCCGACGTGGAAATGTATTACTAACCATTGGTGTAGGTATGTCAATATGCACACCGATAGAATCAACAGCCGAAATTTTAAATTGTCACTAAATAATGCTGGTAGAGGATGTCGAAATTGGCCCTTTTTAGTGACCACTAATTTTACTATGTTAAACTTGGCAGATTTTAATAACATTGATGCTTTTATTAACAAGGTCACCATTCAAAATGCTGTTGTTGAAGCTATGATGATCGGATATGTTGATGGATGACAAGCCCTTATCAACAGAGACAGAAGTGTTAGTGGTGTAGGAGGTAATAAATTGCGCACGTATCGTACTTACAAACATACATTTGGGTTTTAGAAATATTGTGGTAACGTTTTTGCCAATTAAACGTACATTAGCGTTTGAATTTCGATTTGGCGTCGCACCTATAAGGTTAGAAACTGGTAGATATGAGCACCGTCCTACGGAAGCCCATTAGGGCCACTTCACATTTTTTTTATTTCCATTTATTGAAGATCATAGATATTTTCTTGAATTTTCAAGACATTTTCTTGAATTTTCCAGATCTTTTCTTGAATATTCAA
This sequence comes from Conchocele bisecta, assembly GCA_029237695.1. Lineage (NCBI taxonomy): Eukaryota > Metazoa > Mollusca > Bivalvia > Lucinida > Thyasiridae > Conchocele > Conchocele bisecta. The sequence goes on from CM055270.1 coordinate 83,033,649, forward strand.
GGTATTTTCTTGAATTTTCAAGATCCTTTCTTTAATTTTCAATATACTTTCTTGAATTTTCAAGAGCTTTTCTTGAATATTCAAGATATTTTCTTGAATTTTCAAGAACTGCAACATATCTTTAAAGATCTTGAATATTCAAGAAAAGATCATGAAAGTTCAAGAAAAGATCTTGAAAATTCAAGAAAGGATCTTGAATATTCCAGAAAATATCTTGAAAAGTCAAGAAAAGATCTTGAATATTCCAGAAAGTATCTTGAAAATTTATGAAAAGATCTTGAATATTCAAGAAAATATCTTGAAAATTCCAGAAAGTATCTTGAAAATTCAAGAAAAGATCTTGAATATTCAAGATGTGATCTTGAATAAAAGGAAATAAAAAAAAGTAAAGTGGCCCTAATGGGCTTCCTTACCTTCCTGTTAATCAGAGATTATGTATATTTTGTAACGAAAACGCTGTTGAGGATGAACTTCATGTATTTTTAAATTGTAGTTTTTACGAAGATCTTAGGATCGAATTATTTCAATCAGCTTATAGCATAAATAACAACTTTATGGATTGGAATGATGGATAAAACTATTCGCTTCTGTTTTCAGATCTGTGATAATAGTGATGTTTTAAGCTTTTTCATAATAAGATGTCTTTGTATATAGACATTCGTTTGTGGTTTATTTCAATCTATCTTAACTTGTTCTTAGACAGGTGAACAAAAATTATACTGTTTTATTTGCACTGTCACGATTAGCGATAGCTTGGCAACGTGGGACGCAAGAAAGGAATAAGCCAACAGCGGTTGTCGTAGCCACTGATTATTTTAACCAGGATAAGCGCGGTGGCAATGGCAATTTTATTTCTTTTTTGCTCATTTGTGCGTGCTGTTCATGTGTATGCTGAAATATATAAAGGTTTGCTCAACGTTTATAATGAGCCGTCTCTTGTAATATTTTTAGAATAGAAATTGTACATGTACCTATGTTTTATTATTACTATGTATTTTATGATGTACGGTTGATGAGACGTTAATAAATAATTAATCGATCTGTATTTGATAACAATCAGCCCGGGGGCGGCTGATTAACATTTCCTGTTATGTTAAGCCCGCGCCTGGTCGTGCTATCGTATGTAAGGCGTAGTCTATGTGATACTGGTTTTGCAAGCCTGGGTGTGCTTTGGATTCAATACGTGTTCTTCTTGGGTTTTTTTTGTGTACGTGGAATTAGCTTGTTTTGCCCAAATAATGAATTTAACAAATAACCAAGTTTAACAGTTTTATGTTGTATATGTTTTGTTTGTTGTTATGTCAATTAATTACCCAATACAACTGTAACATGTTTAATATATATATCCAAACCCACTGCCAGCGGGCGAAAAGGCGGCTGTATGTCCGTTTATTACTTTTACACGGCGTTTCCTTGTGAACAAGTATTTTGCAACTCTCCCAGAATATATTTCCAATTTTCATCTGGAAACACTAATTTAACCAATGAAATTGTTTATTATGCACCACGTGATATCAGAATGTATTATCTCATTTACATATTGACCCTATGCCGTTGATTTAGGGTCCCGGGTCTCACCGTGGACAAAGAGTCAAACTTTCTTTGTTGCAATCTCTGGAATGTGATTATCGGCTTTCAGCTTGGACGGTTTATGGGTTAATCTTGACAGCGTTGCATAACCAGGGGGAGGAGCGTGTGAAAGGTGAGCGGCAGTCTTAGGTTGGCGAATAGGTTTATGGAGTAAAAAGATGGAGTAAAAAGTAAAAAGATGGAGTAAAAAGACGGCCATTTGCCACGAGGTAGGTACATTTTCGGTGATTTATTAATATTTTAATTTAAAACACGAGGAAGACATACAGCCTATGGCACGACGGAATATATCATAGATCTACTAATGCAGACAATTTGTTAAAAGATGCAGTGACAAAAAAAGTTATTGAAGGATGTGTGGTCTCCTCTGTGTAAACAAACCATGCCGTTACGAATTTTGCAGACATTTTCCGGTCGATTTTAATGAAAATACGGTCTATACCCCTGTATATAACCAATGTAGCCCACAAGTATCCACTATTTAACCAATTTTAAGGGATTTCGTCATTCGCATACCTCTAACGTCCGTGAAAACGAAGTGTAAGCAATCTAAATGTCCGGCGGTGCGAAGAACATGTAATTACAAAGGTTTGTGGTAGGTTTGTTTGGCAAATTGTGTGGCAACGTATTAATAAGTATAGTTATATCTGTTCATTATTGATACAGTCTTGTGTTCCCTGTGTCATTGATGGCCGATGGAGGTATACGCAATTCAGTAGAAAAGAAATCCCTAGCGTAACATTTCACTTGTACCCGTGTTGAGAATACTTTCTGAGCCGGTTTGAGTTCATTTTGCTTTAAAATATGTTCCTTAAAGTGTTCAAGCACACACAACTTCTCCAACACTCAGTGGAATTGACTTGCAGTTCTAATGTAGTTCTAATTTTCTTTTGGGGACAGTACATCGCTGAATGTGGAGTACATTATTTTCCACGTTGAAGACCACCGTTGTACTCGTACCATATACACTGGCATTCGACGTGTTTCGTCTTTCATCGGTATAACTATATACACAAGAACAAGGCTTCTAACTTTGGTCGGACAAAACCTCGTATCGTAACAACTTCCGCGATTGTATTAACGCTAATGTGAATATTTTGGCGGAAAGTGCACTGTTCATTTGAGAATTATTCCGATCTTGTTAAAAGATCATAGTTAGAACATAAGTATGCAAATAATATCGAATTACAGCTGCTCTTCCTATGTCGGAAACAACCTCGCATCATAACAAATGAAATAATGTGTTTAAAGCTCCAATGTCAATATTTTAGTGGCAAGTTCATATGATCATTTGAGAATTATGGTTATCCTGCAGAAATACATAGAATGCCTAGCAAACTACAATTTTAAACATGTTATTTTGTTATGATACGAGGTCGTGTCCGAACTTAGAAGCCTTGGAGTTATAATAATGTAATTTATGTCCCATATATACTGACTACCACTCCCCACCGGCACACTATATGGACCACATTTATATAAAATGCGTTATTATGATCAATTGGTAGCCAGCTGAAAAAAGAACATTTGACATTTGCAAGATGTCTACAATAGATAGTGGTTCTTATCGTTTTCTCAACCGGCAATTGAAATGTGTCTTCCTCTTTGGTAGCGATCTCGCTTGTAAAGGAATTTGATGTTTGCCTTGCAGTTCGATATGAAAATAATGCGTTATCTCCCCTGGTATGATATCGAGACATTTGCTTTTACCGAATCGCTTCGTTCACAGTTCATTTCGCCTTTAGTGACTTATTTGCATGAATGTTAAACACAGTAAGTGTGCGGACAAACCTATGAATCGTCAAAATCCCAATAACACGTTTAAAAGTGTTCAGTAAAATAATATATATGTAATATACGTAACATACTTCACCGCTCGTGGGAGGTGGGGGGGGGTAGGGGGTCAATTGCGTACATACAAAGCATTTACACTCAAATAAATCCCTCACCTATACCCACGGTGCAATTCCCTCTCTACGCCACTGCCCGTGTACGCCAATTCTACGCCACTGCCCGTGTTCGATTCTTGTCCAGTTTGTCTGTGTAAATAATGTGATTTGCTTTTCTTTTTTTCACTAAATGGTTTATTTTCAATTTTTAAATACATCATGTATCATGTACATATTGTATAACAAAACATAGTTGAAATCACATGACATGTCACTAGAAAAGAGCATACATAATGTATTTAGTAAATGTGCTTTTTTAAGAAGATTTTTTTAAGAAGAGAGTTTTAGGAAAGAGAGAAAAAAGATAAAGAGGTATGCCTTCTGTTCTCGTAATTCGTAATACATGTGGTTTATAACGTTTATGTAAATATTATAATATAGTTGACACATATTGTTAATAAGCATGTAATTAACTTTGCTACGCTTGGTACCTTGTACATATGTATCGTCTTTTTATTTTATTATTAATTCTTTCGTGGGTGTTAAATGTTGAAATTACCCCATTTTATTATGTTCTTTTTCAATATTGATTCGTCTTTTCAAATATTGCATGAACAAATTAAATGACAATTCTTGTTTTTCATATTTACATTTAATCAAGAAATATTTTGCAAGTATGATAATGAAATTAATTTGTTTAGCGATAAGATTTGTTTTGTTTGCACCAAATGAAATCGTATTAAAATTCACTTCGTAAACCACACCTCTTTCATTTAAGATTGTTCTTAGTTGTGACCATACATGTTGTACGTTTGGGCTTTCATAGAATAAATGTTTTATATTTTCCAAATTCATGCTACAAAAATCACATAAACTACTTGGTACCATGCCACAATCCAGTAATAATTTATTTGTGCCTATGATTCTCATTAAATATTTATACTGAAAATTCCGTAGTGTGGTATCTATTGTAAATTGCATACAAGTTGTGTATATACTTTTCCATTCGAAATTAAAATCGGGAAATTCGTTCGTCTATTTCTGCTTCGATTTTATTGATTCTATTTCTTTTATTTTTGTGTATAGTGTATAGAAGTTTATTTACTCCATTGCCTGTCTGCACTTTTTATAAAATAGGTTTCAGAGTTTGTACGGCATTTATGTTTTCTGTTTTAATTTTTTCTTTCCATTGCAGATTAATATTATTTACTAAGCCTTGGTATTTGATAAAATCATATGGCCATATTATAATTTTCCGCAAAATCATTAAAACCGATAAATCTGTTTACTCTATAAACATATAACTGTTCTATAAATTTGATACCCCTTTCGTGCCAAGATTTAATGTATACTATTTTGTTTTGATACTTTATATTAGAATTATTCCATATAAGTTCTTTTGATATACTTTCGTTTTTTTCTGAGAAATTGATGTTAGCCCATGTTGCCAAAACATTGAATAGGAAAGTACGTTCTTTACATATGTGTTTTATATCCTGTGGTTTTATATTGCATTCGAAAATAAGTTTCCCACCAAATGGTTCAAGTTTCTGTGTGTATAGCAGTTTCCACTGGCCATGGTCTTTATCATCACATATTCTTTTTACCCATGATGCTTTTATCTCTTTTATAAAACTGTCTATATCGACCATTTTTAAACCCCCGTGTTCATATGTTTGAATGATTATTTTCCGCTTTATTTTATCGGGTTTGCCATCCCAGAGAAAATCAAACAATTTATTTTTAATTATTTTAATTATGCTGTCTGGTGGGTCAGGTAAGACTGTTAATGGATATATCAGTTTCGGAAGAGCAAATGTTTTGATCACAGTAATTTTACCTAATAAACTTAGCTTTCTTTTTTTCCATGTCTCAGTACTTTTGACGAACTCTTGTGATTTTCTTGCTACATCAATTATACTTGTCTCGGATGGGGACTTTAAACGGCGGTCCCGAGTATCAAAGTTAACAACCACATTCCCGTCTTCACTCTCTTGCAGACGGCATGCAAAGTCATCGAGCCAGTGAAGACGTGAAACTATATATCACTCCTCTCTATATATATCTCGCTGTCTCCATCACGTCCTACAAATGTTGACGCAAAAGATGCACGACTTGTCGACCTAGGTTGGGTTTGTAACCAAATGGTGAATATGTAGTTCAGCCAATTCATGAAACTGTGTTATCTGGGTAACCGTATATATGTGCATTGGGACACTATCGCTAACTATAAATGTAGGCCAACAAGGTCACACTAAAATCGGATAATAGTCCAATTTTAAAAGTTGTTCGCACAGTAGCAAATTATCAATAAACTTACCGTGACCGTTTACATATTACATATATGTGGCTGTGACTGGAGAAATGGGGCTTATTGATGCTGTGACCAGTGTAGCTCCTGATCAAATATCACACCCATGTAGCCTGATAACGATCTGTATTGCTTGTTAGAAGCATGACAGGTGTTCCATTGCAGTGCAGATCCTGATCAGACTGTGCGGATGCTCCAGCTCTATTAGGACCGTCCTGTGGCATGGTAAGGAAGCTACACCGGTTACAAAACCCATAAGCCCGTTTCTCCATCATAAGCTGATTATTGTCCAGTGTCAAAAGTTGTTCGCAATGTAGCAAATTATCAATAAACTTACAAAATAAACACACACTGTGTTCATGATGGCCGGACAGATCTGCTGATAAACAGACAGACCGACATGGTTGTAAGTGTACAGTGTACAGTCAAACCTGTGAATAAAGGCCAGTCATGGGAAGTGACAAGTCTGTCCTTTGTTCACAGGTTGTCTTTATTCGCAGGGTCATTTATATAGTAATTGTTCCATTGAGACAACACAATTGTGGCCATTTGAGCTACATACAATTAATTTATTCATTATCATCCGAATTTTGTGGAAAAAATGGGGCGAATGGGCGTTTTTTATTTTGTATTTTCAGGCAATACCAGGAAGAGACAATTAAGGGCTAGATTTTCAAATATGCAAATCCGTTTTGTAATATCATTGTTATATTGAAGTGTTGCTAGCCATGTATCTACTTTCCTGTAACTCAGAAAGGCAATATTGATGCTTAAATACAAGCATGTTATCATGGTTATACTGTATATATGTGTGTACGGTATATCGCAGTGTGTGCTTTAACTTGTAACTTAGTATATGGTTGCAGCTGGATCATATTAGCAGAAGTATACAAATAGTATGGCCTCTCATGTTCAGTTTCTGTAGCCGATTTCATCAAAATTTCAAAGTCTGCTAACCGAGCTTATAGCAGACTTTGAGGCAGTAACTCTTGACTAATTAACACAATTGAAATATATTTTTACAATTCAATTATTAATATGTCGCTTTTCAAGAACCAGAGTTTTTAAATATATAATAAAATGGTTTTAGAAAGTAATTCGTGTCAAGTTGTCTTTTTTGTGACCGATGTATGCGGAGACATTCGTCCGATTAATGGTATTGTCCGCTAACGGGCACCCATCCAACGATCCATTTACAAAATCATTATACAAATCAGAGTCCGCGCCGGCCTTTACACCAATCCAGTATTTGTGGTCTTTGTATTTGACTACGACAAACATAGCTATAAGATTTTGAAATTTTACTGCAGAAAACGAAACTAATAGCGCAGAAAATGATGGCAGAATAATTGGTCATACCGACGCTTTATTTACATACTATATTATTACCGCAAAGCGTCTGCATGAGAAACATTGAGACCTGTATAATTTGCGGACAATACGGCGATTTCATTTTTTACGAAAATATTCAGATTTGTTTTGATTTTTTTGGCGACGGGCGCAATAAAAAACGTTGGGGCGGCGTATATTTTGAGGGGCGGGCGGGGATGATAATCGATAAATTAATTTGATGTGGCCTTACAGCCAGGGGATTGTTATTCGGAGGTGGTCTTTAGCACAGGTTCGACTGTATTTATACAGAAATAGCAACCAGCACAGGCATGCACCCAGCAGCCGACATTTTTCGCATGTAGTTCCCACCACCGGACATATAGAGTGCTTACACTTCGTTTTCAGGTATGCGAATGGCGAAATCCCTTAAAAATGGTTAAATAGTGGATAATTGTGGGCTACATGGGTTATATACAGGGGTATAGACCGTATTTTCATTAAAATCGACCTGAAAATGTCTGCAAAATTCGTAACGGCATGGTTTGTTTACACAGAGGAGACCACACATCCTTCAATAGTGCTTCACACCCGTAGCAGAGAAACAGAGCGTAGTATACATGTAAATACGTTAAGAGTTAACCATGTTAATTGTTCAAAGTTGGAAAACTCAAGTTCAGACAGTCATATTTCTGAGTTACACAACACACGTTCCGATGTTGTTTTAAGTTCTCCGATAGTTGGAGATGTTTTAGTGGAAGAAGTGCATTCCGATACAGTGAATGAAAGTACTTATTCTATAGACAGGGATGCAACACGGCACAATTTAAAAGTTTTATTCTCAAACGTTGACACTCTATCAAATAAATGTTCAGAGTTAGAGACATACCTAACAGTTGAGAACCCACACATTATTGGTCTTTGCGAAATTTTCCCAAAGAATTCTGAAGACAAAGAGTGCGTAGCTGATATAGAGTTGCCAAACTATGATAAATTTATCCCCGATAGACAGGGTGCAAGAGTCGCCGTTATTTTTACTCATCAATCCATGAAAGCATCTAAAGTGAACATTACAAGTGAGAATAGTGGTTTTTCAGAATCTATATGGTGTGACATTGCTTTAGCACAAAATGACAAACTATTGATAGGGTTGATATATAGAAGCCCCTCATCCACTGATGGCAATAACCGAGAGCTCATTAATCTTGTAAATCATTCTGTGTCACTGAACTATAGTCATATGTTAGTAATGGGTGATTTTAATTATCGCTGTATTAACTGGAGCTCATTAGAAGTAAACGCAAATGAAAATCATTCTGCAGCACAGTTCCTCCAGTGTACACTTGACAATTTCCTGCACCAACATGTAATGGAACCTACGCGTTTTCGTGATGGCCAAATACCCAGTTGCTTGGATCTAGTTCTTACGAACGAAGAAAATATGGTGGACAAAGATAGTTTAATCATTGACTCACCCTTGGGTAAGAGTGATCATGCTGTAATAAAATTTAATTATAAGTGCTATCTGAATAATGAGGATGATGATGCTGAAAGATTCCAGTACTATAGAGGTGATTACGATGGACTCGCAACAAGTTTAAAGGAAGAAAACTGGACAGACCTTTTTGAGGGAAATGATGTTGAACATATGTGGAGTACTTTTAAAACAAAGCTGACAGACGGAATAGATCAATATGTCCCCAAACGGAAACCAAACAGGAAATTCTTTCAACCTCCTTTATGGATGGATAAAGACGCCAAAGAAGCTGTACTTACAAAACGTAAGAAGTGGAAGTGTTATAAGTATTCGCGATCACGTGTCGCATATGCAAACTACGCGGCAAGTAGAAATTTGTGTACAAATACTATTCGTAGCTCAAAGATATCGTACGAGAGGAAAGTGGCATTGGAGTCAAAACTAACAGTAAATCCTTCTGGAAATATGTGAACTGTAAACTTAAGACTAGAAGTGGAATAGGTAACCTGAAAAAGGCAGATTCTACTATTACCAATAATGATCAGGAGAAGGTGGACGTTCTAAATGACTTTTTTAGCAGCGTTTTTACTCGTACTGACGATCTGAATGAACCATATAATGTCCAGGAAATGGATAGTAATCTAACTAACATTGAAATTACTCCAGAAGATGTCTTGAAAAAACTTAAGGCGCTAAAAACCGATAAATCACCGGGTTATGAGGGTTTACACCCCAAGGTCCTACATGAAATTAGTGAAGCCATATGTCAACCTTTATGTGATATTTTCAACAAGACTATATTAGATGGTGAAGTACCTTTGGACTGGAAAAAAGCAGTAGTTACACCAATATTCAAGAAAGGTGATAGACAGTTACCAGGGAATTATAGACCAGTGAGCCTGACTTCTATCCTCTGCAAAGTATGTGAAGCACTGATTAGAGATAAAATAATGTCCCACCTGAACGTAAACAACCTTCTTTCAGATGATCAGTACGGTTTTAGACCCGGCAGGTCGTGCACAACCCAGTTACTTGAGGTTCTTGAACAGTGGTCAGCTCTCATGGACAGTTCTCTCCCAGTAGACGTAATATATTTGGACTTTAGTAAGGCCTTTGATTCAGTACCGCACGAAAGACCACTATATAAGCTACATAACCTCGGCATTCAAGGCAAAGTGCTAGATTGGATTCATAGTTTTTTATCTGGAAGAACCCAATGTGTGAGACACAGAAATGCTTACTCTTCATTGTCAAATGTGGACAGCGGTGTCCCCCAGGGAAGTGTCCTGGGCCCGGTCTTATTTCTATGTTTTATAAATGACTTACCTGAAACAGTGTCTGGACTTATCAAAATTTTTGCAGACGACAGCAAAATATTTTCTAATGTACTGGATGAAGAACTATGTAACAAATTACAAGAGGATCTTGATAAGCTATGTGACTGGTCCAACAAATGGAAACTGCGGTTCAACGCGACAAAGTGTAAAGTTCTACACATGGGTTATAACAATGAAAACCACCGTTACATTATGCTGGATAAGGATAATAATTATGTTGCACTAACTTCAGTAGAAGAAGAAAAGGACCTCGGCGTCACATTTGAACGCAGTCTCAAATTTGAAAGACATATCACAAACTGTGTGAACAAGGCGCAGAGAACAGTAGGCTTAATTCGAAGATCCTTTGATTACATGGATTGCGACATGTTTCTTGTACTTTATAAGTCATTGGTGCGTCCCATTCTGGAATACTCGACTTGTGTTTGATCACCATACCTAATGAAAGATATCCGTAGACTCGAAAGTATTCAACGGAGAGCCACGAAACTTGTCCACAACATCAGTCATCTTGAATACACCGACAGATTGAAAAAGCTTGGCATACCTACACTAGAATATCGCAGAAAACGTAGCGATATAATCCAAGTCTTCAAAGCGATACACGGTTTGGATGATATGAAATGGCAGGATATGTTTGCGTTATCAACAAACAAGACAAGAGGACACTCCTTGAAAATATATAAAAAGCAATGTCGCACAACCCAGAGGTTAAATACATTCACCATAAGATTAGTGGACTCCTGGAATAGCCTATCTGAAGTAACAGTTACTGCTGAGAATCTAAACAAATTTAAATCGCTCCTGAATGAAGATAACTGGAACGAAAACAAGTTTTCTCCATGTTAACGATACTTACCAAAAGTGACTATGTTATATATATATATATATATAAACAATATACTGATACAATGACTCTACTCGTCGAAGGCGCAGACCCACAAATACATTAAAATAGTTTAAGTATTAGTGTTGTCAAGAAGAAACGTATAACCTAATAGAGGGACCTATATAAGCAATATGTGCTTAATCTAAGGTCCAACAGATCCAGGTAACAATCCAGGTAACAATAACTTTTTTGTCACTGCATCTTTTAACAAATTGTCTGCATTCGTAGATCTATGACATATTCCGTCGTGCCATAGGCTATATGGCTTCCTCGTGTTTTAAATTAAAATATTAATAAAACAACGAAAATGTACCTACCTCGTGGCAAATGGCCGTCTTTTTACTCCATGTTACTCCATTTGCTCTACCGCTAAACCTATTCGCCAACCTAAATCTGCCGCTCACCTTTCACACGCTCCTCCCCCTGATAACATACAGACGAATTAATGGCCATGCCATATGCAGATTTTCGACTTTAAAATCTGTAAAAATTAAAAGAATGTTCGCAATTCTTTGAACAAAAATTCAATGTTATTCCTTACTTTGAAATAAATACAATATTTAGAATCCATGTAAAATAACAAACATTGTGGTATGAATATTGACCGAAATCGACCAATAATTATTATATTTTTCATCTGTGTTAAATGATTGTCTCTTAAATAACACAACTGTTTTGCTACCTGTGCAGATCCAGATCAGCCTGCACATCCGCGCAGTTTCAGAATGACCTACGCCACTTGCTACTGGATGGGTGGACCAAATTCCAGTTCATATAACACTGGTCTACATGTCTCGCATTGTGAGCGAGAATGGTGAAACAAATGCAATAAGCATGATAAGTGTGTTGTTTTATTACAGGGAATCACAAGGCCTTCCGTTTCACGATTTAATATAATCATTATCTACACTCAACAAAATCAATTCAATACAGGCCTATGCTGGGTTGTTGGCCTATGCGATGGTGTCAAACTGCATACCTGTTTGTGTATTTACAAAGGTGTGAAATAAGTTACTTTAAGTTCGTCCACTGCGAACTATATATTATATGCTTGTGAAGTGTCGGGAAATACCAAATATAAAGAGATAGAACAGATAAAATTGAAGTACTGTAAATCTTGTTTAGGCGTCAGAGTGTCTACGAGTAATGCTGGCGCAGGCGCGGGTCCAGGGGGTGGTCCAGGGGGTCCGGACCTCCCCCTCCCTGCTCCCGGCAAAAAAAAGAAAAAATAATCTACAATACTCGAATAGTTGGATGACATTTTACGTGGCCTAGGTGTCAGGAAATCGAATCTGCGGCGATCTGGCATTTAAAAATTCATGGGGGAGGACCCCCAGACCCCCCGACCCACCGACTTTACGATGCGCATCGGGCTTCGCGCTCGCGGAGGTCGGCTACGTCGACTTCTAATTATAGACCCCCCCCCCCCTGCAATTATTTCTTTATCCGTGCCTGTGGCGTCTATGGTGAACTCGACAGGTACCCGTTATATATATTGGTTTACGCGCTACATACGAAGACTGTGTAGCTGATAAGAAAAACTGGGCTTCTGGTGTGAAATCGCCTTTACATGAACATGGTTTAATCGCCTTTACATGAACATGGTTTTGGTGATCATTTTAGTTTAGTGAAACGGGCCCCAGTATCATATTGTGTGTGTTTGTCCTGCATATTGCGAACTCTGTGAGCCATATATTCCCGCTTACTATATAGGCGTCACATTAGTGTGAATAAATAACTTGGCCTGATTCATAGTTAAGGCTTGCAAGGTACGGACTAGCATACTTCAGGGTTAACTCATCCATCCTCATTATACCGCACATGTTTCACATAGGAATCCACACTGTTTACAGGCCCGTAGCCAGACCTGTTTGAAGGGGGGGGGGGGGGGGGCGGGGGGCGTCGTTTTCGACGACCGCTCCGACCCCCCCCCCCCCCCCCCCCTGGCTACGGGCCTGGTTTATAACTTCATGTATGCGGGTCGGTGTTGCCGTTTTATCGTGTCCATGCAGTGTATAATACGCTTGTGTGGATATCCTGTGTGAAAACTGCTGCATAATTCAGTATTCATTGTTTATCCATGTGTATTGTTTATTGCGTGTATGTTGTATATATATTTCCTTGTCGACGAGAAACTATTTAGTTTAAGTCAATACATATTATTCTATTATATTCTTTATGTCTACCTAGTCTAACGAAACTCTAATTACTAAGATTGTATTTATATTTTATACATTCTTATTATAACTATTTATTAATCCTCAGTTTTATTATTTTAATAGTGTTTTTTTATGATATAAAACTATGTTTATTAAAATGAGAGCAAATTGGCTAATTGTAAAACTGCAACCACAGGTTGAAGTAACAGACCAAGGTCTATACCGTCCGGGCGGATTCAGGGTGGGGGGGGGGGAGGTGGACGGACCCGGCGCCCCCCCCCCCCCCCCCACCCACCCACTTGTTTAGCTCAAGTACTTCACTTATTAATGCTTTTAGGTATATTTAATGTATGTATAGACCTCCATCCGTTACTTAAACCTGTGACTGCAATTGGGGCGAATTGACCAAAATGAGTACGAATTGACTTGAGAGCGAATTGACATGAGAACGAATTGACCATATACCTTTGTGTCTGAGCCTTTCATCCGTCTTTCACATGTGGTTACTATAGGCGGCGGAACCAGGACATTATTTGGGGGGGGGGTGGCCAATCTTGAGGGCCCAAAGGGTCAGATGTTGCTAGGGCGTTCTGGGGGGCATGCTCCCCCGTAAAATGTTGAAATTCAATTAATTTCATGCTTTCTCAGGGCCCAGTCTTTAGTTTAGTTTAAACAATATTTATTTCAGATTGAATACATATGTATACGTCAACATTCATGGACAGATATTGTGAATAAGGATTACAAAACAAGCTCAATGTGAGCTTATGTGAATTCTTCTCCTTAAGTAAGACATCAGTAAATGGTAATGTGGCAGGAATACATACAGTGTATACATAGACAAGTTTGGTTAATTATTGAATAAGAAAGAAGTTGAGATCCTAGGCATGCATCTCAAACCATTGGTGTTATCTTCTGTAGATAGTCGTTGACCTAATAGACACTGCAAGTACTAGTCCCAGTCTTTAGGACCCATAGGGCCTGATGTTACTAGCGGGTCCGGAGATTTTTTAAATCTAAGAGGCGTGAAACGCCATTTCCTGCATTCTCAGCAAATTTGACGATGAGAAAATGTGCTTTATTACAGAATTATTGAGGGGACCAGCCCCCCCCCCCCAACACAATTATTGCCCCCACCCCCACTTCCGCCGCCCCTGGTTACCCATCGACCCAAAGTGTATGCGTTAAGTGATATAACCTGGTAGTGGTTTATACAATGCGCCGTGTACAAATGTATTGATAATGACTTGTGTTCAAGTTGTCTCCCAATATTCGAGATGCGTTTTGTGGTCGCAACATCTGTCGTCGCAACAGATGTGCCAATCAATACGCGGGACGGTGTGAGAGTTGAACTGGTAGATCTCGTTGCAATAGCAGGGGCGGCGGTAGTGCCCCCCCCCCACCCTCCCCAATAATTGTGTTGGGGAGGCCTGGCCTCCTCAATAATTCTGTAATAAAGCACATATTCTCATCCTCAAACTTGCTGAGAATGCAGCCAATGGCGTTTCACGCCTATTAGATTTCAAAAATGTCGGCGGAGCATGTCCACAGACCCCCTAGCAAGATCGGAAAGGGCCCTCAAGACTGGGACCTGAGAATGAAAAAAATGGCGTTTCAAGCCTCTTAGATTTGAAAAATTTCCGGGGGAGCATGTCCCCGTACCCGCTAGCAACATTGGGTCCTTGGGCCCTTAAGACTGGGCCCTGAGAATGCAGGAAATGGCGTTTAACGCCTTTTATATTTCAAAAATTTACGGGGGAGCATGCCCCCGCACCCCCTACCAACATCAGGCGCTTCGGGCCCTCAAAGCTGCCCCCCCCCCCCCCCCCTCCAATAATGTTCTGGTTCCGCCGCCTATGAATAGTGACATAAATGTCCCCGTACCTCCTAGCAACAACATTGGGCCCTTTGTGCCCTCAAGACTGGGCCCTGAGGATGCAGGAAATGGCGTTTCACACGCCTCTTATATTAAAAAGATTATTATTATATTAAAGGACCCCCTACCAACATCGGGACATTCGGGCCCTCAAGGCGCCCCCCCCCCCCCCCCACCCCCCCCCCCCCCAATAATGACACAGTCAGGATGCTACTTAATGGAACTAGTCAATGTACGGTTGCTAGAGTTCTATATGTGAACCGCAGTACCATTTCCCGTCTTTAGCAACGCCCCCGACAGACAGGAACGCTGGCTGACCGTCCTCGGAGCGGACGTCCGCGCGTAACGTCAACTCCTCAGGACCGTTATATTCGACTGACCCATTTACGTCATCGATTTCTTACTGCCACAGAAACTGCTAGTAACACACCTGGGACTCACAACAACGGAATAAACAGGTCCACAGTGCTCAATCGCTTGCGTGAGGTTGAGCTCAAGCCATATATTCCATACATATGATTGCTCAACAGCTCAAAGGTATCGTGACAATGTTTTGCAACCGATCGTAGTGCCTTTTGAGCGTGACAATGACGTGATCTTGCAACACGACAATGGATGTGCTCATGTGGCAAGGCTAAATATGGACTTTCTACACACAAACAACATTGACGTGAGTAAGCCCCGATTTCGCCCCAATTGAACATATCTAGGATATTCTAGACATACGTCTAAGGCGACGTCAAAATCCATCGTCACTCCACCTGCAGCTACGTCATGCGTTTATTGCAGAATGGCAGAACATTACTATCGCTCAGGTAAACAGTCCTATTAACTCGGTGACGAAACGTGTACATGCAGGACATACTGCAGATGGGGGGCACAATCGGTACTGAGTGCTGCCGATTTTGACATCATTCCGGAATACTCCTGTGTCAAGGTCAGTACGTGTCGTTATGCTTGTTTTTGGCAGCTCGTGATCATTGTTTTTGCGTCGAACTGATAGCAGACATATTGAACTTACATTAAATTGCAACTTCCTTGCAAGAAGTCACAATGCGTTGAACACATAATTATTTCAACCAATCCTCGTTTGCGTTTCTTTATGGTGTCAGTATGTAGATGCAATAGGTTGCACTATATCGCTACACTACAGCCAACGGTATAAATTTGCGGAATAACATTTCCATACAATTATAGCAGTAATCTGCAGGGCGTTGACGTTCATAATTCGCTATATTGTTATTGAGAGAAAATTCTGCAATATGAGACAAAATATCATCATAAACTCACCTAATAAAGTGTGTCTTAGCAAAATTCTTAGATCACTCTCCGGGAAGTAGAAAGTAAACAAAGAACTCTTAATTCCAATGCAAATTTGGAAATACTACTTTGTCATAACTCTAATGTAATGCAATGTAATGTAATTAGAGCTATATGTACTCAGAACTATTTTGCTAGTAGGTTAGTTCCACATGCAGATAAATATGAATATTTCATTGCGGGGCAATATGCCCATCGTACTGCACCCCCTCCACCACTACCATCCCAGCCCGTGTAAATGGTCCATCCAAATTAACTCATGGATATGGGTATTTTGGCCCCGCTATTTCCTGTGTTAGCTACGCCAAGGATTTACATTTAATATGTACTGATTGGAAAGGGGTCGCCTACCAGTATATATGTCTCTGGCTACGTACATAATGCGTTGTTGTATGTGCGCTATAAAAACAAGGATATACATCGATGCACCAACCAAATCCTAGGTTGACAGGGGCGGATCCAGCATTTGGGGAAAGGGGTGTCTTATTTTCGAGCACTTCGAAATGCACTTTTCCTGTGTTTTGCGGCATTTAAATTCAGACTGCAACTGGTGGTAAACTGTGATCTATGTAAACTCTGTGGCTGAACGGGGGGGGGGGGGGGTGCAACCCCGGAACCCCCTCCAGTTCCGCCCCTGGTTGGCACTAGGATTTTGAAACTATATATATATTAGCCAAAATGAACTGATCACGCGAAAAAGGACATTTCTATTTTACATTTCTCTAATATTTGTAAAAGCATAGTACTTTTTCAAATAATTTCTGAAATTTTTAGTAGCCAGAATGTCCATTTTCTGAAATATTAGTAGCTGTGTTCATGCCCGTACGCAGAGGGGGTGTGACGGGTGCGTACGCAACCCCCTTAACCATTTCAACACCACATGCCTGTATAGTGGTATTGGCAAACAGTGTAGATCCAAATCAGCCGGCTCGTGACAAGTCGTCTCATGAGGATCTGCAATTTTTGCAAGTAATTTTCATAATTTTGAGAACAAAAACACCCCGTGTTCATAAATGGACTGACCAGTCTGGAAATCATTTTGTGATGATTGGATTGGTTGCAAAATTAACATATCAACATCCATTCCAGTTACTTAGGGGTGAAAGGCTTAATCTGCCGAGGTCTGTCCGTGGATGTGCACAAAAGTCTTTAAGAAATGGTTATAGCCCTTCGCGCCGTCGATAACGCACCCCTCTCCCCTAAATTCTTTCCTGCGTACGCGCCTGATGTTAGTAGGCAATTGGCTACCGAGGCTACCAGAAGCGCCAACCTAGGAATCGATAACGCATCGTCAGTTAATTAGACCCGAAATATTCATGAAAGGAATACACATCCCCTCATAACTCAAAGTCATATCACATGTCACTTGCACTTTGGGGCGGGGGTTCTAATCAATATACACGACATCAAAGCGATTTGACATATGGACCCATTGTTCCCAGTTAGGTTGATTGCCAGGTCACGTGGGCAAATAGCTAAGTAGTGGGAGGCGCTTGGCGGGGAAATTCTAACTTGACACCTGTCAGCACAGGTAATAAAAGACGGCCTATTTGACGTTCGTCGAAGGGTATTCATATAAATAATCATTAATTTACAATACACAGTTAATTACCGAATACGAGGCAATTTTTATGTTAAAATCACGATTCTAAGTGATGCCAATATCCTGCAAGGTGCACGTGACGTCACGAAACACGTGATATGTGGGCAGTATCGACGATTTGACGCCCGCCATTTTGACGAAGAGTGACACTGTCTGTGAGCGAGGTAAGCTACCAATTACAGTCCAGCCTTCCTGCTCTGGCGCTGATAAGACAAGCATCCGTGTTTCCTGTATACATGTGATGCACATACGTGTTTACGGCGTTGGTTTATTGTTTCGATCATGTAAACAAACATCAAAAGCGCCGACACGATAAAACTGGGTCAAACGATCAACAGCTAGCCGCAACTGTTGAAATTAAACTGACCTACATTGTGGTGTTGAAAACTTTTGCTGTTATTATTAAAATGATTTTATAAGAATAGTTATAAAGATGGTCCTGTTTGACAGAACTGTGTGGGGTATGGGCCGGGGTATGTAGACGATAATGGCCCGTACAAGTGATTATTCAAGTTATTGTCCAGTTTCGATTCACGATTGTCTTCTATGAATTTTGAACATTACTAGGTCAATAATTTAATTTGTTGCAAACTCTTGCAATCCACTCCCGTACAGTCCGTGGCTACCGACGGTGCGGGAGTAGATTGCAGGAGTAGATTGCAGGAGTTGACTTACTGTTTGCAACAATAATTTAATTATCTGTTATATTGCAGATTTCATCTGATCATGGAAGAACATCACGATCAATATTTAAAAAAAATAGCTAAGACAGTGGCAATATCGAATCGTAGCCCCATATGGGGTTACTCTTTTTTAACAAAAACAACGACTCCACTTTACTGTGATTTTTGCGACATTCAATCTGATCCATGTCGCTGGGACGCTTATTAAACACAATATACAATTTATTGTACAACGACGAAACAGTCTCTCATCTACCCGAAAAAAGAGTATTCCCTGGGGCTACGACGTTAGTATATATAGGAAGACGATTCTTCCAACAAACTTGTTTTTCCTCCTAGGGGAAGTTATCCCCGGGAAGAGGTTTTTCTTTGGGGGTATATAATATTACTACAGAAAAATGGGGCTTGATAAAGGTTTTGTGGGTAGTGTCTTAAAATACGTTGTTATATTGATATTGCAAGAAAAGGTGTGTATTCCCTGGGGCTTCGACGTTAGTATATATATATAGGAAGACGATTCGTCCAACAAACTTATTTTTCCTCCTACAGGGATCCTCTAGATTATCAGACAAAAATGGCATTGTTTTACGATATTTTTTTTAAAATAGCAGTTACGGGCATAAAGATTTCACAGAACAATCGTCGGTTCTTGCTTTCTCAACACATGCAAACTATTTAGCAAACTGTGCCAACTTTTTCACTTAAAATAGGGTCAGATCATAAGTCGTAAGATTGCCCCAAAATTAACATCGACATCCGGACAAATGTATAATCGTGAACTTGTATTCTCGCATTTAGATCATAATTTTATCGCCTGAAAACCAGTGTAAATAGCCTTGTGTAGTTTTGTGAAAAAAAATCACCATTCGCTTCTTGGCACGGCCGTAGCGGACGCCACGGCAGCCACGGCCAGGCCGTAGCACTATTTTGGCCGTTTTTTTTTGTTTTTTGTTTTTTAAGCTGTTAAATGTTGTAGGTTCAGCTTCCAATAGTCTACAACCAAGCATGCCAAATCAGTTGTAGCGCATAACCACTGCCTAATTGATTGGCATGGTCTCGTCCATGCATCATTGGCATTGCATCTATTGCCATTTTGTCCGGCGAAAAGTAAACTCAGCTATTTCATTGAGCGAATCTAAGCAATAATAACAACAACCAAAATATGTCTGCTAAAAGTAAAAAGCGTAAAATTAGCGACTTTTTCAGGTGATTATGGTTTTTACAGTCGGAAGGGAATGCGCCCATCTACACATTTAAATTGTTTGAATAACTACTGTTTCGTCATCAAACTTGGAAAATGTCGATTTAATCTACAAACCCATGCATTGAATGAGTCGCTAGAATATAGGCTCATTTTCAATAAACATGTGCTATTGGTGTCGCCGTCATGCAGTCAGGCCGGGGGCTCGAAATTAGCAGTAGCATATTCAGCTCGGACTACCAAATCCTTCCAGTCGGTAGTTCGGACTATTGAAAAAACCATGAAAAAATCAGTCGGAGAATCGCAAAACGAAAATTAGCATGAAGTATCCCACCCATCTTTGTTCCGTCTCAATGCCCCCCCCCCCCTCCACTTTATACATGCCTGGGTAAAGGGTCGGGGGAATATGAAATGGCTCCGCCCAAAGACGGGTCATGTCCAATTTTTTTTGCATTTAATATGACTTAGCCAATATGAAATGGCTCCGCCCAAAGACGGGTCATGCCCAATTTTTTTTGCATTTAATATGACTTAGCCAATTTTGAGCCATTTCAGCGGGTGTCTCACCCCCCCCCCCCCCCCACCACCCCCCCCCACCTCCACTTTATACATGCATGGGTAAAGGGTGGGGGGAAATATGAAATGGCTCCGCCCAAAGACGGGTCATGCCCAATTTGTTTTTACATTTAATATGACTTAGCCAATTTTGAATTTTCGAATCACGGATAACCTTTCGAAAGCGTTGCAGGGTGAGCGTCTTAGTGCATTAGATGGTCGCGAACTGGCCCTGTCTACAGTGGCTGTATTGAAGCAGATGCGGTCAGATCGTGACTTCGAGCTATTCTTCGGAAAGGTGGAGATGAGAAGGGTCGAGTTGGGAATACCAGAGGGGAAACTGCCGAGACAAAAAAGAAGACCAGCCAGATTCGATGACAACACATCGACGTACAGCCACCCACAAACTGTCAAAGAGCAAAGTAGAGTTGCTTACTTTGAAGCGATGGATCTAGCTACCAATGGTATCGTCAACCGTTTCGACCAACCCGGCTTCAAGGTGTATATGACCTTGGAATCGCTACTTGTTAAGGCGTGCAATGAAGAGCCATACCAGGACGAGTATGAACTAGTAACGAAGATGTATGCAACAGACATAAATGCACATGCTCTAGAAACAGAGCTAATTATGTTGAGCAGGAGTCAAATGCCGCTGCCGGTCACTTGCGCCAAAGACATCGTTAAGTGGCACATACCAAACTCTCCTCGGTATCCCGAAGTTGGCAGCATACTGAAACTAGTCGTGGTACTGCCTGCAACAAATGCTGTCATTGAAAGGTCGTTCAGTGCATTGCGTAGAGTTAAAACATTCCTCAGGGCAAGTATGACACAGCTGAGGCTGAACAGCACAATGCTTATGCATGTTCACCGAGATCGGTTAGATCAGATAGACGAGCAAGTAGTAATTTCAGAATTTGTAAGTTGTCACCCAAGGAGGAAAGAACAGATTAGAACGAGCTAAGTGAGAAACAGTTGTTGCAGGCAGTACGTGGGTGGATCAAAACGTGATGGCTCCCACCTCATTAACCCCAGACCGAAAATGTTTGGGGTTATAGCGATTGCCCTCAACGTCTGTCTGTCTGTCTGGCTGCCAGATCTAGACGAACACTTATACGTTTGCTAAACTCAGTATATTATACCTTTCGTACAACCTGTCTACATCCCTTGCAAGTTCACGAGTTACCTCAAATGACAAGGGATGTAGACTAGTTGTAAGACTACGCTCCCGCTTAAGTCAATACCTTTTCGGGCGGGAGTCTGCCACTCTCTGATTTATAGTTTCGGATCTCAGTAAATGTTATTTGATAAAGCACATTTTGCCAAATTTCTGTTTCTTCCATTGGTGTGTGTCCAAAATCTTGTGTCAATTAATTGCTCGAACGTTCACTTACGATGCAGGACATGCCATTTGGAGGGTCTAAGTTGAAGAAAAAAATCTGGGGGAAGACCCTCAGACCCCCTATACAACATATGGCCATGGCACTATTTTAGCCCACTCTCTGCTTTATAGTTTCATTGATTCCGCGGAATTCTTGTTACTAAAATGTTTACCTTGGCGATATATTCTTCACACTGGCATGGAAACAGCGAGCACCTGAGTGACTTACATGTGTTCGTTGAAATATCTGATCAAATGAATATGTTTAATTAACAGGTATTTTCATATGTCCAATAAACTGATTGTCCGGATAACTGGTATGACCCCTGTAGGCGAATTAAGTTATCCCCGGGAAGAGGGTTTTCTTCGGGGGTACATAATATTGCTACAGAAAAATGGGGCTTGGTAATAGTTTGGGTGTAGTGTCTTTAAATAGGATGTTATAACTGATATTGCACATCAAATGGTGAAAAAGAGTACTTCCTGGGGCTACGACGTTAGTATATATAGGGCGCCGACTCCTCCAGCAAACTTATTATTCCTGGTATGGGAAGTTATGCCTGGGAAGAGGGTTTTCTTCGGGGGATATATTGCTACAAAAAATGGGGCTTGGTATGTTTTGGGGGTAGTGTCTTAAAATAGGGTGATATATATTGACATTGCATGCAAAATTGGCAAAAAGAGTACTACGTGGGGCTACGACGTTAGTATAATAGGCTACAGCGACTTATCAATATATATAACTGTATATCAATGTACTATGCCCAATATCATCGCTAACATATATATATATATATATATATATACATACAGTCTTCACGAAAAACTTTTCAAACTACTGGCCCGAACAAAATTTTACTGGCCCGAAAAATTATGCGGTACTATGTATAAATATAATATTATCATAAAAGTATATATATTCTTGTATAGTACAGTCAAACCTGTCTTAAGCAAGCGGCCATGGGAAAGTCCAAAATTGCTTGCTTAACACAGGTGGGTGCTTAATGGAGGTTCATCTTGGACCGACTTATAACTTGTTCCATATAGATTTATATGTACAATTAATGTACAGTCAAATTCATATGTACATCATGATATCCAGTGTTTACTTTAATTTTGAATACTCATTGATCTAAGCGGCGCTTATGTCAATTAGAAATGCCAAACACAAAATGCGTCTTTGTGTAAAAAAAAAAAATCAAAAAAAAAAAAATCGGGGTTTCTGAAGCCCCCGGCCCCCCCCCCCCTCCCCCCCCCCCCCCTGAATCCGCTACTGGGTAATGTAAATACAATATGCACAATAGAATGGATTATCAAACGGAACGTTTAATAATTTGATGGGTCAATCGCGTGTTTGTTGTTACAAGATGTACCAGTTCGTCCGAAAACCACCAGTTTGTCTGGCGTATGTAGTTAGGCCACGGTCAGCATAGCTCGGCTCATAACAGCAGTCTCCATGCCACGCTCGCTATAACTTGCACATTATGATGCATGCAAATTAATCCGTTTAAATTCACTTAACATATCATTTATGAACTTGGATGTGCATAAATTCTGTATATTTAGTGAATAAATACCAAACTGAATTATCATAAAAATCGGGTTACGTTAACATCGATTGGAAAAAGTTGCAAAAGGACGAAACTACGTAGGTACGAAATAGCCGAAATTGTCCGTGATATTTACAGACTTTTTCATGTTTTCTGACAATACAGTTAGCCATATTTGGTTGAAATAAACGCGTGTTTGCATGTGTTTGTTTGTCTGGTTGAGAGTATTCGGAGGGAGTTAACTATACCGGCCTTTACTTATCAGCGATTGGCTATACTGTATAAATAACTTGGCCACGAGAATAACACGTGTTAAATATAAGAAATTCAAATTGAATAACACGTGTTTTGAACTGACAACTATAGTAGCCAGAAGCAATGTTTGGCCACAGGTGGAAGACTCGGACCTATGACACCGCGAAAAAATGCCTATTAAAAAAAATCCCATTACCCCACCCACTTGGTCTCGATCGTGCATTACCATCTTCTATAAAGAGAAGATGGTAATGTACGAGACCAAGTGGGTGGGGTAATGGGATTTTTTTGGTGTCATATGTCCGAGTCTTCCACCTGTGTGTTTGGCTAGGGGAATTATTGAAACTATCGACCCGTGACTTTTATTGTCACAGCGGGTAGGCATGATTTTAGTGAATCGCGTAATGATGTGATGAAAATTTGGTCAAACAATCGGGTGTCATAAAACAAATTGAAATGGTATTGTAAACAGTTTGGCAGGCCTGCAATTAGCGAGATTTAGGTCACTGGGTGGGAAATGGGGATTACCTGAACGAATTTGGTTCCAGCTTTTTTTTTTAGAATTTCCGATATTTTCCGAGAATGGTCGCTAAAACGAGGATTTCGAGTCAAAATGGACGATTTTGCATGGCCGTTGGCCGCGTTAGACAGGTTCACGCTTAATACAGGTGCATTTTTAGAGTAATTTTCATTGGGGGGAAATAAAATGGCCGCTTAACGGAGGGAGACGCTTAATACAGGTGGCCGTTAGTACAGGTGCGACTGTAGTTGTATAATAAGAATAAAAACAAGTCAATATAATGTTGTTTTAATGATTGGTCTCAATGTTTTATAAACTAGATCTTCCGACATCTCCATCTGGTCATCATCTCTGGATTGGTCTCAAGATATCAATGTTTTATGAACTAGATCTTCCGACATCTCCATCTCGTCATCATCTCTGTCTTGGTCATCATCGCTCTCATCACGGTCACTCTGACTCGATACCTAAAATTTCAGAATGCCAATCGGTCCAGATGTAATTGTCGGCCCGAAGGAGCCGGTACGATTAGTGCCCCCCCATGTTTTATTGACTCTCCCCCGCCCCCATCCCCCCACCCCCCCACCCCCCACCCCCACCCCCCACCCCTCCTGAACGAATTTGGTTCCAGCTTTTTTTTTTAGAATTTCCGATATTTTCCGAGAATGGTCGCTAAAACGAGGATTTCGAGTCAAAATGGACGATTTTGCATGGCCGTTGGCCGCGTTAGACAGGTTCACGCTTATACAGGTGCATTTTTAGAGTAATTTTCATTGGGGGAAATAAAATGGCCGCTTAACGGAGGGAGACGCTTAATACAGGTGGCCGTTAGTACAGGTGCGACTGTAGTTGTATAATAAGAATAAAAACAAGTCAATATAATGTTGTTTTAATGATTGGTCTCAATGTTTTATAAACTAGATCTTCCGACATCTCCATCTGGTCATCATCTCTGGATTGGTCTCAAGATATCAATGTTTTATGAACTAGATCTTCCGACATCTCCATCTCGTCATCATCTCTGTCTTGGTCATCATCGCTCTCATCACGGTCACTCTGACTCGATACCTAAAATTTCAGAATGCCAATCGGTCCAGACGTAATTGTCGGCCCAAAGGAGCCGGTACGATTAGTGCCCCCCCATGTTTTGTTGACTCTCCCCCGCCCCCACCCCCCCCCCCCCCCACCCCCCACCCCCCCTCCTCTTCAGAAACTGAAAATCTGTCGGCTATTGGGTGCAGACAAAATTAGGTTACATCTCGCCTCCATAGCTTAGCTAAGTTTTGTGCTTTCTGCAGTTTGTCTGAAGCGAAGACACTTCGTGTAAACATAGAAAATATATCTTTTATGTACTATATTTATCGATTTTTGTAATGGAAAAGGTCGTGTTTGAAACATTGAATACACACATGCTCTTTGATGCGATGTCAGAAATCGGCTATTACATCAATTGAACACACAAAATAAAATAGTTAATCAAGTTTTAAAATGGTAATGTTTTACTATAATTCTGGTGTACCAGCATACACAAACAATTATTAACTGTTAGGGAAGCAAGATAATTGTATTTTTGTTAAGTAAATAACGATAATATCAACTAGCCACAACTATAAAGAGGTAAATGGAACAGCCGTTCATGTAGCAAAGAGAATAAAAAAAAATTAAAAAAAAAATAATAATTCTCCTGGTCCGCCGGGCCAGTGCCAGCTTCTGAACTTTTACTGGCCCGTCGGAAATTTTACTGGCCTCGGGCATCGGATCGGACCAGTGGCTAAATTCGAAGACTGTATTATACTACAACGATGTCCCCAGGGTGTCCGGCTTAGAGAGGTTTCACTGTACATCAGGCATATGATCATTCTGAGCCATATCTGTGTGCTATGCGATCACGAACAGACAGTATCACCTGAGATAAATGACCAAGAAACTCATGAAAATAACATCACATGTGTTTTCTTGGTGTCCGGTTTAGAGGGGTTCCACTGTAGTTGGAGTAATATATACTCAGAACCAGGCTCCAGATAAGGAATTAATAATTGAGTATTATCACTCCAACATTTCTGAAGCAATTGGGTATTTCAAAATTTTAATTGGGTAAAATTTAATCACACTACTCATTAAAGGTACATGCCCACGCACTGCACGCAGTAGGCACAAAATGTTCTTTATAGGAATTAAATAAGTGTATAATTATGTCACTATTCCACCAGTTCTAAGAATTACGAGTCCCCACTATACAAATATAATCATTTATAAATTATCAATTTACTGATAGCGACGCGCGGCGGTAACAGTCTATTTTGATAATGTGCAGGGACGACGACTTTCGCATCACGGCTTGCGGTGCGCATGCGCAGTAATTATACGCGCGCCAGTAGGCTTTCCAATATGTAAACAAGAATATCAACATGTCGAAACGTCCAGGACGGATTGTATGAAACAGTGTCGGCCAAAAGAAAAGCGAAATGTCTGAGGGACAGGCAGTACAGAGAGTGAGAGTGGTTAATATTGGCGACCAGATCACCAAATGGAAAGAGTTACGTGGAGATTTAGATTTGGACTCGAATAGAGATTTTTCTTCTCAACTTCCGATACTTCACTGCGCATGTCAAATATGTGATATGATTGACCATGTCACGTGACGCGTATTGGTAAAAATAGCACGATGTTGGAAAATACCCTTTCTGGTCGCGGCATATAAAATGCGATTTAACACCAATTAACACGCGCCGTAATTAAAAATAACTCGTTAGTGGGTAGACATATGGCTCATATAAGGCATGACAGAAAATGAAAAGTTGTAGTACAGTATAACCTGCTGCGTGGGCATGTACCTTTAACACATCAGCAGACCGCACATATTAAATAATTTGCTTCTATATGAAAACATGTCTTGGCTTTTCAGTAGAATTGTCTCCTTGGAATGAAATACCAAGACGTATTTTCGTGGAAAAATAAGAAAATATGCTATATTTTTGGTCTGTTTATTGTTTTCTGTAGCATGATAAAAATCACTACTTCGGATTTTAATTTGGTTTTTGGCAATTTTTATTGGGTATTCAGGGATCAATCTAGGCCTTCAAAACAGGGAGAAGTTTTCACCATAAATTGGTGAAATGTGGCTGTTTGACTGGAATGTTCCAATTTTATATAGTGAAAAACTTCTCCCTCAGCCCAAAATAGGGAGAAATGGTACCATTTAGGGAGACCTGTAAATTGATCCCTGGTATTTAAGCACCTTAATTATCTGAACCTGCTCAGAAATATACAATTTTACAGTTTTCACATAGGGTAACCTATGTATTGGAATCGCGTCGGACAGTTAGCCACACCCCAGATCCCCCTCGATGGGCTAGTCCGTAGTGATATCTTGGAGTAACCATAACAACAAAATGCATTGTGTTACTCAACGTTTAACTGTCATACGCAACTGCTAATTGAAAATAATATTATGAAAAACTACTTGCACTGAACAATATCAACAACGGATGTTCTACGTACAAAAATACATCGGATTATTTTGTTACGCATTCAAGTCGTTATTTGCCCCCATTTGCGTCCCAAATCGTGCGGTCCTCGCTAAATTTAGTAACAGGCTATAGTTTTTGGCAGAGTTAACTCCCCTCCGAATACTCTCCACCGGATAAACATGCGACGCTTTGAACACACAAACGCTATCAAGGGTTTACAGCTACCTGTTGACCCAGATTTTTTTAATGATCGCGATTGTGTCGCAACAAAACTCGCACGTGTGGGTCTAACTGATGTTAATCCTCATTCTATAGCGGATTTTAATGACATCCCTGAATTCTGCCTGATTTGACATATGTCTATGGTGGCCAATTCACGCCAACATGAGTGTCAATTCTACGTTCAGGGAAGAGGGTCAATAAGTCAGTAAGTGATAAATTACAGTCCGGGAACAAATTAATGACAGTATAACACATCCAGCGTAGATTAATACCCATATTAATGCAAGTACTGAAAATACGACAAAAAACAATGACGTCATGTTTTTATATACTCGATCCGGGGCCAACTATTTCATTCACGAAACAGAAGTAAACATGGCGATGTCAAAGTAATGCAGAAACTTTAACAAAAATTCTGCTACAACATTGTTTTGTACCGACAAGCCATTTTCAGGCGCGACACCGCTTCTGTGGTGGAATTCTTGTAGTACCCTATGTTCAGTACTTTGATTCGTATCAACATCGCACCCTAATTGTACTGCATATTACAATGGTCAAAATGCAATAACTTGTATATGTAATACAGTGACGTCTCTAAATCGGACAATCATCGGAGGTCCCCATGGTGTCTGATTAAGAGACGTTTAACTGGAAATGACGCTTTTGACCGTTCTTAGACATATTTATGTGCTTTGCAATCATGAACAGACATTATCATAGAAGATAAAATTACAATTGTTATCTTGGTGTCCTGTTTGGAGAGGTTCCACTGCACCTTAGGGATGAATTGTGGCCTAGGTGTTAGAACACCCGACTCCAATCCAGAGGTTGTTCAAGGTTCAAACCTCGCCTCGGGCATCAAAAAATACTTTCATAGTATTTCCATCACACTGGGAGATATCGGATGGGACTTTAAACTGTGGTTCTGTCCCTATATGACCTTTGCCGTTGGTGGGACGTTAAACCATTTCACTTTTTTCCACTGCACCTGCTTCGGTGTAGCTTTTATAGGAATGAATGGCCTTTTTGTGGAATTTATCAGGGTATAAACTTGGAAAAGTCGCGGGAATATACTGG
Source organism: Conchocele bisecta (assembly GCA_029237695.1). NCBI lineage: Eukaryota > Metazoa > Mollusca > Bivalvia > Lucinida > Thyasiridae > Conchocele > Conchocele bisecta. The sequence goes on from CM055270.1 coordinate 83,062,340, forward strand.
ACGAAGTATTCCCGCGACTTTTCCAAGTTTATATCCCCGATAAATTCAACAAAAAGGCCACTCATTCCTCATAATTCCAGCATTTGAAATAAATTCATCAAGAAAATGTATTTATTTTCCTTTTTCTTAAGAATTATTTTAACTGTGCCTCACGGTTACGGAAAGTAGTTTGGCGTGGGAGTTTACTGGGATATAAATTTTGGACAGAGACTTGCTACGGGCCAATCAAATGTTAGGGAATTGTGTAAATATTTTTGTGCTGGAATTATAAAATAGATAATCTGAGCTATATGGTTGTCATACTATTTCATCTGTCTTTTATATTTTCTGTATTCTTCTAGCTGAGACACCTTTATTTCTACTCAAAAAAGTATACATTGTTTTCAATTCACTGATTGAGTGGCAATACCCAATTACTAATTCCTTATCTGGAGCCCTGTTTAAGCCCCATGAATCTATTGGTTTCAGGTGATTGAAGCATTGCAGCCATCGTGTGTCCACATGTTCTCTCTGCACCATGTCTGTGATGGCGCAGGTTATTCCTCAAAGCTTCGCCGACGGGCAAATCCTTAATGCCATTGTCACGCCAAACTCTTCAACACATCAACAACAACAAAGTGTCATCGTCACTGGGTAAGCATTCACCAGATAGCTTGCTATGTAGTGACCAAACACACGCAGGGGTTGAACAAATCCTTTTTTTCCACTCGCCCAGCTGGGCAAGTACAAATAAAAAGTACTTGCCCAGTTCAAAAAGTTACTTGCCCAGTTTTCTTTTAAATAATGCTATTTGTAATGTTGCATCGTATTGAGAAAAAAAGCTTGCACATATATATATGATCATTACCAAAACGGATAAGTCATATTCACTATTATTGTTATTTATCCCGTCAACACAGTGCGTATGTGCCGTGAAACACGATGCCGTGAAACATTTTTGATATCCTGCCAATACGACCTACTCACTGCGTATGAATATGTGCGGTTGCTGGGATTATTTCTTTGCATTTGAAAGCCATTTGTATGTGTTGACGGGATAAATAGAATAGTAGGTTAGTGCCGTGAATGGGAAAAAATATCTGGCGCGGCACGGAAACGGGATGTGCTCGGCAGAGCCTCGCCCAACCCGTTTCCTGAGCCTTGCCAGATATTTTTTCCCATTCACGGCACTAACCTACTATTCTCTATTTATATTTTAATTATTAAATGAACATAAACAAACAATTAAATCAATGCCACTGTGACTTGAAGTCAGTCAGTGTCCAAGTCACAGTGGCATTGATTTAATTGTTTGTTTATGTCCAAGTCACAGTGGCATTGATTTAATTGTTTGTTTATGTCCGAGTCAGCAGAGTAAGCGTTGAGTGACATAGATTTTGTTTTATTTATAGTCGCTATGTTTGCATGCTCTGCGCGCTGCTTTAATTATTAAATTCAATGGTTTCGGACCCAGCGCCGACCGTTTCATCCTAAGCCGTTATGTTTGGCGTCTGAAATGCGCGTTAACCCAACTGTCTACGAGATGAATGGTCGCTGAATTAATACCATTTGTTGGCCGTTAGCGATGGAATTAATTGGCAGTTTCTTCAGCAGAAAAAAATCCTGACCAAATTTTTCACTCGCCAAACTGGACGAGTGCCTGCATGTAGAAAGTACTCGACCGCCACAAAAAACACTCGCCATGGCGAGCTGGGCGAGTTAAATTTCAACCCCTGACACGGTGATGGATAACAAATTGTTGTGTCTTGTATCGTCTACATATATAGTAAATACATGGTTAGTGCCGTCGAATATAAAATATATTTGGTTGAGACAGCTTTATTGGAGCGAGCTTTAGCGAGCACCTATAAAGAAGTTGTTGGGGCGAAACCAAATATATATTTGACGGCACTAATCATGTATTTAATTTATACCGCATATTAAACTTAATTGTTTGATCGTGTGTGACGTCATGTTTTGACGTCATTCCATTGCCATACGTCACAAATCTAGCAACGTCATTCAAAGCAAAATGGCGGCGTCCACGCTAGGTAGATTCGGTATTGTATCTGATTAAATATCCGATTTTGTTTGCGATGAGCTTCAGTATTGGCTGGCTTTAGACTCCACAGTTGTCATAATAAACATTACAATCATAGTGGACATGTCCGTGTCGTTGGTTACATCGCATATTCTGTAAAAATTGACAAAATTCACCTGAATCGAAATCGATTTTGATTTTAAAATTCTCCGCCATCTTGAATTTGCTGTTTAGACTGACCAATCATAGGCGGCGATTAGGGGTCAAAGGTGAAAAAATAAAGGCAAAAAACGACACTTCATGTATAAGAGGCTACTTCAGGTATATTAGTTTACTTCAGATATAAACGGCATTTATTCAACCCCTTTATTATGCTACATGGAGCAATAGTTGTGGGATAAATATAGTCTTTGGAAATATTTTTATTTTTCTGAGCTGAGAGTTCTACTCGTACTTTTAAATTTATAAAAGGGAAAGTTGGAAACATCTGAAACTTCGGAGATCGGTCTTTAGCACATACATCTATATGCCCACTCAATGGTATTTGTTGAGTATTTTCTGTGTGTGGACAGTTATGCGATTCCGCAAGTTTGATGTTTCACCGCTGCAAAATCCTGTTGTATTTGCCTATCATCATGATCATCTTGCATAAAAAATTGCCTGATAAATAGAGAATACCAGGCTAGTGTCTTGATATCATGTTTATCAGACGAGGCTAGGAAATGCGTAGGAATTCTGAGGCTCGCCGAGGAATTCCTACCGTTTCCGAGCCGAGTCTGATAAACTTGATATCAAAAGACATTAGCACGGTATTCTATTTATCAGGTAATGTTTTTAGCTGCATAGTGAGCAATTATGACGTTTTTCTTTTAAATGAACGCAGACTTGTTTCTCTGACATCATTACACTGACATTCGGTAACGTCATGTGACGCCGTTCTACCAATGAAACATCATTTTTAGCTCACCTGCACGAGCTTATGGCATACCCCGGCCCGGCGTCTGCGTCCACAAACTTAACGTTGGGGTAAATGTCTTATAACTTCTGTTTCCTTTCATGGAACACCTTGTTATTTCATACATGCATTCATCTGATGATACTCTATCATGCTATAGCAAATCCATGACCCACCGCCCACCCCCTTACCCCAAGGTCAAGGTCACAAACCTAGCACATTCATAGACTTAACGTTAGTGGTGGACCGATAGTATCGATGCATCGATAGCTCGAGGTACATATCTTCACGATACATGTATCGCGATACACTGCCAACTATCGATAGTTGACGATAGCTACATTGTAATTATTAACACATTTTCAATGATCGTGTTTTTGGTGCTAGAAAGAGGTAAATATTTGAAGTGATTTTTATAGGAACCTCTGGATTCGACATCCTAGGACATTGACAGTTTCTTTAACAATCATTAATGTGCACAAAAAACACTTTATTGAACCGTTTGGCTTGTGCGCAGTTGATGACATTTTTTTATTAACCTCATATCAAACCGGAAGTTCGGAACACGAGCCGTGTCATGGGTTTTCGCGACCATTTTTTTATCACTTCCACATCGAAAAAGGCAGCGTTACAGTAGAACTAGCCGTTTTTGGTGTAACATTAAAGTGCAAAATTGTTGTTTAATGATGCCTCTGTGTGTTTATGAGTGGGTGGCAGGTGGGATCATGCGATAGGTAATTTAACGATCGGGGTTTATTCTTACCGGAATCCCGACTGGAGACCTGGTTTGGCCCTCACATACATCTTTGGCATTTAGTATGCGACAGTTGAATCTGGTTATACCCCTTATGTGAGTATTACGATTATTCGTAATCCTATTTTAGGAGAAGGGGCCAAGTGACTTGGTGTGGTATGGACCTGGCACCAGGTCAGGTTATTCTAATTTCAGGGCTGAATATATTTGTTCTCGATGTAAATATTCCGTTCTGATTTTGGGATTTCCCCCACCCCCCCCCCCCCCCCCCCCCCCCCAATGCAGCAGGTTAAAATGGGATCGAACCCGTTTGCCCGGCCTTACATGACCTTAGCTGTTGATAGGCCGTTAAACACTAATAAACAAACAAACAAACTGTGTTTATGGGTCCTTGTAGATTCATTTTGAATATATGTTCAACAATTCAATAAAAATAATAATAATAAACAAGAAATACGTCTGTCGAACGCGGATGCCACCTGCAGCATATTTGAGAAACTGTGACAAAGTGGTTAGCCGAAAAGTGTGACGGACGGATGGACAGACGGGCAGACGGACGGTCCAAACACTATATGCCACCCGTTTCTTCGAAACCCGATGGCATAAAAAAATTCAACTCCAAATCACAATGTTATTATCAATCAAATTGACTCCTTTAGGAATCACGATTTGCCTGGTTTGGCCCTCAGGTACGTTTTTATCTTTGGCTCTTTAGTTACCTGGGAGTTGAATTGTGCTTGTACTTGTACAGGTAATATATGGGATTTAGTACTAAACCCATTGACCCGGCCTTAAATGACCTTAGCTGTTGATAGGCCGTTAAACCCCAACAAACAAACAAACAATCAAATTGAGCTGCATCATTATTATTGAGTATTGTGTATTTAGCGCAGGGTTGGCCGGGAAATACCAGGGGTGGGAATATTCATTTGTTTGCAACGGATATGACATATGTATATGTTCATGTTGTGGTCTGAAATGCCTGCCGGCACTCGCGAAATATGGACATGTCACACCACTCGATGAACATATGGCACATTCACTGCAAAAATATGAATATCATATATTTATTAATAAAGTTTTCTCTTTGTACGGGTGATGATGCAGCTCAATTTGATTGATAATAACATTGTGATTTGGAGTTGAATTATTATTGTATCCCCCGGACTCCGGACTCCGTCGGGGGATACTATGGATTTGACAGCGCGCCGCCTCCGCGTCCGCGTCCGCCGCAGACACTTCTTGTCCGGAGCATAACTCGAACACCCTTTGGAATGTTTTCATGAAACTTCACACATGCATAGACCACGACCCAAAGGTGTGTCGCGCACAAGTATGACAACTCTTGCATAGCTAATTTTTGAGTTATCTCCCTTTTTTGTTTCTCGCACTGATTTCGTGTCCGGAGCATAACTCCACCACCCTTTGGAATATTTTCATGAAACTTTACACATGCATAGACCACGACCCGAAGGTGTGTCGCGCACAAGAATGACAACTCTTGCATAGCTAATTTTTTAGTTATCTCCCTTTTTTGTTTCGCGCACTGATTGACCATAACTCGACCACCCTTTGGAATATTTTTATGAAACTTAACACATTCAATTAGACCACGAACCGAAGGTGTGTCGTGCACAAGAATGACAACTCTTGCATAGCTAATTTTTGAGTTATCTCCCTTTTTTGTTTTCGCTCACTGATTTCCTGTCCGGAGCATAATTCGACCACCTTTGGAATATTTTCATGAAACTTCACACATGCATAGACCACGACCCGGAGGTGTGTCGCGCACAAGAATGACAACTCTTGCGTAGCTAATGTTTTAGTTATCTCCCTTTTTTGTTTTGCGCACTCTACAAACTGGACAATAATGCATGAAGACCTGTTTTCTCGTCTGCTCTGTACACCTTTTCTTGTGTGCTCTGTACACCTTACCTGTAGAGAGAACAATAGAAACTGGGAGAACCATGTGCTAAGCATGGGCTAGCATGTGCAGATGTCCAGTGCTTGACCACTGCTGACCAGGTAATTTATACAGGTAAATCACTACATTGGGTACTGTGTTGAAAATATTGTGGAATTATGTGGACCTGTGCAGATTTTTGTAGATAAATATAGGACTATTAAAAAAAAATCTGGTCTCCAATAGCAAGCATTATTATTTTTAAACTTCTTTTTTTCCTTTTTTTTGTTTTTTTTTGTTTTTTTTTCGTTTTTTTTCTTCATTTTTTGTTCTTTTTTTTTTCTTTCTTTTTTCTTTTTTTTTTTTTCATTTTTTTTTTTTTTTTTTTTTTCATTTTTTTTTTTTCATTTTTTTTTTTCAAATTATTTTTCAATTTTTGTCTAGTAGCATAAGGTCGTAAGTTCTTTATACAGACTATTCACCTGTGCATGTGCTAGCATGTGCAACTGACCACTGACCACTTACAGGTAATTTATACAGGTAAATGATTATATTACATTTCCGTAAACTGTGTTGAAAATATTGTGGGAATATGTGGACCTGTGTATATATGATATGTAGATAAATATAGGACTATTAAAAAACATTCTGGGCTCCAGTAGGGAGCATTATTCTTTTTCTTTTTTTTAATTTAATTTTTTTTTACATTCTTTTTCAATTTTTTAACTGACCACTAACTTATTACAGGTAATTTATACAGGTACATTATTACATTTCCGTAAACTGTGTTGACAATATTGTGGCAGTATGTGGACCTGTGCAGATATATGTAGATAAATATAGGACTATTAACAAAAATTCTGGGCTCCAGTAGCGAGCATTATTTAAAAAAAAAAAAATTGTATATTACATTTCCGTAAACTGTGTTGAAAATATTGTGGCATTATGTGGACCTGTGCAGATATATGTAGATAAATATAGGACTATTAAAAAAAAATTCTGGGCTCCAGTAGCAAGTATTATTATTTTTTATTTTTCAACTTTTTTTTTATATTTTTTTTTTATATTTTTTTTTACATTCTTTTTAAAAATTTTAACTGACCACTAACTTATTACAGGTAATTTATACAGCTAAATTATTACATTTACCTAAACTGTGTTGACAATATTGTGGCAGTATGTGGACCTGTGCAGATATATGTAGATAAATATAGGACTATTAAAAAAAATTCTCGGCTCCAGTAGCGAGCATTATTTTTTTTTTATTTACATTCTATATTACATTTCCGTCAACTGTGTTGAAAATATTGTGGCATTATGTGCACCTGTGCAGATATATGTACATAAATATAGGACTATTAACAAATAATTCTGCGCTCCAGTAGCTTCACACATGCATAGACCCTAAAGGTGTGTCGCGCAAGAATGACAACTCTTGCATCACTAATTGTTTAGTTATCTTCCTTTGTCCGTCACCGATTTTGTCTCCGGAGCATAACTCGATCACCCTTTTTTCAAACTACTTGTGTATCTGGGGAGGGGGATACACATGCGCTTGTCGACAAGCGTCCATTTCTAGTTTTTATTGAATTGTTGAACATATATTCAAAATGAATCTACATGGACCCACAAACACACAGAGGCATCATTAAACAACAATTTTGCACTTTAATTGTACATCAAAAAAGGGCAGCTCTACTGTAACACTGCCTTTTTCGATGTGGAAGTGAAAAAAAATGGTCGCGAAAACCCATGACACAGCTCGTGTTCCGAACTTCCGGTTTGATATGAGGTTACTAAAAAAATGCCATCAACTGCGCACAAGCCAAACGATGCATAGATACTATCGGTCCACCACTACAAACCTCTAGGGGCACAACGGTCACAACAATGATCAAACTCATGCAGGACCTCCCCGGGGTGCACATGTTGTCTCTTGGTACGGCGGAGGCAGTAGATTTCTCGCATTTGCTTGAGGCAGACAGGTCCTTGATGAGCACATCCTTTTCGGCCAGCATTGGTGCCAGAGCATCACCGATACTCTGGCCCGGAAATACTTTAAAAAAAAAATAATTTCTGTTTTGAATGATCCGATAAAAAGTCCAAAAATATCCGAAAGAAAAATCGTTCTGCGTCTGACATTGTTGTTCTTGTACGCAGGATCGAGCTAGGTTGATCCGTATCAATAAACGCTTTAATTAATAAAATGCTAGCGCTAACTTCATACCGATCACGTAGACGAAACGTCGCGGACCCGGAGACGAAAATATGGCGATGTCGATGTTTTTTCTTCAGATTTAGTGGTCGGCGGTGGATCGGCGCGAACGCGAGACGAAAAATTTACGAAGTCAATATTTTTTTATTTCCTTTTACGGACTTTGTGGTCGGCGGCGGATATTAAAAAAAATTGAGATGCCAATTTTAATTTTTTTCCAAATCGGCAAAATTAGGTGTGGCGGATCAGTAAACCAAGTAATTAAAAAAAAGAGGCCTAATGTTTTACCTGTAGGCTTATCAGTCTACACAGATATAAACCATAGTAGATATAGGGGAATATAGTGACTCATCTTGACATTTTGGAATTAAAAAGACCACCAAGATTCATATTTCCCGGTATTTCCCAGTATTTCCCGGTGGGAAATTGCCAACCCTGATTTAGCTATCTTTTTTTGAGACACTAGACTTTCAATCCTCCCTACCCAAGCGCTCTCCACCCCCTCACCACAGCCCCACCTCTTTTTCTGTCCACGGGCCTTTTTTTTATTATTTGAAAACTGTCTGGAGGCCAATTAATTATGCAATATAACTAATTGATCTATTTTGTATTAAAGAAAAACGAGTAGAACATGCATACAACTAATTATAAACAGTGTTAAGCACCACACAACTATGTATGGTACACAACTTTGGCTGCACAGTACACAAGCAGTGTAACTGGTTATCAGAGTAATCCGCAATACTATCGTGATACGTATCGTGATACGTTTTTTCCGGCGATACCCAACTCTACTTAACGTTGGGGTAAATGTCTTAATTATAACATCTGTTTCCTTTCATGGAACACCTTGATATTTCATAAGTGCATTCCTCAGATGACCCTTTATCATGCTGTAGCAAATCCACGACCCACCACCCAACCCTTACCCCAAGGTCAAGGTCACAAACTTAGCATGTTCATAAAGTTAACGTTGGGATAAATGTTGTGTCACTTCTGTTTATTTACAGGGAACGCCTTCATATTTATGCCCCCGCCACCGAATGGTGAGGGGGGGCATATAGTGTTACCGGCGTACTTCCCGAAACCTTAACGCTCGGGTAAATGGCTTATAATTTCTGTTTCCTTGCTCGGATCTGCTTCACATTGCTCGGATCTGCTTCACATTTCACACACGCATTGCTCCAATGGTCCTCTGCCACCCTGTGACAAATCCACATTCATCCCGCCCCCGCTAAGCCCAGGATCAAGGTCACAGACTTGGTGCATTTCAAACCTTAACGCTCGGGTAAATGACTTATAATTTCTGTTTCCTTGCTCGGATCTGCTTCACATTTCACACACACATTGCTCCAATGGTCCTCTGCCACCCTGTGACAAATCCACATTCGTCCCGCCCCCGCTAAGCCCAGGGTCAAGGTCACTAACTTGGTGCATTTCAAACCTTAACACTCGAGTAAATGACTTACAATTTCTGTTTCGTTGCTCGGACCTGCTTCACATTTCACACACGCATTGCTCCAATGGTCCTCTACCACCCTGTGATAAATCCACATTCATCCCGCACCCGCTAAGCCCAGGGTCAAGCTCACAGACTTGGTGCGTTCCAAACCTTAACGCTCGAGTAAATGGCTTATAATCAAATATGCCTCGTTTTCTTTGGCTGCCAGCGGGGGCATTCGTGTGCCGACAGGCCACATTTCTAGTTCATACATGCATTCATCTGATGATACTCTATCGTGCTATAGCAAATTCATGACCCACCGCCCACCCCTTACCTCAAGGTCAAGGTCACAAACTTAGCACATTCATAAACTTAACGTTGGGGTGAATGTCTTATAACATCTGTTTCCTTTCATGGAACGCCTTGATATTTTATACATGCATTCCTCTGATGACCCTCTATCATGCTGTAGCAAATCCATGACCCACCACCCAAACCCTTACCCCAAGGTCAAGGTTGCAAACTTAGCATGTTCATAAACTTAACGTTGGGTAAATGTTCTTTACAGGGAACGCTTTGATATTTCATACATACATTCATCTGATGATCCTCTATTGTGCTACAGCAAATCCATGACCCACCTCACACCCCTCAACATCATAAACTTAACGTTAGAGTAAATGTCTTTTTATAACTTCTGTTTCTTTACAGGGAATGCCTTGATATTTCATACATGCATTCATCTGATGATACGTACTCTATTGTGCTACAGCAAATCCATGACCCACACCCCTTTCCCCAAGGTCAAGGTCACAAACTTACCACATTCATACATGCATTCCTCATGTGCATAGCTGTCATGCTGTAGAAAATCACCAACTTAGTGCGTTCATAAACTTAACGTTGGGTTAAATTTTGTTTCACTTCTGTTTTCACGGAGTGCATTGATATTTCATACATGCATTCATCTTAATGTGCTATATCATGCTATAGCAAATCCACGACTCACCTTCCACCACTGCCCCCAATGTCCAGGTCCACCGCACATCCCTTAACCCAAGATCAAGTTATATAATATTCATGTTTGAGTGAAGGCTGAGTGAAGGCTGCCAACAGACGAGCTTCGTTGTCTTCTGACAGCTCTTGTTTTTCAGTTTGTTGTAACCCGGATATTCATATCAGGTCAATGCCTGATACAGCAATATGATATCAGTCGGTACGTAGTCGGCCAATACAAAGCTCGTTACCTGATAAATAGAATACAATGCTCGTGTCTTTTGATATCATACAGTGCTCCAGATAAGGTGCATATTGGCGTATTTTACGCAATTATTTTAGCTGAATACGCATTGATTATCAAAAGTGGGAGTACAAAATACGCACAGCAATGTGAATATAAATAAGCATTGATTTTCAAATTGAGTAGGGAAAATAATGTCATAAAGTTAAAAATTCACTTAGTTGACCTGCAAAAAGCAAACAGTAATGTTTAAATTTGTTATATTTTTGAAACCAGTGGGTATAGTACGCTTTGGCCACAAAGCTTAGCTGGAGGTCTGATCATGTTCCAATGTATCAGCCGCGGCTAGGAAATGGTAGGCCTTTCTCAACGAGCTTCGGAATTCCTTCCCGCTTCCTAGCCGTGCCCGACGGACTTGTTATCAGACGTGGCCATGCCTTGAGAAATGGGGCTTATGGAATCTGTGATCAGCATAGCTCATGATCAAATAACACTTCTGTAGCCTGATAATGATCTACATGTATATTTCTTGTTAGAAGCATGATTGGTGTTTCATTGATGAAATTGCGAACAGTGCAGATCCTGGTCAGACAGTGCGGATGCAGTGGCTGATCTGGATCTACACTGGATGCAAAGCCCATATGCCCCATTTCTCCTGTCACAGCCACAAATACGACTAACCAGGCCAGGCCTCGACAAATCCACTCGTCCACTCATATTGGTGAGTGCATTTTCGACCTGCACAAGTGGTAATTTGAAGAGACAGTGCGGCATAAACATTAAAACATATAGGAAAGTTGAAATCCAATCCAGACGAGTGGAAAATGAAGAATTTGTCGAGGCGTGCAGGTGTTCTCTATGAACATTGTATTTCAGTGGGGCAGGGACTGGGGGCCAGGTCATAACGGTGCAGATCCAGCCCAAACCTGCTCCAGATGAGAGCCATGATCCAGACAAGCAGGCTATATACAGGTAACCCGGACAATCAATTTATCGGACACATCAAAATAGCTGTCAATTAAACGCATTCATTTGATCCGATTTTGCAACGAACACATCTAAGTCACTCAGGTGCTTGCTGTTTCCATGCCAGTGTGAATAATATATCGCCAAGGTAAACATTTTAGTAAAATTTGCTGAAAACATTCTCCCAACTATGTCCACAAGTTGTTTACAACGTCAAACGTCGCGCGGGGGTTTGTATCTGTCAATGCGCATGCGCATAATTTGAGGCCCCTATAGAGTTTTTCAATACTCTGTGGTGTGAAGTATGCAGACGATACGATGCATTCCTCCAATATCATTTTCAGACTGTTTAATACACTGTACAATACAGAGCAGATAGGAAGGAATGCGAAAATGTATCATGATAGAAAAAGAACGAAGAGCTACTTATTCAAAAACAAATAATAATTGTTTCAAGGCCAAATCGCCCCAAGCCATTTCGGACCCAAGCCATTACACACCATTTCGCACCCATATTAATTCGTGGTAAAATCGACAGGTGCGAAAACACCAGTGTAGGAAACGATCATTACCGCGGATTTTCCACCAAATTATGAAGAGCTCAATCGAGTGCACCCATTACGTCATTGCAGAGTTGTTCTATAAATACAATAAATTCTATAAATACGATGTTTTCCAAGAAGCGAATGGTGATTGTTTTTTCTGCAAAACAACACAATGGTGTTTATACTGGTTTTCAGGCGATAAAATTACGATTTTAAGGTGAGAATACAAGTTATAAGACAGTTATACATTTGTCCGGATAATTGATTGTCGATGTTAATTTTTGGGGCAATCTTACGACTGATGATCTGACCCAATTTTAAGTGAGAAAGATGGCACAGTTTGCTAAATAGTTTCCATGCTTTGAGAAAGGAAGAATCGACGATTGTTCTGTGAAAATTTTATGCCCGTAGCTGCTATTTTAAGAAAAATAACAGCCATTTTTGTCCGATAATCTAGAGGATCCCTGTAGACATCTTCACGGAGTGAAGATGTCTATGGGGATTTAACATGGGGAATTTTTTTTGAATTTCAGAAATACTGGACCAATTTTTAAAATTTAACTTTTCTTTTCTTAGTTCATATCCAAGCTATCTAGCCAGGTTTCGGAGTCAATTTCCAAAATTTTTCGTTTTTTTACTCCTCCCACACCACAGGTGACGGGAAAAAAATCACATGATGGTGTATATATATTCAGACACCCGCTGTTCCCACTGATGGCGTTGCTCTTTGAGAAATGTGAGAAGGCGACCCAGTCCATGGAATGTTCACCGTCGTCCGAGGGCTTCGACATCGACATACAGGAATTCGTCCACATCCAGGAGCGCGAGAAGAAATCCATCTTCTCAGACGAGGAAGAACTTGATGGTTTGGTAGGTAGTACAGGTGTAATAAGTCCTTGTTTGTCCCGACGCAACACTGGACTTGCAGAGCTGCCAACTGTTACGATTTTTCCGTATTTGTTCCGGAAAATACGTTAGAAATACGGAAGTACGGATAACAATTAAAAAGTACGATTTTTAGAAAAATCAGCGCGGGAATATCTGGAAACAATAATTTCGTTTCACAATTCTGCCAATAAATCCTATTTTTTTATTTACCCGTAATCATACACGCCGAGGCGCTTACCATTTTGATTCTTGTTGTGTAGTAATAGTAGTTTCAAGCGCTCAGGGATATTGATTTATTCATCACGTAAATTCATAAAATGTCTGCTCCAAAGCATGCAGCCAACGAATTTGGGTATTTTTTATCGAAAGAATTTAGGAGAACACATCTGTTCATCAATGATTACAGCGAGACATGGCCCAATTTGGTCCTGTCAAAGCGCGGTGATGAATTTGCGTCTTGCAAGCAGTGTAATTGTGATTTTTCGGTTGGTCATGGTGGCCGAAACGAGGGCCAAGGCTCTAAAAAAGTTAATTTATGCATATAAGTGAGTACTGATTTGTGTTCAGGAAAACATATGTGGTGTTTCGGAAAATAGCCCCCTTTTCTCTCCATGTTCCTCATGTGACCAACATGGGGTTGGCAGCTCTGGACTTGGCCCTCGGCTGCCACTGATCTGTTCATGTAGAGCTCCAGGAGCCCATTTCATCAACATTGCAAAGTATACTTTAGTAGCAAAGTATACTTTGAGGGAGAAATTTTCAATTTTATGATAAATTTATTAATTTTTATTATACTGAATTTATTACATTATCACAGCCATTATGGCTGTGATAATGTAATAAATTCAGTATAATAATTCTGCATACTTTTAATCATGAAATATATGCATTTGTTAGTTCTATATGAAATAATGCATTTCAGGAAAAATAAATGATTACTCCCTCAAAGTATACTTTGCTAGTAAAGTATACTTTGCAATGTTGATGAAATTGGCGACCAGTGTAGATCCAGATCAGACTGTGCATCCACACAGTCAGATCAGACTGTGCATGATCATGATCTGCGCGGTTCGCCATTCCATGGGTTTTGCGACCAGTGTAGATCCAGATCAGACTGCATCCGCACAGTCTGATCATGATCTGCGCTGTTCGCCATTCCATGGGTTTTGCCACCAGTGTAGATCCAGATCAGACTGTGCATCCGCACAGTCTGATCAGGATCTGCGCTGTTCGCTATTCCGTCAACAAAACACCTTACAGATGGTGAAGGCGATCCAGGTTTTACGTATTCACCTTCTGGAGCTGGAGAAGGTGAACGACCTGTGTAAGGACTTCTGTACTCGTTACACGTCCTGCCTCAAGGGCAAACTACAGAGTGAGAATCTCCTCCGCACCGAGTCCGACTACGACCAGTCTATGTTTGACGAGCCGCCCGACGAATCGGGGAACCAGTCGGTATTGTCGACGGCGGGCGGTAATGGGAGTATTCTCATACCACAGCAGTATCAACAAACGGCGCTGGGGCCCGGGCAGATCATGTCCGGGGGTACCGTGTATCAGATGGTGCAGACCCCACAGGGGCTTGTCGCACAGCCAATACAGGTGAGATTCATAATAAATAAGGGCTGTGACTGGAGAAATGGGGCTTATGGGATTTGGGGCCAGTGTAACTTCTGATCAAATGTCGCACTCCTGTAGATGGATAACGATTTTTCTATTTTGCTTGTTAGTAGCATGATGGGTATTTCATTGATGGAATGGCGAACAGTGTAGATACTGATCAGACTGTGGGGATGCACAGGCTGATCTGTAGCTACATTGGTCCATGTCTGCAGTCGGACACAATTACGTTTTGTTTTACAAGATTGCACACAAGCACAATCGGTACACATGTGGCTGTGACTACAGAAATGGCGCTTATTGATTTTGCGACCAGCGTAGATCCAGATCAGCCTGTGCATCTGCACAGTCTGATCAGGATCTACACTGCTCGCCATTCCATCAATGAAACGCACGTCATGGCTCGTGCTTCTAACAAGATCATTATGAGGCTATAGGAGTGTCCATTATTATCCCTTTGCGACCAGCGTAGATCCAGATCAGCCTGTGCATCCGCACAATCGCACAATCTGATCAGGATCTACACTGCTCGCCATTCCATCAATGAAACGCATGTCATGGCTCGTGCTTCAAACAAGCAATGTAGATCATTATCAGGCTACAGGAGTGTCCATTATTATCCCTTTGCCGATAGGCAAGATGGGATATAGCGTTAGTCCATGAATGTACGCGCGTGTGTACATGTAGTACATTTTTAATAACTTCTGAACTAATTTATAATATTTGGCCACAATGCGTGTCATGGGATGGTGCTTTGATTTGCATACGACCCACGTCCCACCGCCCAAGGTCAAGGTCACTGAGGACTTGTTCACCTTGTTTGTAAGGCAAATGCGTTAAAGTTTATTTGTTTATTTTATTATCAAGGCTGCCAACGAGGGGATTTGCCTTGTAATAATAATGCCTTTGTTTATCTAGATCCAGCCGACCGTAACCATAGCAACGCCACTAATCCACGGGAGTACGCCGCTGTCACAGATCGGTATAACCTCGAACGTTCAGGTGTCCACCCCGCCCAATACACAAGGTAAGATGTCGTCACACTGTTGGCCAATCTGGTTCTATTCTTCAGAGATATTCTGGAGTATGGCAGGGTATGTGTATCTTAACCCTTAGAATGCGGGAAACAAAAAGTGTTGTCTGTTGTTTTATATTTTTTCTGAATAAAAACATGGTTTGACAGCACTTTCGAATCAGTTCCATTGGAATTGATTCTAAAGGGCTGTAAAACCATATTCTTGATGAGAAAAAATTGAAATAAAAGACCAACAGCAGATGACAGAATTTTATTCAGCATTGTTAAGCGTTAACAATCCATTGTTTAGGATTCATACCTTAAGCCATTTCATGCTGGGGATTCCCCATTTTGCTGATAGAAAAATCTGATTAGTTTTCTCGTAACTCACTAAAAGTATATGGTGTGGCCACCATTTGAACCGTCTCATCGAGACGGTTCAAATGAGTGGTCACAACATATATTTTCGATGAGAAATGAGAAATGAGAAAAATTGTAGATTTTATTTTAGAAATTTTCATAACCCATACATGGGTATTCCACATGGAATGGATTAATGGTGTTCTTACTGGTTTTATAATATAATTAAATCTAATTAAATCATTCATCAGGGCCTGAAAATAGCTTTTACCAGTAGGTCCGGGGTGGGTGGCAGGTGGGAGCACGTGATGGGTAATTTAACGATCTGGGTTCATCCTTACCGGAATCTCGACTTTTTTGGCATTTTGTATGTGACAGTTGAATCTGGTTATACCCCTTATGTGAGTATTACGATATTCGTAATCCTATTTTAGGGGAAGGGGCCAAGTGACTTGGTGTGGTATGGACCTGGCACCAGGTCGGGTTATTCTAATTTCAGGGCTGAATATATTTGTTCCCGATGTAAATATTCCGTTCTGATTTTCCCCCCAATGCAGCAGGTTAAAATGGGATCGAACCCGTTTGCCCGGCCTTACATGACCATAGCTGTTGATAGGCCGTTAAACACTAATAAACAAACGAACAGTAGGTCCGGGACCTAACAAGGAAAAAAGTGAAAGGTCCAAGGCATTTTTTGGAAGGTCCGAGAGGATAATCGCACTAAATTGTCACCCCATGGGTAAATACTCAGCTGGGTCACCAACAATTAAACGATAATCAGAACTGATTTAGCATCGCCACTGAATAATGATCGCAATTTCAATTTAGGTCCTGAGGACTTGTTGCTTGTAAAATAGAAAAGGTCCGACATTAAAATTTGCAGGTCCAGGACCTCGGACCAGTGCTATTGTCAGGCCCTGTTCATGGGCCCTGTTCTCAATTTACCAGTTATCAACAACGTGCTTGGTGGTGTGGGGATTAATTTGAAATAATTGTACTCAAAATCAAGCAGTTTAATTGGCAGACTTAAAGGAATTCCGACTAATGACCTGGTTTGGCCCTCACATACGTCTTTGGCATTTTGTATGTGACATTGGAATCTGGTTATATCCCTTATGTGAGTATTACGATTCATAATCGTATTTTAGGGGAACTGGCCAAGTGACATTGGTGTGGTATGGACCTGGCACCAGGTTATTTTAATTTCAGGGCTGAATTATTTTTTTTCCGATGTACCGTAAATATTACATTCTGATTTTGGGATTTTCTCCCCAATGCAGCAGGTTAAAACGGGATCGAACCCGTTTGCCCGGCCTTACATGACCTTAGCTGTTGATAGGCCGTTAAACACCAACAAACAAACAAACAGACCAGCCAAGGGAAGAAAAATGTGGCACTTGATTCACATGTGTTCATTATTTGCAGGGTCATTTATGTGGTAATTTAGTAATTGGCAAAAACAAATCTTGCTATAAAGTACACTTTGAGGGAGAAATTTTCAATTCAAGGTTAAATTTATTAATTTTCATTATACTGAATTAATTACATTATCACAGCCATTATGGCTGTGATAATGTAATAAATTCAGTATAATAATTCTGCATACTTTTAATCATCAATAATATGTAGCTGTTAGTTCTATATGAAATATATTGTAATTCATTTCGGGAAAAATAAATTATTACTCACTCAAAGTATACTTTGCTAGAAAAGTATGCTTTGCAATTTTTTGGTGAAATCGGCTACTGGTCTCCATTTGTCAGTAATCAACACGGTGCTGGGTGGGGCGGGGATGGATTCGGATGAAGACGAGGGGCCAGGTCGCAAGAAACCAAAGCGGGGAGTTTTACCAAAGAGTGCAACACAAGTCATGAAATCCTGGTTGTTCCAACATATTGTGGTAAGGGCATTATTATAGTACCAGGGCTCCAGATAAGGAATTAGTAATTGAGTATTTTCACTCCATCATTTCTGAAGCAATTGGGTATTTCACATTTTAATTGGGTAAAATAAAATCACACTACTGTTTACACATCAACAGACAGCGATTATTGAATAGTTTGCTTCGAAATGAAAACATGTCTTGGTATTTCATTAGAATTGTCTCCAAGATGTGTTTTCATGGAAAATAAGAAAGATATGCTATATATTTGTGGTCAAGTTATGGTTTTCTGCAGCATGATAAAGATACCACAAAACATATAGTGTTCGGACTGTGTGTCCGGCACATTAAGAAGTTCGCCAGAGTTTCTTAATTATGTCATAACTTCTATAAAACTTGAAGGATTGCTTAAATATTTCAATACATCATACCTGTGAACAAATGCCCTTAATATGACCATGACCTTTAGAAAAAAAAAAAGAAAAGGGAATAACCAATAGGATAAAAATAAACAATTGGGGATAAAATATTACAATTTTCGGAAAAATAAATTGATTTCTTTTTCGAAAATTGTAATTTTTTATCCCCAATTGTTTATTTTTATCGCCATTTGCGAAAGTGGCGATCGCCAGCGGAATCCCTGACCTTCATAAATGTGCATGTGAATACTTATCACTTTGGTTAACTTTGCCACAGTTTCTCCGATCTGCCACCGCCACATTTCTTGTTGATAGTATTCAGGGCTCCATATAGATAAGGAATTAATAATTGAGTATTTTCACTCCATCATTTCTAAGCAATTGGGTATTTCAAAATTTGAATTGGGTGACATAAAATCACACTACTGTCTACACATCAATAGACAGCAATTATTGAATAGTTTGCTTCGAAATGAAACATGTCTTGGCATTTCATTAGAATTGTCTCCTTGGAGACGATTCTAATGAAATACCAAGATGTGTTTTCATGGAAAATAAGAAAAATATGCTATATTTGTGGTCTGTTTATAGTTTTCTGCAGTATGATAAAGGTAAAATTGTTATTTCTTTTTGATACTCACTACTTCTGATTTCAATTGGGTTATTGGCAATTTTAATTGGGTATTTAAGCAAATACGCAGCTTATCTGGACCTCTGGTATTTCTTTGCCAGACTTTCACCCCTAAATATGATCGATAGTTCCATGCTCATTTCTGGACTGTTCCATTAATCAGATGTGGGGTATTTTTAAAATATCTTAAAAATACTGACAAGCACCACATATCCTAGTGAGACGGCTCGTTGCAAACCGGCTCATGTGGATCTATAGCGTTTGCAAATGTTTGCTTTATGCAGGGATTCCGCTGACGATTGCCACTTTCGCAATTGGCGATAAAAATATAAAAAAAAAAAAATTGGCGATAAAAAATTACAATTTTGGAAAAAAAAAAAAAAAAAAAAATTATATTATTTTTTTTCTTTTGAAGTGGTGATTTTTTTATTTTCCCCAGCGGAATCCCTGTTTATGGTCTGTAGGGCTGAAAAGGTATAACACATATCAAACATCTCTGACTGACATGGGAGCCTATTTTACACTAGCTTTTTTTCTGATATGACGAAAACTAGTTCAGTAGTACTTCGTGTGTTTTGCACTTGTGTATCTAATTAAAGATTGATAGGTTTGGGTGATAATTGATTGGAAACACTGGTGACGGATTGTCGATCAATAGCGATGGTTCAGAAACCTGGCTCCGCTGTGACTAGAGAAATGGGGCTTATGGGATTTGTGATCAGTGTAGTTACTGATTATATAGCATACTTGTGTAGCCTGATAATAATCTATTACTTGTTTCATTGATGGAATGGCGTACAGTGCAGATCCTAATTAGACTGTGCGGATGCACAGTCTGATCTGGATCTACACTTGTCGCAAAAC
Organism: Conchocele bisecta; assembly: GCA_029237695.1. NCBI lineage: Eukaryota > Metazoa > Mollusca > Bivalvia > Lucinida > Thyasiridae > Conchocele > Conchocele bisecta. Next base: position 83,082,061 of record CM055270.1, read on the forward strand.
CGATAAGCTCCACATCTCCAGTCACAGCCACACAGAATGTAACTTTATTCGACTGAAAAAGTGCGTTTTTAGTCCCTGATTTGTTAATTTCATATAAAACCTAAATTACCATGGAATTAATCTGTCTCCTACTGATATGAAGTTAACTTGGGCTGATACTGATACCTAGGTTGATATCAAACTAGCCCCGTAATAAACTCTAATGATACTTCGCCATGTTTTACAGCATCCATACCCATCGGAGGAAGAGAAACGTCAGATAGCTAGTCAAACAAACCTCACACTTCTACAGATCAATAACTGGTGAGTCATATTCCCGTGCTATCGCAACAATAGTCGTCACTGGTCTGTGGCCCATTGCACTAAACTTTGTACGACTAAAATGTTCGTAAGTGCCAATTTAGGATCGTCTGGAAATTTGAATTGATGGATTTACATTTATTGAGCACAGGCTGCACATGCATCCTGCGCTCAATAAATGTAAATCCCAATAATCATTTACAAGAAAACTGTGTTAATGTGAAATTTACAGACTATCATAATTTTGCACTTACAAACATTTTAGTCGTACGAAGTTTAGTGAAACAGCCCCCTGGTCGCTTGAATCCGAAACCTGGACACAACCCGGCATTCATTTGTAAATGACTGGTCTACTGTAATAACCCTACATATTCAGACATTAATTGTTTAGTGAAACTCCTGTGAATATTAATGGTATCCACATTCATTGTTATTGTGATAAACCAGTACAACCATACATGACCTAAATATTGTTGCACTCTTTGGTGTGTGACAACCATATATTTATATGTGTTTCCCATAATAATATTTTGTTTCAATATTTAGGGTTATTACTAGGGATGGCAACGAATGGCAAAAATATTTGAATATTCAAAACCACACGACCTCTAAATTTCCGCGCTCGACTGGAATGGACCGTGATGACACGGATCACAAGATTCGGATTACTAGTAATTAATTTTCCACTTGCTTCAAATAATAATCATATAATATTGATAGTAATAAATGATTATTATTTGAAGCATATGGAAAATTAATGTCCTGGGGCTCCATGTTTACAAGTACTCTGTTTTTTTATAATTCCAGCACAAAAATATCTACACAATTCCCTAACATTTGATTGGCCCGTAGCAAGTCTGTCAAAAATTTATATCCCAGTAAACTCCCACGCCAAACTACTTTCCGTAACCGTGAGGCGCCGTTAAAATAATTTTTAAGAAAACGGAAAATAAACACATTTTCTTGATGAATTTATTTCAAATGCTGGAATTATAAGGAATGAATGGCCTTTTTGTGGAATTTATCGGGGATATAAACTTGGAAAAGTTGCGGGAATACTGGACGAGGCCTTCAAAAATTACAATTTTCGGAAAAAAAAGAAAGCATTTTTTTTATTTTTTTTTCGAAAATTGTAATTTTTTATCGCTTCGTCCAATATTCCCGCGACTTTTCCAAGTTTATACCCCGATAAATTCCACAAAAAAGGCCATTCATTCCTATAATAATCCAACAACCAGCATGATAATTACATGTATGTGCATTGTACAAGCATAGTATCCTTGACAAATGTCTCGATTAAACTCCTGTGTGTCAATAATATACGCAATTACACAAGTGTCAAAATGTCCGCTGTTTCTTGTGTATTGGGAATCCCAAATGACGTCACTCATCGCACCACGTGGCATGGAGAAATAAACAGGATGTCTACAAGCTGTCCACACAATACCATGTTTATTGCTTACCAATAATGGACAATGTAAACTTTCACATGTGCCAAAATCAACTGTTGCATAATGTGTTGCAGTCAGAAATAAGAAAATACGACAAAATATATTTTGCCATTCGAATAGCAAACTTACATTCGATTTAGGATCGTCTGGAAATTAATTTCTTATTGATGGGCTTACATTTATTGAGCATAGGCTGCAGATGCAGCCTATGCTCAATAAATGTAAATCCAATAATTGTTTACAAGAAAACATTGTTAATGTGAAATCGTAATTTAGCACTTATGAACATTTTAGTTGTACAAAGTTTAGTGAAACGCCCCCCTGGTTGTTACGGTGCTCACATTTGCAGGTTCATTAATGCACGGCGGCGGATACTGCAGCCAATGATGGACGCCAGCAATCCTGACCAGACGAAAACCAAGAAGACAAAACCATCGAGTAAACCGCCGGGCCGGTTCTGGCCGTTTGCCAGCTCCCAGGTCGCCACCACGGTGGGAACCAGCACCGAGGAGAAGGACTCGAGCCAGGAACCAGTGGCTGAGATGCCCGTGTCGATACCAGAGTCTGCCGGACAGACCATTATACTGCCGCCCGGTGCCTGTAAGTTGAGCTTATAAACTTCTATTTTCCCTTATTATTTCTTCATGAAAGTTTGTGTTGTGACCACTTATTGGAATTGTCTACATATAGACACGGTGCTTGTAAGTCGATTGTGAGCTGATTAACTAATACTGATTCACAAGTCGGACAGTTTCCAAACATTTTTGTTCTGTTTTCTTCATTGCATCATGTATTTCATCATATTTGTTGTGACCACACGTTTGAACCACATCTGCAAGTGGTCACAGCATATATGTCTGTGCATAAATAAGAAAAATATTATGTGGATTGTAGGGGTGTAACGATTCACTGAACATTTGATGCACCTTGATATTTTTCCGATGATGCGATTCACGATACGCGAGTGTTATATTCGATTTGATTTGTTTGTCACAATTCAATGCTTTGGAGTCCCAAATTGCATGATAACTAAGACATTATATTATTGTTGGGGCAATTTTATGAATACTAATAACAGACCATAAATATAGCATAATTTTCTTATATTTCCTGAAAACACATTTTGGTATTTCATTAGAATTACCTTAAGAGACAATTCTAATGAATTGCCAAGACATGTTTTCATTTTGAAGCAAACTATTCAACAATTTCTGTATGTTGATGTGTAAACAGTAGTGTGATTTTATTTTACCTAATTAAAATCTTTAAATACCCACTTACTTCAGAAATCATGGAGTGACAATACTCAATTCCTTATCTGGAGCACTGAAACAATTTTAGATCTTAGATCTGTGACTGGAAAAATGGGGCTTAAGGGTTTTGCCACCAATGTAGATAAGCCTGTGCATCTTCACAGACTGATCTGGATCTGCCCTGTTCGCCATCCCATCAATGAAACACCCGTCGTGCTTCTAACAAGCAATGTAGATGGGCGGGCACATCGCCACGCCAGTAAGCCCGGGCTTCAGCATAATTTCCAGACATGTCCATACTTTTTTACTGTTATAAAATTGCACAAGAGATTTAATGAATATTTTCCAAAAAAAATTAAAAAAATGCAGGAAACTGCACCATAGTTTAAAAACAATTCCGGGGGAGGGGGTGGGCATTACACAGCTCCAACCTAGCGTACTCCCTCACTTTGCTAGCTACATCGGATCACTCGCCTTGGCTTCAGCTATCGGGCTACATGAATGTGTCATTTGATCAGGAGCTGCACTGGTCACAAACCCTGTAAACCCCATTTCTCCACTCGCATTACATATTCATTCTTATTCTCTGATATTGCAGTTTTGACGGCGGACGGACAGATCATGAACATAAACAGCTCGAACATGGCAGCCATGTTGAATCAAGTTGGTCAAATGTCGCCGTCCCCACCACCTGGTTCCAAAGACATGAATAACGACACAAACAATAACAGTCATAATACTGGGGACGACGAACACGAAGACGTGAAAATTATTTTGTGATAATAACTTTATATTGTTTTGTTTTGTATTTTCCCGTCCAACGGGAAATTTTGTGGTCCAAAATGGACTGGTTTAATTCACTCAACAGAGTTATGGGCCGGCACTACTCTCTGTTTCATGAAACCTGCCCAAATGTTACAGCCATATAACCAATGCAAAAACAATATTTTTTGGATAATATTAAATTTTATCAAAATTTAAGAATGAGCTTTCTTTTTATTTCGTGAAATTTGGTAATATATTTATTTTATTACGAAAAATTTATTTGTCTGTGGGAATTTAACATGGGGGGGGGAGGAAGTGGAGGAGGAGCCGAAAAACGAAGAATTTGGAAATTGACTCCGAAACCTCGCTAGATAACTTCAAAATGATCTAGCTATAAAGAAAACCGGTTACATTTTGAAAATCGGTCCACTATTTCTGAAAAAATTTCCCCATGTTAAATCCCCATAGACATCTTCACTCCGTTTTAACATGGGGAAACAAAAATTCGCAATAAAATCAATAGTGGACCAAACTTCACAAAATAAAAAGAAGGCTCATTCGTAAATTTTTATAAAGTTTTTGGAATGGTTATATAGTCCTAAAATTTGGGCAGGTTTCGTGAAACGGACAATAATTATAATTTATTGCAGAAAATGGGATTTCACTGTGTAATAATGGTGTATTAACCATTACAATGCTGAATTATATTATGTTTTTTATACTTCAATTTTTCTCATCAAAAACATGGTGTGACAGTACTTTATAATCATTTCCATTGAAAATGATCTAAAGTGCTGTTCTTAGAATGCTGAAAACGAAAAGTATCGTCTGCTATTGCTTAATATTTTGCTTTTTTTTCTCAATAAAAACATGGTTCTAAACTGCTGTCAAAACATGTTTTTATGCCACCGGGTTTCGAAGAAACGGGTGGCATATAGTATTTGGACCGTCTGTCCGTCCGTCCGTCCGCTCTCCCTGAAGTGACGTTGTGGGGTGATTCACGAGTACATGACATGCATGTGGGGTGCACCCCATACGCAACTATATCTTAATGAACTCCATCATTTCTGAAAAGCCCAAAAAAGCAATACAAAATTGAGACCTCAGAGGGTGATGGTCAAAACCGTCCGTCCATCCAAACCCCACAAACAATGGCTGACTAAATTTCCCTACAAGTACATATTGTACTTCACTGATCAAACCCAAATACCCCACAAGTGCATGCAGGAGACATGAGAAAACGAGAGCAAGTTAGTATAGGGGAGATAACACCTTTAGCATTGTTTGCACCCCACAAATGGCACCCAAATAAACCCAAAAGACTTGGCCAAAAACCCTACATGCAACAAACCCCACAACGTCACTTCAGGGAGTACGTCCGTCCGTCACACTTTTCGGTTAACCACTTTGTCACAGTTTCTCAAATATGCTGCAGGTGGCATCCGCTTTCGACAGACGCATTTCTTGTTTATGATAAAAATGGAAAATATAAAATAAACAGCAGACGACACAATTTAATTCAGCACTGTAAAGTTTAAACCATATTTTTATTGAGAAAGAAGACAAATTATAAAATAACAGCAGATGACAGTTTTTGTTTCCCGCATTTTAAGGGTTAAACTACTTTTTAATCGATAAACCACGGAGCTCCAGATAAGATGTGTATTTGCGTAAATAACCAATTAAAATGGCCAAAAACCTAATTGAAAGTAGTGTGTATCAAAAAGCAATGAGAACAATTGTGGTACCTTTATCATGCTGCAGAAAACAATAAACAGACCACAAATATAGCATATTTTTCCATGAAAACACATCTTGGTATTTTATTAGAATTGTCTCCAAGGAGACAATTCTAATGAAATGTCAAGATATGTTTTCATTTCGAAACAAACTATTCAATAATTGCTGTCTGTTAATGTGTAAACAGTAGTGTGATTTTATTTTACCCAATTAAAATTTTGAAATAGCTAATTGCTTCAGAAATGATGGAGTGACAATACGCAATTACTAATTCCTGATCTGGAGCCTTAAAACCATGATTTCGTGGAGTACCACATGTAGCCTACCATGACAATGGTATTCAGTTTGTGACCAATGTTGTCCCAGATCAGCCTCGTCTGACCAGGGCCTACACTGTTCCATATTGGGTTGACTAAACGTTCTCGATATATCAAGGAAAATGTATATAGTGTTGCAGGATTGTTACGCTGGTCAAAAACTTGATAAACCCGATTTTGTTATGTTGAGTCACAAGTGGTACTTGGAGTTTGTTGTTCACCATTCTTCCTGTTGTGATGTCATATTTAAGTGCCTTTGATAGATACAGTTACACATACAGTGTATATTCTATAAAACTCCCCCAGGGCTATACATTTTCTGAAGTTGTGTGCATTATTATGGCAATTTTGATGTTCAAAGTTATTTTACCATGTGAAAATAACAGATTTTCATATTTTTACTGAACATATGGGGTGAGACGGCTACTGTTCGAGAGGGGGCTTATAAAAGTTTTGAGTATGTACTCCATTCTCATGCTCAACATCTGCAGCCTATTGCATCAAAATTGCAAAGTATACTTATCTAGCAAAGTATACTTTGAGGGAGTAATCATTTATTTTTCCCAAAATGCATTATTTAATATAGAAATAACGACTGCATATATTTGATAATTAAAAGTATGCTGAATTATTATACTGAATTACTGATAATGTAATAAATTCAGTATAATAAAAATTAATAAATTTAGCCTTAAATTGAAAGTTTCTCCCTCAAAGCATACTTTGCTAGATAAGTATACTTTGCAATGTTGGTGAAATAAGCTACTGGAAGTGATCAGCCTCGGCCAATCAAACTGGTTGATTTTGAGCGCGAGAACGAAGTATCTGCCCAGAATATTTATTTAAGCACAGGCTGGGAAGTTCAGCCACCGGTTTCAGAGAAACTGCATATATGCATACCAACTTTGAATGTCGGTGAAATGACATGTCATTGCTCTGGTACACAGCTAAAGTTGCCCGACACACAATTCATATCAATAGCATACAGAGCTCCAGATAAGGTGCCTATTGGCGTATTTTACACACATATTTTAACATAATACACATTGATTATCAAAAGTATGAGTACAAAATACTCGGACCACCAATGTGAAAATTTGCATTGATTTTCAAATTGAGTAGTGAAAATATTGTAATAACGTTGAAATTTACTTAGTTGAGCTACTCTTTGCTTTTTGCAACTCAAATAAGTGAATTTTTAAATATGTATTATTATTTTTTATCATTTGTTCCCTTTTTAATATTAAGGAAGAAAATAAAAGTAAAATACGCATTGAATTTGAAATCTGGGAGTATAATACTCTTTAGATACAAAACTTATCTGGAGCTCTGGTTCATGTTTGAGTATAGTAAGTTCTGCAATGTCAGCGACTTCACAATATCGTCCAGAGGATGGGAGTGTACCATATTTATTCCAAAAGTAGCCCCCCCCCACCCCTGCCCTCTATTTAAACGGTAGCTCCCCATATTTTCAGTAAACATATATTATCACCTGATAAAGTAGTTCTGAACATCAAAATTGCCATAATATTGCATGAACAAATTCAGAAAATAGCATAGTCCCGGGGACATTGTATGCGTAATTTAGTGACAAATCCATCGTTATTAACGATTCATGCATATCCCTTTCAACACCATAGGCCTGTATAGTGGTATTGGCAAAAAGTGTAGATCCAGATGAGCCGGCTCGTGATTTTCAGACTAGTCCATTTATGAAAAGGTGGTGTTTTTGCTCTCAAAGATATATGAAAATTACTTGCAAAAAGTGCAGATCCTGATGAGCCGGCTCGCTACGAGCCGGCTCATCTGGATCTACACTGTTTGCAAGTATCACAAAAGAGGTCTGTAGTGTTGAAAGGGTTAATGGTCCAGTCAGTCAATTAGATGGTGCTCTTATTTCTGTAAAACATATCGGGCAGTCATAATCTGGCTATTTGTGTTATTGACGGGTGTAGGATGATTATCAGCGAATAAAACCACAATTGCAATGTATATTTTCTGGAGGTCATGTTTGGTGATTATCTTGGGACATGTTTTTGTTATCCCCTCACCGATAGGCAAGAGGGGATAGAACGTTAGTCCATATATGCACGTTAGTAACACCTTTCATTTTTCAATAACTTCTGAACCACTTCACTGATTTTGATAATATTTGGCCACAATGTGTATCTAGGGACGGTGCTTTGTAAACTTCTGCATACGACCGGGTTTAAATGACCGTAGCTGTTGATATGGCCAGCACAAAAATATTTACACAATTCCCTAACATTTGATTGGTCCGTAGCAAGTCTCTGTCCAAAATTTATATCCCAGTAAACTCGCACGCCGAACTACTTTCCGTAACCGTGAGGCGCAGTTAAAATAATTCTTAAGAAAACGGAAAATAAACGCATTTTCTTGATGAATTTATTTCAAATGCTGGAATTATAAGGAATGAATGGCCTTTTTGTGGAATTTATCGGGGATATAAACTTGGAAAAGTCGCGGGAATACTGGACGAGGCCTTCCGGCCTTCGTCCAGTATTCCGGCGACTTTTCCAAGTTTATACCCCGATGTGGACGAAGGCCGGAAGGCCTCGCCTCGTCCAGTATTCCCGCGACTTTTCCAAGTTTATATCCCCGATAAATTCCACAAAAAGGCCATTCATTCCTATAGTAAATCAAATCAACTGACCGCCCATGGTCACCGAGGACTTGTGTTCATCTTGTTCGTAATTTGTTTTTATTATCAAGGCTGCCAGCGAGGCGATTAACCTCGTAATGTCCTTGTTTCTCTGGAATTAATTTATGAAATGGTTTCACAGATAACTTTGAGATGTTTTTCTGGACCGAGTATTAGACTTACAGTACCATGTCACATACAAATGTTTGTGCAAAGTCGACACGGTGGTCTCACGGATGTCCAGATGTCAGCATGGTCCGAAATTGCATCAACATGTTTTTCATAGGCAATGCCTCGGCGCGATTGATGTGCAGGCCGTGATTTCTTGTTTGTTTACATGTGTTGCCTTGGATATACAACTTTTACAAATGACAATAAATCATGCAATAAGCGGTTTGTTCCGTCATCCTTCATGTTCCTACTTTACATGTTCAGTTGATACAGATATCAGCCTGTGATTATAAAAGTGACCGAGCCTGAGCATATCTCAACCTCGACCAATCAAACTACTTCATTTTCATGCTCGAAATCCAGTAGTTTGATAATCAAACTACTGGATTTCGAGCATGAAAATGAAGTACTTTGATTGGTCGAGGTTGAGATCTGCTCAGGCTCGGTCAGTTTAATTATCAAACTACTGGATTTCAAGCATGAAAATGAAGTACAGTGGACCCTCTCTAAACCAGATATCCCCGACTGTATGAGCCTCGTAAAATAGGAGATTTGACAGTCGGAGAGGTATATATATATATATACATAATGGGTGTTCCCTTGGTCTAGTTAGAAAATGGACAAGAAATGGAGGTGGGAGGTGTTCGTGCTTTTTTACAAAATTGGAGTTTATTTGAGCAAAAAAATGGTGTTGGGTTGGTCCAGAGCGTTTTGAAAAATTAAGGGTTTACTTGAGGTATAAATGGTTATTTTTATCAAAATGGTGTTGAATGGTCGGGAACACCCATTATGCATATACAGTGGAACCTCTCTAAACCTGACACCGAGAAAACACCTGTAAACTTATTTTTTATGAGTTTCTTGGTCATTTATCTCGTGGGGGGGGGGTGGGGGGGGGGGTAATAATGTCTGTTCGTGATCGCATAGCACACACCTATGGCTCAGAATGATCGAATACCTGATTTACAGCGAAACCTCTCTAAGCCAGGGGACCTCCTAGGGTGTCCGGTTTAGAGAGGTTCCACTGTATATATATAGGTCTCGCATACATGATTTACATTAACCCTTCCTACGCTGTTGACGGAAATGGCCGTCTGCTGTTTTTCATTTTTGCTTTAATTCTTAACAAAAAAATGGTTTTGACAGCACATGAGAATCGTCTCCATTGGAGACCATATATTGGAGACGATTCTCATGTGCTGTCAAAACCAGATTTTTGTCGAGAAATATTGAAAATAAAACATTTCCAGCAGACGACATTTAATTCAGCGTAGTAAGGGTTAAAGCCTTGCCATTGTAACGCTATATCCTATTGCCATCAAAAGGATTACATTTTAATCGAATAGTGTGGTGCACGTACATGGAACAGGGGCACACAATAAAACTTCATACAATAAAGAAGCTTGTAAATGCAACATTGATATACCAGTGCTCCAGATAAGGAATTAGTAATTGAGTATCGTCACGCCATCATTTCTCGAGCAATTGGGTATTTCAACATTTTAATTGGGTAAAATAAAATCACACTACTGTTTACACATCAACATGATGAACAGACAGCAATACTTAAATAGTTTGCTTCGAAATGAAAACATGTCTTGGTATTTCATTAGAATTGTTTCTAATGAAATACCAAGATGTGTTTTCAATGAAAATAAGAAAATATGCTACATTTGTGGTCTGTTTATTGTTTTCTGCAGCATGAGACAGGTACCACAACATTTGTATTGCTTTTTGATACTCGCTACTTCTGATTTCAATTGGGTTTTTGACAATTTTAATTGGATATTTAAGCAAATACGCAACTTATCTGGAGCTCTGAATACACAATAACATTTGCACGGGCAGCCATGGTGACAAATTGTTCCAGGCTGTGTTCACATTAAATGATGGCATTAAATGTGAGAAACACATTCAGAAACACAGTCAAAACTCAATTAATGATTGTTGAGTTTAGTGAAACGGGGGCCCCCTTGATCTACAATCGCTACACAATTTGCAACAGGAAGGGCAAAGTAGTTGTTGTGTACGAACACATTTAATGATGTATACTTAGTTGCACCTTCCATAAATTCATAATTCATTACATTACAATAGCCCCATATGACGTCGCGCAGTCGACTCGTTAAATTTTGTTCGACGTCTTTAATTTCCATGACGTCTGTGGTGGTTGGGAGCACATGATGTGTAATTTAACGATCGAGATTCATCCAGACACCGGAGACCTGTAGCCTGTTTCATCAAACTTACAAAGTATACTTATCTAGCAAAGTATACTTTGAGGGAGAAATTTTCAATTTTAGGATGAATTTATTAATTTTTATTATACTGAATTTATTACATTATCACAGCCAATTTGGCTGTGATAATGTAATAAATTCAGTATAATAATTCTGCATACTTTTAATCATCAAATATATGCAGTAGTTTGTTCTATATGAAATAATGCATTTCAGGAAAAATAAATGATTTCTCCCTCAAAGTATACTTTGCTAGAAAAGTATACTTTGCAGTTTTGATGAAATCGGCTGCTGGTGTGACCGTTGAGTACGTCTTTGGCTTCGATTTTAAAATTCGCCGCCATCTTGAATTTGCTGTTGAGACCGACTAATATTAAAGGTACATGCCCATGCATTAGGCACAAACTGTTCTTTATAGGAATTAAAGAAGTGTATACATGTAATTGTGTCACTAGTCCACCAGTTATAAAAATACAAGTGCCCGCTATACAGATATAATCAATTAGTAATATTTATTTTACTGATAGTGACGCGCGGTGGTATCAGGCTATTTTCATATGCAAATGAGGCATGATATTTTTTAATTATTTATACTAATTAAATGTGTCGCCTGAACAAATTATATTTTCAACAGATTATCAAGTATGATCATTGTACATCAAAAAATAAATAGAATAAATAGCATACAGAGAATAAATAGTAATTTCCGTTAACATTTAAGGAAACACGGTTATCACCCCTGATATCAGTGTGTAAATTTACGACTAATATAAAATGTATAATAATGCCAATCAATACGTGGAATAACGGTGAATGAATGTTTATTTTGCCAGAAAATGTGTCAGATGATGTCTCTGATGTAAGTAACAGTGTGTGCCTACTGAGTGGGCATGTACCTTTAAGCTACTTCAGGTATAACATATTAGGTTACTTCAGATATAAACAGCATTTATTCAAATCCTTTAGTATGCTTTTCAAATAGTAATGGTCATGAAGCTAAGTGTAGTGTGTCTTATTTTCATGTTAATTTCAACTAAAAGTAGTTTTATCCATTAATCATGTTGATATTCGATCAGACGTTTTGTCCGGATCCTGAAATGCGAGACGATATTATTCATACAAAAACGTGATCCAACTTATTTATCACATCCTCATGCACCTACCTTGTACACTAGCTGTGTTAATACAGAAACAACACCAGGAAATGTGTCAAAGATGTGGTAACCCGATGTGGTAACCCCCGAGTTAATTCGAAAGTTTATAATAAATACTCGTAATTTTCTTTCTGTGTGTGGGTTGAGGGGGGTGGGGGGGGGGGCATGACCACTGCCTCCTCGTTTTTGGCTTCCTGGTTACGGCCCTGATGATGTGTCGGGAAGTTTTATATCTTTTTTTTGCTTTCCATAATGCAAATTTTCTATTTATATTATCACAATACACACAATTGTATTTGATAAAAATCCGAGGACTTTGTATTTTATTTTGCTTGATATGTATACTATAATAGACTGTATCTACACAGGGGAGATACTTCATAAATTAAATGAGCTAGATGCCAGTAATCACACGTTGTGCATGTGTGGATGCGTCAATCCATCCGTCCGTCTGTGCATGTCTATGACCAACTGCACAGTTGATCCACCAAGAATTTGACATTCCGAAGATTCCTGTGGATATATTAGATTTTTAAAAGTTTGTCCATACTGCTATTTTTTCATTGACAATGCTGCTATAACCTTTTAAAATTAACACGTAACCCCCTAAGTAACTGCAATGAACTGTTTCATGTTACGTTTGAGACTTCCACTACATGGCTGAAAGTATGAAAATCTGTCAATACTGAAAAGTGCCAACAGCACGTAACGAGTGCCGAGAGAAGCACGAGAGGGGGTGCTAACCCCTTCTCGTAAGGGGGGTACGGGGGATCTCCCCTGAAAATTTTGAACATTCAGAGTTGCTTAGACAGCATTTGATGATATTTGTGACTTGTCAAATTGCAGGATTATAGCAATTAAAACTGCTTTAAACCCAATAAAATTGAAGCAATATTCATAATCATTGCCTTTAGTACATATGGGAATTGATTTTGGACTTTAGGTGTAACAGGTAGTGCGAAATGGTTGATGGTCGAAGTGTCATAGGGCCGAGTACCCGAGATGTCACGTTACCGTTTAAACGGATTTGGAAGAAAATAACCATGTCTATTTCCATTTAATTATACGGGCGACTCTTTGTCGCCCGCTTTATGTTACGCGTATATGAAAACTTACCATTCAGTGAAACTAAGTCGAACATATGATTGAAAGTGTAAAATTTGTTTTACCGTAAACCGATAAACCAAGTAGGAGGTGTTTTTACGACACGTGATATTACTAATACGGGCGACGAATAATTTGGCCCTTCGGGCCAACTGCTTCTAAAACAAAATGTAGATAACATCGGAAAGTATACATAATATAGCTTGCGGAGTTACTGCATTTCATATTGTCGTTAGGAAGACTAAAGTCCCCCGAGAGACGCTTGAAAATATGCGTTTTAAATGATCGGAGTAGAAATGCCTTAAATGCGCATTGGAATATTTTATGGGAAAAAAAGAAAAACAATTTGCAACGAAATGGAGTTTCATTATTCCGTATTTATTTTAACACCTTTCTCTCTCCCACACCCATGTCTCTGTCTGTCTCTGTCTGTCTGTCTCTCTATCTCTTTCTCTCTCTCTCTCACATCCATGTCTCTCTCCTCTCTCTCTCTCTCTTTCTCTCTCTCTCTCTCTCTGATTCTCTCTGTCTGTCTCTCTCCCTATCTGTCCCTCTCTCTATCTTTCTCTCACATCCATCTCTCTCTCTCTCTCTCTCTGTCTGTCTGTATGTCTCTCTGTCTGTCTCTCTCCCTATCTGTCCCTCTCTCTATCTTTCTGTCATTCTCTCTCTATCTTTATGTCTGTATGTATGTCTATCTGTCTGTCTGTCTGTCTGTATGTATGTCTCTCTCTATCTCGCTCTCTGTCTATGTCTCTCTGTGTGTCTTTTTCTCTATCATTACCTAGAAACCACAATATATCTCTCCCCCGCACCCCCACCCACCTTCTCTCAAAATCATTAGATAGAAACCATACTATTTCTCTCTCTATCTTTCAACATCGTTAGATAGAAGCACACTATATCTCTCTCAGTATCATTGGATAGAAAGCGCACATGTTGTTATTTTGTTTACAAGACAAAGTCAAGCGATCCATGATACTCTGTGGACATGACTAACAGAAACAAGTATGCATTGTAACTGCTGTTTTATTGCGCCTGCTCGGTTGTGTCACGGCCTGTGCTATATTCACAGTTCATGACACAAGTACCTCTTACCAACAGCTTAAGTGAAGCTGTATGTAAAAAGGACAAAACTAATACGAAAAATGGTCAAAATGTGCTCAAAGACCACCAGGGATCGAGAAAATAATTGCATCACTGGAAGGACACACCTGGAGAATTTCTATAGCCGCCACGCTACACTTAGCTTCGCTGATGTGAGTTTAAAAATACAAGGCATAGTCAAGCGATCCGGGATAATTGGGGAACACGACTACCAGAACAAAGTATGCATTGCAAGTGTGCGTCTAGTGCACATGTTGCTGTAGTCCAGGATACAAACACATCTGACACAGCACTGGGTTAATCAAAAAAAGTAAATGTAAAACTTAACACAATTCATACCAAAAATGGGCAAAATGTGTATAACTCTCAAAGTGACAGTCATGCTCAATGACGATTAAGATTGCGAAAATTGGGAATAATATCACTGAAGATTCTTAGCCTTGTTATTTTTTCTTAACATGATCGTAAATGTACTAATACAGTTTCTATTATGCTTTGCTTTTGCCAGTATGTGTTATTTTTTCTTAAAATGATCGTAAATGTACTAATACAGTTTCTATTATGCTTTGCTTTTGCCAGTATACTGGTATACCCTCAATACTGAGGCTTATCACTAGTGGATCATATTTGTATTCATAAGTACATGTACATACAATCAAATACAATCAAATACAATCGATGTTCCTGGTATTTAGCCGGTACCCATTTACATCTGGGTGGGCTAAAGCAGTGTGGATAAAGTGTCTTGCTCAAGGACACAACACATGCGAGGCTCGAACCCACGATCGTAAGATCAGCAGACCGACGCCTCAGACCGCACGACCACGCGCTCCACTATGCCTAGGCTATTAATGTACTATATATGAAACGGAAATATCTAAATTGTATCACTGGTTCAAATAAGAGAAGTGCGACAATGACACCATTTAATTATAATAGAGAATTTGTAACACCGTGGTAGTTGGGGAAGTAGTTCTGCAATACTACAATATACTACGGTACCGTTTATAGCATACTAACATCATGGTAAAGCTATCAATTGGTAAATAGTGGCACTATACAGAAAAGGGGTCATTTTGCAAAAAAAATAAAAAAATATGCTCAAGTGGTGCAGATCACGGTCCATGATACTAATGTCTCCAACATGTGTTGCCTTGAAATATCATCCCATCGTATCTATGTCTTATATTAACATGACACACACGTCAGTGTGCATTCAGATTTAAGCTTTTCATATTCAGTCAACAGAAATGTAGAATGTTCACGACATCGTCCCGCTTACAGCTGTACTTGGACCACCTGCTGAACAAAACGGACCTTACAATATCTGCAATAAATGTACGATCGGCGACCCATATCATGTCGGTAATCGAGAAAGGATTCCCTAGTGACTGAATGGCGGACATCCTATGTTCTGATCAGCCGGTGCATATGCACAGATGAGACATCGTAGCATCCATGGCTTTGTTGTTCTTGCAGGTAAATGTTGCGATAAATGTTAATTTTATACATTACATGTATATTAGAAAGAAATAATTGAGCAATAAACTGAAAATTCGCGTCGAGTTAACCGGATCGGAAACATATAGTTGTGCGGGA
The DNA here is from genome assembly GCA_029237695.1 of Conchocele bisecta. NCBI lineage: Eukaryota > Metazoa > Mollusca > Bivalvia > Lucinida > Thyasiridae > Conchocele > Conchocele bisecta. The sequence continues at coordinate 83,097,924 of CM055270.1, forward strand.
AACCGGGCCCAGGCTACAACGGTCAACAAATATGCTGCCGACCATCTGTATGTAAATAAAAAATGTAGCATACACAGAGTTTTCACCTGTAAATGGTGGTCGATAGCAGTTAATGTGGACAATTATATGTAAACTGTGTCAAAGAAAATATTATATGTCAAAATAACGGAACATAAACAACACATATCAGTAACAGACAAACATTTTTATATGTGATATCGGCAGCAAAATCATAAAAGAAAATTACCCATACGCCATTATTGCTAATACAAACATAATATAAGATGTGCCCGTTTCGAATAAAAATGGTGGATTTCGATCGTACGACCGTACGGCAGTCTAACGTTCATCCAATACATTCTCAGACAGGATCCATGACAGATCGAAGACTGTTTCGCTTTTTTCACACCCATATATGCCAGATTATAGATATATTCTGTTCGTTAGATAACTAACACAACGGAACAGACCTAACACGGCGTCGATAATTGGAAATCTCGGCTGAAATTACGTCAGCTAAGTTCACGACGTCATATCTTGTGACGTCGTCAGACTCCCGAAGACAGGTTTTCTCTCGACGCGGCTCATATAATGAATTCAGTATAATAAAAATTAATAAATTTATCCTAAAATTTAAATTTCTCCCTCAAAGTATACTTTGCTAGATATATAAGAATACTTTGCAATGTTGGTGAAATAGGCCCCAGGTTAGGGTATTCTAATTCAGGTGTGAATATATATTTATTTCTATGTAAATATTCCGTTCATAAACACCATATTTAGCTTTATAATAAATTTGTTAAACTATCACAAAATGTAAATAGAAGTAATAAATCATGGGCTGTTGCGTTTATTGTAGTACAAAACACATTTGTTCTGTTTAAAAGTTTAACAAACAGTCCTTTGGACTCGACGTATTTAAACGGACCATATGTTTTTCATACTACAGTAAACGCAACAACATATGGTTTTATTTCCTATGTACATGTATGTGGAAAATGGTAGCATCAGGGAACCACATTAACTTGAGAAACAAATTCATAAAAATTTTGTAGAAACATTTGTATCATAATTCCAGCACAAAAATATTTACTCAATTCCCTAACATTTGATTGGCCCGTAGCAAGTCTCTGTCCAGAATTTATATCCCAGTAAACTCCCACGCCGAACTACTTTCCGTAACCGTGAGGCGCAGTTAAAATAATTCTTAAGAAAACTGAAAATAAACACATTTTCTTGATGACTGTATTCCAAATGCTGGAATTATAAGGAATGAATGGCCTTTTTGTGGAATTTATCGGGGATATAAACTTGGAAAAGTCGCGGGAATACTGGACGAGGCCTTCCGGCCTTCGTCCAGTATTCCCGCGACTTTTCCAAGTTTATACCCCGATAAATTCCACAAAAAGGCCGTTCATTCCTATAATACAAAGGTTAGTGAAGCCTGGGGCCCAGTGGGATAGTTGTGTAGAAACTAAAGACACTGGATTTTCAAAATTTAATGACATAATTTCATTTATACATGTAGTAAATAGACGCCAATATAACAATGCACAACTGTGCGAGAAATGCATACATCAAAGGGGTGTCTCTTATCATCGGGATACCAGCATGTGCAAATCTCTCAACAATGTGTTAACCCTTTCATAACTATGTTAATTTAAGGACCAACCCAATCGTCACAACATCGTTTTTAGACTAATCCATTTTTTTTCTAAAGTAATATGAAAATTACTTGCAAAATGTGCAGATCCTGATGAGTTTGTTTGTGTATTAGTGTTTAACGGCCTATCAACAGCTACGGTCATGTAAGGCCGGGCAAACAGGTTCGATCCCATTTTAACCTGCTGCATTGGGGGGAAAATCCCAAAATCAGAACGGAATATTTACATCGAGAACAAATATATTCAGCCCTGAAATTAGAATAACCTGACCTGGTGCCAGGTCCATACCACACCAAGTCACTTGGCCCCTTCCCCTAAAATAGGATTGCGAATATCGTAATACTCACATAAGGGGTATAACCAGATTCAACTGTCACATACAAAATGCGAGGGCCAAACCAGGTCTCCAGTCAGGATTCCGGTAAGGATGAACCCCGATCGTTAAATTACCCATCGCATGCTCCCACCTGCCACCCACTGCAGATCCTGATGAGACGGCTTGTAACGAGCCGACTCATCTGGATCTACACTGTTTGCAAACACTGCTAACAAGGTCGGTAATGTGGAAAGCAAATATTTTTTGTTGAACACAAGTCCATTTATTTTGTATTCAAAACATAATTTGAAAAAAAAGTTGTACAGTGGTCTGCCGGAGAAGAAGTAGTGTTTTGTAGTATACCCCGGAATACTGCAGCAGGGAATGACGTGGATATATCACATAATATATACATAAATGAAATAAATATACATCTGACATACTCCGAGTAAAATGTGGGCCTCATGTATGTATTTACATGTCAAAGGTGTAGCTGTAACCCAGAGTTCTCATGCTGTCTTACTGGGCGACTTTGAAGTCGCCCATCCAGACAGCCTGTGTAGTCGGGTAGGGAAAGATATGAGAATTTCACAAATGCGAAGTGGGCACACACATTATTTTTACAGAGACTGGCAGTAAAAGTGGGTACCCGAGCGAGAAAATGCACCTTCAGGCATTTAGCAACATTCACATATCGGTGACGATAAGACACTAGTTGCTGCGATTGTATTGATTTCGATTCCATATATCAGCCCGTTTCACTAAACTTTGCACTATAAAACTTTGTACGACAAAATTGTTTGTACAAAGATGAATTCACTTCACACATTAATGTAGTTCATAAATGCTACCATTTTCATGACTAAATGTGGCGGTTATTAAATCTTAACGAATCCATCAAGGATTTTCCAAAATAGGCTGTTAATGCAAACTTTCTTGTACGTTTTAGTTTTGCACTTACAAACTTCAGACGTACGAAGTTTAGTGAAAAGGGACCCTGGTTTTGAGCATGCGAATGGAGTATTCTCAAAAGGTTTCAAAATCACTTGCCCAGAACATGTGCTTATAAAACACTATCCGAGCAGAACCTCCAAATTTGTATTCGGAAACAGGCAGTGTGATTGGCCGAGACTGAGCACAGCTCAGCCTCGACCAATCAAACTTCCTGATTTCGAGCATTGAGTACATGCTCAAACAGTTCCATAATCACCAGCTAAGATGTGTACACTGCATGTAAATGCACACGAGTCCAATACGACAATCGGATTCCCATAATTATACAGTTAGGCCATAAACAAGTACTTTGCTTCTCAGATATCGCAGTGTCAAAAATATATGGACGAGTCGAGCATTTTTATTGTCGTGGAGAAATAAAATGGTACTGTAAATTCGCAACATGATCAATAAAAAACACTACTATGTAAAAATATGTTAAATCCAATCATGTCCAATCATGGCTGACGAAAATCTGGTGAGTTTTCATGTCCAAAGAGGTTGTATTAACTTTATAGAACATATATGCATCTGGGGGCCGTTCGTAAGAGCAAACATATGATAGTCTGTAAATTCCACATTAACACTATTTTCTTGTAAACAATTATTGTAAACAATTATTGGATTTACATTTATTGAGCATAGGCTGCATGCAGCCTATGCTCAATAAATGTAAATCCATCAATTGAAATTTCCAGACGATCCTAAATTTGCTCTTACGAACATTTTAGTCGTACAAAGTTTAGAGAAACGGGCCCCTGGCAACTAAAAATCCACCCTCACTCGTCACATTTAAACGCAAACCCCCATGTCAGAGAACCAAAGTAACTTCTTATGGCCTTAAATATTTATCACAAACAATAATGCCAACAATATGGACTATTTGACTTGGCCGAACTAGCAAACAGCCAGCTCATTCACAATGATATGTGCAAACAGCCAGCTCATTCACAATGATATGTGGCTGCGGCTGCAGAAATGGGGCTAATGGGACTTGTGAGCAGTGTAGCTCCCGGTCAAATAACACACTCCTGTAGCCTGATAATGATCTAGATTGCTTGTTAGAAGCATACCAGGGGGCCGTTTCACTAAACTTTGTACGACTAAAATGTTCGTAAGTGCAAAATTTCACATTAACACAGTTTTCTTGTAAACAATTATTGGATTTACATTTATGCAGCCTATGCTCATTAAATGTAAATCCATCAATGAAATTTCCAGACGATCCTGAATTTCCATTTGCGAACATTTTAGTCGTACAAAGTTTAGTGAAACGGCCGCCAGGTGTTTCATTGATGGAATGGCCAACGGTGCAGATCCTGATAAAACTGGCTGATCTGGATCTACAATGGTTGCCAAACCTATAATCCCCAATTGTCCAGTCCCAGCCACACGTCATGTGACTGGACAAATGGGGATTACAGCCTTTGTGGCCAGTGTGTCTACATGGGTCACCATTCAGACAGTGCAATCTGTTTTGCTTCAAACAAACATTATAGATCCTCAGGGATTCCGCTGGGGAAAATAAAAAAATCACCACTTCAAAAAAAAATAAAAAAAAGATCTTGCGAAAGTGGCGATCGCCAGCAGAATCCCTGGATCCTTCTAAGATTGCAGGATTATGATTTGTAGCCGATTTCACCAAAATTGCTATTAAAGCATACTTATCTAGCTAAGTATACTTTGAGGGAGTAATCATTTATTTTTCCAAAAATACATTATTTCATACAGAACTAATGACTGCATATATTTCATGATCAAAAATATGCAGAATTATTATACTGAATTTATTACATTATCACAGCCAAAATGGCTGTGATAATGTAATAAATTCAGTATAATAAAAATTAATACATTTATCCTTAAATTGAAAATTTCTCCCTCAAAGTGTACTTTATAGCAAGGTAAGTATGCATAGCAATTGTGGTGATATAGGCTACACGAGACTCGGTATACGTGCTATACGCCCATTTCTGCAGTCACCATCACATATTAATGCACTGTGAACCAATATTGATTCAAACCGCGTCACTCATTCAACCGAGAACTATTTTCTCATTTATCCTTGCATGCTTCGGCATATTATTTTAACCTTACAATACTCAATAAATTGTGTTTTCTGCCGTTTATTTTCCATTTGTCTCATGAAACACATGCTTTGACAGTACTTCATAATCATTACCAATGGAAATGATTTTCAAGTTCTATCAAACCATGTTGTTATTGAGAAAGAAGACAAAATATGAAACAACAGCAGATAACAAGCATTGTAAGGGTTAATATTACATGCTACCCAGTGATTTACCGCAATTCTGGTATTAAGATTTATTTCCTTCAAGGAAATATTTCCTGCTAGACGTTTTCGAGACGTAATTGACGTCACCTTTTGACGTTATTTCCGGAGAAGAAACAATTCATACGCTAACGTCAAAATTGTTAAGTTCGGCAACGTTATAAGCTTGTCTAAGAGTAAATGTCACATTTTTCGAAGTGCATGTTATATACAACTTATTCCACTACCATTTTGAAATACCGGATTTATTTCCCTTGATATCTGTAAATCTGACAAAGAAACTCGTGCATAGCACTCGTTTCTTTGTCGGATTTCCAGAGTTCTCGAGAAATAAATCCGGTATTTCAATGGTAGTTGAATTGGGAATTGGGTACGTGGCTTTGAAATTTGGGAAAAATGTATAATAACAATATTGAATTCAATTATTTTCGTTTAAGAATCTAAGAAAGAATCTTAAATTTTCACATTTCAATATCAAAACTCAAATCCATCTTCAAGCATGTCCTTTTGTATCTATATATTTTATTAGACAGTAAGTTAGGGCTGTGGGGGTGGGGAGCTGGGGGGCGGGGCAGTTTTGGGGGCGCGGGGGTGCATGGAGATGATGTCCTCTCCATCCTTGTACAGTTGTTTGTGAGCAGCGAGTAAGTATTTCCTCTGGTCACGCTTCACTGGAAATGGGAGAAAATAGAGAATATTAGATGGAGATTTGAAAGAAACGGAAAATTGTATACTATATAAATATGGACTTTTTAGCTGGTGTATTTGATGCAATATGTACCAAAAAAATGTCGGTACATATCACATCATATTTGCTTTATTTTTAACGATTCTAAATTTAGATTTATGACTAACATTAGCCGAAAACTGCAATTTGAAAACAATGCGATAACCGGGTGAATGACACATGGTGGTTTTGCATCAATGTGAGGAAGCAATTGATGAAGTTTGGTAAATATCAAGATATAGTGTCGTACCTTTGTCCCGCACAGTCGTCTTTTGGACCTCGGGTAGTAAGAAGCAGTGAACCAAGTCTGCCACGATCTCCTCAGACTCCAGCTGGTTACGTCTGAAATACACGTACGGTCATCACTGCTCAGTTTCTCTCCATTTCTACCATATATATAGCTTTTGATTTTTTTAATGAAAATATCCAGTATGATCTACGACACATAAACTCCTCAAATAAATTCTTGTTTATTTACAGCTCAAATAAATATATTTATTTATTTCATGGTGGTGCAACAGCCTGTAATAATAGCTACGGTCATTTTAGACTTGGAAAAGTCGCGGGAATACTGGATGAGGCCTTCCGGCCTTCATTCAGTATTCCCGCGACTTTTCCAGGTTAACAGGGTCGAATCCCATGTTTTACCTGCTGCTGTGATGAGGGGGGAAGGTGGGGTGGGGTGTGGGGTAATGGAGGGTGATTGAAGTGCATCTGTAGCCGATTTCATCAACATTGCAAAGTATACTTTGAGGGAGAAATTTTCAATTTTTGGATAAATTTATTAATTTTTATTATACTGAATTTATTACATTATCACAGCCATTTTGGCTGTGATAATGTAATAAATTCAGTATAATAATTCTGCATAATTTTAATCATCAAATATATGCATTCGTTAGTTCTATATGAAATAATGCATTTCGGGGAAAAATGAATGATTACTCCCTCAAAGTATACTTTGCTAGACAAGTATACTTTGCAATGTTGATGAAATAGGCTACAGATCATGATCTGCACTGTTCACCATTCCATCAATAAACAATAAAGCAGGGATCGGAAAACAAGCTGAGATATACAGTCGATTCTAAGCTCTATTTCTCCAGTCACCGCCACCCGGTATCAGGCCACAGGAGTGTGCTATACTGTAGTGCACCACCTGTAGCCGATTTCACCAACATTGCAAAGTATACTTTACTAGCAAAGTATACTTTGAGGGAGTAATCATTTATTTTTCCTGAAATGCATTACCGTAAAGATTCGAATAGACGCCCGGGCGTCTATTAGAATCACCACTGGCTCCGAAGTCCAGGGTAGGCATTTAATAGAGGCAAGTGTTATTCAGCAAAGGGAAAATGATAAAAAAAAATTACGATGTTCTGCTATCTGAACAAAAACATAACTAAGGGACGTTACTCTCAAACGCCAGACTTGATTGTACTGTCTGTCAGTTTATAAACATTTGGGCCACGACGTTTCGGCCCACTCTGGTCATTATGGTACAGTCGGTAGAAATGTTAAATTTAATGGTAATGTATATCAAGACAGCGTCAATCATTAATGCTGATCAGATTTACGCCTACGGACGTTTCGTCAGCGTTTCGGATCTGTCGGGTTTGAGATGCTTTGAAAATGGCGTCTCCGTAACCGTGTAAATTCTGATCACCCTGTGTCCGTGCAAATAGCTACTGCTGATGAGGAATTTACTGTGACACCAGAAACAGTCGAATTTCGCTTCCGCTTTTGAAAGTAGCAATTATGTTTTTTCCCCCGATTTTAAAGGAAGTTGCTTTCGAAATAATGGAAAGAAAACAAATCTAATTGGACAATTAGCTCCAATTTTGTTTCAAGTCGGTACTGGGCGTTTATTAGAGGCACTAATTTCGTGAAAATCGGCCAAAAAATGTGTAATTTTCAACGTAAAAAGTGGCATGGGTGTCTATTAGAATCTTTACGGTATTTCATATAGAACTAACAACTGCATATATTTGATGATTAAAAGTATGCACAATTATTATACTGAATTTATTACATTATCACAGCCAAATTGGCTGTGATAATGTAATAAATTCAGTATAATAAAAATTAATAAATTTATCATAAAATTGAAAATTTCTCCCTCAAAGTATACTTTGCTACTAAAGTATACTTTGCAATGTCGATGAAATAGGCTACAGGTATCAGGCCACAGGAGTGTGCTATATAATTGGGAGATAATCCCAGAAACACAATTTCTCCAGTCGTGGGTGGTTGGTCGGCGATTGCGACGGCGTAAATTAACGGTAGGGGTTCCTCCTTATAGGAATCGTAATTTTCCTGGTTTGGCGCTCAGGTACGTTTTTATCTTTGGCTCTTTTAATTGTTACTGGGAGATGAATTGGGTTATTGCCCATTATAAAAGTAGTTAGATTATTACCACTGCTTTTGGGAGGGGGCCAAGTGATTCTGGTGTGGCGAGGACCTGGCAACATATCAGGATTATTCTTATTTCAGGGCTGAATATATAGTTTTTTTTATTGTAAATATTCAGTTCTGATTTTGGATTTTTCCCCTATTTGTGCATGTACCATTTAGAACGCATTGATAGGCCGTTAAACCCCAACAAACAAAACAAACAAACAAATAATTTCTCCAGTGACAGCCACATAGACACCCGGTTTTACTGTGGACTTACAGATCAAATATCACACTCATATAGCCTGATACCTATCTGCATTGCTTGTTCGAAGCATGACGGGCATTTCATTGATCAAAGGCAAACAGTACAGATCCTGATCAGACTGTGCGGATGCACAGGCTGATCTGGATCTACACTGGTCGCAAAATTCATAAACATCATTTCTCCAGTCACAGCCACATATTGGAAACAACGAGAGTGGTAAAACTACTGCCTCTTTACAGAACCAAGACATGTATTTCGAAGCTAAACATCTGTTCCACCAGCGACGTGATAGACATCCAGGTCTACAGTCGACTTACTTGTCCTCCATTTCGTAGGCGACATCGTTGATCCGGTCGGCCATTTGAGCGACCTCGTGTCGGGCCTGCGTGTCGGCCGTCGTGTCCATGGACTCCAAGATGATCGTCTCCAGGTACGTGTCAACACTGTCTTCGTGCACCTTCACCACCTGTCGGCATTATATTTGATTTAATGGTATTTATCAGCTACGGTCATTTTGCTGTATATTTCCTGTTTAACTCTTTGCATGCTGTGAAATTTGTGGGCTATAAATAGTTCAAAAATAGCAGACGACAATTCATTGTATTTTCTTTTATTTCTCCCTATAAATATCATGAATATGTCTTGGAATTTCATTAGAATTGCGTCCAGTGCACGCAATTCTAATAAAATTCCAAGACATATTTACAGAGAGAAATAAGAAACATACTCATAATTTGTTGGATGTTATTTTCACCGCTAGCATGCAAAGAGTTAAAGACCTGTATATTTCCTGTTTAAAGACCTTGTGACTTTGCTGTTTAATATATTTCCTGTTTAAAGACCTCATGACTTTGCTGTGTAATATATTTCGTGTTTAAAGACCTTGTGACTTTGCTGTGTAATATATTTCCTGTTTAAAGACCTTGTGACTTTGCTGTGTAATATTTTTCCTGTTTAAACACCTCGTGACTTTGCTGTGTAATATTTTTCCTGTTTAAAGACCTCGTGACTTTTCTGTGTACTATATTTCTTGTTTTTAAAGACCATGCGACTTTGCTGTGTAATATTTTACCATTGCTATATAATGTGTTACCTGTTTAAAGACCTCATCCTCCTCACGTCTTCGACGTTCCTCCACCTGTCGCCGCCCGCTCTCCTCCGCCTCGCGAATCCTGCGTTGTCGCTCAGCGAGCATGGAGAATGCGTGAATACGGCGCTCCTCCTGCAGTCGGATCAACTCCTTGCTGAGGAAGTCAAACATGTTGCCGAGGCTCGAACCTTCCACCTGGGCCAGGGCCTCGTCCGCCATGGATTCCTGGAAGTAAACAGGGTTTTTTTCTGAAGAAATTGTGTATGGGGACATGGACCTTCTGGTTTTGCGAAAATAAGTGTGATTTTTTGGCAAAATTGTGGAAAACGAGGACATCGTTATCACTATTAAGCTAATCCCCTTGCTGGCAGACTTGATAATGAAACAAAAACAACAAACTTTAACGCATTTGTTTTACAAACAAGGTGAACATAAATCCTCAGTGACATTGACCTTGGGCGGTCGGACGCGGGTTGTATACAAAACAAAGCACCATCCTTAGACACACATTTTGACCAAATATTATCAAAATCAGTGAAGCGGTTCATATGTTATTGACAAATGAAAGGTGTTACTAACGTACGCACGTACATACATGGACTAACGCTATATCCCCTCTATCTATATCTGCCTATCAGCGAGGTGTTATCATTATGGAAAAAGAGTGAAATTATAGAAAAATAATTGTAAAACGAGCGTGCTTTTCACAAAAATTGTGAAAAAGTACACCAAAAATTGTTTACAGGAATTGATTTTATATAGCTGTAAAAAGTGGCATTAAGGGGCTACATAGTAAGGGCTACACAGAACTCCAGCTAGTCATTACTTTTTTTTTGTTAGAAACGTTAGGTGCACTGATCCTGTGCACATACACTACCACCTGTGCAAATCTTAACAATATTTTTTAATTTATTTATTACACTGGATTGCAGTGGCCCACATGTCGCCCACCGAGGCTTTGATAGTATACCGAAAAACTTTAACCAAATACTTTAACCGGACACATGTACAATAATACCACTTTGTCATGGCGATGTTTACATGCTTTTGTTTACATAACAATGAGTTATAAATAATAAAGGGAATTCCTTCGGGATTTCCCACGTCAGTTCAAGACCGACAACTAATCATATATTTATTATCGATACAAGGTGTCAGATCTTTCCATAGCGCCGTTGGTCAGGACTTGAACACCTTCTGTCACTGAATATGTTATCCCGGGTTCGAATCCCACAACTCGAGTGTATGTGGCTTCCTTATGGGTTATGAGGTAAGACACAACTGATATGAAAAATTGTACATGTAGCAAATGTCTGAGTGCACTTCAAGATTATGCATCATTTTAATAATCAAAATTTCGAAGATAATGCAGTTTTCTTTCTTATGTTTATTATTTGCTGATGTGGGAACAGAAATCGGAACCCGCTGTATCAAAGGCGGCATGTGTACCCAGCGCTCCAGATAAGAAATTAATAATTGAGTATTTTCACTCCATCATTTCTGAAGCAATTGGGTATTTCAAAATTTTAATTGGGTAAAATAAAACCTCACTACTGTTTACACATCAACAGACAGCATTTATTGAATTAGTTTGCTTTGAAATGAAAACATATATTGGAATTTCATTAGAATTGTCTCCAATGAGACAATTCTAATGAAATTCCAAGATATGTTTTCATGGAAAATAATAAAAATATGCTATATGTGTGGTCTGTTTATTGTTTTCTGCAGCATGATACAGTACCACAAAATTGTTATTGCTTTTTGATACTCGCTACTTCAGATTTCAATTGGGTTTTTCGGCAATTTTAATTGGGTATTTACGCAAATACGCAGCTTATCTGGAGCCCTGTGTACCCGTTATGCGAGTGAGTCATGTGCTTAAACAGCTTTGGTATTGCTTTTATGTACTCATCAGCACAGTATTATAACAATAACAGATGCCATGACTGTGATCTATGACAAATGTTGATTTTAAAAAATAGCTTTTGCTTACAATAATATTTACAACTAGAAATGTGGCCTGTCGGCACACGAATGCCCCCGCTGGCAGCCAAAGAAAACGAGGCATATTTGATTACAAGCCATTTACCCCGAGTACGGACGGACGCCGGTAACACTATATGCCCCACTCACCATTCGGTTGCGGGGGCATAATAAGCCATTTACCCGAGTGTTTGTGACCTTGATCCTGGGCTTAGCGGGAGCGGGATTTGTCACAGGGTGGCAGAGGACTATTGGAGTAATGCGTGTGTGAAATGTGAAGCAGATCCGAGCAAGGAAACAGAAATTATAAGGCATTTACCCAGCGTTAAGGTTTCAAACGCACCAAGTCTGTGACCTTGACATTGGGCTTAGCGGGGGCGGGATGAATGTGGATTTGTCACACGGTGGCAGAGGACCATTGGAGCAATGCGTATGTGAAATGTGAAGCAGATCCGAGCAAGGAAACAGAAACTATAAGTCATTTACCCAGCGTTAAGGTTTCGAACGCACCAAGTCTGTGACCTTGACCATGGGCTTAGTGGGGGCGGGACGAATGTGGATTTGTCACAGGGTGGCAGAGGACCATTGGAGCAATGCGTGTGTGAAATGTGAAGCAGATCCGAGCAAGGAAACAGAAATTATAAGGCATTTACCCAGCATTAATGTTTCGAATGCACCAAGTCTGTGACCTTGTTACATGGGGCTTGGCGAGGCATTGGTGAAATGTCACCAGGCAGAGACATTTGAAGGCATGCCATGGGTTGTGATTTGTCGGGTGGCGAGGCATTGGATCGTGTGAAATGTGAAGCAGATCCGAGCAAGGAAATTATAGACATTTACCCAGCGTTAAGGTTTTGAACGCACCAAGTCTGTGACCTTGACCATGGGCTTAGCGGGGGCGGGACGAATGTGGATTTGTCACAGGGTGGCAGAGGACCATTGGAGCAATGCGTGTGTGAAATGTGAAGCAGATCCGAGAAAGGAAATTATAAGCCATTTACCCGAGCGTTAAGGTTTCGGGACGTACATACATTACGTACGTAACGTACGTTACGTACGCACGGACGCCGGCAACACTATATGCCCCCCTCACCATTCAGTGGCGGGGGCATAATAACTAGAAAATTGTGTTCATAGAACACGGATGCCCCACATATCGCTTTGATAATAAATGAGGCCAAATTCCAAGTGAAATTATTTTTTACCTGAGCGTTAAAGTTTTTGAAGCACCAAGTATGTGACCTTGACCCTGGGCTTGGCGGGGGCAGGACGAACGTGGATTTAGCACAAGACGGTAGAGGACCATTAGAGCAATGCGTATATGAAGTATGAAGCTGATCCGTGAAAGGGAACAGAAATTATAAGATATTTACCCGAGCGTTAAAGTTTTTGAAGCACCAAGTATGTGACCTTGACCCTGGGCTTGGCGGGGACAGGACGAACGTGGATTTGGCACATGACAGTAGAGGACCATTAGAGCAATGTGTATATGAAGTATGAAGCTGATCCGTGAAAGGAAACAGAAATTATAAGATATTTACCCGAGCGTTAAAGTTTTTGAAGCACCAAGTATGTGACCTTGACCCTGGGCTTGGCGGGGGCAGGACGAACGTGGATTTGGCACAGGACAGTTGAGGACCATTAGAGTAATGCTGTATATGAAGTATGAAGCTGATCCATGAAAGGAAACAGAAATTATAAGATATTTACCCGAGCGTTAAAGTTTTTGAAGCACTAAGTATGTGACCTTGACCCTGGGCTTGGCAGGGGCAGGACGAACGTGGATTTGGCACAGGGCGGTAGAGAACCATTAGAGCAATGCGTATATGAAATATGAAGCTGATCCGTGAAATGATGAAGAAATTATGAGACATTTACCCGAGCGTTAAAGTTTTGTGACGGACGGACAGGACGGACGGGACGGACGGACAAGGGTAACACTAAATGCCCCCTCCATTATCGTGGTGGGGCATAATAACCTTGTGCTGACAGACCTAAACGTACGTACACAATGTGCAGACTATATTGCACTGTCCGCAAGCAGGTGCAACAACAATACTTGAATATATATTGTGCTTAGAAGCAAGCAGCAGCTCGGGCACAACCAAACTGCTTGATTGCAAATTGATGTTGCCAGTAATGTACAGAAACATTGACAGGCAAGATGTATGGCTGTGCCAACGTAGTACCGGATGTTTGTGGAGTCGGCTAATGGCTCCATGCCCTTCCCCTCCCCACTCTAAATTTAACCCTGGATTCCACCATTTATCTGACCACCACAATGGCACCTGAGGTGTGTGGAGCTGATGTTGGTGTTGGAGGTCGAGGGTCGTCTGTCTTTCTTAATGGCCTCATTCCGACCCCCGACCCCACCCTTTCAACCCTAAATAACTTCAATGAATGTGATGTGCTAATTTAAGAACCAATCAAATTGTCACAACATGATTTTCAGACTGGTCCATTTATAAGGGTAATTTAAAAAAAAAAACATTACTGCAAAAAGTGCAGATCCTGATGAGACGGCTCGTTACGAGCTGTCTCATCTGGATCTACACTGTTTGTAAACACTGCTAAAGAGGTCTGTAGTGTTGAGCGGGTTAATCCTGTATTCAACCATTTATCTGACTGTACCTGATGCTCATGGAGCCGGCGTTGGCGTTGCAGGGCGAGGGTCGCCTGTCTCTCCTGCTTCTTCATGTTCTGTTCAGCGTCCTGCAGCGCGTGGGTGCTCCGCAGCTCCTTGATCAACTCCATCCGCTTCTCCTTACCCTCGTACATCTGACCGGGGCAGAAACAGGGACATGGTCACACTGACGGTCTGTTATCAAATGGTTTGTTACTGAAGGTCTGCTACTTAATAGAAATTGTGTGATTTTGAACCCAAGATGTGCGATTTTTCATGAAAAAATATTTACAGAAACTGATATTTTCTGTAAATGATACCAAAAGTTGACAAAATTTTCAGAGCAAATTTGGAATACTATTCCAAATTTGCTCTGTCAGAACACTTTATCAACTTTCGAATTCATTTATGGAAAATATCGTAATTTTTTCAATATTTCATGTAGTTCATTCAGCATCATTTTGAAATATAGTTCCTTGATCAACTGCAGCCATTTCTCCTTACCCTCCTATATCTGGGAGGGGCAAATATGGGACATAACTAGCTCATTACATTGGCAACACACTTTTGGGTGTACAATAATTCAAACAGGTGAGGCCTCAATTAATAGAATGTTTCGCTTCCCATCTCCCGAACCTGCATTTTCATATTGGGTAGGTAGGTAGGAATTTTTTTTTTTTTGCATCTCAGATTGTGCCAGTCATAGGCTAAAATGCAGAGCAAAAATATATATATCGGTAATATAATTATTTGAGTCGAGCCAATTTTAGCGGGTAGGTCAGGGGGGCGTTTCAAAAACTTTGTACGACTAAAATGTTCATAAGTGCAAATTTAGGATCGTCTGGAAATTTAAATTGATGGATTTACATTCATTGAACATATGCTGCATATTTCACTAAACTTTGTAGGACTAAAATGTTCGTAAGTGCAAAATTATAACAGTCTGTAAATTGCACATTAACAATGTTTTCTTGTAAACAATTATTGGATTTACATTTATTGAGCATAGGCTGCATATGCAGCCTATGCTCAATAAATGTGAATACATCTATTGAAATTTCCAGACGATCCTAAATTTAGTAAAGTCTACAATGGGTTATTTCCGACTGATCTAGATCCAAGGCAGCCGTATAGTTGACTGGCGACCAGCGGAGATCGGTGTACGTACCATGTTCTGTATAGCGCGGCCTCGGATCACCTGTTGCAGGAATATAACAGCCAATTCTCGCTCCTCATCCTCCTACAAAACATGAAAATGAAACGAATGAAATACATAGTTATACGATGTAAATAAAAGTCATATGTTCTCAGCGATGAAATAAACAACTTCCGGTGAAAATACGACTACTTCCGCTATCTATATTCATAAAATCTATGTTCGGGAAAACAACGCAAATAGGCTGCAAATACACATTCATTACCGTATACAGTCTAAAAAACTGCTAATTTCCATGGAGCGGTATATAATAAATAGAATATTCATATATGTTCATCAAGTGGTGTGAAATGGACGAGTGAAATATGGACATTTCACACCACTCGATGAACATATGTCATATTCATTGCAAAAATATGAATATCCTCTATATATTGCTGGTTAGAAATATGACGGGTCTTTGATGGAATAGCGAACAGTGCAGATCCAGATCAGACTGTGCGGATGCACAGTCTGATCTGGATATACACTGATCGCAAAACCCATAAACCACATGTCTCCAGTCACAGCCACATATAAGGATGGGACCACAGATTAAAGTCTCATCTGACAGACACGAGGAATTGAAATACTATGTAAAGAATCTTTCATGCCCTCGGGTAGGTTTTGAACAAACAACCTTCAGTATTGAATTCCTGTATTCTACCCCTGAGCCACAGCCCATCCCTCCTACAAAACATGAATAACCAATCAGTAACATGCACTGAAATAGATTGTGATATAATGGACTAGATACAACGGGGTCAGTGGAATAAGGGGGCTAAGCCAATAAGGGAGTTAGCCCCCTTCGTCTACCGAACTCTTCAATTCTAAATTGCTGATTCTGAAGCTCTTGCATATTTACACAGCAGAAATTGGCGATAACGCAACTGCAGTGAAAACATAGCGTATTTTTCCATTCACCCTTCAATTCATTCTACCTGTAGTATTATGAATTAACTCTTTCTACACCACATACCTGTATAGTGGTATTGGCAAGCCAATGAATTCCTTCGTGTTTCCAAGCCTTTCCTGATAAATCATGTTATCAGGTAACATGCCCTTTATTAACAGAATACGTACCGACTGATAACATATTTTTGTGTCAGACACTGACCTGATATAAACATCCGGGTTACAGCGAAGGGAAAACTGACGTTCCATTGGTCGGATGACGTCACGTGACGTTACGAATGACGTCATTGTAATGACGCAATGTAAACAAGTTCTGTCCATAGATAACGAATCATCTGTGGTCCTTTTCGAGGATAAAACATTACCTGATAAATAGAACACCAGGCTAGTGTCTTTTGATATCAAGTTTATCAGGCTCGGCTCGGAAACGGTAGGAATTAGCATTTCCTAGCCTTGCCTGATAAACTTGATATCAAAAGACACTAGCCGGGAATTCTCTATAAATCAAGCCCATACTACTGGTATTCTCTATCAGCCATTGTGGTGAAATCTACCACTGGTATTCTTTATCAGCCATTGTGGTGAAATCTACCACTGGTATTCTCTATCAGCCATTGTGGTGAAATCTACCACTGGTATTCTCTATCAGCCATTGTGGTGAAATCTACCACTGGTATATCAGCCATTGTGGTGAAATCTACCACTGGTATTCTCTATCAGCCATTGTGGTGAAATCTACCACTGGTATTCTCTTTATCGGTTTCCTTCAGAAAAGCCCATTCCCTACTGACCTCAGAAGGAACGTCGACCCTGGGGGTTGGAGGTCGGGGAATCGGTTTCTCAATCTTCTGGAGGAACCGCAGCGGTTTCGGCTCCACCTCTCCCCGCAGCTTCTCCTCCTTGATGCTCTAAAAATAGTAACAGTAGAACCTCTCTAAATTTACACTCTACACACGTCGGTTTGTTCAGTTTTCATACGCTTCCCTGTAACTTATCTGTAATGGTAATGTTTGTTCACGATCACAATGTGGATACTCATCCATGCTTGCTGCTCGCTCATATATGTGGCTGTCACCGGAGAAATGGGATTATGGGATTTGTGGCCAGTGTAGCTCCTGATCAAATAACGCACTCCTGCAGTATGATAACAATCTACATTACCTGTTAGAATTACGACGGGTGTTTCTGATCAGACTATGCGGATGCACAGGATGATCCGGATCTACATGATCGTAAAACCCATAATCCCCATTTCTCCAGTCACAGCCACATACGTGGCTGTGACTGGAGAAATGGGGATTATGGGATTTGTGGCTAGTGTAGCTCCTGATCAAAGAGCACACTCCTGCCACAAGGTAGTAATCAATTTTGCTTGTTAGAAACACGACATGGACTACTAAAAGATGAACGATGTAGACCCTGCTCCTGATCTGGTCTACACTTGTCATAAATGCCATTAAAGCTCCAATTCTGCACACATCACAGCCATATTTATTAGTATTATCCCGTCAACACAGTGCGTATGTGCCGTGAAACATTTTTGATATCCTTTTGATATCCTGTCAATACGACCTAATCACTGCGTATGAATATGTGTGGTCGTCATACTAGTCGATTCTCCGATTTTGAGGATGCGGTTGGGGTTATTTTTTTTGCATTTTAAAGTTATTTGTAGGTGTTGATGAGATAAATAGAATAGTAGGTGATTGCCGTGAATGGGAAAATATCTGGCGCGGCACGGAAACGTTTCCTAAGTCTCGCCAGATATTTTTTCCCATTCACGGCACTAACCTACTATTCTCTATTTGGTATGTTTCTTCATGATCACAATGCACACAAATGTGGGTCTTGCTACTTGCTTCTGCAAAACAATGACAGAGGAACCTATATACACCGGTCACTGGGGTTTAGAGAGGTTCCACTGTAACTAGCCACCATG
Organism: Conchocele bisecta; assembly: GCA_029237695.1. Classification (NCBI taxonomy): domain Eukaryota; kingdom Metazoa; phylum Mollusca; class Bivalvia; order Lucinida; family Thyasiridae; genus Conchocele; species Conchocele bisecta. Next base: position 83,116,327 of record CM055270.1, read on the forward strand.
TCAGGGTGAAACTTTAAATGAATATTAACCTTTCAGTTTGGAATAAAAGTTGTGATTGGATGACACATTTAGTTGGTGGTGTATCTGCAAATATTTAAAATGCACAAAAACACAATAAAACTTATGTTTTATTTCAGAAATGTACAAAGATATTCTACCTAAGACATGTACATAGGTACATTAAGCCTGTTACGTAAACAGGGGGCCGTTTCACTAAACTTTGTACGACGAAAATGTTCATAAGTGCAAATTTATGATAGTCTGTAAATTTCACATTGACAATGTTTTCTTGTAAACAATTATTGGATTTACATTTATCCATCAATTGAAATTTCCAGACGATCCTAAATTTGCACTTACAAACATTTTAGTCGTACGAGTGAGTGAGTGAATAGGGTTTTAAACGTCCGCTGACATAGAGGTACAAGCCTCAGGAGTCTACACGCAGACGGGTCAACGGGGTCGAGTCCCATATCCACCTGTCCAAGGGGGGTAAATCCCAACTTCAGAACTCAATATTTACAATCAAAATATATATTCAGTCCTGAAATTAGAACAACCTGATCTGGTGCCAGGCCCTCGCCACACCAGAATCATTTATCCCATCCCCTAAAAGTAATAGGATTAGCGCTAATCTTACTTTTATATATGGGGCATAGCCCGACTCAACTCTCACATACAAGAAAGCCAAAAATGTACATGAGGGCCAAATCCGGTATAGTGGGTTCCGGAAAGTATGAACCCAATCGTTAAGCCAGTTTAGTCGCCTTTTACGACAAGCAATGGCTACTGCAGCACTATTCTCAGGATCAGTTGATCCCGCCCCGGTGCCTGCACGGGGCGTTTTAGTCGTACGAAGTTCAGTGAAATGGCCCCCTGGTCACAAACCTAAATCATCAAACCAACCTTCTGTAGTATAAAATGCATAAGAAAGTGCATTAAATCTATTGATAGTAGACTAGATCATGCAGTAGCTAACACTATACATGAACATGCAATTGATGAAGAAGAGAGGTTGAAACTGCCAGCAGCCGCCAATTGAGGCCCACTAACCTGATAGACAAGCAACCGCAAATACATGGGCCTTCAACAGCTGAGAACAGGCACCTTACAAGATTTGCAGAGATATTGTTCCTCTTGTACTCGATAAATTTGTTTGTTTGTTTGTTGGGATTTAACGGCCTATCAACAGCTAAGGTCATTTAAGGCCGGGTCAATGGGTTTAGTACTAAATGCCATATATTACCTGTACAAGTACATGTACATGTTCAAGTACATGTACAAATGGGGGGAAAATCCCAAAATCAGAACTGAATATTTACAATAACAAAACTATATATTCAGCCCTGAAATCAGAATAATCCTGATCTGATGCCAGGTCCTCGCCACATCAGAATCACTTGGCCCCTCCCAAAAGCAGTAGGATCAGTAATAATCTTACTACTTTTATAATGGGAAATAACCCAATTCAACTCCCAGGTAACTAAAGAACCAAAGATAAAAACGTACCTGAGGGCCAAACCAGGCAAATTGTGATTCCTATAAGGAGGAACCGCTGGCAGCGTTGATGCAAAAAATATTTTTTAACGCATTTGCCTTATAAAGCCTTACAAACAAGACAATCCACAGTGACCTTGACCTTGGGCGATCGCACATGTATCCTATGCAAAACAAAGCACCTAGACGCACATTGTGGCCAAATATTATGAAATCGGTTAAGATGTTCATGAGTTATTGAAAACTAACGTATATACATGGACTAACGCTATATCCCTTCTTGTTTTTCGTCCAGGGGATAATAATGTTGCCAATGTCAGTTAGCCTACTTCAACGACTGGATGGCAAACAGCGTAGGCCCAGATCTGAGGCTGATCTGGGGCTATGGTGGTCACAGTCATCGTAATATCTCTTTTCTAAACCAGTGGCCCATATGCAGCGGAGAAAACTATAAAAAGAAAGAACTATAAAATAACCTGACAACCTGGGTGTGTTTTATTGCCAATCAGTGTAGATCCTGACGATCTTGCACACGCAGTCTCAATGAAATCCTGGTTTTCTCTGCATTTGATTTGATTGGGGTATTACGTCCATTCAACACCAAGGTTATATAGAGAATACACTGTATATTCAGCAAACATTACATTAAACACTGAAGGACAGCGTTCTGATTCGGCACCAGGCACCCTTACTACAAATGGGGGCCCGTTTCACTAAACTTCGTACAACAAAAATGTTCCTAAGTGCAAAATTATGATAGTCTGTAAATTTCACATTAATTAGCAATGTTTTCTTGTAAATAATATATGGATTTACATTTATTGAGCATAGGCTGCATATGCAGCCTATGCTCAATAAATGTAAATCCATCAATTGAAATTTCGAGACGATCCTAAATTTGAAGTTATGAACATCCTAGTCGTACGAAGTTTAGTGAAACGGGCCCCAGGTCACTTTAAATAGCCACAGGAGTGAATCCCAGCATTGAGATTCATTGGAATTTTTCATGACGGATTCATTGTTGGGATACGTATTCCCGCGTATGCGTATACCCTCTCATATGGGCCCCATGTGACATAGCCACACGAGTGAATCCCAGTAAGATTTATCGGAATATTTATCCTTGGGATGCATATAGTCTCATTCTCCGGGATTTTCCCTGGAAACGGTGCATTTCTAACATTGTAAATCATAATCAAGACTACGAGAATTCATGGCTTACGGATACATATGCTAGTCTTGTTGATTGATTGATGGATTGAAATGGGTTTAACACCCATTCAACAACAGTCAAATACAGACTACAGTATATGTTTTAATTGTAAGGTTTTTGCATCCGCCAGTGGCCGAACTTTAAGTAGTAGATCCCTCGAAACAACTGTTGATATTACCAAAACAATTCATCTAAAACTCTAGCTCTAAAATATATAATATAGAATTAAAACATGCAATTATGTGACCGTAAACACAAGGCTCCAAAAATAAAATAGTTTGGTCCTGATATGTTTGCTTACTTGTGGAATTATTTTACATTGACAAGTATTTTATGGAACAAATAAAAGAAAACCTTTAACCCAATGAAGTCTAAGAATAAAATAACTGTTTTTGAACAAAAAATTAATTCAAGTTTATTTCTCAATAAAAGTAGTATATGTTGTTACCACTCATTTGAACCGTCTCGTATAGTGATTTTTTTTTAGAAAGTTTCATACTACTTTAATGGTATCCTGTCTACAATGGGTTAACAATGGATGTTATTTCATATTACTGTAATGCAGGCAGTGTTTGTCAAAGACTAGAAATATTAACAAAACAAATCATATTTTTTTTTTGGAAATGCCTTAACAACCTGGGTGAGAGAAAATAATTGTAAGTTGTAACCAGAACCAAACAGAATGTATTTTTGTGACCTAGCTTCCCAAAGAGCTTCTCTATATTTGCATGCATAAAAATATATTTCAAATAAGCAGCATATTGTCGAAGATACACCCATACCAATCTGAGGACAAATCATTTTGCTCATAAAAAATTGAAATATTCTCTTTATTTCTCCTCGGAAGTATATGTTGCTACTACCATTTGAACCAGCTCACTGAGATGGTTCAAAAGAGTGGTCACAACATATACTTTCATTGAGAAGCATGAAAAATATATAAGAAAATATTTAAAAAATTTCACTATTTCAAAATGATCACAAGAATGTGAAGTCTGAATCACAGGCATTCGACGTGTTTCGGCTTTCATTGGTATAACTCTATATATATGAACAAGGCTTCTAACTTGGTTGGACACGACCTCGTATCATAACACATTCCGCGATTTTATTAACGCTAATGTGAATATTTTGGAAGAAAGTGCACATGTTAGTTTGAGAATTATTGTTATCTTGCTCACATAACATAGTTAGAACATATTTATGCATAAAATATTGAATTACAGCTCCTTTTCCTAGGTCAGACACAACCTCGTATCATAACAAATGAAATAATGTGTTTAAGGCTCTAATGTCAATATTTTAGTGGCAAGTTCATATGATCATTTGAGAATATTATCGATATCCTGCAGAAATACATAGAATGCATAGAAAATTACAAGTATAAACACGTTATTTTGTTAAGATACGAGGTTGTGTCCTACAAAAGATAGAAGCCTTGTTCATATATAGAGAGTTATACCGATGAAAGCCGAAACACACCGAATGCCTGTGGTCTGAATTTGCAAATTGTTATGGCAGTGATTGAACTGCTAACAGCTTAGGCCCTGATCAGACTGTCTGTATGTGCACGCTCATCTGCGACTACACTGGTTGCACATTTTGCTATTTATAATCCAGGGGCCCGTTTCACTAAATTTCGCACAACTAAAATGTTTGTAAGTGCAGATTTAGAATGGTCTGTAAATTTCAATTTATGGATTTACATTTATTGAGCATAGGCTGTATATGCAGCCTATGCTCAATAAATGAAAATCCAATAATGGTTTACAAGAACACATTGTTCATGTGATATTTACAGACTACTAGTATCATAATTTTGCACTTAAGAACATTTTAGTCGTACAAAGTTTAGTGAAACGGCCCCCAGGGGTCTAAATATATCGCTTATCTGAAGGTTTGATAAATGTAAATACCTCAATAATGGTGGCAGAAAGACATACCCATACTATGTGGCTGTGGAGAAATGGGGCTTATGGGATTTGTGACCTGTATAGCGCCTGACAAAACAGCACGCTCCAATAACGATATATATTGCTCGTTAGAAGCACGACGGGTTTTCATTGATGGAAAGGCGAGGAGTGTGTTTCAGAGCAGATTGTGCGGATCTGGATCTACACTGGTCGCAAACCCATAAGCCTCATATATCCAGTCACAGCCACATATACAAAAGAGTTCTAGTCTAGAAATATACGAGCCGATCACCCTTAAGATACCCACCATAGTTTTTACTTGCAGCCGACTGGTCCTAGCTTTCTGTTGATTTAACGAGACCAAGCAGGGTAATATGTATACAAGTCGTAAATTCTGGTAAGCGGAGGATGAAAATTCGGGTAAATGGTGATTGTCATGGTAACATCAGTGCCCGAGATTATAAAACATTCTGAAAATGTTCTCAAAATTCTACTTGAAATCATACAGTTTGATTGGCAGAGACTGAGCACAGCACAGCTCAGCCTCAACCAATCACATCTCCTGATTTAGAGCACAAACAGTCCATGTACTAATTAGACAAGCTATGTATACTGCAACATTATATTGATCTACAAGTTCCTGATACCAAGCCAAAAATGTGACTGGACTAAATGTTTTGTGACCAGCTGATTAACCCTTTCAACACCACAGACCTCTATAGAGACAATGTTTGCAAACAGTGCAGATCCAGATGAGCCGGCTCGTAATGAGCCGTCTCATCAGGATCTCCACTGTTTGTTAATAATTTTAAACGTCGTACAGATTACCCTTTTAGAAGAATGGGATAATTTGAATGAACAAAATTAATGAAATAGCGTGAAACATTGGCATGGAACATCCTATTAAGTTAATTGGTGTTGAAAGGGTTAAACAGCACACTCCTGTAACCTGATAATGATCTATATTGCATGATAGAAGCAATATGGATTGTTATCAGGCTAATTGAGTGTTCTATTTGATCAGGAGTAGCTCCAGTTCAAATAGAACACTCATTTAGCCCGATTGGTCACAACTCACATAAGCCCCATTACTCCAGTCTAATCTACATTTATGATAGTCTGAAACGCAACAAGGAACAGTGCATGCTAATTACTTAGGGGTTAACAGTTGATATCAGTTTTGTATGAAATTGTCCCTTCGCTGCTTAAAGGTACATGCCCACTCAGTAGGCACACCATGTTCTTTAAAGGAATTAAATAAGTGTATAATTGTGTCACTATTCCACCAGTACTAAAAATTGCAAGTGCCCGCTATAGTGATATAATCATTTAGTAATATTTATTTTACTGATAGCGAATCGCGGTGGTATCAGGCTATTTTCATATGCAAATGAGGCATGATATTTTTTAATTATTTATATTAATTAAATGAGTCACCTGAAAAAATAATATTTTCAACAGATTATAAAGTATGATCATTGCACATCCAAAAATAAATACAGAGAATAATCAGTAATGTCCATTAACATTTTAAGGAAACATGGTTATCACCCCTGATGTCAGTGTGGAAATTTACGTCTGAAAATGTATAATATGTGGGATAATGGTGAATGAAAGCGAGAAAATGTCTCAGATGATGTCTCTGATATAAAGAACATTTTGTGCCTACTGAGTGGGCATGTATCTTTAATGGAATAGCCAATTAATGATTAACCCATTTCATGCTGAAAATACGTCATTTTGTTTGTGGAAAATCCTAAAAATATTCTTCATATGAATTCAGAAATATATGCCGTGACCACCATTTGAACCGTCTCATTGAGACGGTTCAAATGAGTGGTCACAACATGTACTTTCAATGGGAAATAACAAAAAATAAAAATAAAATATTTTTAAAAATTCATACCCGTGAAGATGTATTCCGCATGTAATGGGTGAACCGATTGGAGTTTTACATCAGTTCAACCGCGAGGTCATATGCAGACGAGATTGTACCTGTATGGGGGAGCACCAAACTTTCAGCACCAAAATTACAATAACAAGAAAATGTGGCCCGTCAGCACATAAATACCCCCGGTGGCAGATTGGAGACACGCCTGCAAACTTCGTAACAGATGGACGCACGTACATACAGACGGACCGTCACCCAGTCCAAAAACTATATGCTTCGGGCACATAAAACTTACAGCAATGACAGTGTCCTGATATGGTGCCAGGCATCATACTATATCGGATCACAAAACGAAGGGTCAATGGAATAAAAAGGATAACCAACAGCCATGGCCACCTTACCTCGTGCATATCCATCAGCTCTATCTCCTGTCGGTACTTCCGATTCACAAACCCAGCCTTTGTGACCATCTTTGGTTTCGGCGTCTTGATCCGCGGGTGTGTCACATACTCCGGCAACGATGCCTCCAGCTCCAGCAGGCCCTGATATGTGTTCAGGTGGCGGCTTTTCACGACAAACTGCTCCGAACCGCGGTCCAGGAAGATGCCGACTCTCGTGAGAGGCGCATAGGACTGGGAGCCGAACCCGGAGTAATCGTTTATGATGTCACGTCTCTCCAACTTGCCCTCTACCTTTCTTCTCTTCTCTGTCAGTTTTCTAATAGCTGAAATGGGTTTTGGCATGCTTTAATAGCTGAGCTGATCGTCGCAGTGTGAAGATAGTCACTGTGGGAGATGTTAACCCTTCCTACGCTGTTGACGGAAATTGCTGTCTGCTGTTTTTCATTTTTGCTTTAATTCTTAACAAAAAACTGGTTTTGACAGCACATGAGAATCGTGTTAAAGGTACATGCCCACTAACTAGGCACAAACTGTTCGTAAATAGGAATTAAATGTGGATCCAGCATATGGGGGTGGGGTCCTATTTTCGAGCTCCACTTGTATGCTAGTAGGGTCCATGTAGAGCGGGAATGTACCTTTAATTGTAAACCTATGTGTTTGTTGCGAATCTTCTTGATCCTGTGTTTATAGTACACCTACTTTTAATGTGTTCACAATAAACCTACCTCTCATGTTGCCAGCACTCCAGATAAGGTGCGTATTTGCTTAAATACCCAATTACAATTGCCAAAAACCCAATTGAAATCAGAAGTAGTGCGTATCAAAAAGCAATGAAAAATTTGTGGTATCTTTATCATGCTACAGAAAACAATAAACAGACCACAAATATAGCATATTTTTCTTAGTATTACACATCTTGGAATTTCATTAGAATTGTCTCCAAGGAGACCATTCTAATGAAATGACAAGACCTGTTTTCATTTAGAAGCAAACTATTAAATAATTGCGGTCTGCTGATGTGTAAACAGTAGTGTGATTTTATTTTACCCAATTAAAATTTTGAAATACCCAATTGCTTCAGAAATGATGGAGTGGCAATACTCCATTACCAATTCCTTAGCTGGAGTGCTGTGTTGTCATAGAAAACCGACTTCTAATGTATTCATAGTACACCTACTTTTAATGTGTTCATTGCGAATTTTCTTGATCCTGTGTTCCTTGTCGCGCTGTTTCTTCGACCAGAGTTTGTCGAGGCGTTTAATGTTCAACTCCTGGTGGTTCTCTTCCCGCTGCTTCAGTAGCTGCTTGAGCACATCCAGCCTCGCATCCTGTAGCCTGGGGGCACATACAACATTGTAAATCCTACCGTCCGTTCCATGGTTTTCTGCCGACAAACTTTTCACTATCAAACACATTCAATATGAAAAATAGTTTAAATGTAAGTACGTTTTCATCAATAACAATATATGATACTACACGTCACTTACTTCTCCATCTCGTGTTAGAAGTTTGTATCTAAACTGTTTGTAAATGGCACTTACAGCCTTGTAATGCTAGACCAGTCTATGGACATGTACTGCATTTAACAAGCTCTGTCCATACCAAACATAAGATATTACATGTCACATACTTCTCAATCTCGTGTTCGCGGAGCGCCCATTCCTTTCGTTCCATCTCGTCCATCATGCGTTTCCGTTTCTCCAGCTGGCTCATGTCGTTCAGCGGGGGCAGGGTCGCCTCCCACACACGCTTCGCCCGTGCCCGCTCGATCATCTCTACCTCGGCCAGACCCGCCGGTAATCCGCGCCCTGCGGTGCGGAGAAAAATATACTAGATGGCCGTGGCTCGCATGTCGCGCCTGCCGAGGCTTTCATAGTATACTGGAAAACTTTAAACCAAAATGCAAACTGTGACACACGTACATATGGACGGAAGTACATATGCCAATGTGCCAACTATATCACGCTTTCCGCAAGCGGGAGCAACAAAAAGTGAAGGTTTAATGTCCCAGAAACAGCTACGGTCTCGAGGGACAGTTGGTGGCTACTGTCAGTGGTTAGCCCCCATTTCCACTGACTCCTTCAATTATATATTGTTACATGGTTTCTGTTGTTTGCACATATGTGCAAACAAATAGCGCGTGCTGTTTGCACATGGCTTTAGGCAATGCTCATTCTGGGGCCGCGCGTAATGGAATTGCCTTCATGACGTCACTACGCGGAAGTGCCTTCATGACGTCACTACTTCATGACGTTCATGACGCGGCCCCGGAATATGCATACCGAAAATTATCTACGTGAATGCCTGCGGCCTTGGGGTTCAAACAGTTCCCTCGGGCCACAGCAAACGTTTGCACACGGCTGGACATGATCAAACCTTATATTAACAAAAAAAGGTCTGACAGTGGAAGAAGGATTAATTGATTATTGGTGTTTAACAAGTCCAAAATTCCCAAAATATGAACTGAATATTTACAGAAAAATATAGATTCAGCCCTGAAATTAGAAATTAGAATATCATGACCTGTAGCCTATTTCATCAACATTGCAAAGTATACTTTTCTAGCAAAGTATACTTTGAGGGAGCAATCATTTATTTTTCCTGAAATGCATTATTTCGTATAGAACTAACGACTGCATATATTTCATGATTAAAAGTATGCAGAATTATTATACTGAATTTATTACATTATCACAGCCATTAAATGGCTGTGATAATGTAATAAATTCAGTATAATAAAAATTAATAAATTTATCCTAAAATTGAAAATTTCTCCCTCAAAGTATACTTTGCTAGAAAAGTATACTTTGGGGAGTTGATGAAATAGGCCCCTGGTGCCAGGTCCATTCCACACCACAGTCACTTAGCTCCAACCCCATTTGTAATGGGGTATAACAGGATTTAGCACTCAAGAATCAGAAAGCCATGTACATGAGGGCCAAACCATGTAAGTCGGCATTCCGGTAAGGATGAACCTGAGCGTTGAATTATCCGTTGTGTGCCCCTGACCAACCACCCACTAGTGGAGGAAGGAGGCTAACTCCATCATAGACATAGCCTCTATTTCCACTAACCCCTTCCATTATATTATATAGTGACAAAAAGTGGTCAGTGGAAGAAGGGGGCTCCCTTCTTCCACTGACCCCTTCATTTATACAGTATAAGAAAGGTATCAGTGGAAGAGTCGTTTATGGACTTAGCACCCCTTTTCCAGACTACTTCAATTATGTAGTGAAATCAATGAGAAAGCCCAAAGGCACCTACCATACGAGAGGGTAGCGAGGGTGAGCAGCTCGGGAGCAGACCCTGGCCGGACGACGTACTCTGGTGTGTACGGATCAGTCTGGGCCTCGGAGTCGCGGTAATCTGTCTGGATCTCCACGGTACGGGTCAACGGGGTCGGCGGTCGCTCCACGGGTAGCTCAGGGCCAGCCAGGGGGTCGTGTCTGTGTATTGTAAGTCATGATTGTAAGTCATTCGTTCAGTCTGTCCGAAAGGAACATGATGCATGGTCAAAGGGAAATAACTGCATGATATTCACATTGTGAGCCAAAGTATAATGCACATGTGCAATATGCATGTACTAACTTGTGAATCAATACTTCACCACGGTTTGTCGTTTTGTCATAAATATTTTGTTGTATTGTATTGTATGCTCTATGACTGGTAGGCCTATTGCTAAATAAAACATGACATATATTGAAGTGAAGTGAGGCGAGGACTTAAATTTGTGTCTTTGCTAGGATGGCTCTAGGGTGAAAAAAGTAGTATCCAAATGTTGGCGCGCGAAACATTATTTTCCCACCTGCTGTAGTATACTATTGTATCCTCTTTAACCGTGTACATGTAATTAAACAGCATTTAAGTCAATATTTTAAACAAATAGCAACGTAATTGGTTTAAATTCACTTAAAATACCATTTATGATCATGGATGTGCATAAATTCTGCATATTTAATACCAAACCTAAATATCACAAAAATCGGGTTCTGGTAACATCGATTGGAAAAAGTTGCAAAAGGATGAAACTACGTAGGTAAGAAATCGACGAAATTGGCAGCGATATTTACAGATTTTTTCATGTTTTCTGACAATAGAGTTAGCCAATTGTGGTTGATATAAATAGTTAATAATGCAACAAACAGTATTTGTTCTCGGCATCAAAGGATTTCATCAGAATATATTGATTTTGTATGTAATTATTGAAAAATGTTTCACACTTTTGGGCGAAAAAGCAAGTTGCAATCATCGGCCTGTCGCACTCGCTATGTAGGTCACAAATTGGTTCGTTAGGTGGCACCCCCACAGGCATTCGCCGTGTTTCGGCTTTCATCAGTATATATGAACAAAGCTTCCAACTTTGGTCGGACACGACCTCGTATCATACCAAATTCTGCAATTTTATTAACTTAATGTGAATATTTTGGCAGAAAGTGCACATGTTCATTTGAGAATTATTGTTATCTTGCTAAAATAGCATAGTTAGAACATAATTATGCAAAGAATATTGAATTACAGCTGCTTTTCATAGATCCGACACAACCTCGTATCGTAACAAGTTAAATAATGTGTTTAAGGCTGTAACGTCAATATTGTAATGGCAAGTTCATAAGATCATTTGAGAATTATCGTTATCCTGCAGAAATACATATAATGCATAGAAAATTACAATTGTAAACATGTTATTTGGTTATGATATAAGGTCGTGTCCGACCAAAGTTAGGTGCCTTGTTCATATATATAGAGGTATACCGATGAGAGCCGAAACATGCCAAATGCCTGTGGGTATACCAACAATTGTAGCTAACGATTAGATGCAATGTATAAGCCTGTGTGTAAGTAGTCATGAAAAGTGAATGGGTTTAACATCCCAGCAACAGCTAACATCATATAGAGACAGCACCACAGTTTAAAGTCTCATGCGACAGACCAATGGGATGGAAATATTATGTAAGTATTTTTCACGCCTGACGTGAGGATTGAACTCGCAATCTCCGGTATTAAAGTCCAGTGTCATTCCCTGCGCCAGTGAAGTGAAGTATGATGTGAGAAGATGATTCAATTGGGACTTTTATTTTAAGTTTATTTTATCATAATATAAGCTAGTATAAGACAGCACAATGTCCTGTTTGCTGGCTGGAAACACATATGTGGTTGTGGCTGGAGAAATGGGGTTCATTTGCGTTGTGACACGTGTAGATCCGGATCAGCCTGTGCATACGCACAGTCTGATCAGGATCTGCACGTTTCGCCATTCTCAGGGATTCCGCTGGGGAAAATAAAAAAATCGCCACTTAGAAAATTGTAATTTTTTATCGCCAATTGTTTATTTTTATTGCCAATTGCGAAAGTGTGATCGCCAGCGGAATCCCTGCATTCTGTCAATAAAACACCCATCATGCTGCTGACAAATGACATAGATCGTTATCAGGCTGCAGGAGTGCGCTATCTTACATAAAGCAGTTACAAACCCCATTAGCCCCATTTCTCCAGGCACAGCCACATATATTTTCATTTTTCTTATACTTATTGTGTGAGGAAACCAGAGTATCTTGAGGAAACCCAATTGTCCGATGTGGCAAATAACATGGTAGCTTACCTAGCTGTAGCGAGTAGAACCTCGGGGGGTATCTGCTGTAGGAAGGGAATTATGGGCCTGAAACAAAGACAAGGGGTCAGTGGAAGAAAGGGGCTCATAAAAGTAGCCCCCTTCTTCCACTGGCCTGTTCAAATGGGTAATAAAAATGGGTTAGTGGAAGAAGGGGGATAAATCCCTCATTCTTCTTCCTGTGGCCCCTTCAAATAATGATCATCAATGACATTCCAACTACAGATGGTTGGTCGGTTTGGTTATAGGATGGTATGATTTGTAAAACATGGATAAGCCCAAGTGGCATACTGGACATTTAACTGAGAAACTCTTTAAAAACAAACATTTTGACTTTTCGATGTAAATGTACACAGACGTACGGACGGATGTACGAAACCTCAAGAGCAACGCAATATGCCCCTCTTGCTATCGCATTGGGGCCATACCAAAAACATTTGTAGTCATATTTTTGTCTCTTTGTATATTACCGGTAATCAGGTTAATAAGTGGATATTTTCCCAATTTTTATTAAAATGCCGAAACTATCCCCAAAATGACAACCCCAACTCCAAAAACCCATACATGTAACAAACAGGGTAGCTCCTTGGACCAATGTTGCATACAAGTATTCAGACCTTTCCCCAGGTATTATTAACCTTTTTCATGCTGAAGACACACAATTCTCCTGACTGAACATTTTATATTATTACCTACTGTATACATAGAGACTACCAAGCTACTGTCTTTTGATGTCAAGTTTATCAGACAAGGCTAGGAAATGCGTAGGAATTCTGAGGCTTGCCGAGGAATTCCTACCATTTCCGAGCCGAGCCTGATAAACTCGATATCAAACGACGGTAACCTGGTATTCTATTTATCAGGTAACATTTTATGCTAAAAAATGACCACAGATGACGTCATTATCTATGGGCAGAACGCGGACTTGTTTACGTTGCATCATTACACTGATGTCATTCGGTAACGTCATGTGACGTCATCTGACCAATGGAACGTCAGTTTTCCCTTCGTTTTAACCCGGATGTTTGTATCAGGTCAATGTCTGATACAACAATATGTTATCAGTCAGTACGTATTCAGTCAATACAGGGCAGGTTACCTGATAAAGAAGTATATGTTGTCACAACACATTTGAACCGTCTCGCTAAGACGGTTCAAATGTGTGGTAACAACAAAACTTTTATTGAGAAATTAAAAAAATATAAACAAAATGTATAAATATACCTGTGAACGGGTATCCTGTATGAAATGGGTTATGGCACAGGGGATTTTACCGTGAACGTCATATTTTGATGGGTCAGTAATCATTAAATTGGACATAAACCCATATATCTCAATACATTATAATACACACTACAGGTTTAATGGCACTTACAAGGATCAAATGGAATTCAATTTTAAACATGAACAAATATCAAAATTAGAACTTTTATATACAGCTCCCAATGACTCCTAAAAAGGAGTCAATTACTCATATTTTTTTTAAGAATCGACTCCTAAACTCAATTGGTAAGAAGTCATTTCTGACTCTGAATCATTTCTGACTCCGAGTCATTCACTTTTAATTGTATATGCTCCTAGGTTTGACAATTTTATTTGATCATAATGCTGAAATAGACTATTTGTCAGCTAATTTTGTTCATCATTTGCAATTGTGGAAATTTTGTTGGAAATGATTCTAAAGTGTTGTCAAACTATGTTTTTGGAAAATTGAAAATAACAGCAGACGACAAAATTTAATGTAGCAATCTGAGGGATAATCTCACCTGCGGGAGAATTTATATCTGTCAGCTCCTCGCACCGCCGCCGTGGAATATTCTTTTCCTGGCACCTGAACGGACGGATCATAGTTGAACCTGCAATCAAAACACAGACAGACAGTGGTGAAATCGTCATTAACCCTTCCCACACAACAGACCTCGATCAATCGCAACATTTGCAAACAGTGTAAATCCAGATGAGGCGGCCCATTGGGAACAGCATCGTTTGTGGATATTTTAGGATTATGCATAAACATTTGATTATTGCAAAATTACATAGTGTATCTGATTAACGCAAACTTGTGTTTATAATGTAGTGTATCTGTACCCAGTTGCTCAAAGCTTCTGTTAGCTTAACAGACTGTTAAATCCTTAACATTAACATTGTTAAGGATTGAACAGTCTGTTAAGCAAACAGAGGTTTTGAGCAACCGAGTCCAGATTGTTACATGTAAACTTATGTATTGTATCTGCATATTGTGAACTTACGTAGTGTATCTGATTATTATAAACATATGTATATAGTGCATTTGATTATTGAAAACATGCATAGTGTATCTGATTATTGTAAACTTACGTGGTATATCGGATCACCTCCTCGCGTCGCTGGTCAGCGTAACCTCTCCACTGACGAGAGATAAACTTCGGCACGGGGTCAGTGACGTCGAGTCGCACCTGGAACCTCGGGTGATGTCGCAGTTCACTGAACATCGTCTTGTAGTGAGGCACCCGTTTCTGAATTAGAATGAATTAACTGTAACTGGAATGGATTTTGATATGTTAATTTTCTGACCAATTCAATCATCACAGAATGATTTTCAGACGAGACCTTTTATGAAAAGTTTTTTTTTGTCTACAATTACTTTCCAAAAGTGTAGATTCTTATGAGAAGACTTGTTACGAGCCGGCTCATCTGGATCTATATTGTTTGCCAATATCACTATACACATCTGTAGTGTTGACAGGGGTTAAGTGGCAAATCTGTGACTGCAACAGGATAACTGGGACTTATGACCTTTGTGACCAGTTTAGACCCAGTCAAGCTGGCGTATCTACAAATGGGGCTAATGAGATTTGTGACCAGTGTAACTCCTGATCAAATAGCACTCATGTAGCCTGATAATGATCTATATTCCTTGTTAGTTCTAAGCATGATGGGTGTTTCATCGAACAATACAGATCCTTGTCACACTGTGCGGATGCCGAACCTGATAAATATTAATATTGGTGAAATAGGCTATAGAAGTTACATGTATGAGGCTCACTGATGTAAGGGTACTGCACAATAGTATAGACTTACCATCGTAGACTAGCAGCTGTTTGTCTCAATGTGTGTATTCACCAATGCCGACTTGGGATAAGGACTATATATGCTCTCTATCATTCCTCTGGAGGTTATACATACAGTTGATTCACCTTTCCGTAAATAATAGCACATTTTGGCCATAACCCCAAAGCAACTATGAAATTAAATTCCACATGACATTCTTATGTAAAACCGATCTTGGCGGCATATATCCGAGATTGTTTATAATACTCGGACTTCTGTTATAAGCTGGTCATGGTAGACAGACTAGATCACACTGATGGCTATTCTCATGACAGTTTCGCCTTATCGCAATGATTCAAACTGAAATACTTACAACCCTGTCCACGCCTGTGTGGGCCTTAAATGTTGCCCGAGCATGATCTCTCTCACTGGCCAGCACATGATGTTGATCTACAACAATAGATGACAAGGATAAATTTCATGAAAACTTTTATTCCAGAATGGTGGAAAAGATAGTGGGCAGGCCAATTCTCGTGTATATCGATAATATTTACGCATATATCAGAATCAGGAGACAAATGAGATATTGATTTGCATTGCTCCACTAACCTAGGAGTCCTTCACTTCAAGTTTTACTGGTGATCATGTGACTCCTTCATCTGTGAACGGTCTCTAAGTTATGGTTGTAAATCAAGTCTGGTCTGGTCGAAGTGTGCCAATGCTCGCACATGCATAGAAGTATTGTTGAATGTTGAATACAAACTTTTGAAGTTGAAATACATGCATATTAATTAATTGTGAACATAAATCATGAAGGAGGTGTGACAACTGTCCTTTGAAATTTAATCATCTAATTGACGAAATGGGGATCATTACCACTCGGTTGATGAAACAACCAGACAGTTTACCTGATTGACGAAACAGCTAGTTGACGGAATTTCCTGAATTAGTTGGCATATCCACTCTTACAACTGTGAAATCAGTCAGTTACGATTCCCCGTCAGCTGGCTAAACCAGCAGGGCGTTACCCGGCATTTTATTATTGCCCTTGTTGTCTATTAAGTATTATCCCAATTACTGTCATTTCGGCTAATTCTGCGCATTTGCTAATGCACAATTCACGTCAAATTTAGCCATGCATACGTCATAATAAACTATGTGGATTTTGGAATAAACAAGCTGATTAATTGTGGCACAATTTTATCACATTCCGATAGTTTGGTAAAAAGTTATTCCGAATAGTCAAAATGTGTAAAATCCTCAGACCCTGCTGATGGAATAGCTGTCTTATTTACTAAGTTAACTGTTAAACAAAGAAACTAACCTGCCATGTCACTGGATAGTTCTGCTTCAAGTTTAATACCAATTTTGCTATGCTGATCCAGTATGCTGCTCGCCATTTTGTTTACACTACCACATGCGCAGCATTAGCCAAAACAAATGTGACGTTGCAAACACGCATGTGATGTCATACATCATACAGTTTACGTCACTTACTGACGTCAGAACGTTATGACGTTTTACCTGCACAAAGGAAAGTTTGACTGAATATGGAGATGTTAATGCCATATAAATTTGTTTGGAAAGGTGCACAGAATTAGCCAACACCATTGTACCCCACAAATTTACCGCACAACACTTCTTAAGCTTCAGCCTTAATGCCATGTATGCCTGCTAGGTTATATATGCTCATGGTATTATTATAGACGTGCACACTACTACAGGGTGCCCATTACCGGGAGCTACCCATCAATGTCTTGCAAACCGATGTAATCAACAAATCAGATTAGCCGATTATGTGAATCCACAAGCCACGGGTGGGTCCTAGTAACGACACCATCACCTGTAATGATATGACGACAACAGTTGTGTACATCATAATTCATCAACGCTGAGTGATTTGTTTTCTATCATGGACTATGTTAATCAGTTTTTAGTTGGTGATGCTTATCAATTCATGAGACACGAATTTTGATGTTTTCGGTAAACTGAAACCGATAATTTTAAACAAACCATATAGATAATCGTGAGTTCTCGATGGCTGGACTGGAGGTTTCCGTAAGGTCTGTGTTTGTGTAGCCATTTTTCTTTGAATATTTTATTTTATGGCCATAGCAAAAAAATATAGTTGCAACTTTTCAGATGTCCATTTTAATTTACAAGATGGCGTCGATTTCCGTGTTGCTATGGAAGGTAGACTGGTAAACGGTCCCAAGTCGTTTCGCCCTTACACCTGTTCGCACAAGATGAGCGTTTCGCCTTCACTGCCGTTCGCTCCCAGTTGTTTTATCCTGGTTGCAACAGTCAGCAAACTATAGATATGGTTTTGAGGGAGTCATACATTTTCTAGACAAAGACCAAGAGCGATTGCGACGATTTCACACGACCAGTGGTAAACTGGTAAACTAAAACGGATAGTTTTGCTTGCTTATTTGGAGCGCGTGGTTGTGCGGTCTGGGTCGTCGGACTGCTGTAGCCGATTTCATCAAAATTGCAAAGTATACTTAAATGGCTGTGATAATGTAATAAATTCAGTATAATAAAAATTAATACATTTATCTTAAAATTTAAAATTTCTTCCTCAAAGTATACTTTACTAGGAAAGTATACTTTGCAATGTTGGTGAAATAGGCTACTGATCTTACGGTCGTGGGTATCATCAATTAAATGATTTCCTTTTCAAACACTACGAAAAGGGCTGAATAAACTATAGTTCATACAATAGGCGGCGGAACCTGAAAATTAGGGGGGGGGGGGGGCATGCTTTACCTGCAATGTTTGAAATCTAAGAGGCGTGAAACGCCATTTCCTGCACTCTCAGCAAGTTTGAGGATGAGAATAATATATGTGCTTTGATACAGAATTATTGAGGGGGCCAGGCCTCCACAACAAAATTATTGGGCATCCCCACCCACTTCCGCCGCCCCTGATGTATGCATGAATTCATGCATGGACAATCAGAACTCATCGCAATCAAGCAATCAGTACAGAAGTATTATATGGATTAATAACCATCGACCTCAACATGGAATATGAAAATCCGATTAAAAACGACAAAAAGTCTATAGGTTTGTATACTGGGAAATATAGATGAGGTAATGTGCCGGTAACATACATAGTATGGTGTGGTGGTGCTTTTGCTGCGATGGTTTATGGACTTATCAAAGCTTAACCTCACCGGGGAGGGGGAAATGGGGGTGGGGGTACATATCGGCGACTTAAGATTGCGGGTGATTCCCGAAATGCGGGATTTTGACAGGCCCGGTGGAAATAGACTTGATCGGATTTTACGTACCGGGATATAGAGGATTTTTTATGCATCGAACACCTCCGACCACAGGAATTTCGACTAATTTCCGTGAATACATGGAGATAGTGTCATGTATATACAGGGCGTTGCCACAAGTAATTAAATTTGTTAAAATACTACAATTAAAGGACCATACCGTTACGGTCCGTTATGAAACAACTTTCCCACAGAAGCCGATTTCATCAACATTGCAAAGTATACTTATCTAGCAAAGTATACTTTGAGGGAGTAATCATTTATTTTTCCCGAAATGCATTATGTCATATAGAACTAACGACTGCATGTATTTGATGATTAAAAGTATGCAGAATTATTATACTGAATGTATTACATAATCACAGCCAAAATGGCTGTGATAATGTAACACATTCGATCAGTATAATACAAATTAATAAATTTATCCTTAAATTGATGATTTCTCCCTCAAAGTATACTCTGCTAGATAAGTATACTTTGCCATGTTGATGAAATAGGCTACAGCTAGATATGCTGTTTCAGCTGACACAATACTTGGTTTTAGGCCATTCGTGGCCCTCATCCCGTTGAGTTTTGCTGGTGGCAATGTTTCTTCTTTTCTGGTATTTTTGTAAGTTTATAAGCCAAGTAGAACCCTTCTTACGACCCGGGTTTGATTCAGGGTTCAGTTCACGGACGTCAGTATTTCTGAGATACTTTGTATTTCCTGCTCTACTAGTTGTTTCGGATGGGGACTTTAAAAAGGCGGTCCCGTGTATCAGATTTGAAGGAGAGTCTGGGCACGTTAAAGAACCAGAGGAGACTATTCTAATAAGAGCTGGGCCCCATTGGGCCGGTTTCATCTGTATCCACCTCCTTCCTTTCTCCCCTTCATGGGAGACGACATGCAATGTCATTGAGCCAGTGCCGTCGTTAAATCCAAGCATTTACATTTCTTACATTCGGTGTAAGCAACTGTGCCACCCTCACCAGCCATGATTCTCAAGTTGGGAGCGAGTGCAGTATTGAAATATAGATAGATACGTGTAATGTAGTTGCATTTCTGAGATCTTTTTGATTTCTTTCAGCTAAGCATTGGATATGTGGATCCTATGGAAGCGTCCTGGTGCCATGCTAAAATATATTTATCTCCTAATTAGGAGATAGTAGCTCCTAATTAGGAGATACTATCTCCTAAATAGGATATAATATCTCCTAATTAGGATATAATATCTCCTAATTAGGAGTTATTATATCATAAGTAGGACTTACTATCTCATAATTAGGACTTAGTATCTCCTAATTAGGACTTACTGTCTCCTAGAGATAGTATCTCCTAATTAGGAGATAGTAAGTCCTAATTTGGAGATATTAACTCCTACGTATGAGATAATAATTCATAATTATGAGATAGTAAGTCCTAATTAGGCGAATTAGAGATATTAAGTTCTAATTAGGAGATACTATCTCCTAATTAGGATTTAATATCTCCTAATTAGGAATTAGAAGATACAATATTTTAGCATTGGCTAATTGGACGCTTCCATAGGATCCAGGTTCCAGTTGTCGTATATGAAACTTTAGCGGCCCATTTATCACAGCATCATAAGGTGATAAATAGTTTACACTACCGATTATTGAAGGCACATTTGAACGTATATTTCATTAACTGAAGGGGTCAGTGGAAGAATGTGGCTAACTGAGTTAGCACATTAATACAATAATAATAACTATAACGTTGTTATTATTCTTTGTCATTATTCGATATTAATCGTCCTTTATATTCATCGTTTTTGTCGCACATGCATTAGCAGAATGCGCGACTAGTGTCGCCGTTTTTCCGTCAACGCCGTCCACGTCCTTCGTCCGCGTCAACAAATGTAAACAAGCTTGTTTCTTCATGTAATGATATACAATGTACATTTAATATTACTTGACGCATTGCTTCAATATTTGGAAACTTGCTACATGTGAGCATTTGGAACACACTCATGCCGCCATTAACTCGTCATTTATATGTTGAGCCGAAGGCTCTTGAAAGTGAGCTATTGTTACAGCTTTTCGTCCGACCGTCCGTCGTCCGTCCATCAATACTGTTTCGACATCTTCTTCTGAACCACTCGACCGATGTTAACCAAACTTCACGGGGATGATCTATGCGTTACTTCTTTACTTTTTTGTTAACATGGACGTCGTCGCGTATCCAAGACGGCAGCCGTAGAACACTAGGTCAAATTCTTAACAAATATTTTTCTCACGAACCGCCGGACCGATTTCGACGAAATTTGACAGGAATGATCGATAGTCAATGCTCTTTCAGATTTGGCAAAATGATGACCCCGGGATCAAAAATGGGCGGGGTCCGGGGGTCAAGTAGGGGTCCGATTTCCACTTTGACCAAATGTGGTCATGTTATATATAAAATCCAAGATATCAAGGAGACGATCACTCTGGAACATTTCTTGTCGAAATCGGATGATTACCTCATCCGAGAAGGCCGCCAAAAGGTCGAAAGGTCATAATTTTACAATAGTTTTCAAACTTCTTGTTCTCGTGAACCGCTTGCCCGATGCTGGTCGAACTTCACATTTATAGTCAGTGCCTGAAGCATTTTCATATTTGTTAAACTGAGGGTATTCTCGTAATCCAAGATGGCCGCCATAGAAAATTAGGCCAAATTCTTAAGAAATCTTCTCACGAACCGATTGACCGATTTTGGCGTAACTTGGCAGAATGATCGACAGTCAATACCCTTTCAGATGTGTTAAAATAATGACACCGGGATCAAAAATGGGCTTGGCCCGGGGGTCAAGTAGGTGTCAAATTTCCGATTTTACCAAATATGGTCATGTTATATATCAAATCGAAGGTATTGTAGAGACGATCACTCTGGAGCATATTTTGTCGAAATCGGATGATTACGTCATGCAAGATGGCCGAAAGGTTGAAAGTCATCACATTATTATATATTTCAAACGTCTAGCTTCTTCTTGTGAACCGTAGAAACTTAGGTAATTTTTAAAAAAAATCGCACAAACCGTCTGACCGATTTCGCCGAAACTTGGAAGGAATTATCGATAGTCAATGCCCTTTCAGATTTGTTAAATTTATGACCCCGGAATGAAAAATAGGTGGAGCCCGGGGTTCAAATAGGGGTCAATTTTCACATTTGACAAAATATGGTCATGTTATATATCAAATCGAAGTTACAGAGGAGACGATCACCCTGGAACATGTTTTGTCGAACTCGGATGATTACGCCATTCATGATGGCCGCCGAAAGATCGAAAGGTCATCCTTTTATTATAGATTTGGAACACACTTATGCCACAATTAGCATGAACTTGACCGTTTTGGTGTTCACATGGTTGAAGAAACACATTGCCATTACTTTACGTCAAAAACACAAAACTAGCGATTCGGCACGCTCGTTATTTTTTCAACATTATATACTATTAGATGTGTTTGTTTTTAACAAAACCCCGATTGTTTTCTTGGGAGGCGGCAATTAGATGCAAATGTGTTTAGAAATACGACACAAATCTACAATGAAATTGTTTTAAAATTATGTTTATCATTTCCTGCGCATGGCAGTGTATTTAAGTGTGAAGTGATACCTATAGTGTTACTATGAGAGAACTCGAAACGATAAACAGTGTCCTTAACTGTGGCTGTGACTCGAGAAATGGGGCGTATGGGTTTTGTGACCAGTGTAGCTCCTGATCAAACAGAACACTCCTGTAGCCTGATTACGATTGATATTGTTTGGTAGAAGCCAGACGGGTGTTTCATTTATGAAATTTCGAACGGTGCAGATCCTGATCAGACTGTGCGGATGCACAGGCTGATCTGGATCTACACTAGGTCGCATAACCCATAAGCCCCATTTCTACAGTCACAGCCACAAATGGCCTTTCAGTTTGTAGCTACATCGCTCTAGCTCAGCTGTGAATTATACTGTTCGTCATTGGGTCAATGTACACTAGTACTAACATATACAGAACCCGTTTGACCGTTCTATGACCATCACCTCAGAGTGCGAAGTTACGGAGCCGCGCAGGGGACATGGACTATTTTTTATTAATTCGTTCCCACGAAATAACAAATCGTTCCCTCAATTTAACAATTAGTTCCCTCGAATTAACAATTCGTTCCCACGAAATAACAATTCGTTCCCTCGAATTAACAATGAACAATTCGTTCCCACGATAATAACAATTATGTTCCCACGAAATAACAATTGTAGGAACGAATTGTTATTTCGTGGGAACGAATTGTTAAATTGAGGGAACGAATTGTTATATCGTGGGAACTAATTGTTAAATTGAAGGAACGAATTGTTAATTCGTGGGAACGAATTGCTATTTCGTGGGAACGAATTGCTATTTCGTGGGAACGAATTAATAAAAAAAGAAGTATACGTCCACTGTGGGACTCCGTACGAAGTAAACTCTGAACATGAAGACTAGACTGGTTCTACACTGTTCCGAAATTGCGTATGATCTATTTTGCCTGTTGACCGATGGTACTATCTGCGCTGATTTATGGAATCAACTTAAGCTAAACATCAACACTTTACAATACAGCGAGATAGTGCCTGCGATACTTGTAATTCAATGCACACAAGGTAATGTAATTATTTACACGTTTCCTCCGTATGAATAGTTTGTTTTAGCTACAGATATGTCATTTGTTTTATAGGTATACAACATGCTTTGACAGCACTTCAGATTCATTTCCATCGGAAATTATTCTGAAGTGCTGTCAAAACATGTTTTTACGTAATTTAGTGAAATTTCCTTTGCAGTGGGACCTCTCTAAACCGGATACCCCGGGAGCTCCAGGGTGTCCGGTTTAGAGAGGTTCCACTGTTATACAGATGTGTAATGACTGATATTGGGGCTTTGAATCATGAATAGTCACTATGGTATACCATAGTCAAATGACAGTGAAACTTATATATGTGGATGTGACTTGAGAAATGGGGCTTATGGGATTTTTGACAATGTAGCTTCTGGTCAAATAGTACACTCCTGTAGCCTGATACTGATTAATATTGCTTGTTGGAAGCATGACGGTGTTTCTTTGATGGAATGGTGAACAGTGCAGATCCTGATCAGACTGTGCGGACGCACACGTTGATCAGGACGTACACTGGTCGCAAAACCCATAAACCCCATATCATTTCTCGTCACAGCTACATATGATATGATAATTTAACATAATTAAGTACACCGACGTTTCATGTGTTTGCTGTTCATTAGGGTTTTCCTGTAATGTTATTAAATATTAAATACACCAGTAGCCGATTTCACCAACATTGCAAAGTATACTTATCTAGCAAAGTATACTTTGAGGGAGTAATCATTTATTTTTCCTGAAATGCATTATTTCAATTAGAACTATAACGACTGCATATATTTGATGATTAAAAGTATGCAGAATTATTATAATGAATTTATTACATTATCACAGCCAAAATGGCTGTGATAATGTAATAAATTCTGAATAATAACATTTATAAATTTATCCTAAAATTGAAAGTTTCTCCCTCAAAGTATACTTTGCTAGGAAAGTATACTTTGCAATGTTGGTGAAATAGGCTACTGGTTTGTATGGTGTTGTTGAGATGTACATCCGTCCTTTCGAACTAATACGAGCTATACTCGTAGATGATCTAGTTTCATGATGCTTTAATACGATATTTATTAAGAAACGAAGAAATATGTACATCCTGTAACCAATTTCACCAACATCGCTAAGTATACTTATCTAGCAAAGTATACTTTGAGGGAGTAATCATTTATTTTTCCTGAAATGCATTATTTCATATAGAACTATAACGACTGCATATATTTGATGATTAAAAGTATGCAGAATTATTCTACTGAATTTATTACATTATCACAGCCAAATGGAAATGGATGTGATAATGTAATAAATTCAATATAATAAAAATTAATAAGTTTATCCTAAAATTGAAAATTTCTCCCTCAAAGTATACTTTGCTAGAAAGGTATACTTTGCAATGTTGGTGAAATAGGCTACTGATCATCTAGCACACTCATGGAGCTTGATAACAATATATATCGCTTGTTCCATTGCTGTTTCATTGATCATACTGTGCGAATTCACAGGCTGATCTGGATCTACACTGGCTGAACCCCCATACGCCCCATTTCTCCAGTCACAACCACATATTATATTGTTTGTCGCGTGATTTTGCTTCGTTTTGCGTATTCGCTATAGACGGGGCGTTAAGAGACGTCTGTGTATTTGTACTTAGTTGCAGGCAGTATCTCTGCAAAACTCTCGTACCATCCGTAGCATGCGGACGGTACTGAATGTTTTCCAGAGTTACTGTCCGCAACGTATTTGTACATTACTGACCTGTAGCCTATTTCACCAACATTGCAAAGTATACTTATCTAGCAAAGTATACTTTGAGGGAGAAATTTTCAATTTAAGGATAAATTTATTAATTTTTATTATACTGAATTTATTACATTATCACAGCCATTTTGGCTGTGATAATGTAATACATTCAGTATAATAATTCTGCATACTTTTAATCATCAAATATATGCAGTCGTTAGTTCTATGTGAAATAATGCATTTCGGGAAAAATAAATGATTACTCCCTCAAAGTATACTTTGCGGGATAAGTATACTTTGCAATTTTGATGAAATCGGCTACAGGTTGTCTGCGTTAAAAACCGCTGGGTGAACAAATGGCTACCATTTTCCAAGGTGGCCGCAGATCATTATTTTATTGTTTTAATAAAAACAGTTAAATTTCATTATGATTAATATTAACTTGGTAAATTGCTATAATTCAGTCACAGTTTGAATGTAAAATGATTTAGAATACATCTTGCATTTAATTAAATCAGCAAATGACAATATATTTCAAAATAGTTGACGAAATAGGCTGTTTTGCCACATTTGTTTTGCGAATCGCGTGCCGTTATGAACGATTACAGACATTCATAAAGTTGAAACAAAAATATACATTGCTTTCTTTCACAAATAAATGTAAATTACAGAGGACAGTGATGCAATATTCGTCCATAATTGTCAAGAAAGTCAAAATAGCCGCCAAAATATTCGTGTTTTTATCCCATTCTTTACTCTATGGAGTTGTTTTAAACAGCATTTCATGTACATTATTGCATGTATCCATACCAGTTTGATATACAAATCGAATCACTTGATAATACATACATATTCAGTTATACAATGCTATCATTAAATTTCAAAATGGCAGCCAAACTAACCAGATGTTCAATACTATTGACGATGAAGCTGCAGTTTTCAGTAATTAAAGGTACATGCCCACTCAACTGGGCACAAACTGTTCTTTATAGGAATTAAATAAGTGTATAAATATGTCACTATTCCACCAGTTCTAAAAATTACGAGTGGCCGCTATACAGATATAATCATTTAGTAATATTTATTTTACTGATAGTGACGCGCGTTGTTATCAGGCTATTTTCATATGCAAATGAGTCATGGTATTTTTTAATTATTTATACTAATTAAATGCGTCAGATGAAAAAAATAATATTTTCGACAGATTATGAAGTATGATAACTGCACATCAAAAAATAAATACAGGGTATAAATAGTAATGTCCAATAACATTGTAAGAAAACACGGTTATCGCCCCTGATATCAGTGTGGAAAGTTATTTTCTGATATAAAATGTATAATAATGCCAATCAATACGTGTGGTAATGGTGAATGAATGTTTATTTTGCCAGAATATGTCTCAGATGATGTCTCTGATATAAAGAGCATTGTGTGCCTACTGAGTGGGCATGCACCTTTAAACAACAATAACATTGCTATGCATATAGTTCGCTATTCTGTTCATTTTCCAAGAAAAATATGGATGGATTTTAATCATTTTTAGTACGGAAGAAATGTTTCAAAGTATTTCGAAAATGTATTGACTGTTGACATGAAAACAAAGTTATTATTGAGCTGACTAGTTAATGTGGATGCTAACAAGCAAACTTCTCCGAATTAGGCAAGCATGATGAAGAGTATTGACCAACGCAGTATATGGTACAGTATATGATGGATGGCATGGGTATGCTTATCCCAAGTATGCATGGATTTCTCCAACAGTAAGAATCCCGCAAATGTCTTCACATGTGCCAATAATTTAAAGTAGCCATTATTCGTGAGTTGCAATCATTATAGGAATTTATCGGGGTATAAACTTGGAAAAGTCACGGGAATACTGGACGAAGGCCGGAAGGCCTCGTCCAGTATTCCCGCGACTTTTCCAAGTTTATATCCACGATAAATTTCACAAAAAGGCCATTCATTACTTATAATTCCAGCATTTGAAATAAATTCATCAAGAAAATGTGTTTATTTTCCGTTTTCTTAAGAATTATTTTAACTGCGCCTGACGGTTAAGGAAAGTAGTTCGGCATGGAGTTTACTGGGATATTAATTTTGGACGGAGACTTGCAACGGACCAATCAAATGTTAGGGAATTGTGTAAATATTTTTGTGCTGGAATTATTGGCAAATACATACTACAGTAACAATACACGGTAACGATTTATAAGTCATGCAGTCACTGGTGTGTTCAGTTCTACATTACACACTACATGTGCTGTATATATATTTTCTAAGTAATCATTATTGAAACTAATATACCCAAAACGTACGGGGCGCCAAGTGGGACATGGCTCAATTTTGTCAACAAAATTCATTTTTGTGCCACAAAATTCAATTCTGTGTCACAAAATTCACTTTTGTGCCACAGAATTCAATTCTGTGTCACAAAATTCAATTCTGTGCCACAGAATTCAATTCTGTGTCACAAAAAAATTCAATTCTGTGTCACAAAATTCACTTTTGTGCCACAAAATTCAATTCTGTGTCACAAAATTGAATTCTGTCAATTCTGCACACGCATGTAATGCATCAGTCAATGTAAGTCCCCGCCCCCCCCCCCCCCCCCCTCCGGGGGTGGGGGAATAGCGGGGCTTATTATATTTTCGTTGCTGTTAAAGCCCCGGTGAAGGCCCCGCACTGCGGAGGGCAACATGGTCGGTAAAAGCCCGGTAAAATGCCCCGCAACTGCGGGGCCATCTGGTGATTTTAAATGTGAAATATTCTTGCACGAAAATGAGTGTTGTAGAGCAAAATGTCACTTATAAATAGTAGATATCTGGGAACTTTTATTAGTATGGAAAGCCATTATTACAACCCAAGCAGCTTTATTCGTTGTAGATGTAATTGTATCACATTTGGCCTGCTACTCGTTCTATTTCTAGGGTGGTTGACTTAGTGCTATAGTTGTTTTTGAAACCGTTACAGTCGATGATCAGCTGGGTAATGACCGATATGTTTAGTTTGTAAAAGTTCGAGTCTCCTAGCACTTTTTGGATTTCTTGACGAAACGCCGGGTAGGTCTGTTTCCGAACTTCGTGTAGTGCTGGGCATCTTAGTAGCATGTGTGACGCATCCTAGCTCCGCCTCCAAATGACAGTTAGGACAAGTAGGGTCGACTAAGTACAGGGTAAATATGTGTTTGTTGCTTTGAAATAGGTACGTTCCTGTTAATAGTAGTAACCAAATAAATAGCCGCTAACCTTTGGCACCACCCACGGACTCGGTAGAAGGAAGGTCGGATATGTGTGAATAGTATTAAATAGCGCAAAAGTGGACCCTTGCATGATACAAACTTCTTAACCGTATTAACGCACGGACACACGGACGGTGCAAACACTATATGACACCGCTCTTCGAGACAGGGTTCATAAAAAGTACACCCCCCCCCCTATTAATAGTATAAATGCAGCACTTTATACTTTTACTTACATGGGGAGGGTGTGTGTGTGAGAAATAGGATTTTTCCAGTGGGGGGGGGGGGGGTCTCGGGATTTTTCCAGTGGGGGGGGGGGGTCGGGATTTTCCAGGGTTTGTTGGGTAAAGAATCACTTTCCAGGTGGGGGGGGGGGGGGGGGGGCTGGAGGATAACGGATAACGGCAGTGCAATATAAACAGAGGAATTATTTGAAAACAATTTTGTTTATATTAAACAAAATTTGCCAGTATTAAACAGTCCACAGTGAAAGTAGATCATATTAAACAGTTTAATCCCATGTCACCCCTCCCACACAACAGTATTCAGGTAAACATACATGTACATATCTTGATAACAGTCTGATAAAACCCTGGTAAAGCCCCGGTAAAGCCCCGGGGTATGTCCCGGCCAATTTCTTAGCAACAGTTAAAGCCCCGGTAAAGTCCCCACAGTGCGGGGCATCATGAAAGGTAAAAGCCCCGGGGTATGCCCCGGTAAAGCCCCGCCCCTCCCCCGGAGGGGGGGGGGGGGGGGGGGCGGGGATTTACATTGACTGATGCATCAGAAGGACTACCATTGGTCAGAAACTGCACTGGAGAAATGGGTCACGGTCGCCGATCTACACATTCAATGTCGATGATTCATTTCTCATTCTGCCGATGATTCATTTCTCATTCTGCCATTTTGCTTCAACTATCTCCAAACAGTCAAACGTTGACAAACCCATTCGTATTTAAACTCATTTGCGTTATAATTGTACACATAATTCATGTACATGTAGATCTCCCGCGAGTACTGACGTCATGTATTGTGTATCGCAAGGTACATCTGCCCCAGTTAAATCAATAATACACGCGCTGTGGCCTGTGTTCTGACTGCTGTCTGTGTTTATAAACAGAATGTGTGTATTGGACCATTTGAGGAAACCATTTGTAGTATTTGTGTAGATACCATGGATACTAAGATGGTGTATACTGTAAATAATGCATGTAGACACATAGTTGCGAACACGTAACTTCGCAACTACTAGACACAGATACAATACCATTTGTTTCACAAGGTTAGATCTACTGTTAGAATACGACGTCATCTAATGTAATTTTCGAGCATAAAACGTTACCTGATAAATTGAATACCAGGCTAGTGTATTTTAATATCAAGTTTATCAGGCGCAACTACTAGACACAGATACAATACCATTTGTTTCACAAGGTTAGATCTACTGTTAGAATACGACGTCATCTAATGTAATTTTCGAGCATAAAACGTTACCTGATAAATAGAATACCAGGCTAGTGTATTTTAATATCAAGTTTATCAGGCTCGGCTCGGAAACGGTATACGCGTTTCCTAGCTTTGCCTGATAAACTTGATATCAAAATACACTAGCCTGGTATTCTCTATATATGGGCATGCTCTCAGGTCTAGCTATGTCCCAGCTACTTTATGTTTGACCCTGTTTACATAATTGAGGGAAAATTCTGAATATTTTTCTTATTTCACCTTCAAAGTATATATGCTTATATGGTGTGACCACTCATTTGTAATCATAATATAACCAAAATAACTGTCCATAAAGAAGTATAATATTGATATATTGGGTTATATTTTCGCATTGAAATATTTAAACCTGCAAGTGTACTCCACCATCTAGTAAAATGGACTAAGACCGATCTCAACCAATCAACGTAGAGATGACGAAGACTCTCCTACGCAAACTATTTTTTGTGGACAAAAATGAATTCTGTCCTACAAAACTGAATTTTCTTCACAAAACTCAATTCTGTCTTACAAAATTGAATCCTTTATAACAAAAATGAATTTTGTATACGAAACGTATGCAGAATTGAATTTTGTGACACAGAATTGAATTTTGTGACACAGAATTGACAGAATTGAATTTTGTGACACAGAATTGAATTTTGTGATACAGAATTGAATTTTGTGATATTTAGTGTTACGAAACTCAATTTTGTACACATAATTAACCTGTCCTGCATGGCGCCCCGTAAAACGTAATCATGTACAGTGTCACAATGAATGCCAGTTTCAAAATGACAATGATCACGGCCGCTTTTGCAATTAGTAAATCCAAGTTTAACGTTTCTATATAGAGGCTATGTGATAGGTTAGTGCCGTGAATGGGAAAACATATCTGGCAAGGCTTAGGAAACGGGATGAGCGAGGCTCTGCCGAGCACATCCCGTTTCCGAGCAGCGCCATATATTTTTCCCATTCACGGCACTAGCCTACTATTCTATTTATCCAGTCAACACCTACTAATGGCTTTAAAATGCAAAAAGAATAATCCCAGCCACCGCACATATTTATACGCAGTGATTAGGTCGTATTGACAGGATATGAAAAATATTTCACGGTACCGTGTTTCAAAGCACATACGCACTGTGTTGACGGTATACAAATATTT
This sequence comes from Conchocele bisecta, assembly GCA_029237695.1. NCBI lineage: Eukaryota > Metazoa > Mollusca > Bivalvia > Lucinida > Thyasiridae > Conchocele > Conchocele bisecta. The sequence continues at coordinate 83,147,408 of CM055270.1, forward strand.
TGACTGCTGTAAATTGATAAATTGGGAGATATAGTGATAGATGGGCACATCCTTTGTGTAATATTATTCGCCTATTGCTGTATTAGATTCCATCTGGGTCATCTGAATAACAGTACCACTAAATATGGTCTCATGTTGTATGTTGTAGTTATATGTATGCATGTCAGATGTGCATGCTTTTAAAACTAGACTAGATTGATTGTTGAATGGCTTTGTCAGACTACATGCATACTGATATACACATACAAAACTTTATGCACTGTAGACGCATTTATGGCCATCAATTATATAATTATATAAACCAGTTTGAAGGACATATTATACATCTTTTCAGAAGTCATTGGTACTTTTAGACACATTTGTCACATATTCATTTTGGCACAGTATGAAATGCAAAGACTACATGTCAGCGATGTCCTCGTATATTAGAAATATGTAATGATGCTGTTATCCGAATGCTATACCGGTATATGCAAATCTGAACTATTACAAGTTGATTACATACCCAGATCATTTTTGGTTTTGATAATTTGACACCACATGTGTAGAGTAACACATGTGAAACAATTAAGAACACTGACTTTCAAAACAGTATTTCAAACATGCGTACATACCAGCTACATATGAATACAGTGGATATATTTGCAGAGCACATGCCTGCTTTTAGAAAGACCACGTACCTTAAATTCATTACTGTCTGTTTCACGAAAGCTGCCAAAATTTTACGGCTATATAGACAATTCAAAAACAAGATTTCTTTTCATAATATTAAATTAAAGGAAAAATTAAGAATGAGCCTTCTTTTTATTTCGTGAAATTTGGTCAAATATTGATTTTATTGCGAAAACAAAATTTCCCCATGTTAAATCCCCATAGACATCTTCACGGAGTGAAGATGTCTATGGGGATTTAACATGGGGAAATTTTTTGAATTTTAGAAATACTGGACCGATTTTTAAATGTTTTCTTAGTTAGATCATATCTAAGCTATCTAGTCATGTTTCGTAGTCAATTTCCAATTTTTTTCGTTTTTTGACTCGTCCCACACTTCCTTACCACTTTTCCCCCATGTTAAATTCCCATAGACAAATCAATTTTTCGTAATAAAATCAATATTTGACCGAATTTCACGAAATAAAAAGAAGGCTCATTCTTAGATTGTCCTTTAATTTAATATTATCGAAAATAATATTGTTTTTGAATTGTCTATATAGCCGTAAAATTTGGGCAGCTTTCGTGACTATAGTTTACATGAAACGTATGGAATGGTATATCATCCTTACAGGTTATTACATGTAAGAAAAACCTAGTTAAATATTAACCTACAATGCCGCACATTCAAAATACAATAGTGTAATGGGTGGCTCTCTAATGAGAGTATGCACGAATGTAGCAATATATCTATATGTATTATGCAATGGTCATGATGTATGCACGTGTGTGCACTTACACTGGTAATGGATGACGGCCATACACATTGGAACACACACGTTGTCGTATGACATATACTGTATTTCAGTAGTTATATGCCTTACCGAGATATTTGCTTTTCCTCTCTGGTTGTCTGCATGTCAGCAAGTTATGCACTTTTATTAACATGTTTTTACAAGTACTAGTGCCACCTACGCATTTTTATCCCATCAACACAGTGCGTATGTGCCGTGAACACGGTGCCGTGAAACATTTTTGATATCCTGTCAATAATAACTAATCACTGCGTATGAATATGTGCGGTGGCTTGGGTTATTTATTTTGCATTTTAAAGTCATTTGTAGGTGTTGAGCCTCGCCCATCCCGTTTCCTAAGCATTGCCAGATATTTTTTTCCCATTCACGGCACTAACCTACTATTCTCTATGAGTCATGTTCCTGCTGATGTCTGGGAATGGGTTATGGGAAGAATATTAGAATGTACAATAAATACACTGTAAATGATGCGGATTAGGGATATGTATTATAACAGTTTTGTCCGTTCCACTACCTAATTGTATTCTTATCACAGCATAGTAACCATGATAAGTGTCATAGCTGCATAATTATGAAATGGATGTAAAGTGAGACGAACACACAGACATGCTGTATCTGAAATGTGTGTTGATAACTAATAGTATAGGTTCTAGTAGCTACAAATTCATATGAACCGTTCATAAGTATCTGGCAGCGTATAAAATGAGAAAAAGTATTGCATGTAAAATAGCCATTGTACATTTAATGCAAGAATAATATGGGCATGGCAAACAGCTTGCACACACCATTGAGTACCATTATCATAGATACAATTAAAAAACACTACGATTGATTATCATAATGGGACTCATAACGTAGTGGGTACCTTCACCAAGTAAATGCGAAGCGGACGGACAGACGGACGAACACTCGGACACATTGCATCTGAAGTATGTACGGATAGCTATTAGTAGTACATAGGTAGTTGCAAATGCATTTAAACCAGTTATAAGTAAGTGACAGTGCATAACATTAATGAAATTCATGTAAAATTCCCATTGTAAAATTTATGGGTGGCGAATGGTGAAAAATGATTGTTTTTAACATTGTATCATCGACTGCAGACATCAGATGATCGGCATATATGCAATGCAAATGTCTAATGAGCGCTACTAGGTACCATTGCCACAGTGAAAATACAAAAGTACAATTACAGCGGGTTATTAGGTAAATGTTTTGCCATTGAAATTCAGTGATGGGCCGTAATAAAACAATCAGAATTCTTCATGTGAATCGTAAGATATTATTTGATTGAACTTTATTGCATTGTATAGTTATGCCCACATATGAAAACGTATAAAACTGCCACATCAGTTGTTTCAAATGATAAAAAATATTATAAATTCAATGAAAATTGCTATTTTTCACAATTGCGACAAGTCCGAGAGTGGTATACTTAAAAATGGTGCCAAATATTCATCCAGCGGTTTACAGAGCACTGACATACATCACAACACTCGTAATTGAATGTAGTTTCGGAAAATATATGTTTGTATATATGTCGGGGGGGGGGGGGGTACATTTCTGGCTGACGACCTAATAGTTTGAAGTGGAGTAAAAACATTTCTTACCTGACTCAGTATGGAACGCCAAATCTATATAAACTCGAATAATTAATGCTAGCTCAAAGTAATTACAGCGAGCATTAACTATTTAGAGCTAGCTCCAAATCATTTGAAGAGCTCTCTAAATCGTATATATCTGGTTCTAAATATTTAATGCTAGCTCTAATTATACCATTAATCATTTGAGCTTATGTAGGTTTGGCGTTGCATAAGTCAGTGCACACAATCCAAATAGCCGGTGCCCGTGACAAACTATACCCACCGTGAGTTAGGTGTACGGTTGTCAGGAGTAAAGAACTCAAGAACTATACATTTCATCCAGAGACACATGTATTCCATAAGAAAGATCTGAATGGAATGTCGAATGCCATTCCGAGCTGGCAGAGTGTCACCATTCGTGACATGGATTATCTACCCCTGTATTATAAACACACACCCATGTTCGAGTCATTAAGCGGGATTAGGGGTGGGCACGTATCGTGCTGCGAAAACAGAGAAAACAAAGTGAGTCGGAACGATTGCGCGTCCTACGTTACCAAGGAATTCGCACCATTGTTTCCTGATTGTTTTTATCGGTGGAGAAATGGCACTTATGTGCTTTGCGACCAGTGTAGATCCAGATCAGCCTGTGCCTCCGCACAGTCTGATCTGGATCTGCACTGTTCGCTATTCCACGAATGGAACACCCGTCGTAGTGTATACTTTCATGTAGTTTTGCTTTTTTTTGCTACATTCTTGTAACCAATGTTTTTGTCATTTTTAGAGCACGAAGAACAAAACTGGGGTTGGTACCATTTTTTTTTCGAACATTCATTTGGCCGCCATCTTGGATATCAAAATGGCCGCCCTGAATTGCTATATTCATTATATATATACTTCTGATACAGGTAGAATATTGATTAGTTTTTTGGTGATACTCATCTCTTAACCACAAACAACTACACCAGTGTTATTTTCATTTTTCACAACCCCCATGGCGGCCATCTTAGATTAAAAAATGGCCGCCCTGAAATCGTATACAATATATTGTAATATGTATATTTACATTTGTAATGCAGATATAATGTTATTTTTGTTCGACTATGCCATCTACATACTTCAAATAATAACACTGGGGTTGGTTCCACTTTTTCTGGTAACTGGTATGGCAGACATTTTTTAAAATTGGCCTCTATGCAAATAATATTTCGTATGTCTTCATTACGTATTGTCTTTAGTAAAGTGTATTTATAGTTAGGTTGTGTTAACTGTTTTTCTACGTTCTTGTAATATCAACGAAAACATAAGTTGTTCCTATTATATTCTAATTTTCAAAATGGCTGCAGTGAAAATCATATAATTCTGATATAATCATGCACAAACCATTTGGACTGATTTTTCCCCAGATTATAATCATTATTGAGAGTAAATTATATATGACTAAAGTCAATTAGAAGTCACTGTTTATGACAAATATGTTATATTTCAAAATGGCCACTTGTGTATACAGCAATTTTCATAATTATGGATACAGTGCTTTCAATCAGTTTCATCACCATCTGCATTAGAGTCTCCAACTGGTTGGTGTTCCTGAAAGGCAGTGCTGGCACAATCACACTCAAAATGCGGTCAAATGAGTTGCTTACATAAAATATATACTCTATACAAACTTGTGTGCAGCAAAGTGTAGAAGAACTGTCGAAAAGGCAGTATGTGTGTGATTGAATGACTTTTTCAGTATGTGTAGCCGACGTGTGTAAGATGTCAGATTGATTGCCAAAAGAGTGTTGGAGATACAGAACTGTATGCAGTAAACTGTACACAAATGGCCACGTTGAAAATGCAGTCATTATCACTATTTACGATTACCATATGGTATTAAAATATCACAACACCTGTGTCAATATAAAAGTGATTAGTGCTTTGATGGTCCAAATTGTGTTTCACTTGTTGAAATTTTCATATTATGACTTGACAAAGCCCGAGACACTGCATTACGGTCTACCACAAAGGCAAGCCAATCGCTAATGCTTCACTATTATTGATTCTCGCAGACAACTAATATGCTGATTGAACATGAATAATGAGGCATGTTATTTGGCCGGAACCTGTTTCGTTATGTGTACGGACTGACTGTTCACGTGGAGTAAGATCACTTGCCTCTCATATCCATGAAATAAGTACTCATGTCGTAACAGATGACAGGATATTTTACTGCTGTTGAAGCAATATCAATGAAACACGTTTCTGGCAAAGACATACTAGTTACTAATACGATATCCCACGAGTCAGTAACATATATATATTCTAACTGTATGAATTCACAGGTACATGTAGTATTCAGAACGCAATGTCCGCAGAAAATAGTGGCGTTATGGGATTACAGAGATAAACTGAAAGGATCTAAGCACATAATTCTGATTCGTCTTGAGTCCACAATGTTGCACGGCGTGCACAATTGCCATCTCGGCATTTAGACATGTCTTAGACGAGCGCAATATATTATGTTCTGGTAAAATGGTAGGAAGATGTTCAATTGAAGATAGAACTGAAATGCCAAAGAAACTTTGATATCACACTATGTACCAAGGCCACCCATGCAAAACTGTTGCTACAGACATGTCCACATGTAATGAAAAGGAATTGCTGGTACCTGTTGACAACAACAGTCACACATCACGAATTCCTAAATGGTCATTGGACAGTTGAAAGGGATTTACAGTAAGCATAGTGTTCCAAGCACACATGTGTCAGATGAAGTCTGCAATTTGCCTACCAGGAATTTGCTGATTTTGCAAAATAATGGGATTTCCTTAATGTCACGTGCTCTATGTAGCCATGGTTCAGTGGGTTAGCTGAGCGAACAGTAATCAATGTGAAAGACAGTTTCGTAAAAACAAAAGGTGAATGCAAATACCTATATTTGGGAACATGGAATATCAAAACACCCATAACCAGCACGGAATAGTCACCTATACAGTTATTAATGGGACAGCAGCTTCTATCCAGTTTACTGACCACTTGTGAGCAGGTGTTTCCAATACATGTTTCGATTTGTGACAAGATCAGATCCAGTCATCAACAAAGCAAGAAACGGTATGATGAAAGCATAGTAGCTTTAAAATTAAAAGAGCTAAACATTGGCGACCAAGTTGGACTCCATAAAGACAGCAAACTGTTGAGACCAGTTGCAGTCTGCTAGCGCAATGCCAGATCTTACAGACTGCAGATGGTGCATCATATCGCCGTAACAGACGCTTTCTCATGAGGCAATGGAGAATATGAGTATTTACCTTTGCAATGCAATATACAATACCGTAATATACACTTTATTGGACAAAATGGATGATTTGCCATATTTTCATCTTCTTATTTTAAAGGAAAACACATTTGCTGACCAAGATATCATTTGAAGAAACATAACTACAGGCCACAACAACACGTAATACGTAATACATGTAATACATGTAAATACGTAATACAACAATACGTAATATATGTAAATCCTTGAAGTGGCAATATATGTAACACACTTATTTCCAGCCGCCATTTTGAAGATAATGGTGTCTGGGTCCACAGTACTAGTAATAATCTCAATTGTGTTCATTGTATTATGAGTATAGGCAGAAGAAGCATACACAACATCAACACTGCATTAAACATGCATAATAAATATTAGATTGTCAAGTTTAAATGGCGGCCATTTACAAAATAATATGGCCGCCATTTTAAAATATACTGAAATTATTATGCTAATATTTCATATCCATAATAAATAATAATAAAAAAACACCACATATAACGTTGACGTTAGATATAAATTAATTTCACTGGCGGCCATTTTGAAATTAAAAATGGCGGCCATGCGGCTCTTAAAAAATGGAATTAACTTCAGTTGTTATTTGTTGTATATAGATATATTTTCAAGTAAACACACACGTTCAAATCACAAGAAGAGCCACAGAAGTAGCAGAATGTGTAACACATCTTTGATGTGGCGAAGTACATAACACACTTAGTTTCGATGGCCATTTTGAAGATAAAGATTACTCGTAGCACAATACAAGTTAGCAATAATCTCATCAGACTGTGTTCAAAGAAATACGAGTATAACCAGAAGGAAAATACAAAAGATTACCACGACATTCAAAAATGTAAAATAAATACTGGATTTTAAATTTTGAAATGGCGGCCATTTTGATAACCAAAATCGCTGGTATCTCAAAATGTATTGAACTCATTCTGCCAATATCCCTTGTCCATAATAATGTGTTTTCCGTTGCAAAACACGACACAAAATGACTTTTGCATTTCAAGATGGCGGCCATATGGCTGCTTATATACAAAATTGGAACCAACCCCAGCTTTGTTGTATGTGATATATAGATGAAAAAAAAACCTTGGTTCAAACAATGTAGCAAAAACAGTTCACACAACCTAAAATAACGACATAACAGTATACACTATCTGGCTTCTATCAAGCAATATATGTCGTTAGCAGGCTACAGGAGTGTTCCATTTGATCAGGAGCTCACAGTCTGATTAGGATGGTCACTGTTCATTCCATCAATGAATGGTGCGTCATGCTTCTAACAAGCATATGCAGCATATGCTCAATAAATGTAAATCCATCAATTGAAATTTACAGACGATTTTAAATTTGCACTTGCGAACATTTTAGTCGTACAAAGTTTAGTGAAACGGTCCCCAGGCTACGGGAGCGTGCTATTTGATCAGGAGGTACACTGGTCACAAATCCCATAAGCCTCATTTCTCCAGTCACAGCCATATATATATATATATATATATATATATATATATGGATTATAGGGAAACAAATCACTGGGTTTGTTGATGTTCCACTACCGCACGCTACCAATGTCTTCCCTGCCACGGGGACGGCGGGGGCATACATGGCACACCATTCAGCCAAACATTTCCCAGTCCAGAAGCAAGGTGCATGATCATGTGGTTACAACAACAACAGCGTCGCCCATTCCAAAATAAGTATTATTTGATAGTTTCCTGAATATGCAACGGATTTTTATGAAATATGCATGAAAAGCATTTCATGAGCTGCATTTGGTGGTCTATGGAGTTTAGCACAGACTTATGTCGTCGCAAAACGACAGAAGTTTGGGCGAAAATACAGAGACCACTATACAAGAATACGTACTTTGAATCGGATGGATTCTGGAAGTTTCAATACTTGTTGTTGTTGTTAGTACCACGTGAACATACACCTTGGGTATGGCGGTTACACATCTCTATAATAAGTATTTTTCCAATCACGTCCATTTGTGTTATTCTTTTACTTCCTCAGATGGCATGGGTTGTCTACAAGAGTCCATTATGGCACAAAGGTACGGTGCAAGTTGGCATACGACCATTACCAACAATCAAACAACGCAGGTCTCTTGAAGACAAATTTGTGAATGACGCCATTAAAACTCACATGTTCAACTACCCGCGGAAAATACCCATAATCCCTCCGTACAGCGCCACCGAGGATAAACAAGCACAGGCGTACTTCCGGTCGCCACTTGTCCTGGAACTGATGAAAATGAAGGTATGTTTACATTTATCCCGTCAAACATCCCGTTTAAAATCCCGTTTATGTGCCGTGAAACATTTTTGATATCCTGTCAATACGACCTAATCACTGCGTATGAATATGTGCGGTGACTGGGGTTATCTTTTTGCATTTTTAATATGTGCGGTGGCTGGGATTATTTTTTTTGCATTTTACAGCCATTAGTAGGTATTGACGGGATAAATAGAATAGTAGGTTAGTGCCGTGAATGGGAAAACATATCTGGCGCGGCACGGAAACGGGATGTGCTCGGCAGAGCATCGCCCATCCCGTTTCCTAAGCCTTGCCAGATATGTTTTCCCATTCACGGCACTAACCTACTATTCTCTATCTATTTTCCTTATTTCTGAACCAAAGTATATGTTGTGACCACTCATTTGAACCGTCTCGGCGAGACGGTTCAAATGAGTGGTCACAACATATACTTCTGATGAGAAATCAAGAAATTCTTGAGCCTTGCCGGATATTTTTTCCCATTCACGACACTAACCTACTATTCTCTATGTACACAGCCGCCTGCTTTAATTTTGCCCAGATGCCAACGTTTCTCAACATCTAAATATTACCAATATCAACTCCCAATTAAGCAGCTTGACTGGACGAGCCTCAACTGTAGCTCAGGCTCAGCCAATCAAGCTGTTTGGTTTCAAGCACAACATTCAAATACATGTATTTTGAAATAAAAATAATTACAAAATATTGGCAAGCGTAGCATATACTTATTCGTTCTATTGTGCCATTTACACAACGTGATCACGTGATAGTTAAGGTATTAGGTAATATATAGATACACTTGACTTCAATGATAATTGTTTTATAAGAGTGATGTGATATATGAATATAACACTTGTGAATATTGTATTGTTACTGTAGACTATATGGTACATTGAGTTGCCATCTCCGCCATCATTGTATGTACAAGCCATCGTACAGTTTCGTTTCACCACTTCGTGCGTTTGACACATACAACAAATAATATGACAGTAAACCAAATAAAATTTGGTGCAATACATAATAGAGAGATATGAGAACGGCAAGCTATAAATATTATGCCAGCAAACTATGCAAAAGACGAAATATCTGAGCATTTCTCCAATCAATCTAGAAATAAATTTCAACTTGTAAACTGTCCAATCTGATGCACAGCCTATGTTACTGTACACGTTAGGTAAATCCATAGGTAAAGCCATATTTAATATTGAAACAAAAAACATACAATCGTTATAGTTCATTACATGGAAAATGTTCTCAAAATATCTAAGATGGCGGCCATAATGTGAGGCAACAACAAGTAAAAACACGTACATTTCATATTTAATAGGAAAATTGCTTGAACAAAATGTTTTAGTCTGAAATCAGGAATGCAAACATTCATCTGTCAGTTGCTTCCATTAACCCTTTCACCCCTAAGTACCTGTAATGGATTTTGATATGCTAATTTTCCGACCAATCCAATCGTCTGTTTTTCAGACTACTCTAGTCCATTTATGAAAAGGGGCATTTTTGTTCTCTATGAACATTACTTGCAAAAAGTGCAGATCCTGATGAGACGGCTCGTCACGAGCCGGCTGATCTGGAACTACACTATTTGCCAATACAACTATACTGTGGTGTTGAAAGGGTTAATGATTTTCCAAATTAAAATTAAAAATGGCCGCCAAGCGTAGATAGACCATGTAACATTGCTTGAGCTCAGTAGCCGATTTAATCAAAATTGCAAAAGTATACTTTTCTAGCAAAGTATACTTTGAGGGAGTAATCATTTATTGTTCCTGAAATACATTATTTCATATAGAACTAACGACTGCATAGTATTTGATGATTAAAAGGATGCAGAATTATTATACTGAATTTATTACATTATCACAGCCAAAATGGCTGTGATAATGTAATAAATTCAGTATAATAAAAATTAATAAATTTATAAAAAAATGGAAAATTTCTCCCTCAAAGTATACTTTGCTAGAAAAGTATACTTTGCAATGTTGGTGAAATAGGCTACAGGGCTTGAGGTAGTTTTGTACCCAACTCGAGGCCGTGTTCAAGTCGGCTGACCCAGACTCGTATGGATATGTGCTTTCATCAACTGTATCACCTCGTGCCCTGGGGTCCGTTTCACTAAACTTTGTACGACTAAAATGTTCGCCGTAAGTGAAAATTTAGGATCGTCTGCAGCCTATGCTCAATAAATGTAAATCCAAAAATAGTTTTCAAGAAGCCATTGTTAATGTGAAATTTATCATAATTTTGCACTTACAAACATTTTGGTCGTATGAATTTTAGTGAAACGGTTCCCTGTTTCATAAACGCTGAACACATAGTTTGCAACTAAAGCAATGTACAGTATAATTACAGGCGAGTTCGAATCGAACGTAAACTTCCACACTGATATCAGGGGCGATAACCGTGTTTCCTTAAAATACTAACTGACATTACTATTTATTCTCTGTATTTATTTTTTGATATATAACGATCATACTTTATATTCTGTCGAAAATATTATTTTTTCTAGTGACGCATTTAATTAGTATAAATAATTTAGAAATATCATGCCTCATTTGCATATGAAAATAGCCTGATACCACCGCGACACCTGATATCACCTGATACCACCATCAGTAAAACAGATATGACTAAATAATTATATATGTATAGCGGGCACTTGTAATTGTTAGAACTGGAGGAATAGTGACACAATTATACACTTATTTAATTGCTATAAACAACAGTTTGTGCCTACTCAGTGGGTATGTATCTCTAACCCTTTGACGCGAAAGCCCGCTATAGCGGTTTACGCAAACAGTGCAGATCCAGATGAGCCGGCTCGTAACAAGACGGCTCATAGGATTTGCATTTTTGAAAGTAATTTTCATATTTTTGAGAACAGAAACTACCCCATTTTCATAAAGTGACTAGTCTGAAAACCATTTTGTAACGGTTGAATTTGTTGCAAAATTAACGTATCAAAATCTATTCGAGTTAATTTATATCAATGAAACACCTGTCATGCTGCTAGCAAGCAATATAGTTCGCTATACGGCTGCACGAGCAATATTTCTGGAGCTATACTGGTTATAACCATACGCCCCATTTCTCCAGTCACAGTCACGTACATAATCTAATATAATATAATTAAATTTGAATTATAATAAAACAGAATTGTGAATTAATATCATTAGTTGAATTACATTAGCATACGGGTCGATGAAAACTGTCTAGCTATCGGTAGTAGAATACAATGGACGTGGAAAATCGGGCCCAGTATTCATGTTCGCAATGTCACGGGCGTCGGAACAGGTCCGACAGATCCGGCAACCGCCGGACCAATAATTGTAACACAAATATGTTTTTATTGAAATATGCGGAATTCATATTTACCAAATAATAATGTCGGGAATGTCAATATTTTTTCTGCAATGTTCCTCATTTCTCATAAAATTGTATGTTGTTACCACTCAGTTGAACCGTCTCGGCGAGACGGTTCTACTGAGTGGCAACAACATACACTTTATGTGGGTAACGAGGGCACCCAGTAGATTCGCCGGACCAATCTTATGATGCTTCCGGCGTAGCTGAATGTGAGTTCTTTTAGTGCTTCTGCCTAACGAACCTGTGTGTTTTATGTAACCGAATTTATGAAATTAGTTATCGGAACTTGAAGTGCCATCAAAAGGGCAATATATTCCACACTTGTTTGCATATCGCAGCTCCTTATCGGAAATAAATTCACACACAATTTATGTCAATATTCGGGTAATAAAATTGTGTTTGTTTTTTTGCGCTACTACATTTTCCTACAAGTGAAACCATTACATGTTTATGGCGCCGTATATCAGTTAAAATCCTGTATTCACGAATGTATAGTTAAAGGGCCATATCAGGATTTATTTGAAGAAAAAAAAAATATAAAAAATAAAAACATGTTTTCATCATGACCCTGTGTAACGTGGGTTAATTGAAGATATAGAGGATATTCATATTTTTGCAACGAATTGTTACTTCGTGGGAACGAATTGTTAAATTGAGGGAACGAATTGTTATTTCGTGCGAACGAATTAATAAAAAAAAAAGAGGAATTATACGTCCCTTGCTTGTTAGAAGCATGACGGGTGTTTAATCATTGCTGGAGTGACGATCAGTGCAGATCCTGATCAGATCTACACTGATTGCAAGACCCATAAGCCCCATTGCTCCAGTCACAGCCACAAATGAGGCGGGCAGTCGGGGAATACCCATTCAGCTACATGCGGAAGATACTTCATTAACAAATAAAAAAATTGCGCCGGTGACTAGACGAAAACTATGTTTATGTGACAGCTCTAAGTCTCGTCAGGAAACCGGTGCTTCTTTCAACGTTTAGTACACAAGGTGTATGATCATGTGGTACTAACAACAACAACAAGTACTGAAATTTCAAGAATCCATCTGATTCAAAGTACGTATTCTTTTATAGTGTCCTTATTACGTAACGGATTTTGATGAAACATGGCGCATCAAACGCGTCTTGTTACGCTGCATTTGGTGGTCTCTGTATTTTCGCCCAAACTCATGTCGCTTTTGCGAAGAATCGATTTCCGTGTCTCTGACACGGAAATAGATTCTTCGAAAAAACGACATAAGTCTGTGCCAAACTCCCTGGGCCACCAAATGCAGCTCATGAAGACTCGTTTGCTGCGCTATATGTTATCAAAATCCGCTTCATATTAAGAAAAATATCAAATAATACTTTCAAGATTTCAACACTTTCAGCCACTGTTGTTGTTGTTATGACCACGTATACAGGTGTATGTGCTATACACGACCCGGCATGCTATTATTGCATAGGAAATGTAAAATCGTAGAAACCTTCAATAATGAATATGTCCATGTTAAGGTTCGACAGGGATCAGTTTAACATTCCAAACTCACTGCAATGAAACATGATTAAGTACTTAAGTTTCATCCAACAGAGAACACGTGTGAAAATTAAATAGTTTTGGTATCATGACCTTCTTGGTTGTATCATATCTAAATCTCCAAATTGTGTATACACGGGAATTACATTTGCGATAATCCCCACATGATAGGCGTATTTGTGTATACGATACGGCTCCTGTATACACAAGTCACAAACCATCCAAATATGTTTTGAAACTGTTTTAATAATATCTTCCCTATGCGGTTTACAAAGTGCATGATCATTGGTTACACAACAACAATGGCTGAAAGTGTTGAAAGCGCGCCCACTCCAAAGTAAGTATTAATTGATATTTTCCTTAATATGCAACGGAATTTGATGAAATATGGCGCAGCAAACGCGTCTTCATGAGTTGCATTTGGTGATCCCGGGAGTTTGGCACAGACGTATGTCGTTTTCGCGAAGAATCGATTTCCGTGTCTGTAGACACGGAACTCGATTCTTCGCAAAAACGACAGAAGTTTGGGCTAAAGTACAGAGACCACCAAATGCAGCTTAACAAGACGCGTTTGATGCGCCATATTTCATCAAAATCCGTTACATAATATGGACAAAATAAAAGAATACGTACTTTGAATCGGAGGGTTTCTGGAAGTTTCAGTACTTATTGTTGTTGTTGTAACCACGTGATCATACACCTTGATTTATTCTAGGTAGTCACACCCTGTCCATGTGGTGTTGGTGTCGTAGCAAGACATATAGGACACGCCATGTTATTTTGTACCTTTTGACAACTACGTTATTTCATAAAATACATTTACAAAATTTAATTTGTTTTCCATAAACTGTATGAAGTCAAAATTGTATGTACTCTGAAATTTGTGTCAACTTCTGAAGTCATTTACGGAAAATATCCCATTTTCTGTAAATATATTTCATGAAATGTCGCAGGTGTCCGTAGGTACAAAATCACATGGCGTGTCTCATATGTGGCTATGACTGGAGAAATGGGGCTTATGGGATTTGTGGTCATGGTAGCTCTTGATGACATATCACATTTCTGTAGTCTGATAACGATCTATAACGCTTGTTAGAAGCATGACGAGTGTTCCGTTGATGGAATAGCGACAAGTGCATATCCAGATCAGACTGTGCGGATGCACAGGCTGATCTGGATCTACATCTACAATGGTCGTAAGCCCATAAGCCCCAATTTCTCCAGGCACATACACATACATGTATTTGTTTAGTAAGCAAAAACATCATTGTCTCATACACCTTTGATATCTGCATAGTCCTAAATCGGCCCATATTTCTGACGTGACTAAGTCAATTCTTTCTTTCGTTTCGGCTTATATTTAATGGTGGGAATTGGCTCGAACACCTTCCATACCCTTCCATACCCTTCCATACCTTTCTTTGTCCATGTAACGATATAACCTGTTCTTCAGATTTTAAATCAAATATTACTCGGTGCATACTGCTATTTGGACAAGCACACACCAGCGGGGTCAGTTCAATTTGTTAAGTCTGATGCAACAGCATTAACCCTTATACCGCTATCTTATTTACATTGTTATCATCAAAAACATGCTTTGACAGCACTTTAGAATAATTTACAACATGCTTTGACAGCACTTCAGAATCATTTCCATTGGAAATGATTCTGAAGTGCTGTCAAACCATGTTTTTATTGAGAAATAAGGCAAGATATAAAAGCAACAGCAGACACTTGTTGTGAGTAGCGGTCTAAGGGTTACGTGTCATCCGTGGACTATATAAGGACGTCCCCACAGGGGACGTATATTTATTTTGTATTAATTCGTTCCTACGAAATAATAATTCGTTCCCACGAAAATAACAATTCGTTCCATCAAGTTAACAATTCGTCCCACCGTACTTAGACGTACATACGTTCACTAAATTTAACAATTCGTTCCAACGAATTAACAATTCGTTCCCGTGGGAACGAATTGTTATTTCGTGGGAACGAATTGTTAATTCGTGGGAACAAATTGTTAAATTTAGGGAACGTATTAATAAAAAAAAGAATTCTACGTCCCCTGCAGGGCTCCGTACAATTGTGATTGTGATCACAAGAACTTTACATACATTTGTGGCGGTGAATGAAAAACACGGGGCTTATGTCATTTGCGGTCTGTGGAGACCGTGCAGACTGTTTGACTGTGTAGGCTGTTCCCATCGTCTACGGTGATTGCTACTCAGTTAACACATCGCCAGTGTGTCACTTGGTAGTGTCGATCCAGATCGGACCACACTAATATACAGGTTGGTCCGAAATAACACCAGCTGTAGGCCATATGTAGCACATGTAACAAGGAGCATGTCTTAGCATTGTTCTGTTCCATTAAAGTTGTCAATGTCGACCAGTACTTTCTCAAGCCTTTGGTACTGAGTAAAGGTGTCCGTTGAATAAGGGGACGACCTCCATCATGGAGTTAGTACCCCGGAGAGAGAGAGAGAGAGAGAGAGAGAGAGAGAGAGAGAGAGAGAGAGATATTTGGTAGAATTTAATCGTGTGAAATTGCTTTCCCAGTTCGGTATAGGAGGTTGGAAACAGCATGTTTCAGTTTTCCAGTGTGTTAGAGGGTTAGCAATTTCTGAGACGGTATCATGAAGTGCTTTCATGAGCATCTACAGTGGAACCTCTCTAAACCGAACACCAAGAAAACACATGAGAACTTATGTTTTATGAGTTTCTTGTCTTGGTCATTTATCTCAGGTGCTATTGTGTGTACATGATCGTATAGCACACAAATATGGCTCAGCATGTTCAAATATCTGATTTACAGTGAAACCTCTCTAAGCCGGACACCCTGGGGACACACAGGGTGTCCGGTTTAGAGAGGTTTCACTGTATAGTGCGCTATGTAGTGCATTTGTTTTAGATATAACACTTATAACGGTGGGGCAATTTTTTATCCACCGGATATAATAAATTAAATTCATTTTTATTTGGGATAGATAAACGTAGTTCGACCCCCACAGCAGCGAGAACATTGACAGTAGACTAGTACGTGTGTTTGTCGGTGCACTTGCATTGTTTATAGAGAATAGTAGGTTAGTGCCGTGAATGGGAAAAATATCTGGCAAGGCTCAGGAAACGGGATGGGCGAGGCTCTGCCGAGCCCATCCCGTTTCCGTGCCCCGCCAGATATTTTTCCCATTCACGGCACTAACCTACTACATGTATTCTATTTATCCCATGAACACCTACAAATGGCTGTAAAATGCAAAAATAGTATTGACTGGATATCAAAAATGTTTCACGGCACCGTGTTTCACGGCACATACGCACTGTGTTGACGGGATAAATATAAAATATCAGACTACGGTCTTTCCATATGTGAGTGTAACCGGTGCTTATAGACTTCGCGACCAGTGTAGATCCAGATCAGCCTGTCAATCAGTACAGTCTGACCCGAATATGCGCTGTTCGCCATTGCATTAATAAATCAATATAGATCGTTATCAGGCTACAGGAGTGTGCTATATGATCAGGAGATACACTGGTCACACACCCCTTAAGCCCCATTCTCCAGACGCAGCCACATAAACGTTTTACCGGGTACGTATATGAAAGCGAAAGAGACACATTTGCAATTACATTATTTATTACTAATAATTTCATATGGAGATATGGACCGCGATCTGTCAAAACTTGAATTGAGGCCATTGTAGACCAAAACTAGTAGTCCGCGCCTCAGGGTTGTCTGATCAAGGAGTTCAATTAAGGAATAAAACCATGGGCTGTTGCGTTTACTGGGGTGAAAAATGCATTTGATATGTTTCAAGTTTGCGCGGAGTCGATGGGCTGTTGAGTTTACTGGGATGAACCATACATGTTGAGTATAGGAGTCCGAAGGAATATATGTAAACGCAACAGCCCATGGTTTTATTACATATATTTACACTGCATTTTCTGATAGTTTCAAAACTGTAAATAACCAAATATGGTGTTAACATGTATTGTATTGGAATGTAAACGCAATACGTCGAATGGGCGTTTGCATTATGAATTTATAGGTGTAAATATTGTTCCATAATCAAACAATGAGCACATTGACATCAGACTTCAAACCAATTGTATCATGACTTAACTATACATTTGACCTAATACATATAAAACATTGTATATAGTCGTAATGCATTGGTAGATATGTATATATGGGGATCACAGTCGATTCAAACCTTATTTGGCGTGTCATTGGTAGGACGATTTTACGGAGCCACGCAGGGGACATGGATATTTATTTATTAATTCGTTCCCACGAAATAACAATTCGTTCCCTCTAATTAACAATTCGTTCCCACGAAATGACAATTCGTTCCCTCAATTTAACAATTCTTTCCCTCGAATTAACAATTCGTTCCAACGATATAACAATTAGAAGGAATTGTTAAATTGAGGGAACGAATTGTTAATTCGTGGGAAGGAATGGTTAGTTTGTGGGAACGAATTGTTAAATTGGGAACGAATTGTTAATTCGTGGGAAGGAATGGTTAATTCGTGGGAACGAATTGTTAAATTGAGGGAACGAATTGTCCCCTGCGGGGCTCCGTACGATGTCCCACGACGTCACCGAATAACGCCAGTGTACATGGTGTAAGCATAACTAGAACACCGTTTAATAGTTCTAGCCTGTAGCATAAAACGGTACTTGGTAAAGAAAATATTACGCTTGTGTATTTTTATATCAAGTTTATCAGACTCGACTCAAAAACAGTATGAAGTCATTATAGGCTTGGGGATATCTACGCCTTCCCGAGTCTTACCTGATAAATATGAAATCAACATACTCTGTACTAGTACGGTAAAACAGGTTATCGTATGGATCTAGTTATTGGTTACTGCAATGTCTCCGGATTAACCCGCAATACAACACCCATACACGTCCAGTTGTAATCGCCGTGATTTGAGGAAACGGCAATACAAGCTGCATACATTGTTTCACGGCGCCTAAACAATTTAAAAATGGCGGAATTGACGAGTGAAAGACAGTTAAACGCCACTCCAAGGAATAAACACGTGCTTACGGGAATTCAACGTAAAATGTCAAGTGATGAAAGTGAAAATGAAGAAAAACAAATACCAAACGGACACGCCATCGACGCAGTTCTGTCAAAAAATCTTCCGCTGGACTTCAACCCTGGATTGAACTCTCCGAGACGGAAAACTTTATCGCCGCTAAAATCGTCGCTGAGTCGGGACTCGTCGCCAGTCCGCCAGTCGCAGATTTGGAACCAATGGCTGGTAGAGAACCCGTCTGAATGCATACAGGAGTACAATATAAAACAGATGGAGGGGTTGTATGGGAAACACCTAGGCGGTCGGGTTGATTCGGCACTACAGTGGTACCGCGAGGTATGATTGGTTTGTATTTGTACAGTGGAACATTGCCATACCAGACACCCTGGGCATGGGCGGATTCAGGGGGGGGGGGGGGGCAGCGCCTGCTGGGGACCACCCAGGGTGTGAAATATGGTGCGGCTTCACTGCACACTAGTATAATTCGTTGTATGCGAAACTTGTTTTTGATACATGTGGCTAATGTTCAACTGTACACTATGTTACATCGTTTTATATTAATTTTACGACGATTAAGATTGAAACAGAAGCCATTTCTATTGAGCTTGTACAGTGATGCTTTCTTGTCTTCTCCAGTGGGGAATGAATAAACGGCCATTTTATTATTATTCACATCTCGCGAGATTTTGCAATTTACGTGAGTCACAGGTTTAAATGCACCATAAGCCTTTGCAGGCTGGCTGTTCAGTACTTAAATATGTGCTATTGTATTATTGTAACAGGTTGCACTATAAAAATAAATTATCTATCTATCTATCTATCTATCTATCTATCTATCTATCTATCTATAGCACGAAAAGGAGATCGGCTTTTATAAAGTTCTATCCTACCGTGTTAATTCTGTAGTAGTCCTGTAGCCGATTTCATCAACATTGCAAAGTATACTTATATAGCAAAGTATACTTTGAGGGAGTAATCATTGATTTTTCCGAAATGCATTATTTCATATAGAACTAATGATTGCATATATTTGATGATTAAAACTATGCAGAATTATTATACTGAATGTATTACATTATCACAGCCAAAATGGCTGTGATAATGTAATAAATTCAGTATAATACAAATTAATACATTTATCTTAAAATTGAAAATTTCTCCCTCAAAGTATACTTTGCTAGGAAAGTATACTTTGCAATGTTGGTGAAATAGGCTACAGAAATGTATAACCCAGGCTCTATAAGAGTCTTGATGTGTTCTCAATGAAACTGCTATTTTTGTCAGGTCATATAGTTTTGTTTAATGTTCAAAGTTATCTTTAAGAGTTCGCTTCAATTTTAAAACCAGTTATGTCAACGTCTGACAGTGTCTGCATCAAGTCAGCCAGTTTAGCATCGGCGCTTAATAAAAAAATAAACAAAAAACAAACTACAACAACAACAACAATGCTAAATGACATTCCACAGGCCTGTGCATGGTGAATGTAAAATACTACAGGGTGGCCCAAAAAAACTTGGACTCTTTTTGTAATACCCATATATTTTAACATACTGTTGGAATTTTAATAAACTTTGGCATACATATTGGGGAATGTCTGTGCTATTTGAAGGATATGTAGTGCTAACTGCTCGTGCATACGTTTGACGTCATTATGATTATGACGTCACTAGGTCATACTCTGGAATTCCCATTACTGCGAACGTTGTGGAACAATTTAAAAGCTGTACCGTATTGATTATATTCATTGAACGAGTGAAACATTTGGTATACTGAACATATTAAATGCAATTATAAATGTTAGGTACATGTACTATGCCATTTAGAGCAAATAGTACACAGATAAGTTGATAAATGTCACCAGCAAACACTCTACATGCGCAAGACTGGGTAACTGAATGTTCAAAGTGACGCGAATGTCAGCAATTTGCGTTTTTAGCAAAATTGGGACAAACTTGCTGTATATAATGCCCAATGTACGCGGTGAATGTATGGTGAATTTAATGTACTATATGCAATTTTGCAGCAGGAAAGCTGTTTAGTACAATTTTACCGCAGTTTCATAGCGTTACGTACAAGTGGTTTTTTCGATTTCGACCTAGTGAAAATCGCCATGACAACGGTATGCCTGCGGTTTGGATAAAGTAAATATAATGTTCATATGGTCATTATAATAACCAATATGTATGTCAAAATTTGTGAAGATTGAAAGATTATATGTGGATATATAAGAGTTACAGTATGTGTCCAAGTTTGTTTGGGCCACCCTGTATGTCGACTGGTACGACTAAGAAGTTCGTAAGCGCAAAACTAAAATGTACAACAAAGTTCACATTGTCAGCCAATTTTGGAAACTCTTTGGTTGAGTTGTTCAGATTTAATGACCCCTACATATAAGTAGAAAATTGTAAACATTGACAGAACATTCGGGTTTAAGACCATCCATAATATAATATAACAACCAATTGAATAATACTTTGGCACAAAATGGTCCAAACACATATATT
The DNA here is from genome assembly GCA_029237695.1 of Conchocele bisecta. NCBI lineage: Eukaryota > Metazoa > Mollusca > Bivalvia > Lucinida > Thyasiridae > Conchocele > Conchocele bisecta. The sequence goes on from CM055270.1 coordinate 83,168,501, forward strand.
TGAGAACAGTGTGTTATTGGCTGTTTGCATCATTGATATACAGTCGAACCTCCCCGAACGGCCACCTCTCTACAACAACATCCTCTCTATAACAGCCGCTATTTTATATCACAAATGGATGATGTCCTCTGTATCTAACCCTTAGACTGCTGAACACAAAAACTGTCGTCTGCTGTTGCTTTGCATTCTTTCTCAATAAAAACATGCTTTGGCAACATTTTAGAATTATTTCAATTGGAAATGATTCTAATATGTTGCCAAAGCATGTTTTTGATGAGAATTATCGAAGAAAATAAATAAACAGCGGACAACAAAATTTAATTCAGTATTAACCTCCCTACAACAGCCACCTCTCTACAACATCTATGATTGGGCTGGTCAGTGTGCACTTTGACAACAAAACATGATTGTACTGCTGAGTTATACATACTTATGTTCTATTATTGCAGAGTGACAAACAGAGTACACCCTGATCAGACTATACACACGCGTTTAGGCTAGTCTGGGTCTACACTGGTTGTAGACCATGTATGGTTCAGTCAATATATTCTATATCTCGGCATATTAAGGATCAAGGCAGTATACTGGGATGACTGTACATTAATGATAAGTGGCAGGAGCATGCCCTGATCAGATTAAACATTCGTGTGTAGGCTGGTCTGGGTCTACACTGGTCGTAGATACCGTACACCCATTCAGTGGATATCGTCGAAAATGTCGCGGTAAACTAAGTTTTTGATAAGTTGGTGCTTAGTGACAGAGTATACCCAGATCAGATTATACATTTGTGTCTAAGCTGGTCTCGGTCTACACTGGTTGTGAATCATGTATGGTTCATTCATCCACTACTTCTTCTGTCATGTCACATCATACTTTATTAAACGTGGCTGATGTTCCGTTTTGGTGAGTAACAAACAGAGTATGCCCATATCAGATTATACATTCGTGTGTAAGCTGGTCTCGGTCTACACTGGTTGTAAATCATGTATGGTTCATTCATCCACTACTTGCTCTGTCATATCACGTCATACTAAGATAAAGCTTCGCTGATGTTCCGTTTTAAGGAGTAACAAACAGAGTATACCCATATCAGATTATACATTTGTGTCTAAGCTGATCTCGGTCTACACTGGTTGTAAATCATGTATGGTTCATTCATCCACTACTTATTCTATCACGTCACGTCAGACTAAAATAACACTTGGCTGATGTTCTGTTGTAAATATGAGTTACACCAGAGTATACCCAGATCAGATCACTTGGTGTTCGTGTCTACGCTGGTATAGGTCTACACTGGTTGTAAGTCATGTATGGTTCATTCATCCACTACTTGCTCTGTCATATCACGTCATACTAAGATAAAGCTTGGCTGATGTTCCGTTTTAAGGAGTAACACACAGAGTATACCCATATCAGATTATACATTTGTGTCTAAGCTGATCTCGGTCTACACTGGTTGTAAATCATGTATGGTTCATTCATCCACTACTTATTCTATCACGTCACGTCAGACTAAAATAACACTTTGCTGATGTTCAGTTGTAATGAGTAACAAACAGAGTATACCCAGATCAGATATACATTCGTGTCTACGCTGGTATAGGTCTACACTGGTTGTAAGTCATGAATGGTTCATTCATCCACTACTTGTTCTGTCATGTCCCACCATACTCAAATAAACTTATTTGATGTTCCGTTTTAAGGGATAACAAGCAGAGTATACCAATATCAGTAGCCCATTTCATGAACATTGCAAAGTATACTTTTCTAGCAAAGTATACTTTGAGGGAGAAATTTTCAATTTTAGGATAAATTTATTAATTTTTATTATACTGAATTTATTACATTATCACAGCCATTTTGGCTGTGATAATGTAATAAATTCAGTATAATAAATCTGCATACATTTAATCATCAAATATATGCTGTCGTTAGTTCTATATGAAATAATGCATTTCGGGAAAAATAAATGATTACTCCCTCAAAGTATACTTTGCTAGAAAGTATACTTTGCAATGTTGGTGAAATAGGCCACAGATTATACATTTGTGTCTAAGCTGGTCTCGGTCTACACTGGTTGTAAATCATGTATGATTCATTCATCCACTACTTGTTCTGTCATGTCACGCCATACTCTAATAAACTTGGCTGGTATTCCTTTTTAAGGAGTAACAAGCAGAGTATACCCAGATCAGATTATACACTCGTGTCTACGCTGGTCTAGGTATACACTGATTGTAAATCATGTATGGCTCATTCATCCACTACTTGTTCTGTCATGTCACGCCATACTCTAATACACTTGGCTGGTGTTCCTTTTTAAGAATTAAAAAGCAGAGTATACCCATATCAGATTATACATTCGTGTCTAAACTGGTCTCGGTCTACACTGGTTGCAAATCATGTATGGTTCATTTATTCACTACTTGGCAGATGTTACATTTCTCAGCAGTAACGCATAGAGTACAGAGTATGCACTGATTAGACTATACCTTTGTGTGTAGACTTGTCTGTGCCTGTAGGTGATGTAAGATTCAATCATGCAGTCATACGTTTTACAATTTCAAGCTGTACTCAGATGATTCAAGTCTATTACATTTGATAAACCGAGTATATCCTGTTCATCATATACTTCGGTGTAGGCTGGTCTGTGCCTACGTTGGTTATATTCTGAGCGGTTATTGAAATCAGTCGATATGTTTTCGCACATCACGCCATCGTAACGTACAAGAACCTGATCCGACATGATCACATAGTAACTAATGCAGTATACACTGATCAGAATATGCGTTCGTGTGCAGGCTGGTCTGTATATACATTGGTTGTAGAACTGTGCTGTTCACTCACCCACTTGATACATTCTACCTTGGCAGGGTATACTCTTTTATAATAGGAAGATTATACATGTTTGCGTAGTGGAAAACTGAATAAACCTTGATCAGAATGTATAGTTGTGCCTAGGCTGGTCCGGATCTGCACGGGTTGTACAGTATATAATGGTCACCCATGGAATCGATATCCTGCCGTGTCACTTCATACTCTCGAGTTGCATGTAAGTTTAATTTTATAGAGGAATTTGAATTTTGTTCATAATACTGTGACATAATTGTGGTCAATACATGAAAGTAGATCGCTTTTCCCAGTGACACGTGTGAGTGTTATTTAGGTATGTATTATTATAACAATAAAGAAAGCATTATATCACTGGATTAAATGCATGAGCCGTTTGGCTAGACATGCGATCTGATCGGGATCTACAGTGTTCGTTAAATGATTTGTAACTGACACAAGATACTTTGCAGTAGATATTTGATATGAGAATAGTTCACTGAACTATCCATCCCGTCACAAAAACCTGATCACCGTTCTGCATCACATGTTAGGAAGATGTATTTGTATGTTGCATGTACGTGTTCCTACCAGCTTCAATATCATCTTGTTGTTTTTATACTATTCCTTTTGCTTTATACTCGCTCTATCTTATTTCTCTCAGTCAAACGTCCTTGCTGTTCGAATGTCACTATTATAGGTACATGCACTATGTTGAGAAGATTTGTGAACATACATGTTATCTGGTGTTGTTGGGTGAGGTTGTCATTGTTGATACCTATGGCAGCTCTTCACCTCGCTAATTTAATTAATAAGCCGAATGGGTAATGATTTAACATCCTGGAGGACTGCTATAGGTAATTTTATTGTAGCACACAGCCGATATTGCTTGCGTTTACAATAGCTACTAACATTTTATATACAATACTGAATGTGTTAACGGATATAGGTAATTGTTTGACCAATATATTTAAATGTAGAGGATCCGGATTACTAGTTAACCTCAACATTTTTCTAGCAATAATATCTTTATTTTGCTACTGCTGGCTGGTGATGTTGAAAGAAATCCAGGGCCTGAAAATGAGATTGGATCTTTTTCAATTTTACATTTAAATATTAGAAGTATTCGTAATAAGGTCAGTTATATCGGGGACACTTTTACAGACTTCGATATTCTATGTTTTACAGAAACGCACTTATCATGCGCTATAGAAACGAGTAGTTTACAACTGAATGGATATGGCTTACCATTCCGAAAGGACAAATCGCCACATTCTGGGGGTATATTAGTATATGTCGCAGACCACTTATTAGCAGAACGAATGCAACATTTAGAAATATTTTGGGATGAAACCATCTGGATTCAAGTTAAGACAAACCGTAAAACGTTCTTGATTGGCACGATTTACCGACCCCCGTCGTCAAATATCGAATTTTGGGAATTACTTAATCGCAATCTAGAACTGGTATCCGATATAACAAATAATATCATAATTGTTGGCGATGTAAATGAAGATCAATTAAATGTACTAAACCACAAGTTAAAAGACGTAATGATTATGAATTCATTGAGAAACATAATTACATCCACAACTCGGGAAACAGCTACTACTTCAACCTTACTGGATCCAATTATTGTTAACCAAGATCAAATCATTCTCAAAAGCGATGTATTTTCTGTTTCGCCAAACATAAGTGATCATAAGGCTACATGTGTCATCATACCAGCTGAAAGTTCATATAATAATTCAAATAAACGAACTGTATGGAACTATAAAAGAGCAGACTTTGCTAAATTTAACGTGCTCATGCTTAATACTGATTGTACAATTTTAAATAATGGTAGTGTAGATGATGCATCTATAATATATTTACATCTAAGTTCATTGAGCTAGCTAAGCAATGCATTCCATGCAGTCAAGATGCAGTGCGGCCTAACGATAAACCATGGTATGATTCCGAAATTCGCCAAACAAGCAAGCTAAGGGACAAGTTACGAAAGAAAGCAATACAATTTGGACGGGTGGACGATTTGAATAGATACACAAAAACTCGGAATAAAGTTAATAATATGAAAAAACATGCAAGAGAAGCATTTTATAACGACATAGAGTTTAATCTAACAGAATCATTTTCGAATAACAAAAGATATTTCTGGAAGCTAGTCCGACACTTTGTGAAAGACAGCAAGTCAAGTGGTACTATTCCTCCATTAAAAGCCAATGACGGCAACAGCGAAAATTTATATTTGTCTGATGCCGAAAAAGCAAACTGTCTTAACAACTTCTTCGTTTCAATATCAACTGTTGATGATACTAACTCTACTTTCCCACCGTTTGAATTAAAAAAAAAACTAACCAAGTTCTTGATACGATTAATATAAATGAATCTGAGGTTAGAGATATAATACGAATTTTGCAAACTAATAAAGCTTGTGGATACGATCTAATTAGTCATATAATGTTAAAAGGAACTATTGCATCTGTCTCAAAACCTCTGGCGATCCTCTTTAATAGATCTGTTAATGAATATCAATTTCCGATGGCGTGGAAATTAGCAAGTGTAATTCCTCTATTTAAAAAAGGGTGTCCACAGACGCCTTCAAATTATCGCCCGATATCGTTATTAAGCTGTCTATGTAAGGTAATGGAGAGAATACTGTTTAAACATATTTATAATCACATGCACTCACAACAATTGATTTATAACAGGCAATCTGGTTTTTTACCAGGCCACTCAACGGTATATCAACTTATAGACATTCACCATCAAATATGTGAGGCATTTTATGAACGACAATCTACATGTATAGTGTTTTGTGATATTTCTAAAGCCTTTGATAGAGTATGGCATAAGGGGTTAATATTTAAGCTAAGGCAAAATGGATTAAATGGTTGTATTTTACATTGGATCGAAAACTACTTGTCGAACAGGAAACAGTCCGTATCAATTTGGTCCACAACCTCAGATACCAAATTAGTTACTGCTGGCGTACCACAAGGTTCGGTACTCGGCCCATGACTATTTCTAATATATGTCAACGACATAACTGACCATCTATTAAGTATTGTTCGATTATTTGCCGACGACAGCTCTCTGTCATTTTCTTCAACAAATGTTGATGATCTAGAAGGCATAATAAATCATGACCTGCTAATGATTTCTGATTGGGCTAAACAATGGTTGGTTAGTTTCAATCAGAACAAGACTGAAGCGATGCTTCTAACATTAAGACAACTTGATCGACCCTTAAACTTAATCTTTCAGAACACGTCCATAACCTTTGTTGGCGATCATAAGCATCTTGGTTTAACACTGAGCAATAACGGAAAATGGCATACACACATACAACATATAATTAATTCGACTACGAGAGTATTGGGAATAATGCGTAACCTAAAATTTAAGATAAGCAGACAGTCTTTAAACCATATATATATATCTTATATGAGACCTATACTAGAATATGCTTCATCAGTTTGGGATGGGTGTACAGAATATGAAAAGGATTAACACGGTCAGTATCACTCGACAACTTAAGGCAAGAAGTTGGATGGCAACTTCTATCTGTTCGACGTAGTATTCAAAAGCTTTCGATCATGTACTAAGCCAACTATACTCAAGTACCTAGTTATATTTCTAACCTGATTATACCCACTGTTAATAATATATCTCGTTACAATCTTAGAAATCAATTTGATTTAAATGTCCCCACTACACGACTAGAAGTATACAAACAATCGTTTATACCATCTTCGGTACAACTCTGGAATGAAACTGACCCGTTGCTGAGAAATGTAGATAGTCTTAGACACTTCAAAACATCATGCGCCCAACAACTATATGCTCAATATAATATACCACCATACTATTTAGAGGGAGATCGATTGTTTTCAGTTTTGCATGCAAGAATTCGAAATAAATGTAGCAGTCTTATTTGTGATCTTTGCAATAACCATATCAGAGAAACTCCCTACTGCGAATGTAGTGAAGTTGTAGAGTATGCTGAACATTACTTCTTTGAATGTATTAAATATCATGCGCAACGTCTAATTTTATCCCAGTCACTGCGTAATTTTATCACCTAAACGCACATATACTTTTGCATGGCATACCTGAAGAAAGTAATGAGTGTAATACTGTTATTTTTAAAGCTGTACAAGATTATATTAAAACTACGAAAAGATTTGAGTAACACACTTGGTGGATGCCTGAGACGCAAGCTCTATCGGATGCTTTCCATTTGCCAACATTATCCAGTACCACCTGATAACAACGAACACTGAAATCAACTGCAGTGTACATCTATCTATGCATTAGGTTATATATTATATGTACATTGTGACACATAACTCTTTCATTCATTCTCCCGATCTCCCCTCTCACTTTCTTTACTCTCTCTTTTTATCTGATTTTTCTTTTCGTACATTGTGCAAATATATATACATATATCACATGATTATTGGTATGTACATATACCTGTATGCTTATCGCCATTGCTGTTAAATTGATGTATTGTTGAAATACTTGGGTAAGGGCTGTAATTAATGTTGTGAGAACTTGTAGCCCAAGCCCATTGTACTTATATGCAATAAACTATGTTTAAACAAAAAAATAAACAACAGCCAGTTTTGCGTCTTCCCATGGGTGACTGTTGTAGAGAGGTTGCACTGTATGTCAAAAATACGGTCTACCTGCGACAATGCGTAGTGAATTTGGACGTCTAATAATAGAAACACCAATTTTGAAATTATACACAGTCAAATGTGTCCAATTGTATTTTGAGATAATGGGAACAATTCTCAGATATCTAGTCTGCTGTGCATGTTGTCTTCAGGAAACAAATAGTTATAGCCAGCCATATGTTTCGGACATGTTACACCAAGTTCTATTACTTCATCTGTCATATTATTAGACAGTCATCTGTAATTATAGGTTATTTGATTTGTATGTGGATATATGCACGAGTTCCGCAGTGTGCGATATATCGTTGCGTGGCGGAACCAATATGAACTCGCGAGACGTCAATATGGAAATATACTATAGGAATGAATGGCCTTTTTGTGGAATTTATCGGGGTATAAACTTGGAAAAGTCACGGGAATACTGGGCGAAGCTATAAAAAATTACAATTTTGTTTTATTTTTTTTTCTCGAAAATTGTAATTTGTTTAAGGCCTCGTCCAGTATTCCCGCGTCTTTTCCAAGTTTATATCCCGATAAATTCAACAAAAATGCCATTCATTACTTATAATTCCAGCATTTGAAATAAATTCATCAAGAAAATGTGTTTATTTTCCGTTTTCTTAAGAATTATTTTAACTGCGCCTCACGGTTACGGAAAGTAGTTCGACGTGGGAGTTTTACTGGGATATAAATTTTGGACAGAGACTTGCTACGGGCCAATCAAATGTTAGGGAATTGTGTAAATATTTTTGTGCTGGAATTATCAATATATATAATTGACGTCTTGCGCTGTATTGTGTTTCAATGGGAAACGAAAATACGTATATAATAATTCCGTTTATTATTACTACAAGGTATGTGTGCTTTGCAAGTGAAATTATAGTTACACCGACACTTAACTTTTTCTGATTTAGAGAAGTTTCACCGTATTTGGGATGAACTCCACGCCTGACAACGACAACTAATAGAAAGCAGAAAACATATGAAACGTATGAAATTAATAAATACATCTGCTGATACATTTATGGGACAAACCGAGATGATTGCGAAAGTACCGCATTGGAACGATCAGTAAATTGCGTATAATTGAAGATGTTGAGTACACGGACATATCAGCTGCTGTTTCATATTTATTTTCTGATAATTGAAGGAATCAGTAGAAGAAGGAGTCTATGAGGGAGTCCATAAAGGACTTAGCTCCATTCTTCTACTGACCCCTTCGATTGTAAAATTGCGCCATATTGTACCGGTGCACGAGTGTTACCGGTTTACCTGGCGTAAATGTGTGTTGGTTATATGCAAAGACAAATGAACGCGGTCCATAATCCAGATTATCCAATCAAATCTGCTGTCTGCATGTATATGGGATTATGGTCGGATTATGTGGTGATATCGCTACAGAACTGCCGCTAGGTGTCGCTCGACGCCCCGAGTATAGAACAACCCGAACAGGCAGTGACTCCATGAACAATGCGACCGATGCTCATAATGACTAGTGCATCAACACATTTGTAGATCCGTGTACTTCAAATGATATATAGTTCAGGAATATTCGCACAGACAATTACATACTAATACTACGTAACATCAAATACACTGGTCTGGTAGTATATATTCATACACGGGTTCTCGAACTATTTCATGTGTATGGTCATTTGCGTTCTGGTTGTGACTCCGCGCCGTTAATCGTTCACTACTCGCCACTTCTGAAATATATAGTGATTTAATTCGTGACGTTGTACAAATACAAACGGCCATTTTGTTTCCTGACTACAAGCATTTCTAAACAACACATTTCGTGGAATGATGATTTTATGCTTCTGATTAACACGGTTACCAAGCAACCAGCAAGTGAATTAGACGCGCTGCCATTGGGTTGACATAATCCGAAGAAAATGGAGGTAAGTGCTCTTTTATCATTTGTTTATTTGTTGATTTTCGTTCCACGCTTAGTCACAACGTGGCGCACGCACGAAATACTTATTGACGATAAATGCGACATTCTTAAATAAATCTACTAGTAAATATAAGATATATTATGAGTGGTGATTTGTATTGAACGACTGTCCTAATTTCATAAGAAACGAGGCTATGTCTCAAACCGTTCTCAACAGAAATGGGTCTGTTGAAGTAACCCGAAATTTCTGTCTGTAACGCAGGGCGACTTACATGTAAGCCGCCCTGTGTTACAGTCAGAAAGTTCGGGTTACTATACCTTATATTTCCAGCATTTGAAATAAATTCATCAAGAAAATGTGTTTATTTTCCGTTTTCTTAAGAATTATTTTAACTGCGCCTCACGGTTACGGAAAGTAGTTCGGCATATGGGAGTTTACTGGGATATACATTTTGGACAGAGACTTGCTACGGGCCAATCAAATGTTAGGGAATTGTGTAAATATTTTTGTGCTGGAATTATTGTTGAATGAGAATGCCAAACCGTAAATCCAGGGAAACCACATAAACATGCAACATAAACATGCAATTCACCGACCAACGTTGTTCTTACCGTTTCCCGCCAAATTTGAATAGGTTATACTTTGCCGGTCACATGATAAAATTGCCATATTCTTCTGCAATGGGCTTTATTAAGATGGTATTTACTTTTAGCGATGGAACATGCGTGAGTTGTATCGTTTGTATGATTAAACTGATATGTGTTGTTTGTTTCGGATCTATTATCGAACATGGGGAAATATACATAAGTATGACTGAATCGCGGAATCTAACGCAACAACGTGAAATGCAGTACATGATGGCACCAAAGCTATGGCAGCCAAATTTAACATCTCCCGTTTTATATACCAATTACGGACAAGCAAATTAATGTTGTATTTGGACGGGCAAATCTGTTATGTTGCATGTAGCGAGACCATTTTATTCCATAAAATGGGCTCGCTACATGCAACATAACAGATCAGGTCAAAGTATACTCAACAAAACTAGAAACGTCCCTGTTTTATAGCCGGTGTAGCTCTGTCTATGTATGTACCACATGTTCAAAGTACATGTATTTTCAAACCGTGGCGATGTTCAGAATACGATCGTGTAGAGTTTAGCCGATACACACGGTTTACATAGCGGCCAGTGACCGGAACGTTGATTTCCACTTTTTGCACGTGCATGCTATACTTGTCATCGATAAGGTGATTCAGTTCATGTCGTACCATTCATGCGATAGGGGCTATTCGGAAAATTAAAAAACTTTTTTAATTTTTCACTGTTTTCGATATGCCACGGCTTTCCGAAAACGAGCGAAATCAGGCAATTGGGATGCTTGTGGGTGGGATGGCCGCCAGGGCGGTCGCGCCTCGGATTGGTTGCTGTCGGAAGACGATTGATCGTCTTGCAGCCCGGTACCAGCAGACTGGGGCTGTTCACGACCGGCAGCGACCTGGTAGGCCTCGTGTAACGACGGCTAGAGCCGATCGTTACATTACGTTGACGCACTTACGTCAACGTCGATTGGCAGCCACAGTCACTGCTAGGCGATACGGTGTCTCAGGGCAGACCATTCGCAACCGGTTACGTCGTAACGCCCAACCAATCCGGGCACAGCCGCCCGTACACTGGTCAGATAATGACCCAACGTCACCGTGCTGCCAGACTGTTATGGGCGCGACGTCATCTGAACTGGAGAAGGGCTGACTGGAACCGAGTTTTGTTCACCGATGAATCTCGGTTCACAGTTAGTCATGCTGACGGAAGATTACGGGTATACAGGCGTAAAAATGAAAGATTCACCGATTGTTGCATTGTTGAGAAGAACAGGTTTGGGGGAGGGAGCGTAATGGTCTGGGGTGGGATCATGGGAAACCGGAAGACAGATTTGGTTGTTGTACAGGGCAACATCAATGCACAACGTTATGTTGCAGATGTGCTAAATGCACATGCCTTACCATTTATCCGTCAGCATGGTCCTGGTGTGACATTGATGCACGACAATGCCCGCCCTCACGTAGCCAGGGTCACCACTCAATACTTACAGCAAAACAACGTCGACGTCATGCCATGGCCCGCGGTCTCCCCGGATCTCAATCCCATTGAGCACATATGGGATGAGCTGGGCCGCAAAGCACGAGCTAAACATCAGATTGACAATGTTCGCGATCTTACACGGGCGTTACAACGGGAATGGAGGAATTTGCCCAACGCACTGGTATTGCGTTACGTCACGTCGATGCGGCGTAGGATCATTGCATGCATTCATGCAAATGGTGGCCACACTCGGTACTAACGAGATTTACTGAATTTGCCACATTACTTATTGAAATTCCATCTCTAAACATTAAGTAACACATTTCTGAGTTTTTGTGATTTTTGATTTTGACCCCTACCGCCCTTGGCCGGTTATCTCTCGAATATTTAACAAGATATCCAAATGCAATTTATTGGCTTTGATACAGAAATGAATGAACTTGTTTTTCCATTTTGATTTTTAAAAGTAACCCTTTTGGTTTTTGATGAATCTTTCCTTAAACATGGAGGGACGTTTCTAGTTTTGCTCAGTATAGTAAATATGTAAACTAGACGTAAATCTCAAATACTTTCTGTGTGTTGTAGTTTATATCGCGACCGTCATCGAGACGGTTGAAACGGTGGTCACAACATATACTTTCAGTGAGAAATAACACAAATAAAAATAATATTATTGAAAACCATTTAATCGCTTAACGGTACAATGGTTAACATATCGACATTTCTGTGTTTCAGCAAGCGGTGACGGCGGCGTCAGCCCCAATATCGTTCACACCGAGGTCCACACAGACAGTGACTCCGTCGGGCAGTCAGGACGGCAAACGGTTTGTCGGCATCCCCTACAAGAACAGAGTAAGACACCGTACAACCTCTATATACCGGACAGAAACATCTCTAAACCAGACACCACCCTGTCTATACCGGAGGTGCACCTCTGTATAAAATACAATACAACCTCTATATACCGGACAGAAACCGCTCTATACCGGACAGAAACCTCTCTAAACCAGACACCACCCTGTTTATACCGGAGGTACAACTCTGTATAAAATACAGTATAACTTCTCTATATCGGACAGGCCCCGTGCAGGCACCGGGGCGGGATCAACTGATCCTGAGAATAGTGCTGCAGTAGCCATTGCTTGTCGTAAAAGGCGACTAAACTGGCTTAACGATTGTTGTTCATACTTTCCGGAACCCACTATACCGGATTTGGCCCTCATGTACATTTTTGGCTTTCTTGTATGTGAGAGTTGAGTCAGGCTATGCCCCATATATAAAAGTAAAATTAGCGCTAATCCTATTACTTTTAGGGGATGGGATAAATGATGCTGGTGTGGCGAGGGCCTGGCACCAGATCAGGTTGTTCTAATTTCAGGACTGAATATATATTTTGATTGTAAATATTGAGTTCTGAAGTTGGGATTTACCCCCCTTGGACAGGTGGATACGGGACACGACCCTGTTGACCCGTCTGCGTGTAGACTCCCTGAGGCTTGTACCTCTATGTCAGAAAAGCGGACGTTAAACCCTATTCACTCACTCACTATATCGGACAGAAAACATCTCAATACCTAACACAAACCTCTCTATACCTCACACAAACCTCTCTAAACCAGAAACCACCTTGCCTATACCGGAGGTACACCTCTGTATAAAATACAGTACAACCTCTCTATACCGGACACAAACCTCTCTATACCCGACACAAGCCTCTCTAAACCAGACACCACCCTGTCTATACCGGAGGTACACCTCTGTATAAAATACAGTACAACCTCTCTATACCGGACACAAACCTCTCTATGCCCGACACAAACCTCTCTAAATCAGACACCACCCTGTCTATACCGGAGGTACACCTCTGTATAAAATACAGTACAACCTCTCTATACCGGACACAAACCTCTCTATACCAAACACAAACCTATATAAGCCAGACACCACCCTGTCTATACCGGAGGTACACCTCTGTATAAAATACAGTACAACCTCTCTATACCGGACAGAACACCTCTCTATACCGGACACAAACCCCTCTAAGCCAGACACCATCCTGTCTGTACCGGAGATAAATATATGTATAAAATACAGTACAATCTCTCTATACAGGACAGAACACCTCTCTATACCAGACACAAACCTCTCAAAACCAGACAACACCCTGTATATACCGGGGGTACATATCTGTATAAAATACAGTACAACCTCTCTATACGGGACACAAACCCCTCTATGCCTCACACAAACCTCTCTAAACCAGACACCACCTTGTCTATACCGGAGGTACACCTCTGTATAAAATACAGTACAACCTCTCTATAACGGACACAAACCTCTCTATATCCGACACAAGCCTGTCTAAACCAGAAACCACCCTGTCTATACCGGAGGTACACCTCTGTATAAAATACAGTACAAGCTCTCTATACCGGGCAAAACACCTTTTTTTTTTGCTTATATTTAACGGCGGCACTGGCTCGAGGACCTTGCATGCCGTCTTCCAAGAATGGGAGAAAGAACGGAGGTAGAGATTTTTTGAGAGAAGCCGGTAATTCGTATTTACAGAGCAACTACGAATTATCGGTACCCATTCACAGCTGGGTGAACTGGAGCAGTGTGGATAAAGTGTCTTGCTCAAGGACACAACGCAGCGCCTCCGGTGAGGCTCGAACCCACAACCTTTAGATCAGCAGTCTGACGCTCTAACCACCAGGCCACTGCGCTCCGATAAAACACCTCTCTACTCCGGACACAAACCTCTCTAAGCCAGACACCAACCTGTCTATACCGGAGGTACACCTCTGTATAAAATACAGTACAAGCTCTCTATACCGGACAAAACACCTCTCTACTCCGGACACAAACCTCTCTAAGCCAGACAGCACCTTGTCTATACCGGAGGTACACCTCGGTATAAAATACAGTACAACCTCTCTATACCGGACAGAACACATCTCTATACCGGACACAAACCTCTCTAAACCCGACACAAACCTATCTAAGTCAGTCACTACCCTGTCTATACCGGAGGTACACCTCTGTATAAAATACAGTACAAGCTCTCTATACCGGACAAAACACATCTCTATACCGGACACAAACCTCTCTAAGCCAGACAGCACCCTGTCTATACCGGAGGTACACCTCTGTATAAAATACAATACAACCTCTCTATACCGGACAGAACATCTCTCTATACCGGACACAAACCTCTCTAAACCCGACACAAACCTATCTAAGTCAGACACCACCCTGTCTATACCGGAGGTACACCTCTGTATAAAATACAGTACAATCTATCTATATCCGACACAAGCCTATCCAACCCGAGACACCACCCTGTCTATACCGGAGGTACACCTCTGTATAAAATACATTACAACCTATCTATACCGGACATAACACCTCTCTATACCGGACACAAACCTCTGTAAACCAGACAGCAGCCTGTCTATACCGGAGGTACACCTCTGTATAAAATACAGTACAACCTATCTATACCGGACAGAACACCTCTCTATACCGGGGCAGAACACCTCTCTAAACCCGACACAAGCCTATCTACACCAGACACCACCCTGTCTATACCGGAGAAAGTGGGTATAAATACAGTACAATCTCTCTATACTGGACAGAACACCTCTTTATACCGGACACAAGCCTATCTAAGCCAGACACCACCCTGTCTATACCGGAGGTACACATCTGTATAAAATACAGTACAACCTCTCTATACCGGACAGAGCACCTCTCTATACCGGACACAAACCTCTCTAAGCCCGACACAAACCTATCTAAGTCAGTCACTACCCTGTCTATACCGGAGGTACACCTCCGTATAAAATACAGTACAACCTCTCTATACCGGACACAAATCTATATAAACCCGACACAAGCCTATCTAAGCCAGACACCACCCTGTCTATACAGGAGGTACACATCTGTATACAATACAGTACAACCTCCCTATACAGGACAGAACACCTCTCTATACCGGACAAAACAACTTCTAAGCCAGACACCACCCTGTCTATACCGGAGATAAATATATGTATAAAATACAGTATAATCTCCCTCTACCGGACAGAACACCTCTCTATATCGGACACAAACCTCTCTAAACCCGACACAAGCCTATCTAAGCCAGACACCACCTTGTCTATACCGGAGGTACACCTCTGTATAAAATACAGTACAACCTCTCTATACCGGTCAGAACACATCTCTATACCGGACACAAACCTCTATTAACCCGACACAAGCCTATCTAAGCCGGACACCACCCTGTCTATACCGGAGGTACACCTCTGTATAAAATACAGTACAACCTCTTTATACCGGACAGAACATATATCTATACCGGACACAAACCTCTCTTATCCAGACACCACCCTGTCAAAACCTCTATCAAGAGGACATGAACATCTAACTCCATTCATACAGTAAACCTCCCTACTGTTAGTGGGTTTCTATGTAATGTTACTTTATATAACGACATTGTCTTTTTCAAGATTGCAACATTTGAATGTTAACAGAATATGTATATATTGTATGTATAGCTTTGGATTCTGATATATTTTATTGTCCATCTATAACACCATGGTCATAGGCACTTTGTGGTATGAACGACAAAAAGCTCTTTAAATCATACCGGTTTTACTCCGATATTAAATATCTACAATGTGGAACATTCACCATCTTTTCAACCAACGGATGTGGTACTAGTCTACATGGAGCCCGGCTCAGTAATTGTAACGCGCGCGAAGGCCGAGACCCGGCCTTCGCGCGCGTTGCATTTACTGAATTATCAAGCCAGGCCCAAATTAAATAATCCACTTCTGTTGTTTGAAACGATGGCGAGTGTCCTACCGTGTAGATGTTTAATATCAGAGTAAAAGTAGGTATGATCTAAAATGTGCGTTTACCTGTGAACGTGACGTAGGTCCTAAAGAAGGTTTCAATCAAGCTTTGCACGGAAGACAAACCCATTTGCCATCAATACTGTTGTCTCCATAATACTGTCCCATGTTGACATAGCCCTTAGTTATAAAAGATTGTTCACATATATTGGATTTGTTAAGGATTTAAATGCGAGAGAGCGCTAGCGACCGCATCATATAGTTCCTTAAACAATCCCATATGTGAACACTAACATACTCGTAATTAGCCAGGGCCCGGTTGCTCAAAACATCCGTTAGCTTAACGGACTGTTAAGTCCTTAACTGAATGGTTAAAATCTCTGTTTTAACATAGATCTTAACCATTCAGTTAAGGATTCAACAGTCCGTTAAGGATTTAACAGTCCGTTAAGCTAACTGGTGTTTTGAACAACCGGGCCCTGGTTTATAATTCAGTCTCACATCTAGTATTGATTGTCCATTTTCTGTCGAACAGGTAGTCATTAAATCTGGAAATATGTAACTTATTGGGGATTAAATATTGTAACATGTGAAATAAGTGGAGCGCGATACTGGGCAGCGATTGGCTTAGAAAGTAGGGCGAATTATAAACTGCTGTGTCGTCTGTGTTTATGATCCCACTGTGCACTGTGGGGGCGGGGGGGGGGGGGGTGTTCGTTCGTCCGACCGTGCGTCTGTACATCCGAATGTTGTGTAGACCATGGTCACTTTTGGCAGTTTGTATCGCGCATGTCTCCAAACGTATTAGACTTTTAAGAAGTTTTGATCCTTCATGTAGCGTGCAAGTTGTGGTATCCGTGTCATATGGACACACTTATCTTGTTCACTTGTAATAGTGTTTATATCCTCAATAAAAACATGTTTTGATAAAACAGTGCTGGAAGTATGAACAATGTATGAATTTGAACAATGTATCAACCCGTCGATGTTCTATTTATGCTTAAGTCTTACTATTGAATAATGCCTATAAGTATATACTGGAGAAATTTAATGGTACTATATTGTACACATATCTTTTAGATGAAATTAATATCTCGTTTGCAATCGTTTAATATATACCAGTAGCATATTTCACCAAAATTACAAAGCATACTTATCTAGCAAAGTGTACTTTGAGGGAGTAATCATTTATTTTTCCCGAAATGCATTATTTCATATAGAACTAATGACTGCATATAGTTGGTGATTACAAGTATGCAGAATTATTATACTAAATTTATTACATTATCACAGCCATAATGGCTGTGATAATATTATACATTCAGTATAATAAAAATTAATAAATTTGTCCTTAAATTGAAAAATTCTCCCTCAAAGTGTACTTAACAAGATATGTATACTTTGCAATTTTGGTGAAATAGGCTACAAGGCAAATCTATCGATGAACACAACGCGTCGCAGGGTTGTCTAGCAGCAAACGTCAGTGTAAGAGAAATAGTCATGACTAAGCGACCCATTGATACATATAGTAGAATAGTTGCGAACGGTAACTCTTGCAACCTACTCCCGTACCGTCCACTTATAGGAATCCTCTGCGGGGTAGTGAATCAGATCTGATTCGCACTAATTTTCTAAACCTTCTACAATGGCAAAAATTGTTTCAGAATAATTGGTTTGTATTACTTTGTATTATAACACTAATATTTTTTTCTAGATGGAAAATATCTCAAATATGTCACAATTAACTGCTAAAGTGTGAATCAGATCTGATTCGCTATTCTGCAGAGGAATCCTATGAGCGGAATCGCAACTCTGCCTACGGACGATATGGGAGTAGATTGCAAGAGTTACCGTTCGCAACTAGTAGTAGAAGGTCATCAAGTTGAATGTGGCAGCCGTGTTGTTTGACTCTCAAGAAAGTCGACAAAACCCGGTATTTTCTAACCAGCCTGACCCGCGGTATCCGCGAATGGCCAAGCTTCAAATTGAACTATAAGTAGCCCCGAAATCATCATAGTCAAGGTGTATGATCACGTGGTACTAACAACAACAATAAGTACCGATTCAAAGTACGTATTATTTTTGTGTCCTTATTACGTAACGGATTTTGATGAAATATGGCGCATCAAACGCGTCTTGTTAAGCTGCATTTGGTGGTCTCTGTATTTTCGCCCAAACTTCTGTCATTTTTGCGAAGGAGAAACGGAAATCGATTCTTCGCAAAAACGACATAAGTTGGTGCCGAACTCCATGGACCACGAAATGCAGCTCATGAATACGCGTTTGCTGCGCCATATTTCATCAAAATCCGTTGCATAGTAAGACAAATATCAAATAATACTTACTTTGGAGTGGGCGACGTTGTTGTTGTTGTAATATGTACCTTGATAGTAGCAGTAATAGGAAAACTATAGCTCAGGTTTACAAGGTCTGACACATTGGCTACCGATATAATGTGAATACACATCGAACCGATACTGCAATGTGTTTTCTCATCAAAAACATGGTTTGGCAGCACTTTAGAATCATTTCCAATGGAAATGATTCTAAAATGCTGCCAAACCATGTTTTTACTGAGAAAATATATTTCCGTCAAGGAACACTACCGCTTGCGATAATCTTGCCAATATTTGTCAATTTGAAAATACTTGAATATTGGGCTTGAAATCAAGCCAGCTTGATTGTCTGAGCCTGAGCTGAGGCTCAGACAACCAAACTGCTTGATTGCGAGTGGGCATCGTCTATTGATGATTGGGAAAGTTGATAACTCTGAGCAAGAGTAAAAGAGGCGGTAGCCTGAGTCATTACTTTGCTATTTTCACAAATAGTATACATACAGCGAAGATTTGTTGAAGGTTCCCAAGGAAACAAACGAAAACGAATGGAAAACAATCGGTGTGTACAACGAAATACATAGAAACGATTAATACCGTTGATTAGTTTGTTACGCAAAAACGATAGTTTCGTTTATATGCTCGAATCTCATATATTTAAATGTCGTTCATTCCACGCATGCCGTGTCGTTTTCTTCAACGCATGTCGTGTCGTTTACACACCATGTTCACAATGTTTACATGTGTTTAATTAGAAAACGATGGTTTCGGTCGGTTAAACGTGATACGTTTAAACCAACGGAAACATCGTTTTCCAATTAAAAAAAATATGCTGTCATAACGATCTGTAAGCGACAGGTATATATACGTAATTGTTCATTTCTGGGTTGAAGGGTACAATGGAAAGTGTACACATTATATAACTACTGCCCCTGGTTGAGGGGATTATTGTGGATTATCTCCCCGATGAAGCAATATATTGTTTTCGATGGGAGATAATCCACAATATTACTCTCCACCAACGGCGGTATTTAATTTATTATATCGAATATTTAATATGAACATGAGAAACAGCCATATTGTTTACGAATGCTGGGCTGGTAACCGGTCTATTGTAATACTACACCAGGAATGGCAAGTACGGGGTACCAGTCCATCTTCTGTTGTCATTTCATTTTTTCCCACGACATAACATCTAGTTCTAGTTCTCACGAGATTTGATCTCGTTACCATGAGTTAGCTATTTCGCTCCAACGACATAGCCAGCCAATGAAAAGATAGCATAATTCATGTGGGCGGATCTGGAGGGGGGGGGGTCTGTGGTTGGACCCCCCCCCCCCGTTCAGCCACGGAGTTTACATAGATCACAGTTTACCACCAGTTAGTCTGGATTTAAATGCCGTAAGACACAGGAAAGTGCATTTCGAAGAGCTCGAAAATAGGACAACCCCCTAGTTGCGAACGGTAACTCTTGCAATTACTCCCGTACCGTCCGTAGCTAGCTACGGACGATACGGGAGCAGATTGCAAGAGTTACCATCGCAACTAGACAACCCCCCCTCCCCCCGTTCCCAAATGCTGGATCCGCCCCTGTCATTATCATTTAAGATGGTGGAGTACAATCTGCTAACATATTGGCTGATTATGTCGATCGACCGAGATGCTATCTCGTGGGAACGAGATAGAAACAACATACGCATGTCCATTTTAAGCTGCTGTACGTTTTTGACGAGATTTCGTGTTATGTTATTTCGTACAATTTATTATGTCTTGATCAGTTAATATATCGTCTTGACGCGATAATTATGTAGTTAAGCCAACTTATAAATTGTATTATGACGACTTATATATCACGTCAACACGCTATGAGGATGGCAGAAATATGCCACCAATGTCTACGACGACTGAATGCATTTCTTTACAGCCCTACCAACATGTACTACTACGTTCTATAAGTCTGTTGGTATCTTCAGAGAGATAAAGCTTTGAGATTATCACCGGCAATTTTTTAATAAGTCACATCGATAGTGAGGCTACAGCAACCGATCAGCAACTTTAACGTTCACCCCGCGTAATTAATAACTCATAGCAGTGATTGCAAAATGGCTCAAAGTTCCATACTTTTTCTTAGCAACCAGCAGACATTCAGAGAAATAAAAATTCCTTGAAAACTACCCTGCAGCGCGTTATTGACCCGTGGCGTATATGTCATGCACAGTCTACACACGTTTACTGAAAGTGCAGGGGGCCGTTTCACTAAACTTCTTACGACTAAAATGTTCGTAAGTGCAATATTATAATAGTCTGTAAATATCACATTAGCAATGTTTTCTTGTAAACAATTGATGGATTTACATTTATTGAACATAGGCTGCATATGCAGCCTATGCTCAATAAATGTAAATCCATCAATTGACATTTCCAGACGATCTTAAATTTGCACCAACGAACATTTTAGTCGTACGAAGTTTAGTGAAACGGGCCCCTGGGGACTGAGGAAAATACTTAGCTAATGGAAATTTGACTTGGGACAATAAATTGACGGTGAGTTATCAGTAGTTTGATTTAACCGTCACTCAGCGGGAGACGGAAATTGCCGTCGGCTGTTCTTAATTGTTGCCTTAATTCTTAACAAAAACCTGTTTTGGCAGCACATGAGAATCGTCTCCAGTGGAACAAAAACTGTTTTGACAGCGCATAAGAATCGTCTCAAAAACCTGTTTTGACAGCGCATGAGAATCGTCTCCAGTGGAGACGATTCTCATGCGCTGTCAAAACAGGTTTCTGTCGAGAAATATTGAAAATAAAACATTTCCAGTAGACGACAAAATTTAGTGTTTACTGTATTTATATTTCAGGAGATGAAAACCAGAGATATGCTAAAGTCAGAAAGGAGTTTAAATAAACTGTCGACGCGACACCGTGTACCGACGACGCCAACAGTACACGACATACGGGCAAGGGAGCAGAAATTCAAAAACGACGCAGTAGTGGCAGGTTGGTGTTTCCCAATTGCACATAGTACAATAGTGGCAGGTTGGTGTTTCCCAATAGCACATGGTAAAACAGTGGCAGGATAGTGTTTCCCAGTAGCCCATGGTACAATATTGACAGGTTGGTGTTTCCCAGTAGTGCATGGTACAATAGTGGCAGGTTAGTGTTTCCCAATAGCACATGGTATAATAGTGGCAGGTTGGTGTTTCCCAATAGCACATGGTACAATAGTGGCAGGTTACTGTTTCCCAATAGCACATGGTACCATAGTGGCAGGTTAGTGTTTCCCAGTAGCACATGGTATAATAGTGGCAGGTTAGTGTTTCCCAATAGCACATGGTACAATAGTGGCATGTTGGTGTTTCCCAGTAGTACATGGTACAATAGTGGCATGTTGGTGTTTCCCAGAAGCACATGGTACAATAGTGGCATGTTGGTGTTTCCCAGTAGCACATGGTACAATAGTGGCAGGTTAGTGTTTCCCAATAGCACATGGTATAATAGTGGCAGGTTAGTGTTTCCCAATAGCACATGGTACAATAGTGGTAGGTTAGTGTTTCCCAGTAGTACATGGTACAATAGTGGCAGGTTAGTGTTTCCCAATAGCACATGGTATAATAGTGGTAGGTTATTGTTTCCCAGTAGTACATGGTACAATAGTGGCAGGTTGGTGTTTCCCAACAGCACATGGTACAATAGTGGCAGGTTAGTGTTTCCCAATAGCACATGGTATAATAGTGGCAGGTTGGTGTTTCCCAATAGCACATGGTACAGTAGTGGCAGGTTAGTATTTCCCAGCAGCACATAGTAAAATAGCTGCATGTTGGTGTTTCCCAGTAGCACATGGTACAATATTGGTAGGTTAGTGTTTCCCAATAGCACATGGTACAATATTGGTAGGTTAGTGTTTCCCAGTAGTACATGGTACCATAGTGGCATGTTGGTGTTTCCCAATAGCACATGGTACAATATTGGTAGGTTAGTGTTTCCCAGTAGTACATGGTACAATAGTGGCATGTTGGTGTTTCCCAGTAGTGCATGGTACCATAGTGGCATGTTGGTGTTTCCCAATAGCACATGGTACAATAGTGGTATGTTAGTGTTTCCAGTAGTACATGCTACAATAGTGGTATGTTAGTGTTTCCCAGTAACATGTGGTACCATAGTGGCAGGTTGGTGATTCCCAATAGCACATGGTACAATAGTGGCATGTTGGTGTTTCCAGTAGTACATGGTACCATAGTGGCATGTTGGTGTTTCCCAATAGCACATGGTACAATAGTAGTAAGTTAGTGTTTCCCAGTAGCACATGGTACACTATTGGCAGGTTAGTGTTTCCCTATTAGTACATGGTACCATAGTGGCAGGTTGGTGTTTCCCAATAGCAAACGGTACAATAATGGCAGGTTGGTATTTCCCAGTAGCACATGGTATCATAGTGGCAGGTTAGTGTTTCCCAGTATCGCATGGTACCATAGTGGCAGGTTAATGTTTCCCAGTAGCATATGGTACCATAGTGGCAGGTTGGTATTGCCCAGTTGCACATGGTACAATATTGGCAGGTCAGTGTTTCCCTATTAGCACATGGTACAATAGTGGCAGCTTGGTGTTTCCCAGTAGAACATGGTACAATAGTTGTAGGTTAGTGTTTCCCAGTAGAACATGGTACCATAGTGGCAGGTTGGTGTTTCCAAATAGCACACGGTACACAAATGGTAGGTTGGTGTTTCCCAGTAGCACAAGGTACACTATTGACAGGTTAATGTTTCCCAGTAGCTCATGGTACAATAATGGCATGTTGGTATTTCCCAGTAGCTCATGGTACAATAGTGGCATGTTGGTATTTCCCAGTAGTACATGGTACAATAGTGGCAGGTTAGTGTTTCCCAGTAGTACATGGTACAATAGAGGCAGGTTAGTGTTTCCCAGTAGTACATGGTACAATAGTGGCATGTTGGTGTTTCCCAGTAGCACATGGTACAATAGTGGCATGTTGGTATTTCCCAGTAGCACATGGTACAATAGTGGCATGTTGGTATTTCCCAGTAGCAGATGGTACAATAGTGACATGTTGGTATTTCCCAGTAGCACATGGTACAATAGTGGCATGTTGGTATTTCCCTGTAATACATGGTACAATAGTGGCATGTTGGTATTTCCCAGTAGCACATGGTACAATAGTGGCATGTTGGTATTTCCCAGTAGCACATGGTACAATAGTGGCATGTTGGTATTTCCCAGTAGTACATGGTACAACAGTGGCATGTTGGTGTTTCACAGTAGTACATGGTACAATAGTGGCATGTTGGTATTTCCCAGTAGCAGATGGTACAATAGTGTCATGTTGGTATTTCCCAGTAGTACATGGTACAATAGTGGCATGTTGGTATTTCCCAGTAGTACATGGTACAATAGTGGCATGTTGGTATTTCCCAGTAGCAGATGGTACAATAGTGGCAGCTTAGTGTTTCCCAGTAGCACATGGTACAATAATGGCAGGTTAGTGTTTCCAAATAGCACATGGTACAATAGTGGTAGGTTAGTGTTTCCCAGTAGCACATGGTACAATAGTGGCAGGTTAGTGTTTCCCATTAGCACATGGTACAATAGTGGCAGGTTAGTGTTTCCCAGTAGCACATGGTACAATAGTGGCATGTTGGTGTTTCCCAGTAGCACATGGTACAATAGTGGCAGCTTAGTGTTTCCCAGTAGTACATGGTACAATAATGGCAGGTTAGTGTTTCCAAATAGCACATGGTACAATAGTGGTAGGTTAGTGTTTCCCATTAGCACATGGTACAATAGTGGCAGGTTGGTGTTTCCCAGTAGTACATGGTACAATAGTGGCATGTTGGTGTTTCCCAGTAGCACATGGTACAATAGTGGCTGGTTAGTGTTTCCCAGTAGTACATGGTACAATAGTGGCATGTTAGTATTTCCCAATAGCACATGGTACAATAGTGGCATGTTGGTGTTTCCCAGTAGTACATGGTTCAATAGAGGCATGTTAGTGTTTCCCAGTAGTACATGGTACAATAGTGGCATGTTGGTATTTCCCAGTATCACAGGGTACAATAGTGGCATGCTGGTATTTCCCAGTAGCACATGGTACAATAGTGTCATGTTGGTATTTCCCAGTAGCACATGGTACCATAGTGGCATGTTGGTATTTCCCAGTAGCACATGGTACATTGGTATTTCCCAGTAGCACATGGTACAATAGTGGCATGTTGGTATTTCCCAGTAGCACATGGTACAATAGTGGCATGTTGGTGTTTCCCAGTAGCACATGGTACAATAATGGCATGTTGGTGTTTCCCAGTAGTACATGGTACAATAGTGGCATGTTGGTATTTCCCAGTATCACAGGGTACAATAGTGGCATGTTGGTATTTCCCAGTAGCACATGGTACAATAGTGTCATGTTGGTATTTCCCAGTAGCACATGGTACCATAGTGGCATGTTGGTATTTCCCAGTAGCACATGGTACGTTGGTATTTCCCAGTAGCACATGGTACAATAGTGGCATGTTGGTATTTCCCAGTAGCACATGGTACAATAGTGGCATGTTGGTGTTTCCCAGTAGCACATGGTACAATAGTGGCATGTTGGTATTTCCCTGTAATACATCATACAATAGTGGCATGTTGGTATTTCCCAGTAGCACATGGTACAATAGTGGCATGTTGGTATTTCCCAGTAGCACATGGTACAATAGTGGCATGTTGGTATTTCCCAGTAGTACATGGTACAACAGTGGCATGTTGGTGTTTCACAGTAGTACATGGTACAATAGTGGCATGTTGGTATTTCCCAGTAGCAGATGGTACAATAGTGGCATGTTGGTATTTCCCAGTAGTACATTGGTACAATAGTGCATGTTGGTATTTTCCCAGTAGTACATGGTTACAATAGTGGCATGTTTGGTATTTTCCCAGTAGCAGATGGTACAATATGCCATGTTGGTATTTCCCAGTAGCACATGGTACAATAGTGGCATGTTGGTATTTTCCCAGTAGTACATGGTACAATAGTGGCATGTTGGTGTTTCCCAGTAGCACATGGTACAATAGTGGGCTTGTTGGTATTTCCAGTAGCACATGGTAACAATAGTGGCCTGTTGGTATTACCCAGTAGCAGATGGGTATAAATAGTGACATGTTGGTTTTTATTTTCCCAGTAGCACATGGTACAATAGTGGCATGTTGGTATTTCCCAGTATAAACATGGTACAATAGTGGCATGTTGGTATTTCCCAGTAGCACATGGTACAATAGTGGCATGTTGGTGTTTCCCAGTAGTACTGGTACAATAGTGGCATGTGGTATTTTCCCAGTAGCACATGGGTACAATAGGGCATGTTTCGTGTTTCCCAGTAGTACATGGTACATATTGGCATATTGGTACTTCACCCAGTAGCACAAGTACAATAGTGGGCATGTTGGGTGTTTTCCCATAGTACATGGTACACTTAGTGCAGGTTATGTTTCCCAGTAATACATGGTACAATAGTGGCAGGTTAGTGTTTCCCAGTAGCACATGGTACAATAGTGGGCAGGTTAGTGTTTTTCCCAGTAGCACATGGTACAATAGTGGCAGCTTAGTGTTTCCCAGTAAAGCACATGGTACAATAATGGCAGGTTAGTGTTTCCAAATAGCACATGGTACAATAGTGGTAGATTAGTGTTTCCAAGTAGCACATGGTAACAGTAGTGGCTGGGTTAGTGTTTCCCATTAGCACCATGGTACAATAGTGGCAGGTTGGTGTTTCCCAGTTAGAACCTGGTACAATAGTTGCATGTTTGGTTATCCCAGTACACATCGGTACAATAGTAGGCATGTTAGGTGTTTTCCCCAGTAGTACAATGTTACAATTAAGTGCCAATTGTTAGGTATTTCCCAATAGCACATTGTTACAATATGGCATGTTTCCTTGGTGTTTCCCCCAGTAAGAACATGGTTCAAATAGTGGCATGGTTAGTGTTTCCCAATTAGGTACATGGTACCAAATTTTTATTGGGCATTGAGGTATTTCCCAAGTATCACATGGTTACAATAGTGGCAATGTTGGGTTTATTTCCCAGTGCACAGGGTACAATAGTTGTCATGTTGGTATGTTTCCCTGGTAGCACATGGAACCATTTAGTGGCATTTGTTGGTATTTCCCAGTAGCACATTGGTACATTGGTATTTCCCAAGTATCGGGGACATGGTTACAGGATATTTTCCAGCATGTTGGTATTTCCCAGAAGCACATGGACAATAGTGCATGTTGGTGTTTCCCCAGTAGGCACATGGTTAAATAATGGCATAGTTTGGTTTGTTCCCAGATAGTACAATGGTACAAAAGAGGCATGGTTGGTATTTCCCAATATCACAGGTACAATAGTGGCATGTTGGTATTTCCCCAGTAGCACATGGTACATATAGTGGTCATTGTTGGTTATTTCCCAAGTAGCACATGGGTCCAAAGTGGCATTGGTTGGTATTTCCCAGTAGCAACATGGTACGTTGGTAATTTCCCAGTACACATGGTACAATAGTTGGCATTTGGTATTTCCCAGTAAGCACATGGTACAATAGTGGCATTTGTTGGTTTGTTTCCCAGTAGCACATGGTAAACAATAAGTGGCAAGTTGAGTTTTTCCCAGGAAAGTACATGGTTTACCAATATGGCAAGTTTTGGGTATTTCCCAGTAGTACATGTTAACAATAGTGGCATGTTGGTGTTTTCCCATTTTAGCCCACATGGTAAATTAGTGGCATGTTTGGAGTTTCCTACAGGTAGTACATGGACAATAGTGGCATGTCGGTATTTCACAGTAGTACATGGTACAATAGTGGCATGTTGGTATTTCCCGTTGCAATGGTACAATAGTGGCATGTTGGTTGTTTTTTTCCCAGTAGGACATGGTACAATAGTGGCATGTTGGTATTTCCCAGTAGTACATGGTACAAATAGTGGCATGTTGGGATTTCCCAGTAGCAATGGACAATAGGCATGTTTGGGTTATTTCCCCAGTAACATGGTACAATGGCATGTTGGTAATTCCCATAGTTTACCCATAATGGTACAATAATGCATGTTTGGTGTTTCAGTAGTATGGTACAATAGTGGCATGTTGGTATTTTCCCAGTAGCACTGGTACCTGGTGGCCTGTTGGTATTTCCCAAGGAGCAATGGACAATAGTGGCCATGTTGGTTTTTCCCAGTTACCCACAATGGTACAATATGGCATGTTGGTATTTCAGTATAGATGTTACAATAGTTGGTCAGTGTTTTCCCCATAAGTACATGGTAACATAGTGGCATGGTGTATTTTCCCAGTAGTACATGGTACAATAGTGGAATAGTTGGTTTTCCCAGTAGTACATGGTACAATAGTGGCATGTTGGTGTTTCCCCAGTTTATTACATTGTTTCATAGTGGGCATGTTGGTTTTCCCCAGTAGCAATGGTACCAATTAGTGGCATGTTGGTGTTTCCCAGTAAGCCATGGGTAACATAGTGGGCATGTGGTTTACAGTAGCACATGGTACAATAGTGGCATGTTGTATTTCCCAGTAGCACATGGTACAATAGTGGCATGTTGGTTTTTTCCCATAGTACATGGTAACCATTGGTATTCCCGTACACATGGTACAATAGTTGGCATGTTGGTTATTCCAGTAGAATTGGTACAATTATGGCATTTTGTGTTTCCCAGAAGCACATGGTAAATGGCATTTGGTTGGTTTCTAAGGTAGCAATGGTTACAATAGTGGCATGTTGGATGTTTTCCCAGTAGTACATGGTACACTAGTGGCAGGTTAGTGTTTCCCTAGTAAGTAACATGGTACAATATGCTTGGTTGGTTTCATAAAGGCACATGGTACCAATTAGTGCCTGTTGGTATTTCCCAGTAGCACATGGTACACGTTGGTTTTCCCAGTAGGCATGGTACAATAGTGGCATTGTGTTTACCCAGTAGACATGGACAATAGGTGGATTGTTGGTTTCAAGTAGAAATGGTATATTGCTGTTGGTTTTCCCAGTAAACATGGTACAATTGGAAGGTTTGTTTTCCCCAGTAGCACATGGTACAATAAGTGCAGGTTAGGTTTTCCCAGTACACATGGTACAATATGGCAGTTGTTTTTTCATAGCCACATGGTACAATATGCCATTTGTGTTTCCCAGGTAGAAAGGTACAATAGTTTGGCCCAGTGGTGTTTCCCCATTAGCACATGGTACTTTAGTGGCATTTGGTGGTTTCCCAGTTAGTACTGGTTCAATTATGGAATGTTTGGTTTTCCCGTATACATGGTACAATAGTGGCAGGTTGGTGTTTCCCAGTAGTACATGGTACAATAGTGGCATGTTGGTGTTTCCCTTATAGTACATGTCATAGTGGCATGTTGGTTTTCCCATGGTACAATGGACAATGGTGGCATGGTTGGTGTTTTTCCCAGTACACAGTAACAATATGGCCATGTTGGTATTTCCCAAGTAGCACATGGTACATAAGTGGCCATTTGTATTTACCCAGTAGCACATGGTAACAATAGTGGCATGTTGGTATTTCCCGTTTAGCCCATGGTACGTGGTATTTCAGTAGCACATGGTACAATAGCATGGTTAATTTCCCAGTAGTAATGACAATAGTGGCATGTGGTTGTTTTCCCAGTATTACATGGTACAATAAGTGGCATGTTGGTCCCAGTTTTAGCCCACATGGTCAATAGTGGCATGTTGGTGTTTCCCAGGGTAGCAACATGGTACATAGTGGCATGTTGGTATTTCCCAGTAGCACAAGGTACAATAAAAGTGGCCATGTTGGTGTTTCATAGTAATGTAACACTAGTTGGCCAGGTTAGTGTTTCCCAGTAGTACAGGGTACAATAGGTGGCAGGTTAGTGTTTTTCCAGTAGCACATGGTACAATGCCAGGTTGGTATTTCCAGTAGCACATGGTACATTAGGTGGCAGTTGTGTTTTCCCAGTAGACATGGTACATGGTGGCAGGTTAGTGTTTCAATAGACAATGGTACAATAGTTGGAGGTTTAGTGTTTCCCAGTAGCACATGGTTACAATAGTGGCATGTTGGTGTTTCCCAGTAGCACATGGTACAATAGTGGCAGGTTGTTGGTTTCCCAGTTTGCCCACATGGTAGAATAGGGCATTGTTAGGTGTTTTTCAAGTAGCACATGGTGAATAGGTATTTGGCAGGTAGTTTTCATGCACATGGGTACAATAGTGGCAGGTTAGTTGGTTTCCCATTTAGCCCACGTAAATAGTGGTTGGTTGTTTCCCAGTAGTACATGGTACAAATAGTGGATGTTGGGTTTTTCCCAGTAGTACATGGTCATAGTGGCCCAGTTAGTATTTCAGGTACAACAGTACAATAATGGCATGTTGGTGTTTCCAGTAGCACATGACAATAGTACAGGTTGTTTCCCAGTACACATGGTTCCATAGTGGCATGTTGGTATTTCCCATAGCACTGGACAAAAAAATTTGTATTTCTGGTTAGCCCACATGGTACAATAGTGGCATAGTATTCCAGTAGCAATTTGGTACCCATAGTGATTTGTAGGTTTCCAGTGTTTCCCAGTCATGGTACAATAGTGGCAGGTTGTTGTTTCCCATAAGTACATTTACCCAAAAGTGGCATGTTGGTATTTCAGTGGCACAGGGTACAATAGTGGCATGTTTGGTATTTTCCCAGTAGCACATGGTACAATTAGTGGCATGGTTGGTGGTTTCCCAGTAGCACATGGTACAATAGTGGCATGTTGTCCCAGTTTAACATGGTACAATGTGGATGTTGGTATTTTCCCCAGGTAGCAAATGGCACAATAGTGGCAGGGTGTTTTCCCAGTAGACATGGTTTACCCATAGTGGCATGTTGGGTTTCCCAGTAGTACATGGTAGAATAGGCAATGTTGGTATTTCCCAGTAGCACATGGTACAATAGTGGCCAGGTTGTGGTTTCCCATAGCACTTGGTTACCCTAGTGGATTGTTGGTTTCTTTAGTAGTACTGGTACAATAGTGGCATGTTGGTGTTTCCCAGTTGAACATGTTAACAAATGGCAAGTTGGTATTTCCCAGTAGCACATGGTACAATAGTGGCCTGTTGGTTATTACCCAGTTAGCAATGGTACAATTTATGACATGTTGGTTATTTCCCGTACACATGGTACAATAGTGGCTTGTTGGGTTATTTCCCAGTTAGGTACAATGTACCCAATAGTGGCATGTTGGTATTTCCCAGTAGCACATGGTACAATAGTGGCATGTTGGTAGTTTCCCAGTAGTACATGGTACAATAGTGGCATGTTGGTATTTCCCAGTAGCACATGGTACAATAGTGGAATGTTAGTGTTTCCCAGTAGTACATGGTACAATATTGGCATATTGGTACTTCCCAGTAGCACAAGGTACAATAGTGGCATGTTGGTGTTTCCCAGTAGTACATGGTACACTAGTGGCAGGTTAGTGTTTCCCAGTAATACATGGTACAATAGTGGCAGGTTAGTGTTTCCCAGTAGCACATGGTACAATAGTGGCAGGTTAGTGTTTCCCAGTAGCACATGGTACAATAGTGGCAGCTTAGTGTTTCCCAGTAGCACATGGTACAATAATGGCAGGTTAGTGTTTCCAAATAGCACATGGTACAATAGTGGTAGATTAGTGTTTCCCAGTAGCACATGGTACAGTAGTGGCAGGTTAGTGTTTCCCATTAGCACATGGTACAATAGTGGCAGGTTGGTGTTTCCCAGTAGTACATGGTACAATAGTGGCATGTTGGTGTTTCCCAGTAAGCACATGGTTACAATAGTGGCTGTTAGTGTTTCCCAGTAGTACATGGGTACAATAGTGCCATGTTAGTATTTCCAATTAGCACATGGTACAATAGTGGCATGTTGGTTTGTTTAGTTAGTACATGGTTCATTGTGGCATGTTAGTGTTTCCCAGTAGTACATGGTACAATAGTGGCATGTTGGTATTTCCCCAGTATCACAGGGTACAATAGTGGCATGTTGGTATTTCCCAGTGCACATGGTACAATAGTGTCATGTTGGTATTTCCCCAGTAGCACATGGTACCATTAGTGGCATGTTGGTATTTCCCAGTAGCACATGGTACATTGGTATTTCCCCAGTAGCACATGGTACAATAGTGGCATGTTGGTATTTCCCAGTAGCACATGGTACATAGTGGCATGTTGGTGTTTCCCAGTAGCACATGGTACAAATAATGGCATGTTGGTGTTTCCCAGTAGTAACATTGTACAATGTGGCATGTTGGTATTTCCAGTATCACAGGGTACAATAGTGGCATGTTGGTATTTCCCAGTAGCACATGGTACAATAGTGTCATGTTGGTATTTCCATAGCACTGGTACCATAGTGGCATGTTGGTATTTCCCAGTAGCACATGGTACGTTGGTATTTCCCAGTAGCACATGGTACAATAGTGGCATGTTGGTATTTCCCAGTAGCACATGGTACAATAGTGGCATGTTGGTGTTTCCCAGTAGCACATGGTACAATAGTGGCATGTTGGTGTTTCCCAGTGTACATGGTACAGTGGCATGTTGGTGTTTCCCAGTAGCACATGGTACAATAGTGGCATGTTGGTGTTTCCCAGTAGCACATGGTACAATAGTGGCATGTTGGTGTTTCCCAGTAGTACATGGTACAATAGTGGCATGTTGGTATTTCCCATGTAGCATGGTACAATATGGCATGTTGGTGTTTCCCAGTAGTACATGGTACAATAGTGGCATGTGGTATTTCCCAGTAGCACATGTACATAGTGGCATGTTGGTATTTCCCAGTAGCACATGGTACAATAGTGTCATGTTGGTGTTTCCCAGTAGCACATGGTACAATAGTGGCATGTTGGTGTTTCCCAGTAGCACATGGTACAATAGTGGCATGTTGATATTTCCCAGTAGCACATGATACAATAGTTGCATGTTGGTGTTTCCCAGTAGTACATGGTACAATAGTGGCAGGTTAGTGTTTCCCAGTAGCACATGGTACAATAGTGGCATGTTGGTATTTCCCAGTAGTACATGGTACAATAGTGGCAGGTTAGTGTTTCCCAGTAGCACATGGTACAATAGTGGCATGTTGGTATTTCCCAGTAGCACATGGTACAATAGTGGCATGTTGATGTTTCCCAGTAGTACATGGTACACTAGTGGCAGGTTAGTGTTTCCCAGTAGTACAGGGTACAATAGTGGCAGGTTAGTGTTTCCCAGTAGCACATGGTACAATAGTGGCATGTTGGTATTTCCCAGTAGCACATGGTACAATAGTGGCATGTTGGTGTTTCCCAGTAGTACATGGTACACTAGTGGCAGGTTAGTGTTTCCAGTCTGGTACAATAGTGGAAGGTTGTGTTTCCCAGTAGCACATGGTAAAATAGTGGCATGTTGGTGTTTCCCTGTAGCACATGGTACAATAGTGGCAGGTTAGTGTTTCCCAGTAGCACATGGTACAATAGTGCCAGCTTAGTGTTTCCCAGTAGCACATGGTACAATAATGGCAGGTTAGTGTTTCCAAATAGCACATGGTACAATAGTGGCAGGTTTGTGTTTCCCAGTAGCACATGGTACAATAGTGGCAGGTTAGTGTTTCCCATTAGCACATGTTACTTTAGTGGCAGGTTGGTGTTTCCCAGTAGTACATGGTACAATAGTGGTATGTTGGTGTTTCCCAGTAGCACATGGTACAATAGTGGCAGGTTAGTGTTTCCCAGTAGTACATGGTACAATAGTGGCATGTTGTGTTTTCCCAGTAGTACATGGTTCAATAGTGGCATGTTTAGTAGTACATGGTTCAATAGTGGCTGTTGGTATTTCCCAGTATCACAGGTACAATAGTGGCATGTTGGTATTTCCCAGTAGCACATGGTACAATAGTGCATGTTGTATTTCCAGTAGCACATGGTACATAGTGGCCAGTTGGTATTTCCAGTAGCACATGGTACATTGGTATTTCCAGTAGCATGGTATAGTGGATGTTGGTCCCAGTAGTATATGGTACAATAGTGGCAGTTAGTGTTTCCAGTAGTACATGGTACAATAGTGGCATGTTGGTGTTTCCCAGTAGCACATGGTACAATAGTGGCATGTTGGTGTTTCCCAGTAGCACATGGTACAATAGTGGCATGTTGGTGTTTCCCAGTA
Source organism: Conchocele bisecta (assembly GCA_029237695.1). NCBI lineage: Eukaryota > Metazoa > Mollusca > Bivalvia > Lucinida > Thyasiridae > Conchocele > Conchocele bisecta. The sequence continues at coordinate 83,202,366 of CM055270.1, forward strand.
GTACATGGTACACTAGTGGCAGGTTAGTGTTTCCCAGTAGTACAGGGTACAATAGTGGCAGGTTAGTGTTTCCCAGTAGCACATGGTACAATAGTGGCATGTTGGTATTTCCCAGTAGCACATGGTACAATGTGGCATGTTGGTGTTTCCCAGTAGTACATGGTACACTAGTGGCAGGTTAGTGTTTCCCAGTAAGACATGGTACAATAGTGGCAGGTTAGTGTTTCCCAGTAGCACATGGTACAATAGTGGCATGTTGGTGTTTCCCAGTAGCACATGGTACAATAGTGGCAGGTTAGTGTTTCCCAGTAGCACATGGTACAATAGTGGCAGCTTAGTGTTTCCCAGTAGCACATGGTACAATAATGGCAGGTTAGTGTTTCCAAATAGCACATGGTACAATAGTGGCAGGTTAGTGTTTCCCAGTAGCACATGGTACAATAGTGGTAGGTAAGTGTTTCCCAGTAGTACATGGTACAATAGTGGCATGTTGGTGTTTCCCAGTAGCACATGGTACAATAGTGGCAGGTTAGTGTTTCCCAGTAGCACATGGTACAATAGTGGCAGTGTTGTTTCCAGTAGCACATGGTACAATAGTGGCAGGTTAGTGTTTCCCAGTAGCACATGGTACAATAGTGGCATGTTGGTGTTTCCCAGTAGCACATGGTACAATAGTGGCAGGTTAGTGTTTCCCAGTAGTACATGGTACAATAGTGGCAGGTTAGTGTTTCCCAGTAGCACATGGTACAACTAGTGGTAGGTTAGTGCCCTGTGTACATGGTACAATAGTGGCAGGTAGTGTTTTCCCATAGCACATGGTACATATGGCATGGTGTTTCCCAGTAGCTGGTAGTAGTCAGGTTAGTGTTTCCCAGTAGCACAGGTACAATTAGTGGTGTTGGTGTTTCCCAGAGCATATGTACAATAGTGGCAGGTTAGTGTTTCCCAGTAGCACATGGTACAATAGTGGCATGTTGTGTTTCCCAGTAGCACATGGTACAATAGTGGCAGGTTAGTGTTTCCCAGTAGCACATGGTACAATAGTGGCATGTTGGTGTTTCCCAGTAGCACATGGTACAATAGTGGCAGGTTGGTGTTTCCCAGTAGCACATGGTACAATAGTGGCAGGTTAGTGTTTCCCAGTAGCACATGGTACACTAGTGGTAGGTTAGTGTTTCCCTGTAGTACATGGTACAATAGTGGCCGGGTTGTGTTTCAGTAGCACATGGTACAATAGTGGCAGGTTAGGTGTTTCCCAGTAGCACATGGTACAATAGTGGCAGTTGTGTTTCCCAGTAGCACATGGTACAATAGTGGCAGGTTAGTGTTTCCCAGTAGCACATGGTACAATAGTGGCAGGTTAGTGTTTCCCAGTAGCACATGGTACAATAGTGGCATGTTGGTGTTTCCCAGTAGCACATGGTACAATAGTGGCAGGTTGGTGTTTCCCAGTAGCACATGGTACAATAGTGGCAATGTTGGTGTTTCCCAGTAGACATGGTACAATAGTGGGCATGTTGGTGTTTCCAGTACAGTAGCACATGGTACATTAGTGGCTAGGTTGTGTTTACCCAGTAGCACATGGTACAATAGTGGCTGTTGGTATTTCCCAGTAGCACATGGTACAATAGTGGCATGTTGGTGTTTCCCAGTAGCACATGGTACAATAGTGGTGTTTGGTGTTTCCCCAGTAGCACATGTACAATAGTGGCATGTTGGTATTTCCCAGTAGCACTTGGTACAATAGTGGCAGTTGTGTTTCCAGTAGCAACATGGTACAATAGTGGCAGTTGGTGTTTCCCAGTAGCACAATGGTACCCAATAAGTGGCATGTTGGTGTTTCCCGTAGTTACATGGTACAATAGTGGCAGTTGAATTTCCCGTAGCACATGGTACAATGTGGCATGTTGGTCCCAGTACACATGGTACAATAGTGGCATGTTGGTGTTTCCCAGTAGACATGGTACAATAGTGGCAATGTTGGTGTTTCCCAGTAGTACATGGTACAATAGTGGCATGTTGTGGTTTCCCAGTAGTACATGGTACAATAGTGGCATGTTGGTATTTCCAGTAGCACATGGTACAATAGTGGATGTTGGTGTTTCCCATAGTAGCACATGGTACAATAGTGGCATGTTAGGTGTTTCCCCAGTGTCATGGTACAATAGTGGCATGTTCCCGTGTTTCACAGTAGTAAAAATGGTACAATAGGGCATGTTGGGGTATTTTTCCCAGTAGCACATGGATACAATTAGTTGGCATGTTGGTGTTTCCCAGTAGTACATGGTACAATTAGTGGTTAGGTTAGTGTTTCCCAGTAGTACATGGTTCAAATAGTGGCATGTTTGGTATTTCCCCAGTATCAAACATGGTAACAATAGTTGGCATGGTTTATGTGTTTCCCGAGTAGCTAACATGGTCCAATAGTGGCAATGTTGGTTGTTTCCCAGGAGCACATGGTAACAATTTGTGGCATTGGTTGATTTATTTCCCAGTAAGCACATTGGGATAACCAAAAAGTTGACTGGTTGGTGTTATTTCCCAGTAGTTAGGTACATGGTTTAAAATAGTGGCCCAGGTTAGTGTTTCCAGGTAGACATGGTACAAACTAGTGGCATGGTTGGTATGTTTCCCCTGTAGTACATGGGTACAATAGTTGGCTGGTTAGTGTTTCCCATGTAGCACATTGGTTACAATAGGGTGGCATGTTGTGTATTTTCCCAAGTAGCAACATGGTTACAATAATAGTGGCATTGTTGGTGTTTTTCCCTCAGTAGTACATGGTTACACTTAGTGGCAGGTTAGTTGTTTTCCCAGTAGTACAGGGTACAATAGTGGCAGGTTAGTGTTTCCCCAGTAAGCATCATGGTAACAATAGTGGCAATGTTGGTATTTCCCAGTAGCACATGGTACAATAGTAGGCATGTTGGTGTTTTTCCAGTAGTAAATGGTTACAATAGGGGCAGGTTAAGTGTTTCCCTGGTAAGTACAGGGGTACAATTAGTGGCAGGTTAGTTGTTTCCCAGTAAGCACATGGTACAATAGTGGCATCAGGTTTAGGTGTTTCCCAGTAGGCACATGGTAAATAATAGTGGCATGTTGGTGTTTTCCCAGTAGTAACATGGGTACAACTAGTTGCAGGTTAGT